>OY728132.1:1810167651-1811367651 GCA_963277665.1 Viscum album
AAGATATTCCCTCTAGCATTTGGAATTTGTATAGAGAAGAAGGTATTGATAGTTTTGATGTAGATGTGGTTAATGTGTTGGTTTTGGTTGTCAATACATAAATCATCTCCCAACTCACTTAAAATAATATTTCATAGATGATTTGAAGGTTTTTGAAATGGTTAAATATGATTGGAGTTTATTTGAGAAGGATTTGATGTTATTTTGAAGGCTTTGAAGTTTGATCTGAAATTTGAAGGAGACCTTCGTATGGTACACCCTAATACTGGATTTCACAGGGTCCCCTATACTGTATTTCATAGGGAACACCCTGATGCTGTTTTGGGTTGAGTCATGGAATCCTACTAGGGTATGCATAGATCAACATAAGGTACACTTAAATTTCAAGGTAAACAAGACCTTGTATAATTCCTTAATGACGGTCATGAAGCTCATAATGTTCCTTATTAAAGTCTGCAAAGTTCATAAGGTACAATTAAGACTTCATAAGGTACACGAAACTTATGATTGGACATTCAAAAGGAGCACCGAACGAAAGAGAGTCTTTGTAGGGTAAAATGAACCCTACGATGAAACATCAAAAGGTATGAGATGAGGTAAAATGAACCATATACACTAGTTCAGACAATAATGACTATGATTCATACACCAAACCCAAACCATTTACAAATTCATTCACTTCGCCCAAACATGACAATTTCATTTATAATATTCAATGGGTGAAAAGAAAAGTGACACAGTAAGGCATTTTCCTACTCAGGAAATGTCATTTGAGCTAAACGAGTATGATAAGCCAATTTATATTATTCCATGGAAAAAAACTTACTATCCACAAAAAACACCAACAAGAGGCATATGAAAAACTCAAAACAAATCTAAACATGCTACAAATAACTATCACTACTCTTTGGTTTAGAAGACAACACACCTCTATTGGGGGGGTTTTATTATAAAATCATGTAATTTAATTATTACAAAATTCCTTTAATTATATTTAACATTTATTCTAAAACTCATTCATCACAAATCTAATTAAATAAGTTAAGAAACAAGATCAACATAACCATCCCTGTGAGTTTTCGCAGACAACGCACCTTTGTTGCAGGAGTTTTGTTATAAAAACTTGACATTATTTATCAAATTAAACGATTATATAAAAGAAAAATTATTCAAGATATGAAGGTAAATATAATTAAGAGTAATTGAAAAAGAAGGTGAATAGAATTTAAAGAATTATTGAATTAAAGATACTAGGAGAGGGACCCTACCTCAAGGTGGAACCAAGTCATCCCATTCGGATCATGGAGCTTTCTTACTAAAAGCTGATGCACCCCCACTGGGTATACACACCTTCACACACATGAAAGGAAACCTAGCCCCTATTCACACACTTGCATGGCCATGATCATGTGCAAGGGGATCCTTACACATATGCTTATATGCATATAACAATCTCCACTCACCTGTGTAAGCATTTTAATATATATATATATATGGGCACACCTAACCCCATATGTGCATAATCATTCGCATGGTTTACTATACACGTAACGGGGGAACCCACATACATATACTTACTTACCTATGCACACGCAGGTGAGTCACCCTTGACTTTCTTACTCAAACCCAACAAGAAGGGATCAACGCACTACCCCCGAGGATATTAAGAACCATAAAACACATAAAGGACCCTACAAAACCAGTGAAAAACCAACGAACAACATTAAATCATTACCTCGATTGGTGATAACCAAATCCTCATTAACAAACACAAAACGATCTGACACCCTACCAAAAACATTATATTGAGTCAAAAACATTGAAATCCCCAAAATATATTTGGTGCGAGACAAGTAGTAATCATATAATCTTACCTCAGATCAAAGCCGGCAGACTGAAACAATCTGAACCACTTTTGGCCTCCTTCGTAGAATATAACTACTCCATGTCCATAGAAACCAGTTGAAGACCTAAGTGGCCAATGTAATAAAGAAAATAAAATAAAAACTAAACTAAAACTTACATGTCTCCTGTGACTATACATGTCACCACCCAACATATATGAACCACAAAGCCACATGGGTCAAATCATGTTCCTACAAGCAAGGGGGAAACAAATCCATGTTTCAAAATGATACTCTCAAAATGTACATTTCTATTAATTAACAATTAATCTTCTTATAAATGGTATATAATACAATTGGATCAAGTTTCAGTTTAGAATTTTTTCAATACAAGTTTGTTTTGGAAAATACATTGCTACACCATTACTAAATGGTCAAGATAGGTTGGGGTGTAAATTTATTGTGGAATGGAAGGATGAAAACATTTTTTGAAGTGATTACAACTATTCTTCAGTGACCAAAACATCCTAGATGAGTCTAACCAAGGTATATATTGATATCTATTAGATATTGAGTAGTAAAAATCGTTAGTGATTGAATATGAATCAACATTCACTAATCTAGTGAGTATATGCCAAATGATATGATTAATATAAGGCTTAAGGCATGATGATTTGTGATGAATCGATGACTAATGATGTGATCATGGACCAGTATTCTGATTTTTATCACCTATAAATTTGTGGTTAGTATGATGTCTTTGTAAAATATAGGTTTTAAATGAACATGGAAGTAGAGTTATTTAATTAATCATTCAGGTGGAGGGAATACATCATTTAGCAGTTAGAAGCTGAAGTATAAGCACCTCCATGGGGGATCAACCATTTCTTAAATTAATTGTTTCTTTAAATAAGAATTCTTCTTTATATAGAGTCAATAATAAGAGCCTCAATAGGCCCTTAAACAATAACTTGATTATACGATCATAGATTTTCAAGGGATTAATTATAACTATGTTACACGGGAGTCCTAGAGTCTATGGACAACAAATAAAAGTTAATAGATTAACACAGTAGAATTATAGATATGGTGTTCACAAGCCGCCTAGGTTTAGATAAGATTCTATAGTGATTTTATAGAAATGAAATCACCATTACACTAGGACTCCAAGTGGACAAGAGCTCTATTGGGATATGAGTGGTCTAACATATGTCTTATAATTTGGATGATATGTGTATGGACTGTATGAGGGTTTAGATTAGATAAAACATTCCTAAGAATATTGGGCCTTATGGTGATATATGTGGACAATCTACATCTAGTTTTTGATGAGAAAATACTTATGAGGATGTATTCGAATCAGGGTGGTTTCATAGGGTGGTATGGTCCCTCATGGTCTATAAAATGTATTATGAAAGGTTTTACTCCATTTAATGATTCAAAATATCAACTAAGGGTATCAAGGATGAGATGCTAGTGTGGGTCTTGGGTATTGTCAGACAAATTGGCATTATAATTCCAAAAGGATTGGTTTGTTGCTGGGGCTGGGATATAATATATGATTTTAATGAAGTTATTGACTAGATTCTTGACAATATAATTAATGAATGGTCGATATAATGAGAGAAGACTATAGTGTGTGGGATGAGGATTATCAGATAATCCTCGAGAGACGAGTATATATAATGTGACTGAGAGGATATAATATGATATGTTTGATATTATTGGGTGAGTGGCCAACCCATGCGAGGAGGATTCAATGTATGGAGACACTTGGGGTTATTTATGCTATCTCATGGAGACATTTAGGGTTATTTCATGACTCCAACATACTCCGGAAATTTTCTCACATAACGTTTTAGAAAAACAAATCCATCTCATGGATGACCCTATGGAAACTCTAGATTATAAAGTTTTCTCACACAAACAATTGAGAAACCTCACCAATTGACAATAACAAAAACAGAGTGATTTCATAGTCAAATATGGTGTGGAAAAAACAAACTATTAACTGCATAATCAGACAGGTTACGACATGGACAAAAAATCAAATGCATGATCAAATAAGTGACACCATGAATACAATTATAATTTTAAAATGTAAAAGGCTGTAATCATCTTCTTGAATCCTCCAAACCTCATAAAACACAATGGGTTTTATAAATTAGGGACCCTATAACAAATATCTCTCAAACAATTAATGTCCTTTAGAATTTAAAACAAACGTAAAATGGAGAGAAAGGGGCCTAAACATCCACCCTATGAGATGAATCCAAAGGATCTATTTATATAAATAACATAGCAGAAGATCATATGAACAAGTTTCATAACCATGCAACATCATTATATAACCAAAAAAACACTCTCATGTGAGATGGCTCTCAAAAAAGGGTAAATCCATTAAAAGGCATCACATTGAAGAAGATAAACAGTCTCAAAAAACAGTATAAAGTCAAACACATTATATCAACAGAAAGGAAACAATAAAAGAATCTAAATAAGGAATATCACCCCCTCAAAAAAATTGGGATACTGATTATAATACACATGTCCTGTAGTTATTGGGTTTCACATATGAAAATGTGGAATCAAAAAACATGGATTCAATGTACAGGTAAACTCAATGATGTAATGTTGAATCACCCTCCTTTGGATAATTTTTTAGAGACATGAATCATCAACAGAGCTAAAATAAATCATATAAAACATTGGAAATGACTTTTATATAGCCTGAATGAATCATATAAATACTAAAAATAACTCATAATTAACCTGAATTCAAGCTTACAGAGAGTTAGAATTGATGCTTACACAACACAAGGGGGATTCAAGAGCGACCATGAGTGGGGAGCTATGAGCGGTAATCAGGAGTCGGGATGGGAGGGGGAACTCAAGGGGATGGGAGAGGCGACAATGATGGGAGGAGCAGAGGGGACCTGTAGTGTTTGGATAACTGTGGATTGAAGGGATATGTTTTAGTGCCGATGAGAGGGGAGCGGCGAGTGGTGAGTGGCGAGCTACGATTGGCGAGCGGTGAGCTGCGAGGGGTGGTCATGATGAGAACGACGGTGGGGAATGGTTGAAATAGGAGCAGCTGTGAGGACATGAGGAGTATGTGAGTGGCGCCGAGGGTTTGGAGAAGTGTAGCTAAGGGATTGGAGAAGTATCCTGATGGCTAAGTGATTTTAGATAGATATATACCAATGGTTCATTTGAACTATTGTGGAAAACCATCCTACATGACCTATATGCCAACGGTTCATATCAAATGTCGGCATATGGTATTTTTCCCAACAGTTTGTTAAAATAGTTGGGAAAAAGCGTTGGTATAGGGGGAATTTCCACCAGTGGAAGGTCTAGAAATTGGCCTCTAGTGAAACACATTTGTCTGTCACCATGCAAACTGAATCTGTCAAATGATTTATCATCTGGTGAAGCATCTTGCATCTGGAATCTACGCTTGGGAATAAAAGAATAATACGAACCAACTTTTTCAATGACTGAACAGAAAAATATTTTCCGAGGGAAGAGGATTCTGAATCCGAGTGTTTGGTTGGTGAGGATTCTTTTTCTATGTCTTTATCTTTCCTCTTGGATGAAGCACCAACATATTTCTTCTTCACAACAGATTTACTATGTGTATCAACTAACACCTTCTTTCCCTTGTTACATATTAAAATGATGTCTTGTTCATTTTGAGATTCATTCTCACTGTTAGATAGCTAAACAATTTTATCTTCCTCAAATTCATCATTCTCTACATCAGCAACTAAATATTCTGGATAAATGAAGTCATGAATAATGCTTCCATCATCTGTTTTCTTATTCACTTCTTCATCACCCTTCTCATATTTTTTTGTGTAACAATTTTTGAGGATTTGGCTTGGGATGTCCGTATCAATAATTTTACAGAGGGGATTTCCTTATAATGGAAATATTCAACTTGCTTTATGATTTTATTAGTTTCATTCCCTAACTATTCCACCTCATCTTCTTCATCAATTTCCTCTTCCACTTCTTCTTCATCAACTATTTTTTTTATGAAGTGATTCTTGAATCAACAATTTCATTCATGGAGTCTCTGGTAATGGAACTAATAAAAATGATTCAGGTACCAAAATTTTCTCAAAGGATATTTTAGTATCCTTGAGAAGATATTGAACGATACACCTTCTGACAATTTTATTTCTGCTTCATTTATTTTTCTTCCTTTTTAGGATTCTCATCAGCCTTTTCCATCCATTCCTTCTACTTAGTAGGGTCCAAGACAAACATAGGCTTCCTTCATGTTCTTCAAATCTTCTCTCCACTAAGCCACTACTTCATCAGGATATACTTTTTTCTTCTTTGGATTTGGTGGTGCTTACTGGGTTTCCTTGGCCACATGGGTTTTTCTTTTCTATTCCTGTTCCATATCTTTTATCTTCCTTCCACCTTTAAGAGAGGTTTCAGCCACTTCTGGATTATTTTATAAACCTTTTTGTTCTTGTTCAGAAATATCATAAAATTCTCTGGATTCACTGGAAAAAAAATTCATTCTTCTTAGGGTGCCATCACTCTGAAACATCACTTATTAATTGCTCAGCTTGGAATAACATGGGATTTTGAATGACAGAAGGACATTAACAATAATAATTGAAAGGATTGATGGATACATGATTATTTGAGATTTCAGATTCCCATTCTTAAAATTCTCTATCATTACCTAGATACACTTAACCAAGTTTATCTTTATGAGGATCATAAATAAATATAATATATAGATATCACTCTTCTTCGGAGTATCCTTATCCCCTTTACATGGAATTATAAATCATACAACTCGTAATTCATGAATCCTCAACATTTTAAGTAAATTAATGATCTTAGATGTCTTCACTTTTTTCAACCCAAGAAACTCTATTGACTTTTCGTCATCAAATGATATGGATTCATCAAGTAGTTTGTGAGTGAAAAACGCTGCTTCTCCATTTCATGGAATTCCAATAGGACTTTCTGCATTGCTATAGAAAAGATATTTGGTCTTTCCATTACTATTGAATGAAAATTTATCTCTTCTTCCTTTATTGAGAAAACTATATATTTCATAGAACTCTATAATCTACTCCATATACACTAGATCATGTGTCGTTGGTTTGGAATTGGAAAGGCTCACCCAGACATTCAACATAATATTCATGGAAATGATAGAATCGTATTTGTCGAAAAATCTCATATCAACTAACCTCTCTTGGTATATCTACCACTCGGAAATTTTCTTAACTGTCGACATTTCTTTCAGAGGAGAGACTTCAGTGGAAATCTGGAACATAGAAAACATTAAAGATTCAGAATTGCATTAAAATACCGTGGAAGAGCTTCAACAAGCAAAACTGATGTGGGACAAACATCAGAGAGCTTTATATAGGTGATTTAGGTGACAGAACCACATCCATCGTTGATCCAACGGTTGAAAAACCTTTGATCAAATTTGACTATTGATATTATATCCAAAGAATTATTCTGATATGTTTTGATCACATGAGGTGTTTAAGAAAAACATATAGATTTATGAAAATGATAATCAAAAAAAAATTCTTAAACAAGATAAATGAACCAAAAATTAAAAAAAATTTATTACGAACACTTAGGAAATAAAACAAACCTTTTGGATTGATATGAGATTTATTTGTATTGCGGGAAAGTATTCTTTTTTTTGAAATATTCTTACTAAAAAAAATTGACAACAAAAACATCTTGATTACAAAAAAAAATTATTATGAAAAAACATGATTATGAAAAAAAAGATGATTAAAAAATATTTTTATTACGAAAACAAATTATTAAAAAAAGTTTGATTATGAAAAAAACATGATTAATACACAAATGTACTCCCTCTATGAAAAAGATTTTCTTAATGTAAGAATAAAGATTTCAACAAGAAGTTAATATTGAATAATACCTTATAGTTATCATTCCTAACATCTGTTAAATATATTAAAATCTTTCAGAGGGGAATTATTTTTTCAAAATATCAGCAAGATGATCTGAAGTTCCGATAAATTGAAGAATTTTATCTCCTTTTTGTATTTATAATCTTTTAAAAGAAGTTTTTGTTAACATTCATGTTCCAAGAACTTCCACTATCCATGTACGAAGTATTGCAATTGGTACTATCTTGATTTTCCTCATAATAAGTGAGTTACACTTTCAGAACCCAAACATTTTGGATCCAGAAACTTTAGAGAACAATATTTTAGGAATCCACATTTTCTTAGAAAAAATAAGCATTATGAAAACCTAAAGAATGTGTTTTGTTTAAGGCAAAAAATTTTGCTCAATGCCCACTACACTAACCCTTAGTGAATAATGGAGCACCTTGAGGAACAAAATAATTATTACTAAAAATTAGTTTTGATGGAGTATAACCAGATACAGAATTATACCTAAGTGTTAATATTTGGGAATACTTTTTATCAATGTTTTCCTTACCTAAATTAATGTTTGACAAACAATTCCTCAAGGAAACTATATCTAACATTAGTCTAAAAACAATGTTTTTACCCTAAAAAATTAGTTTAAAAACAATAGTTACACTAATTTTTTTTTCTTAGAAATCAATTTTTATAGAACCTTAGAAAGTTTATCCTGGTCATAATTAAATTCCCCATGGCTGTTTGAAATACTTTTAAAATCATAAATTTTAATATCAAGATTTTTAAAATGATCTTATTCTACATTAGTAAGAATAAAAATTATAGAATTTTCCTTATCATGCTTTTTCATGACACACTATTTTCCATATCATTCAGCATAGAAAACCTAGAATCATCTTCATTTGTTGGTAAAGAATTGTCTTCATTAGAAGAAGATTATTCATCCAAAGATTCATAGTATTCACTATGACTATAATTATAATTAAGGATACACTGGATATAGATTCAACATTGTGTATCTTGGACATTAAACTATGATTTTCAAGGGCTATCTTGGTATGTAAACAAAGATTCTTCTTACCAGAAGATTCATACTATGAGGATTCATCATAAGAGTCTCCACCACTCGCACTCCAGGGGTCATTAGAATTCAAAACAGTCTTATATTTTTCTTTTTAGTACTTCTTTCTATTCCTCTCATAATTCTTTTCCTTTCTATAAATTATCATAAGAATAAGAAAATATGGCCTTATATGCCCCACCCTTTTTCATTCATAACAAGTAACTTCAAAGTATTTATTTTCCTTTCATTATTTCTGCATATATCTTTACTGAATATCATTCTTCCCAACTATCTTGTTTATCCCCTAAGCATGACTTGCAATCTCATTCTCATAATGTTCACCTTCACTTGATTCAGATAAATCTGTAACCTTCTTTGACTTGGATATTGTAACACCTTCATGATTATTGGCGTTAGTAGATTTAAAGGCTACAATTCCATTACCATTCATAATTTCATTCAAATCAGCATCTCATTTCATTTTTGTCTCATCTTTATCAAGAGTTCCAAAAATATCATAAAGATTATTTTGAGTGACTTCCCAATTCTCATCAATAGCGGTTCTCTTATATTCCCACTCATTAGGTATGACATTGATAATCTTGACCACAAGTGCCTCATCATCTAAACATTTCTCACCCATGTATTGTAAACTATTAACACTAGTTATAAACTTTTGTTGTACCCTACACACTGGTTCTCCCTAAGGAAATAAAAATCCATGATATTGTAGACTAATCATAGCACTTCTAGTTTCTATAACATTGGATGTACCAAAATGAGTAACCGCCAATTTCTTCTAAAAACAATTTGCATATTCATTTGAAGAAATATAACTATATATATTCCTGGTCATGGAACACAACAATTTATTGTGTACCTTGTAGTTTAGTTGATATTCTGACTTTTCTTGATTAGTTAATGTTCTAACTTTCTTATCTAGAATCTTGTATTCTCTAGTAATGATAAAAAAGTTTTCCACTCTAATATTAATAACAACATTCTTCATATGATCTCACCAATATTCATAATCATTCCCATCAAATATCGATGGTATGGTAGGATTAAGATTGTCAATCGAACCATCATTCATTCCTTCAATCAAAAAATAAAAATTATTTCCAAAAACAGTTGTTAATAAAAAAGGATTGTAATCATGCAAAAAAATCCTATGCCAGTAAAATATATAACAATGAAAAATTGGGAAAGAAAACATATATGTGAATATATGTATTATAGAGACCTCATCTAATACCAATTGTTGTATTGAAATAATGATTATAGATGCTCAATATAAAAGAGGGGGGTGAAATGTATCCTTTAAAAATTCATTTGGATCATCTAAAGTTGTTGTAAAACATTCGTTTTCAACCATATGGAAAACGATGTTTAACAAGTTTAACAATGTTAATTCACAATTCCTCTTAGTTCTACAAAAATGAAAGATTTCAACTATATGGTTTTGGAAATGAAACATATGAAAATCATACTTGCTAAAATATTCTACCTTAAAGCATATAGAATCATACTAATCAGAGTATTAATGTATAAGAATATATAAGATTGTTATACATTCATTATTAATAAAAATGCAACGGAAAATAAACATGAAACAATACTTGTAACATGTAAGAAATATTTTACCCTAAAGAGTAGGGTATATAAAAACGTGGATAATGATCCCTCGATTTATAATTTCAAGATGTTTGACTTACCCACACTAGGGTATTCCCTTGATGGGAATATTGGAGTCTGTCTTGTTATTAACAAAATCCCTTGAACATTATGGTACACTACGGGGAAAATGGGTATTTGCGACGGGTTATTTGCGACGGGATTTATTCCCGTCACAAATAGCCCCGTAAAAAACTTATTTGGGACGGGGGTATTTTCTCGTCGCAAATAAGTAGCCTTTTGCGACGGGATAGCTTTCGCCGTCTCAAAATAACGGGCGCGCTTTGCGCGCCAAATCGCGGGAAACATATTTGTGACGGGCGGTTATTCCTCATCGCAAATAACCGGTGGCGGTAAAAGGTATTTGCGACGGGAATATTCCCCCGTCGCAAATACGTAGTTGGCACCTCTATCATCCTTATCAAAAAAGTCCGTGAACTTTAAGGTAGTCGGCACCTCTGTCTTCGAATTCCCAGAGACCCTCAATTGTACAAAACAACAATTGGAGTCGCAATAAGAAATCTGGACAAGATGATTAATACAAATGAATCATGAGAGTCTCTCTCTCTAAAAATCACATCAGTAGCATGTAATCTCTAGATTGGTCAATGTTATTGAGCTCGTTCAAAAGAGATCCTATTGATAGTAATTTTACAAATGGTCAACTCCCTCCTCCAACATTTATATTTTTCCATGAATTTCGGGGGGACTTGTACATCTGTCACTCAAACTATGGTTTTTTTAAACAGAATGTGCAAAATCATTTCATTACTATAAAAAATGTAAGTAAAATATAGTTTCTCAAGCAATTCAATTTTTCTGAGTCTAAGATAAAAATAAAATTAGGAGTCTAAGAGAAAAACATTAACATTAAGTATTATATGAATATTCGGATTCTGCTTTTTGAGGAATTCAGAATCAAAATTTTATAGACGTTAGATTATGAATTCTGAGGAATTCAGAACTTGAATTTTGAGTAATTCGGAACCTGAATTCTGAGGAATTCAGAACCTGAATTCTGAGGTATTTGGAACCAGAATTCTGAGGAATTCAGAACTAGAATTCTTAGAAATTCGGAAGTAAAATTCTGAGGAATTCGAAGCATGAATTCTAAGGAATTCAAGAACCTGAAATCTGGGGAATTTTGAACCCGAATTTCAGAGAATTTGGAATCTGAATTTAAGAGAATTAGGGATCTGAATTCAAGAGAATTAAGAATAGTAATTTTAGAGAATTCGGAATCGAAATTCAAAAGTATTGGGAATCTAAATTTTATAAAATTTGGAATCTGAATTTCAAATGAATTATGAATCTAAATTCAGAACCTGATAAAATAATATTTATATCTATATATTTATAGGATAATGATGTTATGGAAATGAAACTGAATATTATACATTGAAATAAAAGATTTAGATTTATTAAAACTATATCATAAACAGTGAAAAAAATGTAGGGAGACAATTTTCTTGGGATGGAAAATATTCCATAATAACAAAATTCATATGCAAAATAAAATTTTCCAAGAGATAGAGTGTTTGTGATTCTCAAAACATAAAAGAATGAAAAATTCATAAGGATCCCTTATTGACTCAACAATAAAGATGTTCTTTTATCATTAAACAATTCCTTACTACGTTTCACCTATCATTATAATACCTATAAAATTTGGAAAGGACACGGATCATGCTTGGTATGGACACTTTTAACATATTTTGTTTGAGGTAGACTTATGCTCCTATCTCATTGAGATTATGTTTTTTATTATTATTGATATCAGTTTTGATGAATCCACTCAATATGAATGGCATCATGATTTTTTAAAATTTATAATCATATTGGATCTTGAATAAAGGTTCCATATGTATTTATTGTGTCAAAATTTCATGAATATAGGACACTTTATTAAGCATCGTAAATTAAAATTTCCTATTAATGGATTAATGTTTGTTGAAGAAGGTTATACTTATATGTAGTGAGAAATGTTAATAATGTTTCCTTCTACCCCTGGTTGTCAGAAAATAGGTACAGCCGCCAATCTGAATATTTCATTTATTCAGGTTGTCATTAATATAGATTTCAAAATACCCAAGGGTTTCATGTCTTATAAAATCATGTTACAGGTTATGTATAAGGAATAAATTTATGATTAGGGCATGGTTTCGGCATCCTGATCACATATTTTGTTCCTTATATGTCTCCAATATATATACTTTTATGTCCTCATGTATATATTTGAGGAAAACTTGTTTTTAGTTAGACATTGTTTATATATCAATTCATGTACTTTATCATTCTTCATTTATGAAGATGGAAAAGTATGTTCTTATAGTTTTTGGTTAAAGAATGTCCCTATAGCATGAAATTGGTAGATCTTATTTGTCTATCATAGCTGGGAAGCCCTGTTAAATCTATGTTTTTATTTTTAGGTATTATTTTATTTACTTTCAATCTACTTATTATCAATTAGTCCCCCCATTTTTTATTGATGAAAATAGAGAATTTTTGTTAAACTATCTATTTCTGTTAAACTGTATGTGATGTAGGGTAAGTAAAATGATATAATAAACTGTGTGCCTTTGATAAGAAATTATATAGCCTCGTGTGTTTTTTGGAATGTGGGATGCCACCTGGATTTATCATGTTTTTCAAACTGTGTTGGTAACCATGCATCTTATTCTACTTTTACAATATAGGGAACACAATAACCACATGGTTTTGAAAATGGGATGGAAAAAACATGTCACTTGTTTAGGTCATTACATTTTTGGTTATTAACTTCTTTTATTTCATTGAACATAACAAAAAATCACCAATTTTAATCCCTATTTGGGTTTCTCATCCATAGGAGCATGACCCCATCCCACTTTCTTCCATATACCTCAACTTTGGTGGTGATTTTTGTTTGTTTTCTCCATGATTCTTCAACTAAGTTCCATTTCAGCATTTATTTATGCACTTTTCTTCAGATTAACTTCTTATTTTTGGGGATAAGTATGTCTAGTGGGTAGGGTATCCTATTTTGGAATGGATCTTTATCCATATAGTTCAATATTGATGTTATTTGAACCAATCATGACATTGAAGGGTCCCTTGGTGGTGCGGTTGTGATTTAGAAAGGATTTCAAGAAGTTCTAAACTTTAGGCAGGTGGTCCCATTCTTAATCATTATTCGGTGTATTTGAAATATTTTTATGTATTCTCAGTTGTTTCCTAGGAATTATGTATGAGGTGGAAAATTTTCATCAAAATGGATTCAAGTTTTGTTTATGTTAAAAAGTTTATTTTAATATGGAATGGGTTATGATTCATGTCATTTCATGTGAACATGATTTTGATCTCTATAAAGGTGTAACATCCCAGGTAAATAAAGAATAAGACATATTTAATATTTATTATTATTTTTGAATTAAATATTAATTTTACTTTAAAGGGGTTGATATGTTCGATAGCATACATAATACGCAACAACGAGTTTCTTTGAAATCTTACGTTGTACTGTAATAATATAATATTATAACTTTAAATGGTAGTGATCTCCTAGAATTTTTATTGGCAAGAATTAACAAAACTAACTACTATATGATTATATATTTTTTCTAAATGTATTTACATTTATCCAATAAAAGTTAGAGGCTTAAAATATGAATGAATCTAATTTATAGAATAATTTTCATTAAAAGGTCGATTTACAGCCTTTTAATGGAGGACCCTCTTTAAAACTAGTTTTGGTCACTTTTATATGTTCTATTTGACTAAATAAAATTCTTATTAATATTTGGGACATCAAGTTTTGCTTTGAGTAATTTTTTGGTATTTTACGAAAAAAGTACATTTTTAATCAACAGTGGAAAATATTTTATTTTTAATTCAAAAGTTTCTTTTAATATAATTTATTTATATGGTTATATCATCTTTTTAATTTTTTTAATGTGAAATTAGAATATATTTTTACCATTTAATCCAATTTTGGTCATTGGAATTAACTTCACTTTGACATTTGACAAAAACAAGTGTCAATCGTTTGATAGTTATTACTTCATAAAAATGCGCTATTTGTTTTAACAATGGGAATTAATTTTATATTTATTTATGCCAATTTTATGTTTTGAATTTAAAAAAAATACATCATTTTTGAATTCAGAATATCAAATAATTATTAGGCTGAAGTTTGGGTATTTTTCTGAAAAAATATCAATTTTTGATGAATAGTGAAACCACTTAGTAGTAGTTAAATAAACTGACATTTTCATTTAAATGAAAATTTTCCACTTCTGTGAATTGAATTTTAAAAATCTGACAAACATGGTAGTTATCAAGAAGTAATATTTGGTTCAATAAGATGAAAATAATTTTTGGTGAATAGTAACTTTTGACTTTTATATATAGCGGTTAAAGATAAATAGGGTAATTCAAGGTTAAAAGATTATCATAATAATTGAAAATTTAACTTAACATTTGTTCTAACCTTATTTTATGAGTAATGGAAGACCATAGGCATCTTTGGGTCTATTTTGGGACCCCATTGAGCCACTTATGAATGATAATGACACTTTAGATTAATTAATTTATTGTAATGGAAAAGTTGACATAAACAAAAATCTTTTAGTAAATTAATTTTTATATGGTGTTATATAAAATATTTTTTGACTATAAATATTTTTTGGAAATCTCAAAAGCTCTCTGAAATAATTTTATTTTTCTTTAATTTTTCGACATCACATAAATTAAATTATTTATGACACAATAATGATGTAGTATTTACCTCATTAATAAAAGATTTAAATATATAAGATTTTAAATATTAAAATATCAACTGAAACCTGTCCAATTCCAATTGGATGATATTATTTCGACTATGATTCATCTTATCTTCGACTTTCATTATTTTTAGACCTTTATAAACTGAATATCATTATATAATAAAATAATATTATCACACATTCCTAAAGAGTCCATCCTCCCACTTATAAAAGGAGACCACTTATAACCAATTCCTCAGACCTATCAAGCCCTTTGGCTGATCCAAACCCTACTAAATTAATCTCCCTACATCCCTCTCCTCATTTTTGAAGCCTTACCTTAGACATAAGGCACATCAAGAAGTACTTTTGGTTCAAACAAATAAAAGTTACCCAAAGTAAAGGTATCATTTTCTTTTAAATTTTTTTCAGTTATTTTACTTCTCCAACCCCTAAACTCTTTTTATTCCTTTCTTTTATAACAAAAAAAGTATCCTAAATATACTAGGATATTTCTATGAAAAGGATTAGAACTACACTTACATACACCTCCATCTAATGGGTGAAGAACATAATGTTTCTATGGATGGAAAACTAACGCCTCACGAAACGATGATTGTTCAAGTATCTCCAACCACCTATCATGATGTTAATTATGATGGAACTGCATTTATATATGATATATATTATATTTATGTTTTCTTTATGCTTCTATAATTTCCATTTATAGCATATCTTTAGGGTTTCCATTATGGGTAAATGCGATAATTTCATTTGAGGAAGTGCGGACTACAACCCCCTCAAAGTGATATGACTCATTCATACCGTATGTGGTATGTATAAAGGAAAGATTTAATGATATCTTATATGATGAAATACTAGAATTATAATACAATTGTGTATCATTCTGTTTTAATTCCATTAAATATGAAATACAAATGGAAGTAGTGTTCATACGTACGTACGACTTACCATCTCCATGAACGGTTCATTTCATTTCATACCTCTTATTGTTATGTACTATTATAAATATATGTATATACTGGATATATAAGTTATATATGATATCTATATCAGTATTATCATTCTAGATAGAATGTACTATTGACCACAAGGACAACTTGTAAATATATGGTGTTCATTTTTGACTCAAGTACCAAATATCGACAAAACAACCATTATTAACTTAAATGATTACATAATGTTTATAACATGGTAATAATTGATATAAAATGAATTATAAACATGAAAAAGCATCTTAAGCAGGTAGAAATTATCTTTAGTTTATTATTTAGGATATTACAGAACGATCGAGTCAAGTCGGACATGTAGTAAGGGACTTCGTCTCAATCTTCATTCCATGATGCATATTTTCATTAATACACAAATTTCTTTTATATGGTGTATAAACCCCTTTGAAATTTAATTTTATTCAAAAATAATCTTCTTTTACGAGGGATTTTACTAAACGAACGAAATAACTTTCCTTTTAGTGTAAACAGTGACATCGACCTTTTCTGCCGCCGCGAGTACTATTTGATCATTGGCTTCCTCAAAAATTAGTTATGTTTTTAAAAGAAAATAAATACCACATTCTCTTTTATGTATTATGGTATTGAAAATGGTTTTGATAATGGATTTGTTTTCTAAATAAATTTAAGTGATATATTGTGATTGAAATGTGGACAAGTTTTCTTTTCTTTTATATTTGTTTTATGTATTATGATTTTATAATGGTACATGGAAATTTTACTGGTGGTTACATGATAAACCAAATGACGGGTGGCTCCATGAATACCAGTATGGGTGGTTACATTATAACCTCCAATGCATTGTGTATGGAAGTCGGACGTATGGCTATTTCGTTTAGTGATATGTGTGGATGTCGACCGTATGGTTATTCCATTTCAGTATGTTTTTGTCCCAAGTTACCTTAATATGTTATGTGTTAATTATATGGGGTTTATGGTAATATTTTGGTGATAAAAGGGTATGTATTGGTATTTTATTTAGTGAAGAGTATTTACTACTTCATAAAGGTGAAAAGTATTACTTATGTTAAACTATTCAGGGTTTACATGTTGTCTTGAAAAACTAACAGTTTTCCATATTTGTATATCCCATACAGAGTTTTTAATGCTAATCCCAAGTTTTTGAAATTTTTTTCATAGGACATAAAAAAGAGTAGGGTAAAGGATGGGATCAAGGAAATTCATGCTATCTTAAACATGGAACTATACATGACTCTTTTTTTCAATAGTTTTTGTTTTGTGAATAAAATGGAAACTGAGAAAAAGTTTATACATTGTAATTTTTGAAACGAAATGTAATAGTTATGAACTAATTCTCTAAAACACTAAACCTGAAATGATCTTCAATGTAAATTATTAACTTAATTCAACATTATGTAATTTTTAAGGTCGGGTCCTTACAGTTGGAATCAGAGGTCGGTATAGATAACAGTAGGAGTTGGGTTATTGTTAATAAATGTGCATAAACTAAGTTACGGTATTATTGAAATGATATAGAATTTACATATTATAATTTTCTTATCCTAAGATAATTCTTTGTTAAGAATAGTTTTTCATAGACGAAATTGAGCAGATTTCCTGGGAAGTAATACAGAGGGAAATGACCTTCCAAATTATCATCTTAAGATAGCCAGAATCAGAATTGAACAGTTTTTGCAGCGATGGCTCAGTTGAATAAGGTGATAATTGATGGTTGTGTTCCTTGATGATATTTTGGTTTTTTATAAAAGTAAATAGGAGACCGAATGTAATTTAAGGGTTGTCTTGAAAACCTTAAATGAAAGGAAACTATTTGGGAAATTCATCAATTGTGAGTTTTGGTTACATCAAATTTCTTTCCTTGGTCATATTGTTTCAAAAATTCAAAAACTACTGGTCCTACAAAAACAAAAGTACTTGAAGAAAGGCCAAGACCCACAAATATAAACGAAATTTGTAGTTTTCTTTGATTGGCAGGTTATTACTTGAGGTTTGTTGAAAATTTTTCATGGTTATCTAGTCTAATGACAAAGTTAACTCGAAAATGTTTTATGATTATTTGGAGAAAATAATGTGATGATTGTTTTCAGTAATTGAAATGAAGACTGGTGAATGCTCCAGTATTAGCACTGTCTTCTAGAAATGGTGAGTTTGTTATGTACAGTGATACTTCGTTGAAAGGACTTGGTTTTGTCCTTATACAGAATGGTCATTTAATTTCTTATGCTTCACGTCATTTGAAACACCATGAGTTAAATTACCCTACACCTGATTTGGAATTAGCTGTTGTTGTTTTTTCTTTAAAAATTTGGTGGCATCATTTGTATGGAGTGAATTGTGAAAGATATACTGATCACAATAGTTTTAAGTATATGGTCACTCAAAATTAATTGAACATGAGACATAGGATATGGTTGGAATTAATCAAGGTTTATGATTGTATGATCCATTACCATCTGGGAAAAGAAAATAATGTGGCTGATGCTTTGAATCGAAAACCTAATGCTTCAATAACCATGATACATTTAGAGTGAGATCTCTAGGTTTTTGATTTGATGAACTTTGGAATAGAAGTTGTTGGGGATGAAAATTCTTCTATTTTGTATCAGGTGTCAGTGATATCATCTCTAATAGACATAATAAATCATGCACAGAAATAATACAATGAGTCATATAAAAAGGTAGAGATGGTTCAGAACGATATGTTTCCTTAATTTAACATCGATAATGATTGTGTTTTGGGGATTGAAATAGATTATGTGTTCCTTGTGATTCACAGTTGAAGAATGAGTTGTTATGTGCATCTCATAATTATCCAATTTTAGTTCATCCTGCTATTACTAAGATGTACAAAGATCTTCAGGATTATTATTGGTGGGAAGGAACGAAAAGTGATATTGCTGATTTTATTATGAAGTGTTTGACTTGTCAGCGGGTTAAAGTATAGTGGAAGTTACCAAAAAGGATGCATCAGCCGTTACCTGTGCCAGAGTGGAAATGGGATAATATATCCATGGACTTTGTTGTGGGATTACCAAAAACATCTTGAGGGAATAATGCAATCTGGTTTATTGTAGATCGATTGACTAAATCTGCTCATTTCCTTTTTTTCAAGATAAATTTTCTTTAGATCAAATTTCTCGGTTGTATGTTAAAGATATAGTGAGGTTGCATGGAGTTCCCCTCTCTATTGTATCTGATCGTGATCCCATGTTTACTTCTAAAATTTGTAAAGGCCTTCAGAAGTCATAAGGTGATGAATTAAATTTTAGTACACCTTTTCATCTATAATCAAATGGGCAGTCAGAATGAACAATTCAGAACATGGAGGATATTCTACTTATTTTTTCACTGGATTACCAGGGAATTTGGGACCAAAATATTTCTTTGGTTGAATTTTCATATAATAATAGTTTTTCATTACAGTATACAGATGGATCCATTTGAGGCATTATATGGAAAGCGTTGTCTAACTCCATATTTTTGGGTTGAGGTAGGTGAAAGGATGCTGGTGAGACCATAATTGGTATAAGAGATGTTAGAGAAAGTTCTGTTGATTTTGAAGCACATGAGAATAGCTCAAAGCAGACAAAAAAGTTATGTGAATAACCAGAGGAAGGATATTTCTTTTAAGGTAGGTGATCATGTCTTTCGCAAAGTTTCTCCATGGAAAAGTGTGATGTGTTTTGGTATGAAGGGAAAGTTCTGTCTGAAGTTCATTGGACCTTATGAAATTCTAGAGAAAGTTTGATAAGTGGCGTACATAGTGGCTTTACCTCCATTTTTTGTCCCATGTACACAATGTTTTTCTTGTTTAGATTTTGAGAAAGTATATGCCAGATCAATATTATGTTTTGATCCTAGAGGTAGTTCAGTTGGAAGTGAATCTCTCTTATGAAGAACAACTAGTTCAGATTCTTGACCATAGAGAGCATGTGTTTCAGAATAAGTTAATTCACCAGGTAATGGTTTTGTGGGAAACCATATGGTTGAAGAGGCAATGTGGGAATCTGAAAATGCTATGAGTCAAAAATACCCCCACTTATTTTGATAAGTAAAATTACGAGGACATAATTCCCAAAAGGGGGGAAGGTAGTAACATCCTAGGTAAATAAAGAATAAGACATATTTCATTTTTTTTAATATTTTGGAATAAAATAATTTTTTTTACATTAAAGGGGTTTCTATGTTCAAAAGCGTACCCGATACGCAACAACGGGTTTCTTTGAAATCTTACATTGCACACTAATAATATAAAATTATAATTTTAAATGATAGTTAACTCCAAGATATTTTATTGGCGGGAATGAACTAAAATAAGTACAGTATAATTATAAATTTTTGTTAAATGTATTTACCTTTATCCAATAAAAGTCAGAGGCTTAAAATATGAATGAATCTAATTTTAAGCATAATTTACATTAAAAGGTCGATTTACCATCTTTTAATGAAAAACCCTCATTAAATCTAGTTTTTTTCATTTTTATATGTTCTATTTGACCAAATAAAATTCTTCTTTAGATTTGGGACATCCAATTTTACTTTTGGTAATTTTTTGGTATTTTTTGTATAAAGATCATTTTTTAATGAATAGTGGAAAATATTGTATTTTTAATTCAAAAGTGCATTTTAATCTAATTTATTTATATGGTTATATTATATTTTTAATTGGTTTTACCATGTAATTAGATGAAATTTAACTATTTAATTCAATGTTGGTCATTGGAATTAATTTCACTTTGAAATTAGACATAAACTACTGTCAATCTTTTGATAGTTATTGTTTCTTAATAACACGCTATTTGTATTAACAACGAGAAATAATTTTAAATTAATTAATTCCACATAAATATTTTGAATTTTGAAAAATAGGAAACATTTTTGAATATTGAATATCAAATAAAGAATAGGCATAATTTTTGTTATTTTTCTGAAAAATATCAATTTTTGATAAATATTGAAACCACTTAGTACTAGTTAAAAAACTGACTTTTTCATTTAAATGAAATTTTACCGCTTCTGTGAATGGAATTTCAAAAACCTGACAAACATCGTTGTTATCATTAAGCAAAATGTTGTTCAATAAAATGAAAATAATTTTTGGTGAATTGTAATTTTTGACTTTTATTTACTGCGGTTAAATGTAAATAGGGTAATTCAAGGTTAAAAAAATATTATGATATTTAAAAATTTATCTTAAGACATGTCTTAACCATATTGTATGAGTAATGTCAGACCATGTTCATCTTTGGGGTTATTTTGGGACCCCATGGAGACACTTATTAAAGACAATGACTCCTTAGATTAATTAATTTAATGTAAATGCAAAAATGACACAAACAAAAATGTTTGATTAAATTAATTTTTATATGGTGTTATATAAATTATATTCTCATATATAAATATTAACTGGAAATCTAAAAAGATTTCCTACCTCATGGTATTTTTTATTATTTTTAAACATCACATAAATTAAATTATTTAAGACACAATAATGATGTAGTATTTACCTCATTAATAAATGATTTAAATAAATAAGATTATAAATATTAAAATAACATCCAAAACCTATCAAATTTTTATTGGATGATATTATTTTGACTATGAGTCATATTATCTTTGAATGTAATTATTTCTGGACCTTTAGAATCTGAATATCATTATATAATAAAATAATATTATCACACTTTCCTAAAGAGCCCATCCTCCCCCTTATAAAAAGAGACAACTTCCAACCAATTCATCACACCTCTCAAGACTTTTGGATCATCGAAACCCTGATCAATTAATCTCCCTACATCCCTCTCCTTCTCCTTGAAGCCTTGCCTTAGGTAGAAGGCACTTCAAGAAGTCCTTTTGGTTCAAACCGAAGGAAGTTACCCATATTAAAGGTAACGTTGTTTTAGATTTTTTTCTTCTATTTTACTTCTCCAACCCCTAAAATCTGTTTATTACATTATTTTATAACAAAACAATTATCCTAAATATACTAGGATGTTTCTAGGAGAAGTATTATAACCACACTTACACACATCACCATCTAATGGGTGAAGAACATAATGTTTCTCTGGATGAAAAACTAAGGCCTCACGAAACGATGATTGTTCAAATATCTCCAACCACATCTCATGGTGGCCATTATGATGGAACTATATTTATATATGATATATATTATTTTTTTGTTTTTCTATGCTTTTGTAATTTCCATTTATAGCATACCTTTATGTTTTCCATTATGGTTAATGCGATAATTTCATTTGAGGATGTGTGGACTACCACCCCCTCAAAGTGATATGACCTGTTCATACAATATATGGTTCACATAAAGGATATATTTAATAATATTATATATGATAAAATATTGGAATTATAATAATACTATATATCATTATGTTTTAATTACATTAAATATGAAATAGAAATGGAAGTAGTGTTCATTCGTATGTACGACTTACCGTCTCCATGAACCATAAATTTCATTTGTTACCTCTAAATGTTATGTATTATTATAAATACATGTATATAATGGTTATATATGATAAATATGATATCTACCTCATGATTATCAATCTGGATATAATGGATTATTGACCACATGGAAAACTTTTTAATATAGGGTGTTCATTTGTGACTCAAGTACCAAATATCGATAAAACGACTATTATTAACGTAAATGATTACATAACGTTTATAACATGGTAATAATTGATATAAAAGGAATTATAAACGTGAAAAAGGTTCTTGAGAAATTATAAATTAACATTAGTTTATTATTCAGGAGATTAAAGAATGATCGAGTCATGTCGGACATGAGGTAATGGACTTCGTCTCAATCTCCATTCATTGAGGCTTATTTTCATTAATACACAACTTTAATTTATATGGTGTATAAACCCCATTGACATTTACATTTATTAAAAATTAATCTTTTTCTACAAATAATTTTACTAAATGACAAAAAGAATGTTCCTTTGTATGTATGCAGTGACAAAAACCTTTCCTGCCACCACGAGTATTGTTTGATATTTGGCTTCCTCAAAAAGTCGTCATGTTTTTAAAATAAAATAAATAAAACATACTCCTTTATGTATTTTGTTATTGAAAAGGATTTTGATAATGGGTTTGTTTTTTCAATATATTTATGTGATATATTGTGATTGAAATGAGGAAATGTTTTATTTCCTTTGTATTTGTTTTATGTCTTATGATTTTATAATGGTACATAGACATTTGATGGGTGGTTACGTGATAAACCAAATGATTGGTGGTGCCGTGAACACCAGGATGGGAGGTTACATTATAACCTCAAATTCATTGGGTATGGAAGTCGGCCGTATGGCTATTCCATTTACTGATATGTGTGGAAGTCGACCGAATGGATATTCCATTTATGTATGTTTATGTCCCAAGTTACCTTTATATGTTAGGTGTTCTTTATATGGGTTTTATGGTAATCTTTTAGTTAAACAAGGGTAATTAATGATCTTTTATTCAATGAAGAGTATTTACGACTTCATAAAGGTAAAAAGTATTACTTATGTTAAATTATTCATGGTTTACTTGTTGTTTTGAAAAACTAACAGTTTTCCTTCTTTGTGTATCCCTTACTGTGCTTTTTAAGCTTATCCCATGTTTTTGAAATGTTTTTCACAGGACATAAAAAAATATTATGGTAAAGGATGGGATCAAGGAGAAATCATGCTATCTTAAACAAGGAACTAGACATGACTCTTTTTTTAAGAGTTTTTGTTTTGTGCAAAAATGGAATCTAAGTATATGTTTCTTCTTTCTAGTTTTTGAAAATAAATGTAATTGTTATGACCTAATTCTCTAAAACTCTAAACTTGAAAAGATCTTTAATGTGAAAAATTAACATAATTCAAGGTTATGTAATATTTGAGGTCTTTTCCTTACAAAAGGTGTTCAATAATGTGTTTTTGTGGGGAGAAACATATTTTGAAATGTTTTTTGTCTGTGGTTGGATTTTATGGTCATTTGGGTTATGAAAAAGGCGATTTATCAAGTATCATTACATTGATTGACATGTGTGCATGTAGTGTGGTGATCTATGTGATATTAAAAAGAATACTAAGCACAAAAGGAATCCTTGTAATCTACCATGCATGAATTGGAAAATAATTCTAGTTGACTAGGAAGTTGATTAGCCTAGATTCATATAGAAAGACTAACTGTTACAGTATAACAATATTATGTGGATTATTGGATGCCACAAGACCTTGGGATGTGATTCCCCTCTAATGGCCCATGCATGGGGATGTTATGGGCTATGGTAGATATACCCTATTTAATTGAGATACAAGGTTTCTAGTGTCCCATTGTATCTAGTGATTACAATATTTTCCCCTTACATAGTGCACGTTTGTGATATCATAATTACCATTATCATACTATTCACATTGTTCGCTAATTCAAAAGAAAAACAAGCTTTCCATTAAAATGTTTTCTATAAAAATTCCTCTAGACTCTCATTTTATAAATCATTAATATTATCATTCTTTATTATGTCTTTGAATGTAATATCATTTTTTGGTGGTATCATGCAGGGTTTTGGCTGACACATTACATACACTGATGGGTGTATGTAGTCTTGGTTATGTTTCACTGAGCTAAAATAAAAGATCCATTGTTATAGTGGTTCGAGATGCTAGTGGTCCACTATTATAGGTGTTGGTGTATATGTTATTATAATGGTACTCCTAAAATTTCATGGTTGTTTTGGTTTATTTTCATTTCCCCCTTTTTATTTTAGTAATTTTTTTGTTATTGTTAATGATTTAAACATTGAATAAGAATGTTTTCGTGCCATGTTTTCTTATGATTATCCCATTATTTTTTTATTATTTTTGGGTGTTTGTGATTATATAAACTGATGAAATCATTACCAAATATTAATTTTCATATCCACACACAATTTTGTAGCTTTTGGGGATTGGGAACATGGGAAAAGTCACGGGCTGATATGGGTGTCCAGTTGGATATAATAACCAATTTTTTCCATGAAAAAATGGGTTCAGAGGAAGGTTAGAATTTCTATGGGACTTGTTTTTCTGGGATGAGTATGGATAAACCTGATCTATGAATACCATGGATTAAGGATTTGGATGTGATTTCGATTCCTGGTTAGAGCACCTCATGATAGATCTTCTAGCCACCATTGAATATAGGAATTTTATTAGTCTTCTCCTCTAGGTGAAACATACAAGATACAAACTATATATTGAAATTGGGTTGGGGTGATATGGTTTATTTGGTTTGTCTTGTTATTGTATGTGATTTGGTTATGTTCTTATTTTTTCATGATTTGTAGATTGGTTTTTTTAAATTGTTATAATGGTTGTATTGATGGTTTTTCATGTGGGTGTTTTTTCTTTAAAAAAACATTCCTCCTCAAAGAATTATTTTTTACTCACTGAAGTATGACATAGAGAATATCAATCATCAATTGATCAATGATTAGCTAATGATGTGGGTTGGTATGTATAAGATTTTGGATAAGGAGAATGATCTAGTCCTGCTTAACTATGAAAAGCTGAACCAGTTCTAGAAAAATGAAAATCTCAAGAGGTCTTCATGAACAGGCCTCATTTATTCCGAGGTAGCATGAAAACTCAATAATCCAAGGTGTGTTTTGAAAAAATATAGCATGTGTTTGAGTTTTTTGGAACTCCTAAGGCTGTTATAGTTAAAGGGGATTGGTTAATGGTAGAAGTTCCTTGATGGATGTTTTGGGACTTAGTGGTGAAGGATGGAAATAATTGAAAGATGGGTTGAAAATACTTTTTGGGAATTTCAAATTAGAAATATTTTCTTGAGGTCTTGGAATATGATATATCACAAGAGTTTAGGGAGTCGTGAAAAGGAAACTAGTATGTGATGGAACTTATAAGCTACTATATTGAGATAGTTCAGTGTGCATCCACACTCAATTTCAATGAAAAAAGTAATGGTCAAAGGTTTGATATGGGGTTTCATCCCTAAATTGGGTCTTATACATTGTTGTATATGGTAAATACATGTTATGAGTTCGTTTATCTTTTTATGGTGGTATATATTTAACATGCGGAATAGTCTCGTTTCCCTAGATTAGTGTTAGATATGGGCAGTGACAATTTCTTAAAGAAGAAGAGGAAGAAGGATCAGCAATGGAATAAGGGAGGTCGTTGTTCAAGCCATCCTACATATAAATCATCATTTATGCATTTTGAGGTTGGTTCAGTTGTGTTCCACAATTTTCAGATAGCATGTACCAAACGAACTCTGTGTATATCTCATCCATGACAGTTTCACATATTTTGATATATTGGACACTTACTACATTTTTTTAATGTGGAGAACCCATATAAGAGTGGTGGAGTATATATAGCTTCTAAATAAATGTCATCATGACCAGAAAAATCCATATTAGTTAATTCTCAATATAGAGGTCATTAACTTAGAGCTAGAACTTCTTCTTGGTAGATTTATATCAAATTGGAACCTCGTGATAGTGGTCGTTTTCAGTCTTAGGATAATATTAAACCTATTCATGTAGTGGATCATGTACCAGTAGAATGCCTACAATAATTTGAGGTATCATTCTTACTGCATCATATTTATATACAGTTCTCCTTGATGATGGTTCATTAGATTCTTTTGTTTTTTTATCCTAGTTTATGCATTAATGTTTTCATCTACGATTCTGTCCTACAGAATGGAGTTGGTAAGGCCCCTTGGTAACTAGTGAGAGAAGGGTTTTAGGTGCCCTCCTGGTGTGATCTCTGTGTTAGGGGTCATGTTGAAATGGTATTTCCTTGTGTTTGTGATTGAGTTATTTGAAATAATCCCCAAGACTGATTGGATGGAGTGATTTTATGCACACATCAACTTATATATGCAGTGACTAACCTTTTTGGAACCTAGTTGAAGTACCCCGAGTGTTTTATGTGAATGATATCCTCAGTAAGGGAATTTTTCACCTCCACTTCGAAAAATGGATAATATATTTTTCCAGATATCCTTGCTCATGTTGGAGGATGATGTGGTGTCCCTGAGAATGGATTACCTTATGTCGTGGATGAGTTTCAATAGGGTTTTCTATTGTATTTTTTAGGTATTCCTCAAGAACAGGACATGGATTTCACCATTGATTTTGTTCTAGGAATACATTTGATATCTCCTCCCAAATACCATATAGTCCCCACCAGGTTGAGTGAATTAATGGAACATATAGATGATTTGGATTCCAAATGACTCATTTTCATTAGCATCACAACTTGTTCCACATCAATTCTATTTGCAAAAAGGGATGATGGACCCCTCTTGTTTTTCCTTGATTATTAGAATCTGAATACGAAAACCATGAGGAAAAAGTACCATTTTTCACATATTGGGGACATTTCCAATTATATTATTGGGGAAAGGTGGTCTTATAAAATTGAATATTGTTAGGGTTATCTCAAAGTATGATTTAGGGAAGTGGATGTCATAAAAATATATTTATGTATTATGTACAACCATTTGAGTATTTTTTTCATGAGATCCAAATAGAAAAATTCTATAGTAGTCTTTATGATTATCATGAATAGTGGGGTCCACGAGTATCTCGAATACATTTTTGGGGTGTTCCTGTTTGACATCATTGTCTATTATACAACCAAGCAGGATAATGATCATAATTAGGGGATTGTGATAGGCACCCTAAAATAGCATAACCTATATGCCAATTTTTTAAGTGAACCTTATGAATTAGGGCGATAAATTTCATGGGTCACATGATCTTAGAAGGAGGGGTTTTAGTAGACCTTGAGAACATCTGTGCAGTTATGTAATCAGAGAACTCAATGAACATTTTTGAGATCAAAAGGTGTTTGGGCCTTGAAGAACACTATTGGTTGTTTGTTCAATATTTCCCTCTGATTTATTTTCCAATGATGGTACTTATTTGAAAAGGTTTGAAGATTGAATGGTTCCCATAATGTCATGTGTCTATTGAAAAGATAATATAACGGTTGAAAACCATAATGTTTCAATATTTCATGATTTGGTATGTTTTATGTGGTTTATTATAAATCCTTAGGTGTGGCCCATGGATATGTGTTGATGCAAGATGAACATGTGGTGGCCTATGGTTATCGTCAACTATGAGCACATAAATATAATTACCAAACACATGATTTGGAGTTAGTAGCTCTCATGAATGCCTTGAAAATGTTCCACCGTTTTCTTTTTGGGGATAACATATTTATTTATTTTGATCATAATATATTACCTATTTTCTCCAAGAATTATTTGAATTTGAGGTGGTGATAATTAGAATGACTATCATTAGATGTTTGATTTCAACATCGTATATACCTCAAAAAATCAGGATTTATAGGTAGATTCTTTGATTATAAAATTTCAAGTTAAGGCATTGATTGATTCCACTAATTAGTGGCACTTTATAGGAATATTTACCCATATGAACTTGGAGACCAAGGATTATAGTGGATGTTTGTTCTTGTCCAGTGTTTAAAAGACTATTTTTCTTTAGGAAATGATTATAAAGAGTATCCTAGTGATTAGTTTTTCCCATATTCTATTTTTTTTATTCATGTTGAGGATACACCTTATGATATTGTGTTTTCTCTCAAGGGAGTTTTGTGCTTCATGTGTCTCGTTGTGGTGACGTTATCAATATAGAAGTAATTGATGCATGATCACCAGTTTTCTAAGTTGCTGATTCATCTAGATGCTACCAAGACGTACTATGATGTGTGTTTGCAATTCTGTTGGCCAGTAATGATGCATGATATTTTTAACTTCTTATAATGGTGTTATATGAGTTAGCAAGTTATAAGAGATCACTAAACGACATCCGGATTACTTCAGCTGCTCCCATTCCTTCATAAAAGTGAGAAAATATCTTCATGTACTCTATTTTTGGATTTCCTCATACACCTAGGTGTGTAATTCCATTTGGGTAGTGATTTATTATTTAACAAAATCAAGATAATTTTGTTCTGATCCGAGATTCAGCTAATGTGGTTATGTTGGACCAGTTTTATATTTTGTAGGCTGTGAGGCTTCATGTTGTGCCTTTGGAAATATTTTTTAAAAAAGATCCCCATTTAACCTTGTTCTTTTAGGAATCTATATATAAGGTGATAGAGTGGCATGTGATTTTGTGCATGGTTTAACAACCTGACATGTATGGTCAAATAAAGTCGGTGAATCAAATGTTTAAAGACATGATCCCAACATGTGTGCTGGATTTCTGTGGTTTGTGGGATAATCATTTTAGAATTGTTGAGTTATTGTATAAAAATAGTTACCAATGACATATTAAAATGGATCTTTTTGAGGTTAATTATGGTTGATCATGTCAATCCACATTGTAATTGGATGAGGTGGGTGATACCTCATTTTTGGTACTGAACAATGTACATTATAGTTATAATAAATTCTATATGATCAGAAAACATTTTTTGATAGCTCATAGTCATAAAACGTCCTATTCCAACCTAAATAACATATATTTGGTGTTTTTTGTGGGTGACCGGGTGTTTTTAAAAGAGTATCCTCACTTGGGTCATCATCATTTGAGTATGAAATAGGATATAGTGTAGAGGAATGTCGAAAATTTTGAGATTACTAAGAGGATTGAGAAAGTTTCATAAAAGATAGTTTTCCATCACAGTTGACATCAATTGATGACATGATCCATGTTTTTCAATTGATGAAATATAACCCAAATCATTCTCATGTGATGAATTGGGAGGAGTTAGAGTTGGAGCACAATTTTTTATTGTTTTGAAAGACTAATATGGATTTTATAAAATTAGAAGAAACAAATTTATAGGAAATCTATTATTTTGGTCAGAGTTATTGGGAAGCATGGGAATCATATGCATGATACATGGGAGTGTATGTCCTGGGATGAGGTGGAGTATCCATTTTTATTCTATGATCAATCATTGAGTTGAATTTACAAGGATATAAAATTCTCATTGTGGGGGTAAGTATCCAATATAATATTTTATTTTATTGTATTATTTTGTTTAGTTTTCTATATTTCTTATCCATGGGTATCCCCCTTATGTTTTGATGAAAAAAAGTAAATTTTTATTAAAAAGTCTGAGGTGTAATGTTTGTACATGGTTACAATAAACCATGTTCCTTACCAAATAAAACTGAGTGGCCTTGTGTCAGTTTCAAACAATGGGAAACAACATGGATACTTCAAGTTGTGTAAACTCAAGCTAGTTACCATGTTTATAATTCCACTTATATAGTATGGGGCACATAGTTGTTGATTGTTTTAGAAAACTGTGCTGTAAAACCATGTGAATTTTCCAATCCATTAAAAATTGGGGTTTACCTTCTCTCCCTTATTCAGATTTAACCCACAAAACCAATTATCTACCCCATTATGTATTCTATTCCCTTGGTTCCTCCCCCCATCTCTATTTCTCCCTTGGACCTCCTTTTTGATTTTGATTTGGGTATGGTTTATCCACGATTCTTAATATAAGTTCCATTACTTCCTTGTTTTTTTAATCTTTTCAAGGTTTTCTCTTCTTCTTTATAGGGGTTTCATATCTCCAATGGTTTGGGTGACCTCTTCAAGGATGTATATTTATTCATAGGGTTCAATAATGACTTTTCTGGTACATTTTTGCATTTATTATGTCTCTTGGGGTGTGGTTACGGTTTAAAAATGATATCTTGATGTTTCTACACCTGAGGTTGGATGTTCCATGCATAAACATTAATTGATGATTTTAATATTACTTATTTCATTCTTGGTTATGTTCTATACATTGTGTTGGAGGTGGAACTGTATTTTAACAATGATTCAAGTAGTGTTTGTGCTCAATTTTTTATCAATGGGGTTGGGTTATTATACATTTTTGTTTCATGTGTGCTTGATATTTTTGTTACATAATGGTGTTTGATATAATATGTAAGTTGTGAGAAACATAATTACAAATGGTTTGGGTGTAGGTTTTGATTTGAAAGTGGACTTGGTTATGGAAATGGTGAATTATCATGTGGTATTTACATTGATTTTAATTTGTGAATGTGAATATTGCGATATATGTTATAGGGGAAATGAAAATTGAGCCCAATGGAAACCCTCAAAATCATTGTGGGTGGAATAGGGCAAGTACACTAGTTGACATAGAAGTGTTGTGGATCATATTCATCTAGGAGGACTAATTATTACAAATGAATTATGTTGATTTTTGGATTCCACAATACCTTGGGATGTGATTCCCTTATAGTGGATCATGTATTGGGACACTGTGGGTTGTGGATTCCATACTTTAGTTCAACGATATACGAGGTTCCTAGAGTCCCATTTTGGCTAGTGTCTATAATTTTTCCCATGAATTAGTTTTCCTTTGGGATATAATTTTTACCATTGTCAAATGGTTCACATTTTTTTTTATTTCAAATGATAAAAAAATTTACATTAAGATGTTTTCTAAGAAAATGTATCTAGCCGTTATTTTTATAAATCATTCATGTTAATTTTAATTATATTTTTATGTCATTGAATCCCATTATTGGGTTTCATTTTAGCTAACATTCGTTCACAATTCGTATACACCATTGGTTGTATCTAGACATGGTTATGTCTGACTATGGTAATAGAAAGATGTATCATGAGGGTTGTTTGGGTTGGTATTAGTCCTATATTACAGGTATTGGTTGTGACGTCTTGATGACGATGCTCCTCTTGATTCATGGAGGTATTTGGATAGTGTTGCTCCCATTTTGTGTAGTCAATTTTTTTGTAATGTTTCATATGATGAATCTGAAAGATGTTGTACTAGTTTTCATAATGATTATATAATTATATTTTAATTTATTATTTTTGTGTTTTTATGATAATATAAATGGGTTAAATCCTTACCCATGTATAATTATGTTACCCATGAAATAGTTGCTATCCTGTGGGGATTGAGAACACCCTTCTATCTATATCACTGTCTTGGCCCAACTTTGGGTTGGATGGCATCCTTAGATTATTTTTTGTAAATCCCAACATTAATTCCCATGTCATTAGCTAGAATAAAATTTAATGATGATTTCTATTCATGTGGTAGAGGTGGAGTCATTATTTATGAACTTCTTTAAGGATTCATCTTCAACCCATGAACTAGGTTAGCATATTCAAAATGGTTTTATTTCAAATATAATTGGTTACAATATTATCAACACTAATCTTGTTGATGTTGTGGATGTTGAAGAAAAAATTTGTAATGTCACTGATGTTTATAATTAATCATTGTTTCTAATGAATTTGGCATCATCTGAACAGATGGATACTATTAGGTAATCTATTTATGACTTAGTAAAAATCTATAAAAATGATTCCTACATTGTTAATTCTCATTGGTTTTCATTCCATGACAATATTTAACATGAATATATAGGTTTATCTTTAATTGACCTTATCACCTCGACTCAGTCACCAATTAGTGGAAAGGGGGTAATAATTTTCAAAGATTCTACTGAATCTATCAATGGAAACATGATAATTAGTAATAGATATTTTTTATAGATGTGGCTACATAATGTTGCAGAAATTGTCAGAAGGGGATAAACATAATTTATTTTCCATTATGGAATTCCATAAAATATTTTTTTAGAGATAATTTTCTTCTTGTAGTCAATAAAACTAAGTCTTGGTTGCATAAAACTCTAATAAATATGATCAAAATCAAACAATTATTTTCTAAAATGACAGAAGTTTATCTATACATGAAAATGTAAATCAATCTCAATATGGTAATTATGGAACACATTCATTATGTGTACATACATCTCATGAGGTGTTTTTAACAATTCACTTGGTTTTCAAGGATGATAATCGAAATTACTACCATGAGGGGCATTGGCTTATGGATGAAAAACCCATTAATCATAGGAGATAAAGAATCATTGATGTTCATCTAATGATGACTATAGTATGAAAATACAATAATGTTTTAAGCTAACTAATAAAGTTCCAAAATATTTTACTAATGATTATCTATCAAGGACTCAAAATGTATGAGAGTTCACCACTGTCTTGGTCAGGGTAATCCATATAATTTGGTTAATTTATCCAAATAGATAATTATGTCCATGAATTACTCAAATAATGAATATAAAACATATGTAATGATCTTTTAATATGAGAAACCTAAAAATATGAAAGGGTATTAAATCGTTTCGTTCATTCTTGATATGATTTTGGAACATGACAATATTAAATTCAAGATTATTGTAGATGATCTCATTTATATTAATGACTACCTTGATATTAGGAATAGAATTTTTTCAGAAATAAAAACTAATATGAAGATAAATCCAAAGATAAATTATAGTTACCCCACGTGGGATTAAATAATTTTAGATTCCTTCCATTAGGGGATCTGTTGTGTTGTATCTGGATGTGGGTAATGTTTATCAACATGGAGGTTTATTCATATAAGTTTCTCCCTTTAGGTTTTAAATCATGATAGTGTGGAATAGTGTGTTTTCATTACTAGTGGGTTCCTTAATGGTTGTGATGTCAACAGTGTAGCAGATCATTTTTGGGTGGAGGTCCATTCCATGTGTGTGTATTGTATATATATACATATATATACATAAATATATAGACTCAATCACATATAAATTTTCAATGAGTCTATATTTTTTTTGATAGAATATAATATCAATATATAAAAACTAAATGAAATTATAATTTATGTTACCCTAAATAGTGTTTTACAATTTTTTGTAGAAATATTCATATTTTATAAATATAATTTTTTAAAAATATATATTTTTCATTATTTAAGATATTAATATTTTAATAAATTCAAATTTAATTAATGTAATTTTTGTAAATAAGTATACACTTATATATAATCATTAATTTTAATATTTATCATAATGAACAAAATTTTATTAAATTTATGTTTCTCAAATATTTCAAAAATTTTTATAATAAATAATGAATAGTATACATTAAATAAAATGGATAGTAATCACAATATTAATATTCAACTCATATAATATATTAAATTGAATTTTCATTTAAATATAATAAAGTTAATATATATAAATATAACTATAAATTTTTTATTTAATCTAAATATTTATTTTTTCAAATAAATAATATGATTTTCAATAATATAACTATTATTATTTTAATATAAATATTTCATATTAATATTTCATATATTATTCTATTAATAAAATATTTATTTATAAAATTATAATTATTAGTGTTTTTAATCAAATAATTTTTATTGAATAAATTTATAAAATTAATAATTTTGCGGATTCTGTTTTATCTACACTAAATTTTGAGCTAATAAATATTCTTATATTAATGATAAATTTACAATTGGTAAATTTATGGCCTTATCAATAATAAATTTTGAATTACTAAATGATTTATTTTGTAGTGTTTAACATTTATCAATGATAAATGTAATATTTCTAATTCATTATAAGAACTGATAAATCCATGCAATTTTTAAAGATGATGATCGATTTCATTATCAGTGTTATATCTACACTTTCTGTTTAGTGATGACAAAACTATTTTCTTCTTATTAAAAAACATAAATGTCAATCCATTCATTATTTTAAAGAACATAAACACTATTCCTACAACTATTGATTATTTTTTATGAATTGAATCTAAACCCCAATGGTATATTATTGATAACTTAATTTATGGATTCCTTAACCCCTTGGGCACGTGCTTATTGACATTTTTTACGCGTTGTAGTTATTTTTTATAAATTCATTAATAATAAAATGTGATTTAAATATACATCAGGATAGTTTATTTCAATATAAATTGGTATAAAAATTAAACATTATTACTAAAAATATTTTATGTTGGGGGAACAATATTTCCAATTATTGGAATCATAATCAATAAATTATATTCAAATAAGAAAATTTTGAATCCAATGTAAAATGTACAATTAATTTTTAACATATAACTAATGAATAATATTTTTATATTAACATAATTTATAATTGGATTAGATTTTTTAAATAAATATTTTATAGTAATATCTAGTTATATATATTGAATCATCATATTATTATATAAACATGATCCTTTTTAATATAAAAAATCTGGTAGATAGGTAAAGATGACAAGTATAAATTGAATCAAGAATAATCAAATATTTTTCTATTGATATGTATCCATGTTTATTGTAATTTCATTAAATGTTTTTATTTTGGACTATAAAAATAGACAAAATTATTTTTCATCTTTTATTGATAACCACCATCCACTTATTTTTTAATGAATCACAATACTCTTGTATATTTTTAATAAGATTTTCATTAAATGGATTTTTAATTCAATAGCTAATTATAAAACATATTAAATGTAATATAGATTAAAATATATATAAATCAATATAAAAATCGGTTCATAGTATAAATTTTATAAAAAATTGTTACAATAATAAAATTAGAAATCTTATTTTTGAAAATGGATTTTTTTTAAGTTATCATGGATATTTACGGTCAACTAAAATAGAATAGGTAAATTCATTGAAGGTAATGAATGAAAAATATAGTGAATTTATGTCCCATCTATAAAATGTTCAATTTATTCCATGATTCGAATTATAATAAAAAATTATCTAGTAAATAAAGATGATAATATTAAAAAAAGATCTTAAAAGTACATCCAAGGATATTGAAAAACCATATTCCACTTTATGAACCCATGATAAAATTGTGAAACAGATAATGGTCACAGGGTTTAATAATAAATTTATGATTACTATATAAAATGGTGAGTGGAATGCAATGATGAATTTAAATGAAACATAAAATACTCCAAGATATAAATAATTGTGAGGAACATGGTTAAATATATATACATGCATATGTTTTCACACACACACACTGTTAATTATATATTAAGAAACAAATATATAAGTTTTTTGAATATCATCATATATTTATATATTAAAAATTATTTTTATATATACCATTTTTATTATATATTTATATATAGATATTAACATGTGTAGTTGGGGTGTCCCTTAGGGGTAGAGGTGCTCTGTGATTCTCCACCAGTCCTGGGTTCAAATTTGGGTTGGACGGAATTAACACTGGCAGGCGGTGACACAGACATGATGTAGGCATGCACTGATGTAGGCATGATGTAGACAGATGGTGACATAGGCATGATGCATGCATGATGTTTTCCTAGTCCTTCGGGCTAGAATGTGGGCCTTTGGGAAATGTAATGTGCTCCATTCCCACTATGCCTTCTGCTTATATACTGAATAAATAACGGTTGATGGGCGGGCTATCCCTTGGGGGCTATGGCTTGCCTTTTTGGCAAGTGTGTGTAGTGTGTGTGTGGGTTTAACGTAATTTTCCCCCAATCACCTAATATATATATATATATATATTTATATATATATTTACATGTATTATAAAACATCTAAATTATATATATTATTATATATATATACATGAATTATATGTTACAAATATATTTTCTAACAATATACTTTATATAATTTATTAATGTATAAAATGATGCATTTAATGAAAATATCGATGTATATATTTATTTACTATTTAATTTGAATATTAATTTTCCAAATTGGAAGAATATGAATTAAAATAAACATATGGGAATTTTAGAACAATGAATCATGATGATGATGTAAAAATGTTCATGAAGTTTTCAATAGGGGATGAAAATGACCCTTCTCAAATGATATTTCCATGTTTACACTATTACTATTTAAAAAAATTAACAATAATAGTTTGAATATCACATTAAATTTTACAAAAGAGACCAATGTTATAAATGTTTTACAAAATATGTGGATGAACAAAATGTATCTAGTCACTAGGATAAAATTATGGTTTTAAGATCACCTGATAGGGGTAAAACTTTAAATTATAAATGATATCATATACATAAAATAAAAACAATAGTCTAAAATGACTTTTTTAATTGTACATAGATATTTTCTGAGATAACAAGCTATGAAAATATTTCATTCCATCTAAGTTATACTATCTATAAATTGTTTTCATTCTTACTTAAGACATGTGATTTGAAAGACAGAAATGGATGGAGAGATAATATCTATACATAATACCATTCTCGTGAATGATATGATACTAAAATATAAAAGATTAAACATCACACATATGAATATAATTTAATATAATGTTCTATATTTAGTATCAATAAAATTATTTATCCACCAAAAAATGATTGTATATTTTTTTATAAGGAACATTAATAACATGTAAAACGATATAAGTGTGTTATGGATTGAAAAAAGAATTTTGAATCAAGTCTTTTATATTCCATATAACACATTCCAATCATGGTAAGTTTTTGATGGCTATATATAATGGAAGAGATTAAGAATAAATTTACATGGAACCAAGATACATGAAATCAAAATGGGACCTTTATTGTATAAAAACTATCTCTACTTGTATAAAATTGAAAATGTGCATCATGAATTTTGAAATGAGTTGAGAAATCTATTTCTGACATTATTTATATACGGAATGAATACTTTATGTTCCCAATGAATAACATATTATACAAGAAATGATATATTTAAATATTATAACATTTCTGCATTGGTATACATGATGAAAAAATAAATTATATTGATTATACCCATATCAATTCCTTGAAAACCCAGTAATGGTATTGATATTTATTTATCTCTATTGATAAGAAATATGAATGTATTTGGGTATTCAACTATAATGTTGTATAATTCACTTTTTACTGAAGAGATCATATATAGATACATGTTTTTAAAGATTTTATATTATAATCATACATATTGAAATTTATCAAGATACAGAATTAAAAAAAATATGATGGATTCTCAGTTTTTCATAATCCACACACCCTGTTAAGTCGATACATTCCGTGAAGATTTTTTTATTGGGAAAAATAAATACTTACATTGATGATATACATATCTATTTAAAAAATTAATTCAATAGGAATTTCAGAGAATGTATAGAACCTCCTCCACTAATCGGTGATGAATAGTTATATATAACTCAATGATATTGTTGCCATTTTTATGTAGATCATTCTGGAAAATCCATAAAAAAATGGGTAGGAAATGTGATAAAACATTTTTAAAATATCCGTATTTGAAATTTTCTACATCATATATATTTTTTGATTTAATGTTATTATAAAAAAAATAATGTTAATTTTTATATTGACAATTTGTTCATTATATTGCTTTTAGATATTTCTAACATATTTCAAGATCTAGCTGGTGAGACGACAGGTGATTATGATGCCCATTTTTCCTTTAATTAGTTTTATTAAAATATTAAATATCATTTCATGACATGTCCCCCTCAGCCCAATCCATGACTACCCTAATCCAGCCTTCCATAGGCCAGGGGCTGGAGACTAGCAACGGAATGACATATCCCCAAAAAGGGATGGAAATTACCTTAAACATGTATACACACATTACCAACCAAATCCCAACACACTGAAATGGGGAAACAATTATAACACTAAAACAAGGATGAGTTCAATTACATGTGAATGTAAGTGAGCCAGAATTCAAACCCAACAACGAACGAAAAACAGTATAGTACAAAAAAGAAAAATTGATGGCAATTTGCGGAAAACACCACATGATCGTGTAGTAAAACTATGAGGAGTAAAAGTAGTATGTCCTTTGTGCATAGCCCTACTGGGACCCACCTAGTCCTAGGACACCATTTCCACCATCATAGCATCCATCGGTACCATCCCCCTGAGAATCTCTCTCAAAACAACGATCGTTTGCACCAAACCCAAAGTGTGTGGGTGAATCCCATGCATGGTTGTGCATAAAAATACTTATTAAGACCCTGAGACCCCTAAAGGTATCTCAGTAATCAATGAAGGAAAACACCTCTCGGAAAAATACCCCATAGGTAAAACCACCATGCAGGACCTCAACCACATAGAACAAAGTGAAATGTGTATCTCACACTAGGTATATAACATAAAAATCTGGAATAAGGATGATTTGGAATAAAGCTTTATCATATTATTATTTCAAGAGGAATTTGAGGTTAGATTGCATATGGTTTCTAGGTGATGACCCACAGTGGATCTGCTGGTGTTGACCCACAAAGGATCTCTAGGTGCCAACACATGAAGGATTGCTAGGTGCAGACCCACATATAATATCTATGTGGAGTACACGGAGGATATCTAGGTGTAGACCCATGACGGAATGCTAGGTGAAAAACCACAGAGGATCTTTAGGTGAAAACCCATGGAGGATCTCTAGTTTAAAACCTATATAGTTTCGCTATTTTTTATTCATGTTACAACCAGCCACCGGATTCCCGTAGTAAGTAGGATTGTTCTATGCATGATTTTATCCATAAACAATTATCTATATTTAAACCTCCATTATGTCCTAGGAAGAAGTAACCCATTGACCCACTATGTCATAAGAGTTCCAACGCAATAGTCGACGTGTTAATCAAACGTCTGGTCTGAAATGCATTGGCATTTTTGTGCCAATGTCCCGATTACATTTGGTTTTGAGAAAAAAAATCCATAATAAATATTTCTCCAAAACAAAAGTTAATTATCTAAAATGGAAATCCTCATCATAAGGGTTTCATCGGTGTAGACGATTAATCAAATGGAAGCCCGGTTCAGGAAATATACCCTATTAAGAAAAACTGTGACGAAATGGTTCCAGTTCATGTCTGACTTAGTTAGACCGTACTGACCCAGACCACTGGGCCATGGGCTTGGCCCTATGTTCATAGGTGTGACACAGCCCACTCGGCTGGGGGAGGCCCGTTGGGGTGCGCAACCTCCTAGCCCTCTTGCAGACGCAAGGGTCTGCTCCCCTCTGAACAGATCAGTTTTCCAGGTCCTTCAATCAACAGTTCCAGTTGGCATCGCCCCACCTAGCTGATCTGCATGGACTTGTCATCTATGGACCCATAGGCGAGGGTCTACCTTCTGTTTCAGCTCATAGCCGCAACCCTCCTCTATGGAGCACCACCACTATCTGGTTCCAAACATCAATGTGGTCGGCATAGTTCTGTCACCACTCTCCATCGTGGAACCTTCGGCCACCGCCGTCTGGTCACACTCGGTGAGAGACGGCTGCTAAATCCACTAGTCACTGGCATCGCCTGACCAACAGAGCATCTGCTCTTCCTTGGGGAAGCTCTGGTGGCCATATTTTCTTCCCCCATGTTCCTATGACCATCCTGGGACGACACCTTAAATGTACGGCCCTCGGTTTCACCTTCCCACCATATTTTTCAGTTTCCCACAAATAACGCAACCAACACTTTGATCAGCCGAGGGTACGTGCATTGTTCGTTCAGATCATTCCCTCCACGTCAGTATTATAACATGGGGAGGAATTCAATAATAAACAACTCTTAGTTAAACAATGAAACCCCTACCTAAAATATGTAGGTCGACGGTGGAGACGGGGAAGACAAGTCTCCATTCGAAGCCTATTCATCGGCATTCATTAGTCTCAAGATTGAATCCTCAAAGTAATTGAAGCTATATTCTATGATAGTGGAAGTTCTCACCTACACTTTTTCATGAATTCTGTTGTGGGTTCCCAAAACCCATGGAAACCTCTTGTTTAAATAAAATAAAGGGTAGTTTATCTTGTCCCACAATTAATGAGGTTCATTAATGAGTTTAATTAATGAGCTTATTAATCTCTTAGTGGTGTAGTTATATAACCACATGCAATGGGACATTAAATGATCTCACAACCAAGAGGTCTTGCCACTATCATTAATCGGTTACAAGGAATGAAATAAAATATATAATGGAGTTATATTATTACTTATTTGTAATGTCTTAGAAAAATTAACTTTTTCATCCAACCCTTTTCGGTGGAAGTTAAGCTTCTCCTAAGTGAATCTCGGCACTTCAAATACAATGGTGCACCCGGATTCTCAATCCGAGCACTGGTTCAAAAGATAAAAATCGCATCTCGCATGATTAGAGAATGTACATTTAAAAACATTAAAAAATTATTAACAGCCACCCTAGACCCACACCTGTCGAGGTTAGGCTCTGCCTAAGGGGAACACACCCTCACTAGTTCAACGGTACTGTCAGATTTCCAATCCGAGTTCCTATTAGTGAGGTAAATAATTTAACAATAAAATAATTGTTACTTAATTATCTTATTTACGACCAAAAACTAACTTCCACTATTGGCATGAGCCGACCAATGTAAGGATCTGCCTAAGGGGAGAATATCCTCATGAGCTCAGCAGTGGTCTCATATTTTTTACCAGAGTAACTATTCATGAGTTATAAATATTTGATAAATAATATTATATTAATTAATTATTTAATTTATTATTTTTCAATTTTTGGATTTTCTCACTAGAGGCATGTGGTGACTAAACATATGATTCTCCTAGGGTGAAACCACTATCCTAAATGCAACATATCCCTCTGATTTCTAATCCATACACCTATTTAACTATTATTCCCAATTTTCATTAAAACTACTCATATAAGCTATTTAAAGCTTAACATTTTTTCCATGGATCATCCAAGACACTCTAGGCCTCATAATCACGTGCCGTCAATTTTCATTGTCTCATAATAATTCCATATAACAAAATACATTGTACGGAATTTTTGGGTCTTTACTTTCTCCCCACCATAGGAATTTACATCCCTGATATCCAAAACAAAGTCAAATAAAACAAGGGGTTACTAATCATGAATATCAGCCCCCCGCTCCCATGTATAATCGTAGAGGATCCTGTGCTGCCACTAAAATCGCACCAGAGGAATAAAACATCCCCAAAGGACCCGCTCTTTTTTGGTCCTCAATCTTTAATGGGAAAAATTGAAAAAGGTTCCCAATCTTCAATTTCTAGCTCTCCCTAGTCGATGGCATCCAATTATTCATGCACATATATCCTCAAATGCGACACAGAGATAACATTATGTACCCGATGCATTTGTTGGGGAAGAGTTAGGCAATATACAACCTTACTAATTCTATTGAGAATCCGGAATGGTCTGATGATCCTCAATGATAGTTTATCGCCCTGACCAAATCTCTACAATCCCCTTTGGAGTGAGACTCATATGAAGACATGGACTCCCCCCTTGAACTCCCAGATTCTCCATCACTTATCAACTTTGGACATATGTATACACTATGTTGTCCTCTTCTAATCTTGAATGATCTACATTATCTCGGTGGTAGCGCATACCAACTCTAGACAAATGAGTTCTAACTACCCTTGGTCTGTCTAACATATAGGTGATGTACAAAGTCTCCCATACAATGCCTCAAATAGTTCCATGCCAACAGTGGAGTTATATCTATTATTTTATGCAAACTCCACCATTGGTAGGTGGTCCTCCCAAATATAACCAAAATAAAAGACACTAGCATGAAGCATGTCCTCCAAGGTCTGTATGGTCCACTCTTCCTGACCATATGCCATGGGGTAAAATATATGCTCATCATGCGGGATCATGATGCATAGCATTCACTTGATGACCAGTGAGACATCGTGAAATGAACTCTTCCTCCAATTTCATCATCCATGTAAACTTGTACTAACATCAATGTTCTTTATACATTTTTTCCACACCATGATATACCTCCAAAGGGGATATATGGTATTCCATCAACACCTCCTCTTGTAACATCACTAGTACCATGGTGCATCCTCAGAAAAGAATGGTGTGATCGTTTCTTATAAAAAAATAATTAGGAACATGTCCTTAGTTTATCTGATCATGTCATGCCTCACACTCAACATTTATATGTTTTGATACCCTAATTCACTAAATGATAGAGGGATTTACAGTCATAGACTAAAGGTAAGATGATCCATCATCATCGACGAATTATATTTCCATTGTGGCTAGCTTCTCGATCGACATACTCAGAATCTATACAACAGACCTCATGTTGAGTATGTCTAGCCCCATGTTCCCCTTCACTAGAGTCTATACCACCGCAACACCATAGTCTTGGAAGAAATACAACCACCACCATTGTCTAAACTACTGAAACTTTTATAGGAACGTTTTTTTCCTCCCGAAAGGCTACGAATATAACTCATTTATGGGCCCATCGACCCAGGGGTATTGGGTACTAAATCTCCATGACCACATGGTTATGAGATGTTAATCTATACATAATCTCAAAAATTGGGTCTTACTAAGACCTTCATCTAATAGTCATCCACCTACGCCCACTTCCTTATAAGATCAATGAAATTCGTTATATATATAGATGCTCGTAGCGGTTCCATCATGGGGTGTAGAATTTTACAGATGTCCTTCATTCTATGGAGAGCTAATACTAGAAATATCTTTAGAAATGATGTTTCCACACTCAGCTACTACCATTGGGAACTAATTACTCAAAACATATACTGTCACAATGTTAAAGATAACCGACTCAAGAGTGATCGGCTACACCCTCCAATGCTTGAGTTTATCCCATGCTTCCTAGGATTCCTCTTTCACCAACCAAGGAAAACCCCTTTCCAACACTATAGATATACCACGTCCTTTTTTCCTAAAACAATAAATCTGAGCATGAACTGTGGATGACCATCCCTTACCCAAACTAACATCGCAAGTCCTCGACCGTACCACCAAGTGGTTCCAACCAAAACTCTTTCCTCATGGACCAGATCACACTGTCGGCATAACTGTGATTATTGAGTCTCCTTTCATAAGTATCACTAGACGTAAGGTCCAAGCCAATTGTTTAACTAGAAACTCTATATCTTGAACAAGATTCATGACAAGAATGAATTATTAGTACAAATTTCTATTAATTACGACATCTAGTAGTAGACATAGACCATACCTTGAATCATTCATGGGGCCCTAGGGTCACACTCTTTGACTGCATGTAGCTACTCCCTTCCCATGTCCTCCAGCTTCTTGAGACTAGTGGGGACCACATTGGGTGATGGTTGTAACTTGTCAAAATGTATACCACCTCATACTACTCTACTATATCATATTACATATCAAATACCCTACCAAATCACTTGCCCATATTACTTTCTCTTCCCGAAACACTTAAAAAATCCATGACTCTGAGACTAATGTCAGTTTCCTACTTTCCCACTACTGACCTTCACTGCCTGTATCGAATCATCCAAAGAATTTTCAACCCCAAAGGTTACCTCTATAACCCTAACATAAATAGGAATGCACAGAGGAATAGTACTAGCATAGATGTCCTAAAAAATATATCGCTAGTAGGATTGAGCCCTTATGCACTGGTCGTATTGTATTCATCGAGAACTATGAATGGTATGTACACCTAGATGAATACTCAATTAATGACATGTCATCCTGTATAAACTGTAGAAGCTCTTGGGAAATCAAACCCCATAGCTTTTCATGGCACATGACCACATTCTTTGAGTTATATTCTCAAGCTCTGTCCACATAAAAAATTCACCGCATTGTTAGATAGGGGTTATCTAAACCCTGTCATCATCTGATTGAGCTACATAGGATGCTCCCTAATATTTATGCCATCTGATCTAATGGTTTCCTGGCTAGATATAAAATTGGTCACAATCTCAATCCAGTCTTTATCTGCTTGTGTGTTTGGATCACCTCGGAATGTGAGGAGTATCTATCACTGAAACTCATGTAAGGAAATGAGACTATATGTGTCCTCTAATAATAGTGCTAGTTGTAACTAATGACCAATGGGAAGTGTTATTTCTAGGACACCGCCTGAAGGTACCATCTTGGGAAAAAATCCTTGTACTGAAGCGTCATCACATAACGAACCATCCTCATGGTCATGCATTGGTGTCCTAGATGGCTATCTGCTTGGAGGAACCTTGAATGAGAATCAATATTAACCACGGTCAATATATTATACATCGTGAGCTTTCTAAAAATATATGAAAAGAATAAAAATAAAAATGCATTCAACTAGTGTTTTCATGTACCAAGTCGTAAAAAAGAATTCTTGGTCTTAGTGTATGGATACATCAGTCGCGAAACCAACATTTGACTCCTTAGACTGAAATCTGATCTTAAGACACCTAACACTATTTACCCCATTAAAAAATATAGACTCCTAGTTATTCTGGTAGAAATGACCTCCCTGTGATACAACATTATCATGACTCATCCCCAGTGCTCCGTTCTATGACTACCCCAAACCCGCCTTCCATAGGCTAGGGGACGTTGACTAGAACCGAAAAGGAATATATCAAAAAGGGAATTATTTACCTTTAAAACTGTCTACACACACGACCATCCACATCCCAACACACTAAAAGGGGGAAACATGTATTCCACTAAAATAAGGCTGAGTGTAAATACTAGTGAAACTATGTGGGACAGAATAAAAATCCAAGAAGGAACTAAAAATAATAAAGTTCAAAAGGAAAATATGATGGTCATCTATGGAAAACCACACCTGATCATGAGAGTATTGATGTTATAGGAAGCTGAAGTTGTATGTCTTGTATGCAGAGTTATAGTGGTTCCCACATAGTACTAGGCCACCATGTCCACCATTGTTGTGTCTGTTAGTCTTGTCCCCCTGATCTCCTCTATCGAAACGTCAATCGTCTTCACCAGACACAACACGTGTGGGTGAAGCCCATGAAGGGGTGTGTATATCAGTAATAAGTAGGGACCCCAAGGCCACCAGTGGTCTCTTAGTACGGAAAGAAAGAATACAACACAAAGTAAAATTCCTTAGATGTAAAAACCACCAAACAGGACCTCAACCACATAGTAAAAAGTAAAAGACACATCTGACACTAGGTATATAACATAATTAACAAGAATAAAGATTACTAGTCATAAAAATTGATCCTCTTATTCTGTTGAGAGGGTTTTGACTCAATACCACATAAGGTTACTAGGTGCTGACCCACAAAGGATATATATGGGAAGATCCATGAAGTATCGATAGGTGCAGACCCACAAAGGATCACTATGTCCAGACCCCTAAAGGATCGCTAGGTAAAAACCCACAGAGGATCTCTAGGTGTAGACCCATAGAGGATCTCTAGGTGTAAACACACGGAGGACCTCTATGTGTAGATCCATGGTGGATCACTATTCTTTTTTACATCAGAATCTTCCACTGGATTCCTGCACTAAGAAGGATTGTTTTCCGGAGGATCTGCTGTACAAGCCATCTCCCATATTTCAACTACCAATAATCCCTACGAAGAAGTAACCCCTTGATCCACCATGTCATAAGGGCTACAATGCAATAGATAGTGCCAAAATTAGATGCTCAGTCTATAAGTCATAAGCATTATTGTGCCTAGGGCCTGATTGGATTCAGGTTCACTCCAAACTGGTTGTACTCCAACATTCTCAAAAACTCAAGTGGAGTATCTAAAATCTACCTGATCATCTTAAGGGTTCCATCGCCATAGAATGTTCATCAAACGGGCATCCGGTTTCAGAGATATACTTCTTTAAGCCAAACTGGTCCTAAATGGGTATGGGTCTGGTACGACCCGACCAGTCTCACCAAACCCTGCCCTTTAGGCCCGGCCTAATGGGGCTAGGCTGGGCCAGTTTGGCTGGGCGTGGTCTAGCATGGTCTACTCGGCTGGGCCACTGGTTCGGCTCGGCCCACCCGGCCAGGCGTGGCTCACCGGGCTGCAGAACAACCTGGCATGCTTGATGGTGTCAGGGGTCCGCTCCCATCCCAAACGGCTCAGCTATTCAGGTTCTTCAATCAGAGGTTCCAGTTGGCATCGCTCCACCTAGTCGTTCAATGTGGACTGGTCATCTTCTGACTCGTAGGGGTGAGTCCCCCTTCCTTCATAGCTCGAATATGCGGCCCTCCTCCATGGCATGCTGTCCAGCTTAAAAACAGACGGAAAATGCTGACCACCCCTATCTTCCATGATGCCTTTACGTTCCACCGACCCTTCACAGCCTGATTGAGCCAGGCCCCACCTCCTCTAGTCATCCACATTGTCGTGCCGGTAGAGATTCTGTGTTCCATCAGTGACGCTCCGGAGGTCCGATTTTTTTCAGGTCTACCCCTACGGCCCTCTCAGGATAGTGCCTACATTACGAAGCCGTCTGAGTCAACTTGTCACCATATTTTTCAGCATACAAAGGAGAAAGAAACCTATACCTAGATCAACAGAGGTTTTGCGCTTGGTTCATTCGGCATGTGCCGTCCTTAATATCATTATAACATGGGACACAATTATAGAATAAACAACTCTCCATTATAAAATGAAATTCCTTCATTGAATACGTTGTTAGATGGTGTCTATGAGGAAGAAGTGTCTACTTTTGAATCATGTTCTTTGGTGTCTATTGATCTACAGATTGAATCCTCAATTGTGTCAAAGAACTATTCTACAATGGTGGAGGAAGATGCCAACACTTTGTCTAGAAATCTCTTGTTGGTTACCAAAACCCGTGTTAACCTCTTGTTTAAATAAAAGAAGAGGGGGTTTAACATGTCTCATAGTTATTGTTTTTCATTATTGAGTATAATTAATGAAATCATTAATCTATCGACGGCGCGGTTTAACACCCATGAGTAACTGACAATTAAATGATTTGAAAACCCAGTGGTCCTGCCACAATCGTTCATCGGTTGCAAAGAAAGAAATAAAATTAAATTTGAAGTTAATTTATTCTTTTTATTGTAAATTCTAAAAAAATAACTTTTTTGTCAGACCCTTTCCGTTCGAAGTTATGCCACGCCGAAGCGAATCCCTCAAGTGAGAATTCAATGGTGTTCTTGCATTATCAATCTGATCACAGGTTCAAAATATTGAAATCATTGATCCATCATTTACTAAACATACAATAATGTTCAAAAATTGTCAACAGTCACCCTCGACCTTGCCGGTTGAAGTTAGGCTCTGCCTCAGGTGAACACAACCTCACGAGCTCAATGGTACACTAAGATTTTTAATCTATTTTACCGTTTAAGAGTTAAATAATTTAATAATAAAATAATCATTACTTAATTATTTTATTTACATCCAAAAACATAATTCCACATTTTTCCCATGTGAGAAAATGTTAGGATCTACCTAAGGAATGAATACCCTTCAAGCACAGTGGTGGTCTCAAATTTTCAATTTGATTCTCTATTATTGATATATTAGCATTTGATAAATTAAATAAAATAATTTAATTATTTTATTTACGGTTATTCTATTTTTGGGTTTTCGAACTAGAGGCATGTGCTGACTAAAATTCTGTTATTCCTATGGTAAACCCGCCATCCTAAATGAAATGGTGCCCTCAGATGTATGATCGGTGCGCCCATTTAAGAGTTCTCCCACTTCTTCAGAAACACTACTCACACACTATATTTAAAGCATAACATTTTTTCAATGAATCTTTTACGGAACTTTGGGCCTTGGAATCCTGTGCCATCAATTTATTAGTATTTTAATAATTCTTTATAATTAAAAAAATTATACCAAATTTCATGGTCTTTAGATATCTATTTTATTCCGTGTGTATGTTTAATTAAAGAAATTGGGTTAAATGATAAAATGTTGATCGAATTTGAAATATGATATCGTGGTTGGGTCGGGAACATAGTGTTTACACTAGGCACGCCATAAAATGGGTTAGCACAGGATATTCAGTCCACTCACTAGCTGGATTTACGTTTATGTGAATTAATTAATTAATTAATTTAAATTTACCATAAATGATACATTATAAATGTATTTTTATTGAGAATTAACCATGGTTGGGATCATAATCCTGAAAATCACATGTGAGAGATCTCTCCCTCCTCCATTGGTGAACCTCTTCAATGAATGGTGAAATGTCAGATCAGAACGTATCATGACATGGCCAAGACAACACCTCCTCCTCCCTTTATAGAAAACATGTTCTACAGCATAGAATGATCCAAAAAATAAGTAAGACTCATTATTTGGTTTTTATTACATTTTTATTAAACATTGGAGTATTTTTAATGATTTTATTATAAATTTTCCCCTGTTTTAATCAATTTCATGAGCCAAAGTGTTGAATCATTATGTTAACAGTTTTTTTCTTATATGAATTTCCCTTTATTGATCGATGAGCGAAAAATGATTTCCCAATGATGTTAAAACGTCTTTCTTTGGCCTTTTCTCCCTCTTTACTCATGTTATTCACTAATAAATCCTTGTGGTTCCCAGTTTGATGGGTTTTAGGTGATAAATGCTCTAAAAAGTGCATGAATATGAGGCAGATCAATGAATTGATGATGATATCACAAGCAAATCATATATCTTGAACCGTTATGATGAAAATATTCTAAATACAAATTATTGGTACTAGATTACCACGTTTTGAGAAAATGAGTGCATGTGGAATGAATAATGAATCCTTGAATCTTCCAATAAAATATTTCTAGAGAATGATGGTTCAAAACTATGATTCATGGAAATATATATATTTTATCAAGTAGAACCACGGCGGATCATAAGGAGGTTGAGGTTGATTCGAAGTGCAGGTAAAGACTAGATATAATCTGGATATATATGAAAAATCTAGACAACAAATCATTTTTTATGAATAAAAAATTGTTTGTGGCCTCCTTTATTGGGTATTTCTATGGTTTGGAAAATGATAAAGATGACATGGAGTGTAGACAAGACTCACAAGAATTGAATCCCTTCCCTATTTGGATATTCCATTTGATTGGTCTCTCAAAAGAGGAACTCGTGTAAGAGAACAGAGACATGGGTTGGACACATGTGTGGCATCCCGTGTGGACCAACATGTCATTTACAAAAGTACACATAAATGGGTGTTGAGTAGAAGAACATGTCCAATAGAAATTTCCTGGTCCCCAGATAGGGGGTACACACCTTATAGTCCACCTACACAGTTTTTATCCCTACACCTACGAGAGTCGTGTACCATCCAAATACATGACCACATAGTGAAGACAGACGACACACCATTTGGTTCCCCTCACAAATCACGTACTACTAGTGATCTTATGATCAATCATAAAACCTAAATATCTTCTTTGTTTGAACTATCATTGAGTGGTTCTTTATTACCATACCTTGTTCTATATACTACTTCCCTCTTAATTTTTATCTCTTATATACCCCCTTCACATTTCGGGACATTATACAGGTTTTATATATACTCACTCCTCTATGGGATTTTCCCAACACATATCGCCTCTTTTTCTGAAGGCAGACATGTCGATCGTGACTTCTGAGGTGCTTAGGGAAATGGTTTGCTTTGACTATGTACAATGGTCATAACGTGGGATACAAGAGTTGGTATCTCTCATCTTTTTTACTCTTTTATAGATTTTTTATGTGGGAGATATTTATTTTTTTGGAATTTTTTATCCCCAATTTCATTTCGGTATACACTACCATGCTTCATTTTATCTATCGGTCCATGTATATTTGGTTTATTGTTTTCAGTATTGCATCCTACATTTTATTCCCACGTCACTTTTTCATTGAGATGGATATGAGTGTACATGTTCTTAATAAAATGTCCCCATGAGTTAGCTTTGCCTTGGATTCTTTTCACCGTACCATGGCCTATAGTGGCTAGCTTGGGGATGTTGTGGCTAGAGCATCAGCTTAGTTTTGGTCCTGAAACATTTTCATTACAATAATACTAAATTTAACCAGAAAAACAAAAGATAATGTAATATATTGGGTACACATGTTTGGAATGGTGATATGGGGAGTGTTGGTACTATTGAAGTGTGGATATAGAATTTTATTTCTCTGGTAGTATACATTCTTTCCTTGAATGTGACATTTTGGTTTTTAAACATCTCTAATAATGTAATTGTTCCAAAGTGATATTCATAAAATATCTGGATTATCATAATGATGACTAATTTATTGTTACTATGTTTCTGATCACATAAATTTTTTGTTGTGATAAAATATTTAATGATTGATTCTTTTTATTTAAATATACCCAAAAAATTATAACACTAATTAACCTGTAGATTAAAATATTTAAATTCTATATGTAGAAATGTGATATACAATCTGAATTTTAAAACAATGTAAATGAAATTATTATTTTAATATGTGGATTATATATTTTATCCCCACAAATATTATTTGATACAACTATTCATTATGATAGAGAGATTCGACTATGTATTTCTTTTATATTATAATTGGATGTAACCCATTGAATGTTATATGATGATTTTTAATGGGTATTTTAAAATTTTAAAAGAACTAAAATGTTGTAAATTTATAGTTATATATTTTCTAAAAAATACTTGAATTATGTACCAATTATTTTTTAATGTAAATAACATTGGTCTCCAAAAATATTTTTTTTAGTGGGAGCAATTTTGGTGAAGGAATTTCTAAAATACATGGTTTTGTAATTGCCATTAAATATCGATAAGAGGATCAATAATATATTTTTTACTATAATGTTTCTTTTTTCCATGTGTTGAAAATCACAATGTAATTCCTAATATATATATATACATAATTAAGAGTGGATATGTTGTCCTTTAAACTGTATTTATTGGGAGATTAATTTATGTCTAAATTCAATTTTAAAATGACAAAAATGGATGGCCAAAATAATATGTCTTCATGTATTATCATAAATGTGTTATATAGTTAATAGAACAACATTCTTTAAAATAGAACATAATGAATTTATTATTATGGAAGATAGACTATTAATTATTTTGGAATTACTGATTCTTGTATCTGGTACCTAGAAAAAAATGAAATTTATATGAATATTTTATTCATTGGAATCCTAAAATAATTAATGGAATTAGATTATATAATTTATCATGTAAGGATTTTCTAATGAAAATGGATTAATTAAATTAGTGTAGTTAAAATTGATGAATAATGATTTATTACTGTGATTTTTTGTAAGGTAGGGTAAAAGAATGAACCATTTATAATCGTATCACACAAAATACATTTATTTTATTCCCTTTATTAGGAAAATAAAAATTTATCAATTGTTCTACTATTAGATAAACAACTATGTGGTTAAAATAAAGTTCTTTTAGGGGTTTCTCTTTCCATAGGATTTCCATAACTCTTTTAAATCAAATAGTGTCTTTTATGTTAGTGGGGGATATAAGGAGGGAATATAGAAACTTGAAATAAAGGATACATCCATTTTACCTAATAAATAGTTCCCTGAAGAGATAAAATATACATGATTAATTTTCTAAATTAAAAATTTTCCTCATAATATTATGCATTAACAAATATATATATATATTAAATTAATTTTTTAACTTCATTAGAAAATAATTCCTTCTCTAACTAACTAATTCTAATAATGTTGAGGAATAACATATGGGTGATTTTTAATTCAAAAATATATTAGTGGGAGTAGAATAGATGGTTGGAAAAAAAGAAAAATGTTCTGGTCATCAAATGTGTTAATAAAAATAATAAAATAGATATTTAAATGTCTAAAATTGATGGTTTTGTTATATACTTCTGGTCGACTGGTTGACACAAATAATCATACTTTCATTAGTACCATTAGGGTTTGTAGTCGAATTCAGGTTATAAATTATATAAATATGTGGAACAATGTTCTATCTATACTATAAAATTTTTTATTGAAGTAATTAATATTATGTTATGACATACATTCCATTTTTTTTTAAAATCAAAGAATTAAAAATGGATTTATTTAATATAATCCCATATATGGTACATTTATATTAGAGGGTTGTTGGATGAAATTTTTATTAATGTTCATTTTAAATGATCTAATAAATGTTTTATTACCTTTTCTAAAACATCATGTTATGGATGATGGGGGAAAAATAAATCCCCACCCCCCAGTTATACACACAATCACTACATAAAAAAGTTTAATGGGATGATTTCTATTGTCCTAGATAGGATAAGGAATTTAATGTACATTATAGTTTGTAATATTTTTTTTGAAATTATGTCTACAATATAATTTTTTTAATTTTTATTTTATAAGATATATAAGGTGTGTTGTAGATAAACAATCTAAATTTAATCCAATATACACCACATATAAATGATATGGTATTATTCACTTGAAAAATTGGCATTTATTTGAAAACTATAACAAAACAATTTTCTGATATAATTGAGAAAAAATAATTATGTCCCTTTGTTTATATACATTTTTAAATATTAGAATCAAAAGCCAGAACCATCATAAATCATGTTTTACGGTTGGATAACAGTTTAAATACAATGGAAAATAGTATTTGAAAATAGAAAAATATTCGATAATCTTGTTTAAGTATATAATTATGGAAAATTATCATACTATGATGTATTATTTCATAATAATGTATATATATTTTCATATATTTTGTATGAAGTCAATAATAAATAATCGTCTTCTACTGAAACCGAAGAACAATAAATTTTTAATGGCTCTTAATAATCTAGACATGTATGTCCTTGTTAATTGAGTAGCTATTTGACTATCAGCCTAAGAATACATTGAGAAATCAAAGGAATAATATAAGAGAGAGGAAAAAATAAGAAAATCAATAACACATAGAGACATTTACAAAAGAAGTTAGTAATTTTACTATTCTGATCGAAGAGTTTCTTTATAATGATCCATGGAAAGTATCAACACATTAGTAAAAATAATACGAAGAGTAAATCACCCCAAAATATGATACTTGTCATTCCCTTTTATTTACATTCACAACCATGGTAATCAATTATTTTAGTAAAAATTTATCGTAATGTGAATCAAATAAATATGGATACCTTTATTGTACTACAATTATATATTGTGAAATTGAATATTATTTATATCAATAATCACTTACTCATTTTCTCATTTTAATATGTATTGTGAATAATATATAATGTGATATTCAAAATAACAAACCACATACAAAATATTATATTATGTTAGGGATTAATTTAGCTCATGATCCATGTACAATGATTTATATTTCATTTTATGAACTAATTATTCATAATATTAAACAATCTATTTGAACATTAAAAGTCTTGATATATAATATTACATTGAAACATGGAAAATGGGGAGTTTCCTTTAGAAGTTTTTTTTATTAAAAAAACCATTAATGTTATTGAAAAAATTCCAAAAATAATGTTTTTTACTTAATAATGATAAAATAAAAGGAAATATATGGTTGATTCATGAAAATATAAAGGATCGTCAAATCTATAAAAAGGATTATCTATGTACAGATTTACCCCACATATTTCACTACTAAATATATTTTGTATATAACTCTTTTTTATACATTAAAATTTCCAATATAGAAGTATTAAATATATATAATATGATGAAAAAATTATTAATAAATCATTATTGTAATGATTTGATTTGAGGATGTAAATGTAGATCAAAAGAATTAATAGCTTGGAGATGAGAATGGGAATGTATTAATGAGAAATATTTTAATCATTTATTTCTAATAATCTATCTATAATGTAAATGATATATTTATACAATTCATTTATTCTATAAGATTTAATATTATATAAATATAATTGGAAGACCCTACCCTGAAAAATTATGTTCACCAATTGTCATGAAATTCCTATAAAAATAAAATCACTACATAGAAATATTATTCTTATAAGAGCACAATAGGTAGACAATGTATTTGAAAATAAAATAATTGAATGCATTATCATATTAATACATACAACACAAGGATAAAAATCTACCATCAGATTATATAAACTATATTTTAATTTTTTTAATTACTTATTCAATTTTGTTTTTAGAATATTTTGATTATCTTGGTGATCAATTGGGATACAAAATATATATATATTTGGATATAATTCACGGATTTCAAATAAATTTACCAAAAATCATGTCCTATGTATTTTTATAATACACTGCATTGAAAATATTCCAAATAATCATAATATTAATTATTTTAACCAAAATTTCTGTATGATAAGGTGATATTTGTTTATCATAAAAACCAATTTGATTATATAGTACAATGAAAATTTGAAGATTTTGTTTTTCTAAATATAGATGATGATTGGGGTTTATTTAACAAAATTAATCTTTGAAAACATAAATTTATATATTTTGTTTATTTTTATTATTGATTCTATATTGTGTAAAAGAAATTAATATCAATGATTGGGGTTATTAAATTTTAAAAGATATGAATGATTTCAAATTCCATATAAAATCTAGAATCAATGAAGATGTATTAATAAATTTAATTTTATCTCATTTAAAATATTTATTATCAAATAATTTTTTTTACATTTTTTGAGTACTACTAACACATTCAATAATATATATCTTGAAATTTCTAAATATTTTTTTGAAATGAGTAGTGTTAATTAATCGTTATAGAATATTTATCAAAATCTTGAAGATATGATTTTCTATGATTTTTGAAAATTTTTATTTTGTAAATATCATGATGATTTTGACTGTGTACTATATATTTATTTAATTTTATTATAATTTTATATTTTTTTTATCATATTTATTCCAAATTATTAAGGAAAAGAACGAATAAGTGAAGGGTGGTTTTAGTAAAATATTACACTATACTATTATAGATGTGTGATTTGGGGACCATGTTATTTAAATTATAGAACGTTTTTTATATTCACCCTCACATATGTAATATTATGAAGATATTGATTTATTTGTATCTCATATAATTAAAATGGGTGGATAAATTATGTAACAAATTTTGGGGCACATTGTAATAAAAAAATTATATTGACACTGAAGGGTACATTTAATTGGAATTTGATTATAAAATATATCATATATGGTAGTGAGTATTTTACTTTAACAAGACATGTTGAACAAAAAATAAGGGTAGTTAAAATGAACATGTTAATTTGTTCATGTGTGTATATTTAGATGGATGTAATGACAGATTACTGTGTTTGAGTGAAAATTAATGTGGCCACAATTAACCAATAGATGGATAAGACTATATTAATATGATTTACATATATGAGAATAATAATTATAAATTCAAATGTTAATTGGGTAATATTATAGGAAATTTACTTATTAAATGGAATATTAGTATACCAAGAATGGTCTTTAGTTCAACATACTCATCATATGATCAATAAAAAGAAAATTACATTACATAATCATGATACTTTAGTAGAATTATATTTTATTCCTCAATGATTTTAGGAATAATGCTCCATTCATGTTGACACATGGTTCCATCCATATGATTTAATCTGAGTGTTGTCATTTAACAATAACATTTTAGACACTACACATGCCACATAATTGACACTAAGAAAACATTATGGTACTTCATTAATAGTTTACGAAAATATAGGGATAACTAATTTTTAATGATTTTTAATTATTATCATGTGAATATTACATAAATTGTGTCTGTTATGTATAAAATATCATTTTATTAGTATAATAGTGAAATTTTATTTCGGAACATGCATCACGTCTTTAAGATCGATCAACCGTGATTGAATTTACATGTAAATTTAATAAAAATATATATAATTCTTTGGTGATGTGTAGGTTTTAAAAACATGAAAATCTAAAATATTATGGGCAAGGAAGGACTTAAAATTTGTATATTCATTAGAATGAGTCATTTTAGTTTACAACATATGTCACGTATTAAAAATAATAAAAGGAGGCCAAAAATATATAGTTATTTTAGTATAAATATATATTTTATATATGATATGTTAGAGTTAATTTAACATGAATATGATGGATAGTTTTGTTGGTATTAATAAATGTCCATGTTTTTAGTTTAAAAATGATATTTTAGTTCAAAAACCATGTTATACACTCAAAACTAGGATAATTTTATCTTGTTATCTTGACATCAGTATTAACTCTTAAATATTTATTTTTTTATTCGAATTAATCTCACACCAATCAGTCATATAGTGTGTCTGGTATTATTGAAAGTATGTGTTTTCATTTAAATGTTTTATTTTAGTTCACAACAAATGTCACACTGTAATGATCCAAACTTCAAAAACTAGAATCCCATTTTTTAAAGTATAAGTGATTTATTTATGTCACATAAATATAAAAATCACATGCAATAAATTAGTTATATTTTAATGTAATAAATTATATCCTATCATATTAAAATGACCATTGATCATCACAACCACTAATAATACAGATATTAAATATTTATCATATGATTAGTATATGTTAAGGGCTTTTATGAAGTTATATTAACATAGCAAAATGAAGTGATCTTCTCGACCAGTAGGATCATAACCTAGGAATCCTATTTATTAGATCTTCTGAGGAAGATAGAAACTGTTTTATTTTCCTTTGACTAATGAAACACTTTTACCTGAAAAAATATATCATGAAAAATTCTATTATTAGGGGAAGATCAAATTGATCAAGATCATATCCTATACAATGTTTTTTTAACATACACATGATAATCTCATCGTTTTACACCTGACTATTTGGGAGATTTCTGGTGAAGATTATGGTTATTTATATCGAACCTTGTAGTATGTTTTATTTTATACTTTCATTTTTGGTAAATAATGATTATATTTACTTATTTTTTATTTTTTAATTGTTATGTATTGAGTTTGATAAAAATTATATTTTAATATGAAAAAATAGAATAATATTTTTTGGTAATATGAAATTTCAATTTAGACATTAATTTTGATGAGTATATGAATTTCTTAAAAAATTAAAATTTCTTAAAAATATTGATATTAAATAATATATAATAAATATTAATAATAATAATAATTTTTGAGGTAAAAATTTTAGATTTTTAAGGATCAGAAAACTATTATTGTGGATGAAAATTAATTTTTCAATGAAATGATGAATTTAATTTAATTGTTTTACTAATCATATTTAAATATTATTTTGATTAAATGAATATATTATTTGGTAACAATTTTTTTTATCCAATGGCTAATTTGTCATAGTATTCCTAGACAGATGATTTTTTGGTTAAATGTTCAGTATGGTATAAATACAAAATATATATAATGGTAGACTAATTACCAAAAAATGATGTTTTTGGTGACATAAATGTTATCCATTTTCAAACATGTATTACCAGTTAAATATATTTTTTTGGTTATTTTATTATTTTTATAAACCATTTATGAATATTCCAGAACATTTATTATATTTTGATGTTTTAAAATCAATTAATTGTAAACATGAATCAATTCCAAGTCATCAATGGTATTATTTTATTATGATTAGTAAATTGAATTATAATATTTTGAAAACTGCACATAATTTTCTGAAATACTCTGAAATATACATGGATAGGTTATTTGATTATATTTCTTCATTGTATAGTTTCTGAATCATAATTTTGAAAAATAATATAGGAATCCCCTCTCTTTCCATATATAATCTCACCGGATATCCAATTCATCCTCACTCAAAACCATTAGAGAATGACTATACTATGAAATTTACTCTCTATACCTCTCTTACGGTTCTTCCATGCCAAATAATACCCTCTCAAGATTTATGAAAGATCCACTTAAGGTAAGATACATTTCACTATATTATTTTCTAATCAAATACCTTTTTGGTATATATACTATTTAATTTCAATTCTGTATGTTTTCATTCACTTATAAATTCAAATTTATTTAAAATTTTATTTTATTGTAATTTTTTGTCATCTATATCCCCTTTTTATAACCTTTACTGAAGTCGTTACTATGCCAATGTTTGGTATCATCTCATTCAAGGTTTTATTTATACACCTTTTTGTAATTACTTTTATACTCAAATTACAATTTTCGGGGTATGAATTTAAACATCTCTATTAATACTCTTTTTATCTACATGTAATTTTATACCCCATTTCTAGTGATTAATCCCTCCCACGATTCATTGTGTACCCCGATTATGCTTCCAAAATTATCTTTACATTTTTCGTATTCCAAACTTTTATTCAAGCACCAATTTATTCTTATGATATTTAATTGAGAATTATCATTGACAGATTATGATCATAAATATAAATATTATATATGTTATGATTTCCATGTGATGATGGGTCTTTTTTCATTAATTAATCCCTCACAAGATTCATTATCCACCCCTTTTATGATGTTGAAATTGTCTTGCATTTTTTAATATCAAACCATTCTATTGGGAAAATCACTAAAATATACACTAAAAGGTACATACCTAGAAATAAATATCATCTATTAATTAGTTTATTCAATTTATTTATTACATAATTATTTATTGTGTGATTAAATGTGAGGAAATTTGATCCAACGTTGAATGATCTATGTTGCATATTTATACATTTATATAATATTAATCTTATTGGTGAACCCATAATTATATACAACTCTTGGGAATTGGGTAATGTATTAGTCTTATGATAAATAATTTGGTGGATTAAAGAGTAAACCTAATACATTATAAAACAATTCCTCTATGTTATTATGTCTTGGTGGTTAAACATGACCGTTTATTATTTTTTCATGTTTAATTTTATTTCCACATTACCATGTTTCGTTTACACTATCATGTTGAATAAATCGTCATTCTATTTTATTATGATTCTAAACCACATTATGTTTGAATAAAATTTATATTGACTAAGATGTAACCTAATCATCATGGTACAATTTATTTATTTCCTTATAGGGATTTATAGCACACCACATTCTTATGAATTTTGTGAAGTTATCTCAAACAATAATAATAGTGATCGAATTGAAGATAATGGTAAGGATTTTTTCAATAAATTATTATACCCAAGTTACAATTTGTCATTAAATGTACATAATCTCCCAGAAAAACAAGGATTCATGATCTTTTTTTATAATTTTTGTGTACCCATATGTAAAAAACCATGAAATAATGTGAATAATGATCTAGGTTGTCACACACATACTCAAACCCAATAAAATTCCCATGTTATGTCTTGTTACATTAGTAATGGGGAAATTGTTCATTTTCATTTAGTAATTAATCACTCTCAAATTTAAAACACAGTGTGGCCAATGAGTCTTAAAGATAATTGTTTTAATTTAAATGCGAAATTTTTTTGAAACACATTTCACATGGAAAAAATCCTGAAAAACATTCGTATTATCTTGATAAAATAGTAAAAATATTTATAATTCATTTTTTTATAAAATAAGTTCATTTCAATATGACTCAAAAAGTGGGTTATATAATCAAAAGTGTGTGGTTTCATTTATAAGTGGCATGTTAGTACACATTTCACGTAATGTAATCATAATAGAAAAATGAGTATGTATTGTTATAATACATCAACAAAATATGTACTATAAACATTTAGTTTGTAGGAATTATTCAGATATTAATCTGATAAGTAATGTGTCTTGTATTACTAAAACTACATCTTTTTTATATAATTTAACATTATAGTTAAAAAAACATTCTCAAAACCACAAAAAATTTTAATTTTATGGATAATAAATTAAAAATATTTTGATTTTATTTTTGATTTGTATGAATCAACATCACCTTAATATGACACCCGATGGAGTCTGTATTACTAAAAGTGAATTTTTAAAGTAACATTTTAGTTCACAGTGAAGATCAAACACACAAAACCATGATAACACAATTTTATTTTCTTTATAAAATAGGTAAAATATTGATAAATAACATGTGATGTATCAGATTTAATCTCTAGAAAATCTGAGACACGGTGTGGCCAGTATGCTGGCATGTTCTTGTATTTGAATTTAATAGATACATTTTAGTTCAACACACATCACATGCTTAGAATCATGAAATAATGTTTCAATTTTTTCATACAGTATTAAATATATTTATAACTATTTATTTATATTTTAGAATTACCAACAAGTTTATCTGACACAAGAGGTGGTTTTTATAACCGAAAGTATATGATTTCAATAAAAATAAGCATTTAATTTCACAACATATGTCACTTAATAAATGTAATGAATACTTAATAAATTTAATTAAAAAATTACTAAAAATATTTATGTATGATATTTTATTTTTATGAATTAATCTCACTCCAATCTGAGACATAATGTGGACGATATTATTAAAATTTCATGATTTTTATTTCAAAGAATCAATTTCATCAAAACACAATTTACATTTATAAAACTAATAAAAAACATTAATATTAACTATATATCATATTTAAATAAATATATAATTCATTTTTTATGTGTAGGAATCAGTTTCACATCAATTCAATGCATGGTGTGTCTAATAGGTCTAAAGTTCTTGTTTTCATTTAAAAGTGCCATTTTAGTTCACAAAATGTATAACGTACTCAATAATAAGAAAAAATATCATATTATCTTTGTAATTTAGGAACAATATCAATAATTAATTTTTAAATTTCATGAATCAATTTGACATCAATATAACTCATAATGTAGCAGGTGGGACAAAATGTGTATTTTTTATTAAAAACCTAAATTTCATTTCAAAACATGTTTCATATACTCAAAAGCAAGAGAATATTCTTAGATTATTTGGTTTAATTTGTAAAAAATATATGTAATTTATTTTGTATATTTAGGTATTTATTTCTTTTTTTTCAACTAGATTTTTGGTTGGTATAACATATATTGGTTGTTTTCTTTGGAGGTGACATAATAGTAAAAAACATGCATCACATACTAAAAAATATAAGGAATACTAGGATTGTGTTTTTATCTTACAAAAAAATATTTATAATTCATTTATGACATTTATAAATTAATCTCACATTAATCCTATATACAATGTTGTAGGTATTACAAAAAGATCATGTTACAGTTTGAGAGTGAAATTTTAGAGAAAAATATGTGTCATATACTCAAAAAAAAAGAAACAAAACACTATTTTATTAAAAACTTAAGAAAAAATATCCATTATATATTTTTATTGGTAATATTTAATTTCATATTAATTTGACTCATTGTGTGGCAGATATGACTAAATGATTATGTTTTCATATTAAAGTCTAGTTTTATTTTATAACATAGGTCACACACTAAAAACTGAGAATGCGAGTTGAAATTGTCTTTATAAAATAATATAAGGATCTATAAATTTTTCTTAATGTCTATAAATTTATCTAAATTCAATATTACACATATTGTGGTTATTATGATTAGAAGTTCTTGGTTTTATTATAAGTCACATTTTAGTCCAAAACACACATCACATACTCAAAATAAGAAAAGGTAATCTTATTATCTGTGTATATTATGATAAATATCAAATATTCATTTTTGATGTTTGATAATTAACCACACGTCATTCTAAAATAAACATTGTGTGATATGACATCGAGAACATTTGTTTCAATTAAAATTAATATTTAGTTAGAAATGAGTGTCAAATGCTAAAAATTTATAAAGCATGCTAAAATTGCCCAGAATATTTCTAACAATTATCATTTATTCAGTTTTTACATGTACGAATGTATCGCACTTCTAAATATAATGTGAAGTGGCTAGTATAAAAAGTCTGTGTTTTCAATTTAACACTTTTATTTTTGTACAAAACATAACTCACATAGTTAAAATAGATAAAATGTGTTTGGTATATCATAATATACTAGAAAAATGAATTGTTATCAATTTTGACATGTATCTATTTGTTGCACAAAAATCATACATACAGTGTGACTTGTATAGATTAATGTGAATTAGATACTCAATATAGAGAAAAAACACCAGGAGTGTCATATTACATTATAATTTGTTTTATCTATGTATTATATTTTTTATTTATTTTTTATTTGTTTTATTATTCATAAAGCACATTTTATTTTTTTAATATGCATTATTATTTCATATTTATGTTTAATTTTTTTATTAATAGTATTAATAAAATACAAATTCATTGTTACTAAAGGTGCATGATTATTTTCATTGAAATGGGGGTGGTGGGTTTAAAATTTTGTATTGAAATCAGAAAATATTGGAATTGGTTCGTAGGGATAGCAAATTGTGGGGAAACCTGATCTCATGTGAGGTATATTGTTTTTAAGTTATATAGAAATTAATACAGTTTGCAATAAATTATATATATCAATATAACAGTTATGTTTTGAAATATCGAAAATATAAATTTTATTATAATATATTTATTTTTTATTTTTTTCATTATTACACTATGATTTTCATGTGGTGGAACACTATAGTAGGTGAGTACATTTTTTATCACCAGAAATCACACTTATAAAATTCAATTTTATCTGCACGAGACATAACAATAGTAAGATTCCTTTTAATAATTTTTAGAGATATATCATAACAAAATTCATCCTACCATAACAAAAAATTTCACTAATTAAAGAAACTTATGTTATCATTAACTCATGCACATTAATAAAATTAAATTATGATAGTATTCTTTTGAACTTATAAACGATCCTACATTTTAATAGTATTGTCTAAAAAATCTTTTTTTAACTATAATCATTAGTGGTTTTCATGAAATGATATTTCCAAAATACAATTAAAAAAAATACCACACTATATATATGATTGATGTAACACCGTCTTATTTTAGAGAAGTAAACTTTGTTCGATTCCATATTTAACATGTAACACCGAGCTCAATCAACCCGTGACATATATAACCATTATAACCTAGTTATTAAAAAATAACATATGAATACAATTTATTACAATATGAAATATAAGTACATATATAAAGATAATAATAAATATAAATTATTTAAAAAGGTTCACTAAATAGTCAATCACTTTTTTTTTAAATTCTATTCTCCAAAAAAATAAGTTTTATTAAAAAATTATTTTTATTATTTTTCATGAAAAAATAGTATAATTATATTTTTCATATTTTAGAATATTTATATCAGAATATGAAATTACCTTCTTAAAAATTTCATTTAAAAATATTATTTCGTTGATCTTTTGGATTTTTTAGGAAAATATTGATTTGTTAGTGAGTAGTAAATAATACAGATTTTTTTAAAATGTCATTTATTTTCAATAAATTGTGAAATTTAAAAGTAAACTTTTTTAAAAAAATTAAATACTGAAAAAAAATATTTTATTTCATCATATTTGAACTAAATTAATACTTTTGAATCGAATTTTTGTGTTATTTACATATAAGGTTGTATTTGGGATTATAAATGATTTTTTTCTATAAAGATTTTAAATGTGCATATTTTTAAATCATTCTAATCAATTCACCTAGTGATGAATAGTTTAAATGAAATTTTTATATTTTATAAGAATAAATAATAATTGTTATACGTAAATTAATTATTATTAATCATAAATTAATTAAAAATTCATCTTTTTCTTGAAAAAAATACTCCATTTTATGAACATATTAAGAATTTATATTTTATAAGAATGTTTAATAATTTATTTTTTACCCTTTCACATATGAAAAGTGTGACTACGCTTTTCTATTTCCAAAAAGTACATGTGTTACAGTTATGTCATTTATAAAAGGAAATCTGTTCTCCTCGTATTATCACACCCTTGATTTTCTAGTTCTCATAATACCTAACAAAATCAGTTTCAAACTTTCATACCCTCAACCTTGAGTAAGATTTTACCAAATATCCATTCTTGGTATACATTCAGTATAATCCTCAAGAGGTGGTCTGAGAAGAGGTAAAAATCCTAACTAGGTGTTTTTATTTTATTTATCATTCCAACACCTTAATGTATTCATAAAAAATTCAAATATAATAGAACTAGTATATTATATATATTAAGATTTTATTAAATTAAATTCATAAAAAAAACATGTCTCTTATTACATCAATGGAATATGATATAATCGTTCATGTCTATAGAAGATTGCTGCCCCGGGAACTAATGTCAATTATTTCACATCATCACCTCTAAATAATTTTTTTTATGATTGATTTAAAGTATAAAAATGATATTTTCTACTAAATTATACTTATTCGGTTGTAATATCTCATCTAACTTTTATACATTCTATTGAATATGGGATATGATAACATCTGCCATTATTATGGTGGAAGACCACCTCACGATGCGGGGAAATTCATTTTTCACTATTGATTTCTGTGAAAATAAAAATTATAATGTTTAAGAATATATGTGATATAAAAGATATCCCAAATATAATCAGGACATATTCATCACTCTAAAAATAAATATATCATTTTATTTCTTATACTATTAAATGATAATGTCATTCATTTATGTTTAGATGGTTGGCCCCATGTAGTGATGTAATTCTATTTTCATAACCACATCATAATATTGATATATATAAGCATATTCAAAAAAAAGTTATGGTTTTTTTTGTTATTATTATTACCTAAAATTATACTAAAAAATTCATTCATTCCATGATGACCATTTAAAAATTAAAGCATTAATAATGCATATGTACGACCTATCATCTCCATCATCATAACATAGTTCTTCTTTAATAAAAAATTTCATGATTGGTTTTAAAAGTATAATTAATGAATAAATATTATTATTATATAGTAATTATTATTATGAAGATTTTTAATATTGATCTCTTTCACCATATTCAACACACCAAATCAATTTTGAAATAATAAAGAGAACATCCACAGAACATATAACGTGGACTTAATAGGTAATGTATAAAAAAATTAAATTATAATGAAATAAAATAAATGATTTAAGTATAATGTGTTATTACTAGAAAATTTGTTAATAAATTTTTTTATTCATGTAGCCTTATTACATGTAAGTTAGATAAAAAAATGTATGGTATTGACTTGTGGTACGATATTTCATGTATTCCTTTTACTTATGTGATACATATAACATATTCACCCCCTTTTTTAGTGTGTGGACTATATACTATCTATTTTAGATGTAATATCTCGAATCCATCATAAGTCATGGGATAATGTTGGAATTATAATGATCTTATCCCAGTTAATTGACATGAATGTTACTATGTGGTAAAGAGATTCTTTAATCAATTTCATTTTGTTTCGTTATAAACTTTATCATTTAATTTGTTGTGATATGTTTATTACTGAATTAGTATATAAATTATTTTGTTAAATATATTCTGTTGTTTTGTATGTATTTATAATCATTACCCAAAATCTGTCTATATATTACCGCCCAATTCATTGATATACTCTAAGTATGCGTTAATCCTCCCAAATTCCATTCTTTGCGACATATTCTTTGTATATTCAAATCTATTAATTTATATGTTTTATATACACCTCTTTACATATTATCTCATAAAAATACTTTTTCGGTAATATTTAATGTATTATATTATATTAATATTTCATTGGTCTTATAATTGAAGAGTTACCAAAGTGGAAAGTGATTTATTTTACAATTTCATTTCATTCAAGATTGTTTTGGTTTAAGGTTAAATTAGAGGAAATCGTATTATATAATTTCAATGATCCACATATATTTTAACTCTAATAGAAATGAATATGGTCCAAATGTTTAATTTTTATATACTCTCTTAGGTACTGGAGAATCATCCAGAATGTCCATTGAAACTGATATAGATCTTATATTTCATAGATCTATTATCTTTCTCTTCCATATTTATGTTTTCTAAAATGTTTTAAAAAATATAATTTTTAAAAATACATTATTTCCTAAATCCATTTTAAAATATCTCTTCCCACTTTTAAATTATTTTAAAGTAATCTTTTTTAACATTTCGAAACGGATCATTTTGATACATTTTTTAAAATGATTTGAAAATAATATTTTTATGGATGATTTATTACCTAAAGAGTTTTTATTCCCATAATTTCCATAATTTTCTATTAATTTAAATTTATATAATTCCATGGTTGTTTTCAATGATAATTATATTAACATTATTTTTGGAAATTTTCATTCAAAAATTCTATTTTCAAAATTAAATTTTAATTTTCATAAAAAATGGTTTTAATGATATTTTATTCATATTTACATTCATAAAGGTTAAAACCCTTGTTATAATGTATCCTAGAATTAAGATATTTTGTAATGATACCATCCTCATTCATTCTATAGGGAGATAAGGATTGTTTCTAATAGATTATTATGAAACCCATATATTTCACAATGGTTAATCTTGTTTTATTAGATTGTTATGGAACCCATTTATTTTCCATGGGTTTATCATGTTAGATGTTATTTTTTAGAACCCATTATGTTTCTATGGGTTAATCACATTTCATGATATAGTTTTGAAACCTATATCATTTTCTTGTGTTAATCATGTTTTGGGATATTATTACAAAAAAATATTCATTTTTCACATGTAAATCATGTTTATAGAGATTGTTAGGGAACATATTTCTTATCTAGAGTTTAATCATATTTTAAAGAGATTATTATGTCACACATTTATTTTCTATATGTTAATCATTATTCAAATATGATTTTATAGTACTCATTTCTTTTCCATGTGTTAATTATGTTTCTAAGGGATTGTTATAGATCATATTTTATTTCCATTGGTTAGTCATGTTAGGAACGAAATAATGATTATATATACGATTTTTTTATGAAATGAATTATATTTTTACTTTATTCTGGATATAGTTATTTGAAATCATTTTTAATTATGGATGGATCAATTATAAAACATCGATGTATGCTTATATTAGAAACCAAAGATTAGTGGTATTGTTGTCAAAAAATAATTGGTGGTTCTGTTATAAACCAAGGAAATGTGTCCCAAGATAAACCAATGATGGGTGGGTCTATTATATCCCCCAAATGAATTGGGTACTCGATTGATCAATGTTGAAATAAATGGTTATCAAAATTTTAATAATTGATTTGATGATAATGTTACAATATTCTAAAAAAAATATCTATGTTTTCTAAAATATTTTATGGTTTATTTTGATCATGATTGATATCTGATGTCTCGTTATTATTGATTTGGATGAATCAGGACTTTGATCTAATCCTTAATCCATGATTACATTATTGATTTCATACATCCTAATGGTTATTAATATTAATCTATTTTTCTCATGAAAATTGATTATGTCATCAGAGAACTTATGCACATCTTCTTCTCACTGATGAAATTAAATTGTTAATGAATATATTTCCCATTCACAATATTGGATCCCACCCTTATTATTATTCCCTTCCCATGATTAGCAGGTATTATATTGAATTGATTTTATCAATAAGGGTTTCATATGTATGATTTTGATGACCTAATATGGAATATGAAAAATATGGGAATAGTGGGAAAGACACTCTTCTAAAATTTTAGGTATTGTTTATGTACGTGTTTCTCCAAACTATATACAACTCAAATGCAACGTGGTTATTTAAAATGAAATTTATTAAGTATTTTCTTTTGATATTGAATGTTTTTATGGGGAATAATCGTTCACCTTAATTGCTATCAGATATAAAACTATAATGTTTATGAATTCAACATTGAATCTAGGAGTGTGTATTCAAGGTAATTATAGTCGGTATTAGATGAAAGGTAAGTGATATGATACTTCATAAATCTCACAAGTTAACAATATGAGAAGAATTACTCTCCTACCAAGGGAATTATATGGAAATGTATGAAGATAGTGGTGTTTCTCACATAGGTGGTGTAGCCGACCATTGAGTTCCCAAATTGGTATCAATTATAACCATCTATTTATAAGACTATAATTTTAGATTTTGGTAATAGATAAAACGTTTTTATAAATTCAAATTTTATGATGTTTTCATGTTAGGTTGTATTTTTATTTATGGATAAAATCTTAGGTCTATAATATTATTATTGAACATTCATTCATTGTCTTTTAAAACTATTTGAGGTTTTAAGGAATGAGATCCTAACGTGATTAATGACACGTTAGGAGACATATTATTATTTTTTAAATTATATATAATTATTTGGATTAAAATGATTAATTAATTTTAATTTTATGGAAATATATTTAAGGTATTTATAAACTTTTTGATTATATGGTCTTCGATATTGAGGAAATTATGGGAACTGGAGTTTTTCATATAGATAACCATCGAATGTAAAATGGTTTTGTTATTAATATATTGATATTATTTCAAAAACATAATCTCCATATTTTTGGAATTGAATGATGAATGTAATGAGATAGTATTTGAGTTTAAAAATATTTAATATTGAAGTTATTTACAGTTTATTTTTTTAACATTAAGTTTCACTATTGATAATTGAATATCAATGTATTATCTCATAATTTCATTGTTTACTCATTTTATTGAACTCCATTCCATGTTCTTAATAATTTTATTTTTATTAATATGTAAATATAGGTGTAAATGTTTTATTATTGATTTTATTTCAGTGTGATCCTTTTAATTTTCATTTTATTGATTGGAGCATGAAAATTTTCCTCTCGATTACATTGTGAAAAAAATTAATATCAATCCAGATAATTGATTAGGATGATATCATTAAAATATGTCCCCATTTGAGCATAAGTAACAATTAGGGTTGTTGACATTGACGAGTACAAATACCATTTATATATCTTTAAGAACATTCATGTGGAAAATAATATTTTGATAATGAAAAAAACATTTTGGAAAATATAATATTTTGAAAAATCATTTTCGTTGAATGAAAACTAGAATCATATAATGTTTTATTAAAATAATTTAAAAATATTATATGAAAATTTTTATTCAGTTATAAAAACACTTTTTAAAACAGAAATCATTTTGAAAAAACATTTCACTAAAAACAACCATGGAAACATTCAAAACAATGTTTTAAAACTAATTTAAAATATTTCATTAGGAAAATAAAATTATTGATTTTAAATCACATTTTAAATGATTTTTGGAAATAGTTTTTTAAGAAAACATTATTTTGGATGAAAACATATTTCCCATAGAAGATATAAATTATGTCAGAATATTTATAAAATTTATCAATAATATTTAGTAACAAGTATTTTTAAAAAAGGTAAAATTTCATGAAAATATTATTAATATCCATAAGATAACATAATTCATTTTAATTATAAGTTTTCGATATAAGATATCTAATCATAGTCAATATTAAAAATTAATGAGATTGTAACAACCGAATCTTACAACTTTTGTAACATTGAATCCTTGTCCCCATGAATAAATAACATTAATGGAAATATATTATATCATGAAAATAATGATAATAATTATGTATAATGTTAAATTGGATGTATATATTTCACATAAACAAAGATAGTCATATAACACAACAAACATCTCAATGATGGAAAATGAAGACATCAAATATCATATAGGTATCGTAACATTGAAACCATAATCCCCTTGAAAGAGATATTATAAAATGGAAATTTAAATCTAGAAAAATTTAATTATATGATTTATAAAATATAATCTTGTAAATAATATACCCCACACAAAAAAAAGTTCTTGAATATGGCATATATCTCATAGAAATAAAAGTGGGATAAGAAAACTCTTAACTTGAATCTAACATTCCATATGTGTCTTAATATTCCTAATAAAAATATATATATTAATAATTTACGATGTTAAGAACCATTTTCAAGTTTATTATGAATTTTATTAATCATATTAACATCATGTATAAAATTACATAGTAGATTAGGATTACATCTAATAATTCTACCGTATTTGGCTTCTCTATCATAAATGACTTAGGTGGGTGGTCTATGGTCAAAGTGTTGATCATTTAAACATTTAGAAAATAATAATAATGAAACGATTATAATAATTATACAAAAATAATACTTTTCAGATAAAACTTCATATATGGTTTTGAAAAATGAAATAATTTTATGATCATTGAGGTAGTAGGTTTTATGTTTTGATGAGTAACACATTCATTTTTCGATGACCATTATAGAAAAAAGGATTTGAAATATTTCATTTTTTGAATCATGATAAAAATATCACAAATACAATTTTATTTAAATATATATAAAATTATATAAAATTATCATGATGTGGTAGTGGAAGTAATAATAACCCCGCATCAAGGATTTGGTAGTCCACACATTCACTAATTGAATAATCATTTATTTAGAAAGGGAAATGTTAAATGAAAATAATATATTATATATCTATAGTGATAAAAATTTCATCCAAATATTAAATTTTTCATGATTATCCCAAATATATAACATTAATACCCTTATTACATTCCATGTAAAGCATTAACGAAAAATGAATAATATCAGTTCACGAGGAGGTAGGCCTCCCTTTACCCGAGTGGCGTTATTATGTCCCATATGAAATTGATAGTTAAACAGAGAGAGATATATATATATATAAGTTATAATTACTCAAAAGGTACAATAATGGTATAAATATGACATATAGGCTTTAGATTCCTCATCATACATAGCTGGTATATGAGGTAATTTGAAAATTAATAACATTACTTCAGGTGGAGATTCTCTGTTGTGTAGTTGAATATTGATTTTGTAAGTCACTTTTATGAAAGTGTGTTCTCTTATGTCATAAATTTAATAAAAAAAGATAATTATATTGATTACACTATGTTTATTATATTATTATTTTATAACTATAATTTCATGAGGTGTAGGAATAGTTCAAATAAAGATGTTCATTGAAAAATATTTACATATTTTTAAGGTATAATCCTAATGTATGAACTTAATCATTGGAAAGGGTGGATTTATTACCAAAATAAGACATATATAATTATTCAAGGGGAGTTGGATTGTTGTTTGGGAAGTGGTTAGATGAGCCAAAAGGCTTTGTTGGGGAGGACATGTTTGTGGAGTGTGTGGCCTATTAAATTTGGGGAGGAGTGGTATTTTTCTAAATTACCAAAAGTATTCACTCTTTAGAGGTCAATATGACATCAAAGTGGATATGATATTTATAAATAAACATTTTATGATTATATGGTTAATCCAAACCTCCATCACAAAATATAACATATTTTTTAAACATTTTGATCCTTAAATAATATTTTACCTTTTTTATTTCTATTTTTCATTTTGGTGACTATGTTTTAGAACAAATTAATTTACCCATTATAATATCCCCAACCCGGAAGCCACTAAAACCAGAACCTTAAACAGGATTATCCGATGACCTTAGGCATGCTACCCAATACACCACAGGCTACTTACTAGTTTCGGGGTCTTGAAGCAGAACTTGGGGAGACTACACACATTTATCAGAGTTAATATATAAAATAAGTAACATAAAAATATAAAATAACTGAAAAGAAACCAATGAGAATCTTGAATGAATAAAATAAGTATCAAATTACACATTAAATGAAAAAACCCAGTGAATAAACTACAAATCATGTAGTTATATAGTGTAATCCTAAAAAACAAAGCCACTAAAAAGATCAAGACTTCAAACCTGACCATGTCATCGTATTCTCCAATAATGAATCCCATGCAAAAAAAAATCGTGTTTATATACTGAAAATATACATAAAAGAAAGTAGCATATTCTTCGGTACCCATGTTCTATGGAGGCTAAAGTAGGGTGTGACTATAACACAGTAGGCCACCAACAACGGTGTCTAAGAAAAAACCAGTCTATATAGTAGTGCATAAGGACCACCCATTTCCCTAAAAATCATGAAAATATATTTAATGGTGATGTATATAAGTCCTATTTCTCCAATTATCTAATAAACATTTTGGAAATTTAGTTCTATTGGGGAAACCAAAAATCTGAAGTAGATTAAGTCACATTATGAGCCTATGTTACTACACAAGGTGTAACATACAATACCAATAAGAAATAATTTAGTTGTCATAAATATAAATTGACCTCAGAGATTTAGTTTTGTATTCATTCCATGTCCATGTGCTTTGGAAGCATAGATTATCACTCTGACATTCCAAACCACACCATGAACTTATGTTAGAAGTAATAGAGCCTATATCTAACATCTCATCCTTTCCATAAATAATATATAATGTGGATCCTCAGTACAATTTGTATCATAAAATTAACCCTTTAGGGGTAGATAGGGTCAATCCAAATCTCTAACCAATGAATTCATGGGTGGTATTAGAGCATCAGTCAAACCTGTCCTGTTTGAGGAAACTCAATCATTTATCCCACAACTAATACATGTGAACATTCTTCGCTAAAAATTATCTGTATATACCATTTAAAAAACATATTAAAACATTAACATAAAATTAAATAATAATAATTCATCAATAAATAAGTCATTCTCATTCCATAACCTTTGATAACATTACCACTTAAAAATAAATTCTCATTAACCAATTAAAATTATAATAAAAACTACCTTATGTAATATCTTCAATTAAACACAGTTATCATTTATCTCATTCAGAACCTATTTAAAAGTTCACATTCAAACCAATAATATTAATAAAATATATCATTATTCCAAAATAAAAAATATATAATGTCATCACCCACTCACATTCATTATTTAGTTCTCATCACAACCATTCTAACATGCCAACATAATCTCCATGAGTCCTATCTCACAATCCCATAGATAACTTCATTGACTATTTCCCCAACGGGCCCTTAAGAACACACTATGGAATACAATAAATTTCACTATACTTATTTGAAAACTGCTTGAAGCCACCCCTTTTATGACATGGGTCTTTCTCAATGAAAAAAAACATGCCTGATGTATTTGATTTTTCATTTCAACCACAAAAAATAACAATTGAAATTTTTTCACATAATGGAAGAAATCCAATATTTAAAAAATCCTCCAAATATCTTAGAAACCCAATTTTGAATCCTTTTGAGGTCAGCCACTCCTTTTATAACATTATTCATTTTTGACCATCACTTCCAATAAATTAATATGAAATCAGTCCAAAGCCTCAAACATACCATAAAAACCATTTCAAAACATTTTTATCCATTTAAAAATACCATATTATGATAGATTCATTAATAGATTTACCCCACACAGAATCCAACTACATTATTACTACTGAGTCGCACTCATAATACCCCTTTCTCATTGTTTGCCACTTTTTTCCCTCATATTCAAGGGTTTAACCAACCACATTGGTAGACCTGGGTTTAGTCACACATCATCAATGAACCCAATGAAATCTTTGAAGGGTTTATCACCATAATAAAATAACCATTATAAATTAAAAAACCAAATTAAAATAAATGAAACAAGGAAACTAATTTTCAAAACAATATACATGTATAAAATGTCAAGACTATTGATAAATATTAATGACCACTGACCTTATGTCCATTGATGAAAACATTCTTAATATCCTCCCTGATATGAACTCATTCACCGTATAAATACCAAAAAATTTCCTCTAGAAATGTAAATGTTTTTGTGATTCTACAAAAAAAAAGATAGATTCTTCAATCTCTAATCAAGAAAATAGTGAAAATAAAAGTGTTAGACAAACCAGATAATTCATTCTATATCATAACATGGTTCAAATTCCCAAAAATTGAAGGAGAACCAGTCACGGTGAGAGAAGAGGATACATGTTCCTCGCTATGGGGATAGGGGGTCTAATGGGAAGGAATGTAGGGGTTGTAGAAATATTTTTATAAAGGAAAAACTGAAAATTTATCCTATCTAAGGGAGGCATGATTCAGCTGCACAATATTCAAAACCTTGTTCCAACTGTGTTGTTCCCTCATTCCAAGGGAAGCCATGTTGCATGGTTTCCTGGGGCTCCCTCATGGTTTGAAGACCATGCAGTAACCCTGTGATATTTATTTATCCAAAAGGGTTACTTATCGCACAGTTTCTTGGTCTAGACACACAGTTTGAACTAACCATGCACTGATCATGTGTTATGAAATATTTGTCGTCTATTCTACTATTTTATTATCCCAAACCCTCATAAATCTTGAAAACTTAGTAAGTATAAAGTAATCAATTCTTTATCCATAAAATGGGTTTTAACCAAAAATATAAACACAAATGTACCTTCACGGAGGATCCGGATCTTATAACCTCCACAACATATAATGGGTCGTCCTTGAGACACACATCCAATCATTTCCAAGAACACTATACCAAAAAGGAAAGATCATGGTGCCACCAATCAACTTTTACCATATAATTTCCTCCCAATAATCATTTATACCATAACAATGATCCGACATAGGAATCATTCCAACCCTGATAAAATTCTCCCACTGAGTGCCAAAATCACAAGACCAAATATCATTAGGAACACATCTAGCACAACCCATCATTACCAGCACCATGAAAAAGAAAAATAATTGGTAAATGCCACTGGACCACCGCACAAAAGTACACCAACAAGTCACTATATTACTGTAACAACTCGAGATTTTATAAGATACATTCTTTTTAATTGCATTCATATCTTCTATTGTACAACACACCACGATTATCTTGCGCTATACGCAAAACTTTTCTTGGCTCTTGTTACACACAATTTCAAGTTCGTTTGATAGAAGTTATTCTACGCAACATTGAGTGTATATATATATATTCAATGTATAAATAAAATATGGTTGGATTCTGTTTTACGCAACAACAAAGGATTTGTGCACTACACGCAACCCTGACTTGTCTTGCATTACACACAATCACGACCTTCCTCGATAGCGTGTGTTGTACGCAATACAGTGTTTTACTAAAAAACGATATATTATTATAATATTGTTATGAACTAGCCATTATGAATAGTGTTAAATAAATTTTGAATTTTATAACATTATTATTCATCTTACACATTTCTAGAAAATTGTATAAGGAAAAAATTAATTTTTCGGGTAAAATAAGTATTTTTAAAAAAATGCAGTTTTGCCGCCTTTTGATGGCGCACCCACTTTAAATCTACTTTTTGACATGTTTATAAGTTCAATTTGAAAAAATAAATTTCTTCTTTTGAATAAGGATATAAAAATTTACATTAGATAAAGTTTTGATATTTTTCCGATAACTTTCATATTTAAATGAATAGTAAAAACACGCTATATTTTAATTAAAAACAACTTTTTTCATCGTAATATCTTATGTGGTTAAATTATAATATTGAATGGTTTTAAAGTAAAAATAGAATATATTTTTACAATTTAATATAATGTATCCCATTAGCATTTATTTTAGCTTCAATTCGTTGGTTAAATCAATCCTTTGCAATGTTTTAAAGAAAAACCTGTTTTCTTTCGACAACGGGATTAATATTAATTTAATTTCTGCATCTTTTGTGTATTGAATTAGGAAAAATGGATTCCATATTTGGAATCATTGGGTCCAAATTATTTTAATAAGCTACTATTTATTTTTGGGCATTGTGAATAGTAACTACGGTAAATTTTATTTACTATAGTTAAAGGTAAATCGGGTAATTAAGGGTAAATATAAGATTATAAAATTACCCTAACACTTCTAAAAATCCTATTGGATGGGTAAAAGTAGACCCATATAACCTAAGGGTCGGATTAGATTCATTTTATGGACTTTTTTCTATGAAAATAATTTAATTATTATTAAAACCAAAGAATGTGACAACATGTCACTTTCTTAAATCTTATAAGTATAATAATTTTAATTTAGTGATAAACTTCATGAAACATCAAAAATTAATAGTCTACCGAACTCTAATACAATTATCTACATCATAGGAATTTATTTAGAATTTTTAGGGATTAAATAATTATCATTTATTATGACACAATGATGATGCAGTAATTGTCTTATTAATGAAATATTGACATAATTGATGTTATAAATGCCCAAATAAATGTAATTTGAGACTTTTTATTACTTACATTAATTTTATAGGTTAATATAAGATGTTATTGTTTATATAATTAACTTGGTTCGAACTTATCATTCTGTTATAAATTTCATAAAAATCATGTACCAAATAGTGTCAAAATTGACATAAATTAGTTTTTAAATCAAATATTATATTATTAATTGTTATTTAATTCGTAAAAATATATGGTTTGGCCAAATGACTTATATAACGATCTATATATTAATAATAAACAACTTGGGGTTCTTTTGGCTTGTTATAGTAAGTTTATTAACGATATAGTGTAAGAAAACTAAAAGACACGGTAAAAGTTAAATTATTTAACTTAGAGTTAAATCTAATTGATAAGGTTAAAATAAAAACCTAAACTTGTCTAAATCCTATTGGATGAGATGATTTCGACCCATACCCACTTTATCTTCGAAATAAGACCCTTTCGAACAATTATAAACCGAATTTGACCTAAATATAAAATAATATTTTGAGATTTTCCTAAGGTGCCCCTCTCCTCCCTTATAAAAGGGCACCTCCTCCCTCTCCTCCTCACACCAATTTGAGCATTCAAGATAGGCCAACCCCTGCCAAAATCTCTTCTACACTTCCCTAGTATCATCCTAGAGGTCTTGGTATTCTTCAAAGACCATCCTTAGTTCTTTAAGTGGAGGTTAAGTGAATGCGCGTAAAAAAGAGGTAATATCCATTACCGATCATTTTCAACTTCTTTCTTCTTCAACTTCTTCTTCTTTAGTTATTTGATGATAAAGTAATAACATCAGTATTTATTATATACTGATATGTTATTATAAATATGAAACAACTCTAATTAACTTTCTATCCATCCTACGGAAAAAGGAAATCACTGCGCGTGCGTACGTACGGAATACCGTCTCCACGCCGTGGTGTAATCTATTTTCCGCCACCACCTTAATTGGAAGGTTATAATGGTGTAATGAGTAAATATATATGATTATTATAAAGTGATATTGATACTGAAATAATATACATACACTTCAACATAATTCCACGACCATGGGAACGATATCATCGCTCGTGCGTACGTACGGACTACAGTCTCCACGACGTGATGAGATTCATTATCCATGTCAACCATTCCATAATGATTATAAAGTATATATAATGAATAATAATTAAATATATGACATGGTAAATCTTCAGGATTTATGTATATATATATTTCATCTACTTACTTCCATTCAAGACAATAAGGAAAGTAAAACAGCGTTCATGCGTACGTACGGACTACCGTCTCCATGAACGGTGTGTTTCATTTCATTTTTCTATCTATTATATATATATATATACTGAAAATATATGATATATAAATCATATTTTATAATCTGGAAGTAAGTAAATCATGATATAAGTAATAATAATGTCAATAACAACAAGTCCAAACACCTACGATAAATGAAACGATTTTACCCAAAACGCTTCTTTAACATGGAATTTACAAAAGAACGGGTAATATAAAGTCATAAGTGAACCATATATGATATCATAACAATGAATAATATTCGTTAATAAGTTAATGAAATTATTTAAATCATTATACAGGAGGTTCGAATACGTACAAAGCATATCAGACATAAGGTAAAGGAAATATCACAATCTCATTTTTATCCGAGATAGTTTATACTTTGGTATTTACTGCGGTGTATTTTATCATCCACATCCATGTTTCCTCAATATGTAATATTTATATCCTTCTAAAAAATTTTATATCCAATTTTACCCTTCGGTGAGTTTTTAGTAAAAGATATGAAAGGAATCTTTTGTCGTTTTTCATACGAGGTGCTTTTTGACTTTTCTAAAAAAAGTACAAGAAAAATGTTTTCTTAACTTATATGGCATGAATGGATTTTTAAAACATTATTTCCAAGAAGCTTCCATTACAAGTTTTCAAGTTTATTTTTAATCAACTTTTTATAATTTAAAATTGTATGACATGTTAAGAAAGGAGAAATGTTTTTGAAGTAGAAATGATATTTTCCTCAAAAATGGAGTTCAAGTGTTTTATCAAAATTATTTTCCATCTAAGAAAATATAGGGTTATGATTATATCCCTATCATTACATTTATTTGATTATGTTGTGATGGAATTATTTTTATGAATTCATTTATCTTATATGAATTGTTTTATGAGGTCAGGATGTTTGAGAATTCCATTTTTATTACATGGTTTATGCAATGATGTATGATTTATGATTTTTGTGGCACACATAAGAATGGTTTCATTATGAGATGGGTGGGACCTATATCTCCCTCCAATGCATTGGGTAAAGATTTTATATCTCATGAGATAGACATGGCTGGAATGGTGGGTTATACCGGTTCAGTGAAACAGGACTGAAACGAGGGTGACTCGGTTCAGAAATGGATTTTGTCCACTAAGATAGTCTTGGAAATGAGTCATGACTAATAAGAAATGATTCTCTATGATTATGTGTGTATGACACAATTTTTCATGATTTAAGTTATGATTATTGGGATTTCATTTCACTACTATGATTTATCCCATGTAATGAAATTATGCTCTCTTTTGCAGGTTAAGACTTCCAAAATGTTATGTTCTTATGATGTGATTTATATTTCTTTTGTTTACCCTTACTGAGAATTTGAGCTCACCCTTTTATGTTTTCTTTTCCCCAGGATATAAAGAAAGGTTTTAGGTAAAAAAATGAAGATATTTATGGGAGATGTTGATGATCTTTCACCACGATTATAAGATTATATTCCGAGTTTTCAAAGACACTAAACTATTACGATCCTTGTGTGTGTGTTTTTGTTATGTACTAAGTATTCCGCAAAAGTAATGTAATGTCCATGTACGTCAGGCTTCGGGTCTCTATAATTACATTGTGAGATATTTCCAAAAATAACCTCATATGATCCACTCCACAATTCATGGCCCCAATAACTTGGTTACCTCTCACCTAAATTTTTTCAAAGCTCAAATGGATCTCCAAACCTTGCATTACTATAGAAACCATCCATATTTTATCCATATGTCATGACCTAACCCAGTTCGTAACTCAAGGCCTAACATCCTTAGTTCATCAAGTGTTACTGAACTGGTCAAAATTTGATTTGGTGTATGTCACCAAAACTAGTTCACCAAAATGTCACCCACCGGAGCCCATCCAACTCAAACTACTATTTTTTCCACTAATAGACCACTTTTCATAATATAGTACTCTACATTACATTCATAATCCTATCAATCCCTTTTCTAATATTGATCACTTCCATACAAAAAAATGATACCAATATAATTAAAATCAACATCCATAACATATCAATTCATTTTTCATCTCACTATTCCCAAACATCATCAAGAACACCTTCCAAATTGACATTCATCTCGTCCATAAAATACATCCATATTTGGACTCCACCACTCTATGAATTGATTTAAGGGTAACACAGCTCTTCCTCAAGGATAATTTTTATTGTCGAAATGCACATATACATTCAACAATCACCAGAGTTGAATTCCAGTCCCCCATATCCTTTCATATACTCCTATATGAGTCATCATATGTTGGTTTACTCGATATTATGATAACCAACATCCAATGTGGTAAACTTTTACATTTTCTGCATACAACACCCGTTTACTTATGGAATATCAACATCAACCACATGCACCTAATAGAGAAATCATTTTCTGGTAAAAGTCCATTGTACACAACATTCACTACCCTTTAACTAATTCCCTGGATTTACAACACCCCTCTACACACCACCAAAGTGGTCACTCTATTTATCCTCACAACTATCTCAACCCAGATATCATTTCTTATCCTGACCAACCATCAGACACAGTGCTAACCTGGTCCCCCCCACCAAAGAACCTAAACACGCACCTCATGGGTTTCTCATTGCCATATCAATGCCACCACATCCACTTCAAAGCTCCATCCACACATCCATGACTCAACATAATGCATCCCACCTTAAGAGTTTCAGTTTCAAAAATCCCCTCAAGAAATTTTTGAGCTTCGAGGCCATCCATCTACCACTATGTGAACAAAAAAACATCTCCCTCTACTTGCTCCTAGCTTACAAAAATGTCTCCCATGATATTTTATTACATATATTACATCTTGAAAACTCTTCAGTAATATTTTGTTGGTTTACGTCCCCACCATATGGATTTTACACACATGTTGATCCACGATAATATGTTTCTATATGTCCCACATTGGACCGAATCATACTTATAATGATAGACATAATGCTTGGGCCATATTACTGCAGTTGAGATGATGAAAATAAAATTTGAATGGTTATCATTAGTCAAGATTAGGATAATAAGTCATCAAATAACACCACTATAACTATCCACCACAATCATCACCTCTTACCCAAAAGAATACTTGTTCTAGCCAGATATCAAGCCTCTTATCCCGCTGATGTCTTATCCATGATAGAACACCACAACTCGAATATAATTTCCATCAAATCTCAAAGCCACCACATGTCCCTATAATATGTTATCATGAACCAACATTCATTTCAAAACCATTATTATTACCACACTTGAGTTCATCATACATTATCATGCTGATCACAAATGATACGCAATGATCCAACCCACCGGTCCAAACACCACAGTTTCTACCACTATTAGGACCCCTCCACATTGATTTAATTAAAAACATATTTTTAAATCCTAACCAAAAAGGAAAAAACCCCATTGGCATCGTCCATATCTACCTCATTCCTATCACCTGGTACTCTTTAGAACCCTTGAGTTCCCACACATTCCTGCGACCATACACAAAACCCAACACTATCTTGCATGTGTTTCATATCACCCAAGATAATAAATTATTCTCCTTCACACAACTATTTCTTCCACTTTATCTACATGCTTCATATGACCAAAGGCATTCTCAACATCTATCCCAACAACAAAAGATTTTTAAAAACAACCCAAGAATGTAACCACCCTCACCTTCGGTGTCCAATAAAAGGATGTGCCCATCCATGCACTGATCACCCTTTCAATGACTTACCCACAAAACCATTTTTTCTACACCTGACAACATGAAATACTCCTAGTTAGGTATCCAAATAGTCCATACCTTTAAAAACACCCTAACACCAAATGTACGCATCCAATTTCATCCACAAGGTGATTGTGACATATAACCATGCAATCTAACAACACCACAACTGCCCCTACCATGCAACATTGTGACCTGTAATGCAAACACCTCCTTCAAATTACAATACTCTATGACGTTTTGTTAGGCTCTCTCAAGGATATCATCGATATATAATTCTTATTAACTCATGTTCACCACTCCATTCACATCACCCAAATCCATTAACATTTAAAATTATATATATTGGTTATTCCCAACCAAGGTAGAACTATCTTTGTTCCACTACCACATTCTAAAACGTCTACCTATGCAACACACACCCAAAATCATCATCTCCCCAATATTCCTCTCTTACAGGTCATCCTAAAAAATACAAATGGTAACAACCTCCACAAGAAGACCCATATCATGTAATGTTCACTAGCTCTCTCTAAGACATACACACCAATACTAAAACAATCGGCTACCCATGAATGTAATCCTTATCGATTTCTAAAAAAACATCATATAATGTGACGAAAATAATTTATTATATTTCCCACACCCATGATACTTGCACAGAAACACTGGAACCATGATCCGGTCACCCACTATTGGGTGAAAAACACAAAAAACAAAGTGTCAATCCACAAGAGTCAACACATTCGCATTAACATATGCTATTTTACAACATCAAGGTCAAAACCGAATGAAATACGCAACAAGAAAGATATCAATAACCATAACTCCCAAATAAATGAGATCACATATCCCATTACTTGATGTTTAAGAACTATGCACTCTTAATTACCCAAACACTTGTACATAGGGTCAAAAAACATCACACGGTTTTAAATTTCTTATAATCCATTTTAACCCACTTTTTTACACTCATCATTTCATCAGTTTTTTTACTTTTTATACCCATTTTTTCTTGTCATCATTTAATTAAAAAATCAATAAAAAAAATATTGTTCACCTATCTATCCAATGCATTCAACATGATGGATGAACTCACACACCATCCATTTCCATAATGTTACAATAAATAAAACCTCCTTAATAAGTAACATCACATTCAAATAGACCATTGTGTGTGGTAATATCAACCAATGGTAAAATAAAAAATGAACATCATTTAAAACCCCTAGAAACTTTGTTTTTCTCTCATATGTTGGAATATATGCCCCCATGAATGAGAACACTATCAAGACTATACAAGTTCCGATACTCTTTTATACCATTCAAAAATAGTAAAATAACTATGACCTTATTGGATACCACTATATAATGTACACCGACCATAATCCATTAAAAATGATCCCCTGAGTCGGGTCCTCACATGACATGACGTGCACCTCCCTGTATGTGAAATGTTGCGGACTCGAAACGTGGGTCTATAGGGGAACTTGGGTAGACTATACCGGCCAATCAGAGTGAACCGAAAATAGAAGTAACATTTATAAATTAAATAACCAACAGGATCGTCAAATAGAAAACATGAAACTAAACCCAACTTGTAACCAAGTACCCATGCTACAAAAAACATTGTAAATTCCCTACATGTTAATCATTCATACAGTAAAATCCCAAAACAAAAACCACAAGAAAAATATGGATCATGGACATAGCCCTGATATCATATTCTTCAACCAATCATCCCATGAACGAACTATTTGTTTGGTTCCTTCCAGAACAATGAATTGAATATATATAGATATATATGATATCTTTGGGAGCACAATTGTCATGGTATCTCGAGTAGGGTGTCACTACAACTGAATATACCTCCACCAACCTTATCTATGAAATAACATTTCTATACAATAGTTTTTGTAGATAATCCAATGAAATAAATGAATAATTAAATATTGGAATAATAAATGACTATATTTGACAAAACTGTTCAATTATCAAATAAACATTTTTTCTATTTAGTTTTATAGGGGAAACTAACCAACTAAACTACCTCATGTAACACTGCGAGCTTATGTTTTTGCAAAAATTTCTATATACACAGATTCTCAAAAATCATTTACTAATAATAAATCATCAACATGCCTATAATCATCAATCATATAGTAAGGCCACACCCCTATGATTGGGTAGTGTATAGCCTTAGTCAGACATCACATCACATACAATTAACTTATGTTAGGATGAATAGAGACTCATTATAACTTACAAACCATTTATTACATAATACATACTAAAAAAGCCTCAGTTTTGGTAGTCTCTTCAAATGAAACCATTTAGGGAATAGTGAACCAGTCTGACCCCCTAATCCATGAATTCGTGGATGGGGTAAAAGAATTTTTCAAACCCAACCCGTTATAGAGGAATCAGTCCCTTATCCCACCACCAATCAATGTGAAAATCTTCTTTATCCATTTTCCATATATACAATTTCACACAGACAGTCAAAAAATAACATTACATCAACAAATCACAATTAATCAATAAATAAATCAATCCCGATCTATAACCCGTGAACATGTTCCCATTAACAAAACTATTCCCATTAACCCATTTAAATTATAATAAACACTCCATTCTACTATGTCATCAATTAATTATAATTAAAATTAATCTCAATTATAACATATTTCATAATTTTTAATACAATTCCATATTTTTAAAAATTTATATCATTATTCCTAAACACCATTTTGTAATTTTAGCATCCCGGAACATTTATAATTTAGTTCTTATGAAAACCATGTTAACATGACAACATACTCATCATGGGTCATATTTCACTAGAACAAAAAACATCTTCATTGATATTTTCCAATGGACCCTTATGACCACACTATGGAATATGATATAATTAATAAAACAAGCCCAAGGGGTTTCACTTCCATTTCAAGAATTCAAAACAACCATTTAATCATTTTAATAAAATGGAACCTTCCAACATTTTAACGTTAATTGAAATATACTAGAAAAATTATTTGGAATAATTTTGAGGTCAACACCTCCATGAATAACATTTCTCATTCCAAAGGTCACATCCATTTAATAAATAAAAAATTGGGTCAAAGCCTAAAACATACAATCTATTGCATTTCAAAAACACATTAATCAATTAAAAAATACAACATATATTTGTTTCATTAATCCATTCATCCTACCCACAATACAATTTCTTCTTTACTACCCAATATCTCACATAATACCCATATCTCATGGTTTACCACTTTTATTTGGAATTTTCAGCTGTTCTGCTTCCCCCTTAGGATGCCCAAGGTTCGGTCCCACATCATCTACGAACCCAACGTGTTACTTGAAGGGTTTCAGACCCCAATATATGACCAAATACAATTACTAAAAACAAATAAAAAAATTCATTAAGGAATCACATTGTAAAAACCACATATACATATAAAACATCATGATGATGGGGAAATCTTAAAATTTACCTACCTCATTTCCAATGATAAAAAATTGATTAATATCCACCTGTTACTCAATCTCAATCACCCACTAAATCAAAACCAAAAATACATATGAAAGAAGCATTGTTTATAGGGATTTTTATGAATAAGATAGATTCTTCAAGCAATATACTAGAAAATATATAAATTAAATTTTTTAGAGACACTTGGGTCATTGATTCCATCCCAAACACACTCTAATCACTAATAAATCAATTGAGAACAATCCCTTGTGGAAGGGAGGAGTTTTTTCACCACCTAGGTTGTAAGAAGATGAATAGGAAGAAAAATAAGGGTAGAACGAAATATATTCATAATGGAAAATTGTAATTTTACACTCTTTAAGAGTGGCATGGTATGTCATAACATTTTTCTAAACTGTGTGCAATAGTCTATTTCACTCTTTAAAATGGAACATATACCACCTGGTTTCTTGGGAAAACCACAAGGTTTGGTAAACCATGTGTAAACATGTGCTAGCCCGCGATTAGAAATAGTTTAATGATGCATGGTTTCCTAGTCCTGGTGCCTTATTTGCACTATTTGTTTGCAAATCATTTTCAATGCTCAATATGGAACATTTTCCACATATTTTATGTCCCACACCCCTGGAAGACTAAATTTTTTTTTCAAGAACTCTATAATCACTAATTTAACCATAAGAAGGTAGTTTTTCTACAAATTTAATCAGAGACATACCTTCATGGATGTTATGGATTTTAAATCTTTTCTGAAGAAAATAATGTGATAATTACTAGACAATATTCCCCACAATTTTGAATTACTAAATCTAAATTATCCAATAATAATACTATTTTAAAAAATTATTTATTTTAACCAAAGAGCATGTATCCTGGAGAAACACACTTTCAACGATAATGAAAATAATATATTTTTCTAATTTATTGCAGTCAATGTAGTCATAGTGTAATAATAATAGGAACATCAATAGAGAATGATGGATATTTATTAAAAATTAAAAATAAATTTGCATAAGACATTATTTTTTGTTATTTTTATTATTTTAATAAAATATAATTTATTATATTATGTTATTAATGTCAATTTTTACGTTGATCATTTAATTTGAATTTTACAAAAATTAAGGGAATGATATTGTTAAAATATGTTATTCTCACCAATTTTTAATTTGATAAATTAATCTATAACATTATTTAGTGAAAATAATTCAATCACATTAATCTGATTTTAATATATCTTGTATAATTTATTTTAGTTAGATAAATAGTAAATAATTATTGTGTCGGAATTTTTAAATGATTAATGTAATAAATTCATCTAAAAATCTAATATAGATTATAATGATTAAAAAAATTATCTTCAAAAATAATATTTATAACCAAGCCTATAATTTTTCATCCATATCCCCATGATTTATAGAAATTACAAGGATCATGTTTCCTTTATGACTTTTTCATTACATAACTTATTATATAAGTAAAAGTTTAAGAAATGTGTCTTAAAAATTCATAAACATATATAATATGGACTTAAGGGTAGAAATATGTTCATAACAAGTTTTTTGGAAATGTATTTCGGTTATATATCCTCTTATGTTTAATGTTAATCCCACAGTAAAATCATTTTTTTCTTAATAATAGTGATTAATTTTAACTATTTTCTTAAATCATTAAGGTCAAAAATTTAGTTGGACTTGTTATAAATCATAAATTATGATGATTCAAAATATTTAATACACATTTAAAATTATAATAAATGGAATAGGAAAATATTAATTTAATTTTAACCCCAAAAACATTACAATCCAATAGGATTTTAAGAAGCGTGTTTTGTTTTTATAAAAAAAGAGATTCAATATTATCTAATTGATAAATAATAATTTATCTATTAAAATAAATTAATATTTACAGATATATATTCAATAAATTTTCTTTTAAAATAATAACCACTAGGGATTATTTTAATTAATTAAAATTGGGAATCATAATTCATTTAATAAATAATTTTTAGATTTACCGATTTTTAAACTGATATAAAAACTTATACTAAATTAGTATCAAGTTGACTAAAAGGTAATTAATTGAACTATATAATAATAATTAATACTTTTGTTTTAGAAAAACATATTCATACTTTTAAATTGATTTTTTTTTGAAAAGTAAATTCTTTTTACAAAAACAAGTATTTTCATTACTCACTAAAAATTCTATATTTTCCAAAAAGACTTAAAATTTACAAATAACTAAGTTTTGATATTACAATTCTTAAAAAATTGTTCTTCTTATCAAATAATTTTTTTTAATATTTAAAAATTTTAATATAATACATTATCAGAAATTAAATATTTTTTTAAGAAAACCATTTTTAACGAAAAAATATCATTATTATAAATTGAGTGAATAATTACTAAGAATTAAACAATAATTAATATTTAGTAATATATATATCATAATGTACTTAATACAATTTTTATATACAAATTTAATGGATATGTTATAATGGTAATATATATCACGAGCTATTTAAGATTGATGTTGTGAGTCAAATACACTATCGAACATCGAAATATATGGGTTACAGGAACATCGAGCTAAACTAGGAGTTGTATGTAAAACAAGATAAACGCACTATTTTATGTCTATTATGTTATGGAAGATATATTTATTATTTTTAATTCGCATGGTGTTTAACATATTATTGGGCATCAAACCTATATAAATAAATAATTAATGATTGAATTTCATTAATTTTTTGGATGAAATATGTGGGTCCAGAATGATATAATCACTTAATAATGACCATTAATGATAAAAACGAAAATAAATTATTGTAATATCTGGATATAAAAATTTCTATGTTTCTTAATATATTTTTTATGGAAAATTCCAATGTGTTTATAAGATCTCATGATTCAATTTTTAAGATAAGTTTTAGTTCGCCACATTATACTTATTTGGAGATAGATGATATATAGAACATACCATATTAAAATTTTATTAGATTTTCAATGTATGTGATGGTACATACTAGAACCGATATAGCTCATCTAGCTGGTGTAGTTGGTAATACTCTATTGAATCCAATTATAGATCATTGTAGAGTATTGATATTTGTTTATTATATCTTCACACTAATTTTAATCTAATATTATGTTTTGGTAATGGAAATAGATTATTTGTGTAATTATAGATTCAAAGGTATTACTATATAAGGATTCATGTAAGATATATTTAGGTTCTTTTACCTCATTAATAGGTTGAGTTATATCATGGTCATCTTTATGATAGAGATGTGTTATTTTTTCTACTATTGATTCAGGGTTTATTGTTGTTATAAACGCATGGAATTAATTCTTGTGAATAAAAATTTTTATTCACAATATTTATTTTAACTAGGAAGAGTATGTTTTTTTGTGATAGTGAATGATTAATTTATTGGGAAATAATACAAATTTTAATATTATATTAAAATTTATTGATATATTTTCTCATTATATATGAAAATTACTTGATTCTAAATCATAGGTTCTTGACAAAATACACAAAACTGAAAATGTGTTAGATGTATTAACCAATATTTTACCAAAAGGTAAATTATAGATGTGATAAATGATATCAAGGATGGAAGTAATACCTAGTTGGGGTAGAGGGAGGGTTTTTGGGGTCCTCCCCATATATGTCCCCCACATTATCTATAAAATTGATATAATAATAAATATAGTGAAAGGGGATTTAAATTTTGGAAATGAGGACATGGGTGTAGCTCTCTCTTAATTTCATTGTTGGTGTAGAAAATGTTTTCCCATCTATTAGATATATATTAGATGGATTACTTTTTTATGATGATTGGTTTTGATTGAATGTGTCTCCTATTCTAATTCAAGTGATTTTAATGCACCATTTAATTTAGAAGGTGTACTATTTTCCCATATAAAAAGATCATTAAATTAGTTTTCATTATGGGGATATGATTTTCATCTTTAAATAATTCATTGTTAGATTTAGTTTTTACTATTGATCCTATTTTATTTGAGTATTATATTTGAGATGAAGTTCATGTTTGGGAGTCAATATGGTGGACTATATTTTATTGAATCTCTTTTCTTGATCACTTATTATAGTTTCCCCTGTTTTAGTTTTCCCATGATAGAAATTCTCAATGTCAATACTTACTTTCCTGAAAAAAATTGTTTTGTTTTGGTATGATATATACTAATTGGTCATTTTCATTGATGATAAATATTTTTTATCAATTAATGTTATGTTTTTACACATTTAGAAATTTTCCAGTCACTACTATTCCCATAAATGAGCTACATGAAACAAAAAAGGCAACAAGAAATACCATGTATGTAATGGCACTTATGAATATAATACATAAAATCTTGAAAAATAAAAAACTAAAATATCAATAATGACTATATTATTCTTGCTAATAATAAAAAAAACTGCTGAAAAATGTAACTTTAACATTTCTAAAAATGATGACAAAAGGGTTTCCTTTGCCTATTCTTTTCTTAAAACCTATATAGCATGATATTTAACTATAATTTTTTCCATTGAAATTTTTTTCCCTTTATCATTGTTAAATTTATCATATATAAGGGGTCACATTTCATAATATATTTTGTAAATGCATATTTATATATAAATAAATGTTATTAATATAATAATAAAGATACATATTTAATGACATATGATTTTGTATATTCATTAATACTTTTATATAGTTAGATTTAATTATAAATGAATATATATATATATATATATATTATAAAATACATAAATATAAACATTAAAATACCTTAATATATAATTATATAATTAAACAATATATTTAATATTAAGATAGATATTAATTTACAATCATAAAAATATCATATAAAAATTTAAAAATTTAAAATAATTTTTAATTCAATATGTAAATGAGCCTATATATATTTAAATATTTCTAATTTGATATATATATTAACACAAAATAATTTATTTATATTTATATATGAATTAATATCCTTTTAATATGTGGATCTAATGAAAATGGATGATGTGATAATAATGAATATGATAGATACCACAAATCTCATATGGAAGAGGGTCAATAATCATTGGGCATGTTAACTATAACAACGCTTTATGAAAATTTCAAAAATGAATCTTATTATTTTCATGATTCAAATTAAAATCATTTATTAATATGAAGTCAAAGGGAATCAATACAATAAGGGGAATATTTTATATTGGAGAAGATAATAAATACCTTTTGGTTGGGTTCTCCCCAGAACAGGTATGCATTCCAAAAAAAGATGCATTTCCTTGTGTATTTAGAGGTTTTTTATTTCCCAAGGATGGTGAAGAAATTGTTGTTCGAACTAGGAGTTATTCATGTTTGGATAATTTTATTAAATCCCTTTAGGTTATGGAAATTTCTAGAAAAGAAGATGGGATTGATTTAATTTTTGTTGTAATAATGATGTCCTAATAGAGGCTCACAATAATCTATCATTGTTGTTTCTCATGTTAATTTTGTTGTTATGCCTACATTATTAGCATTTTTTTTATTCGTGCTATATTAATAGATTGAATACTTTCCACTACGTATAATGTTTTATTTTATTGAATAATAGGTGAATAAAATTAGTAATTTATGCTCATAGTTTGGGTTTTTGTTAATAATTTAATGTGTGTGTGTGTGTACATATATTCATATATATGATTACATATTATAAAATATATAGATAAATTAATATATCCATATATATAATATACAATTTATATTTAAAAATATAAATCGTTTTAAAATAACAATTTTTTATCAATCATCTTTTCATAACATTTATAAATAAAAACTGTTATATTAATTCCTAAAGATATTTAATAATCTATTTAAATATATTAAAAATTGATATGAAAAAATAATACCTCAAATTTATATGAATAATATATATATATATATATGTATATACATTTATTTAGCGAGATTATATTAACATTTCTTCATATATATATATATATGATAGTATAATTATTCATTTTCTAATATGAATCTTGTTTAATTTGACCAATGAATATAGAAATATGAAAAAAAACAATCAGTGAAAAAATGGAGAGTGAGTATGTGTATGTATGTAAAATGTCTATGAGTGTATCTGTGTCTATCTATATGTTTGTATGTATCTATGTATTCATGAATATATGACTATATATATGTATTATTTTAATAGTGTGTTAGTGTATGTATGGATGGATATGTGTATGTTTTATTATATGCATGTATATGTGTGCATGTGTCATTTTTTATATGTATCTTTACACACACATATAAATATATATATTAATAATTTTATGTGAATATGAATGTATTTGTATGTGTGTGTATGTGAATGTGTATGTATGTGTATGTGTATGTATGTATGTGCATGTGCATGTATGCATGTTTGTGTATGTGTATGTGCATGCATATGTATGTACATGTTTTTATGTTTTTATGTATGTATGTGTATGCATGATGGTGTATGTGTATGTATGTGTATGTTTTTTATGTAGGTGTATGTACGTGAATGTATAATAATTTATACATATTTATATGTTTGTAATGCCCCCACTAGAATTGTTGGGTCTTGGATGAAGTGTTACAAGACCTCGTATGCACCTCCCAGTATGCAAGAGGTTTACCGAGTAGTGGTGATGACTTAAATCAGAACATGAAGAGTATATTCCCTCAATACATATTTCAAACCAAGACATATACGTGAGTAAGTGGTAATAGAATATAATAATCATACAATGAATGTAAATAGTATAGCCCGTTTTATGTCATTATGTCATACTATGGAACCAAGCCTCCATAAATATTTATGTAAATTACTAAAAAACATTGAAACTGTTTCCAAGAGATGGTATAATAAGAAACATCAAGACCATTGTTTCTCCACTAATCTTATATACTCCTCTAACCCAGATTCCAGAAATATGTCATAATGAAATAGGTAGGCTACCACAAACATTAGGCTTAACTACATTGGCTCCATGCTAGAGTAGTTTATTTTGGATTCCATGAATATCTAAACATGTCGTAGGACCAACATATGATTCAGAATGGTCCAGATGTCCATCATGCCTTAGGTCATGCGATGGGGCTACCATGTCTCCCCACAAATCTCAAGGCATACCACAAGGATGGAATTCCCAACTGTTAGTATCAGTTCTGTCTGTAAGGTTTGCATGTCCTTTGATATATCATTCAACACCCCACCACAATCATCATGCATCAAGTAAAACATTTTATCCTCAAAAAGGGACTGACCATGAAATGATGGTTCCCCATGTCACATTGATACCATATTTTACACACACAGATATATATATAATCCATAGTAACCATGATCGTGAGAAATATGAACACACACACAAAATCATCTAAAATAAACGAGGTATCGCGGGCTAAAAACTCACACACAAACAAACATACACAAAAGAACATATTTTCAAGAGAGACCTCATTGTCCACACACACACTCAAGAATATTATATTAAGAAATATATCATGCACAATAGGAACACACACAATCATTCCATATCATACAGTTTATTAAATTTTCATAACCTAGTAAGGAACTTCTTAACATAATATTATCAAACTCAAATGTCAAGTTTCACTACATGAATCATGTTCTCACTCCTATGTTCCCTGGAATCTACCACACATCACCACATTAGGATTCAAGAGTGATGATCCAAGAATAAGAACATTTCAAAGAATACTATATATTTAGAGATAACCAACAACATCAAACAAGATTACAAGATCTATGTGAATCTATGAACATAGTGGGGAAAAAACTTCAACTATACTTTTTTTTTAATATTGAAGGAATCACATTTGATCATGATAATTTTTTTTAATCTTTCACTGAATGTTCCGATATAGCATCTTCAATAAGGAAAAGAGAAAAGATCTAAAAAGATCATTTAGAACAATAAATAAATGATCACTTTCCTATAAATATATAAGATCGTTGACTCCATATCCAATTGATGTTATCAATGGTGGGAAATAATTCTCCATGAATATCCAAATGAGTACCTATGATCATGATCTATAGGTGTAATAGGGATAAAGAGTACTTTTGAAGTTTTTTTAAGTAAATGTTTTGTTTCGATTATTTGATTCTACGTGCACGGTTTGGTTACCCAGTTTACAAAACCATTCATTAATTGTGGACAGATTAAATCCTATTTTGGGAACCCAATTAGTTTTGTTCCATCTTTTGTTAAAAATTTTATGTGTCATGATCTTGGATCAGTATTCAGTTACACTCTGACATAAATAATGTCACACATTTATCTATAATAGTATGAAAACAATTATAAATAAAATTTCCCCCAAATAGCTCAACCATTTTCCTTGATGAAGCATCACATTTTTTCTTATTTTTTTTTGAAACTATGATCCCAATCACATGAATCAAAAACCATATAAAAAAACCCATAATATATCTCAAACATCCTCTAAAAAAATTATTACTCAAAGTCATTTTAAGTAAATGATTAATCATGTCATTACAAAGATGGTATGTCCATTTTCATTACTATGTGTACATGTATGTATGTTTTTTCCCAAGTATGTTTGTTTACTTATATATTATTATGTGTGTATATCTTTTTTAACTATGTGTATGTATTTTTATGTTTATGTATGTATGTGTCTATGTATGTATGATTGTGTATTTGCATGTGTTTGTCAATTTATGTATGTGAAAGTGTCTGTTGGATACCAATATTACAAATAATAATATAATTTTTAATTTATAAAAATAATTTTTAAATATCAATTAATATATGAAATTTTATATGTTAGTAATTAATTATATTTAGTTTTATATAGAACATATAGTAAAATTATATTATATCCATTACATATAGTTACAAATAACCCAATAAACATTGAGTTATCATATTGAAAATATTTTAATATAATTATTATTAACATTTGAGTATATACTCATAGAGGATTGAGTTTGGATTCAATAATCAGCCGACACAATAAAAATATATTATTATACTAAAATTAATGTTCATGGGGATGAAATGAAAAAACAAAGTGGAAATAACCACATCACAAACATTAAAAAAATGAAATATAGATATCAGAAGCCATGGCACAGTGATTATTTCCCCTTTCTAGAAACCTAAAATCATCTTGTAGACTGATATTTCCTACCACACCTAACTCTTTGATTATGTCACCAAATCCATTTTTTTTAGTTTTCAATTTCATTTCATCATCATATTTTGGGTTTTTATGTTCATCTATTTGTGTTGGATCATCATGTGATAAGGGATTATGTTCTCCTATCAAAACTGAACACTCTAATAAAATATTCAAATTATAGTTTCTCTATTCATTAAAATTAAATGTGGAAATTCCATTGGTGTTTCCAAATTCCTCCATGATATCCTTCTAAATGTAGGATCTATTTAAATTGCCAAACATAATATGTTAGTTCTCCCTTACCATATAATTGACCTAGATAAATGGTTCTTATATCTCTATTAGATCTTGACCACCCTATATGAAGACTTCAACATGCACATCATGGGATCTTGTAATGGATTTTATTCTATTTAGCATGTTCACCAATAGATTTTGATGCTTCCTTTTATAATTCATACATAGTGTCCTCTTTCTAGATTGACCTCACAATAATCATGATAATTACAGTGACCTATTGGGAAGATCCTATAGGCATCCTAGTAGTTGTTGTGGCTTGTTGGTCCAATCCCACAATGTCTTTAGGAGGATGAATACCAGCATCTCCATCTATTGTTTTATTGGAAGGAGATCCAACATGTTCTAATTCCTTATAGACTATACATCGACTCTTTCTTTTCAAGTGGAATGGAGTTGAATCCTCAATTTGTTTCATACATTTCATTTTACCCAACATCATAAAGAAAAAATCCAACATAATAGTAGAATCCAGTATATATTCATCATCATACATATCCACCTCATTTTTTCTCTGTTGATGTACAAATTTGTGATCAGAATCCTGGTTGGATTCCTCCTCACCATGAGTGTGGTCTAAAAGTCCCTCCAAAATTTTTATTCCCCAAGAACAGGTCCAAAATTCAAGCTCACGTTAAGGGGATGTTGATTTTTCAATGATCCTCATGATGACTAAACTCTTTTCAGTTCAAAAACCTACTAACATTACCATGTATATGAGAATAACCATAAGATGTCGCACCAAAATTCCTAGTGTCATCTGGATGATAGTACACTTCCAAGTCTACTTTAGTTGAAGGAACATACATTAGGCCTTGTTCTTATAGATGTCAACCTTCTGACCAAGTTTCTTATAGATATAACACAACATGTTACGATGAAATATTAAGCAACATTACCAAACCATTTAAATTTCAATCCGAGAACTATAACTATTTCATAGTTGATTGATAGTTCCTGCATAAATTGATAAGTAACATGAATACAAGTATTAATAAATGGTGTATCAATGAGAAGATTGAAATAAATTCCATAGAGGTCTACAAATCATGAACATTTGGTATCAATTATTTTGACATGTGTTTTTTTTACATTTCGTTGCTTAAAAAATTGTTATATAAATTCTTTCAATCCCGGATTCACTAAATAAGTAAATATGTATATATGTGTATATATAAATTATTATATAGAAAATATTATGAATTTTATACCTAATTATTTTTCTATTTTACTTTCCTAATTGTATGTATATATATGTTCACACACACACACACACACACAGATATATATATATGTTTCTATTTATAAATTTTTATATTTATAATTTCGTATACATATTTTGTGTGTTAGTTTTTAAATATTTGTCCGATTGTTTATAGTTTAGTTATTTATATATTAAAAATATTTTCTGTATTATTTTTTCAACTTGTTATTTCATTCAATATATGTTAAACAGTATAATTTTATATACTAAAAACAAATTATTCAAATATCTATATTTTTTTATATCTTATATATGTGTGTCGGTCATAAATATAATAATAAATAATTATGGCATCATCCCATGATATATAAAATTGATAATCATGGTTTAGTCATTGAAAAATAATAAAAAAATTATAAAGGGATATGAAAAGTAGAAAATTATTATAAAACACTACCATAAAGTGACAAGTAAACAGCTTCTAAAAAAATAAAATAATCCAGTTTAAAGGATATATTCCATAAAATAGGTCAACAAGATTATTCATCTATCAAAATGAGATATGCCACAACTTCTACATCTAATATGAGGTCCCCTCATCGATATTTTATTCTACTATGTACACTTGTATAATATATTTTAAATAAAATAAAATTTTATTATATTTATTGATTATGGTTACATTAGAATTATTTGACGGAATTAAACTAAATTAACTTATTTAGGTTATTGTCATGGTGTATTATCTTAATTAGATAATTGATCAATCTAATTGACAAGAATATTTTAGATGTATACTCGTTTCATGATGTGTGGATGATCTTGAGATTATACCATCTATTTTTATGTGATTATATCACTTAAATTTATTTTTATTAAAATTAAATTGATGGCCTCCAGGACATCCTCTATTTATAATATTAGTGACTACGTGCCCGTGGTTACTTTTATGCAAACACTCCTTATCCAATACATTGTATCCCCTCACATTTGTGTGAGTAATAACTTATGTATTTATGGAGGACCTAGGAATGAAGAGGTGGCCTGATTCAAGGATCTTCTAGTTGAGTGTACACATTGGAGCAATGGTGAATTGTTGTAACACAATAAAAAAGTGATGGTTAAAGATGTTTTCCTAGAGGGTAAATAATTTTTTTATCACCCTCTAGATTAAAAAAATTATATAATATCATGATCATACCACTTATATTTTTTTTCTATCATTATCACGATTAATTATTTTTATAATGATGTTTCCTGATCGCTTTAATAATTGAAGTAATTTGAATGAAATATGGATGATAAAATATCATGAATATGAGTAAATTTTTAGTAGATATGATTTATAAATTAGGAGAAATATAGAAAATATAAACAATTAATTTTAAATCATAAAATAGGATTATTGAATAAATATAAAAATACCTCTGTAAAAATTTTAAGACTATAAAATGTTCCACTACATCACTTAAAAAGAAACTTATACTTCAATTTTCTTAATTATCCAATATATTGTTATTTAAATTTTCCCGGAACTATTATCTTGATATTTTTAGTTGAATTAACTTAGCCCACCTCAATGTTTTACTGACCAAAGTATAATTTATTTATGTAAGATTCTATTATTGGGAAAATATATAACCTGGTTTTCTGGACTGTAGTGTCTACTTAATGAAATAGGGAAATATGAGTTAATATAGTTTGTGCATTAAGCCTGTAAAAAATCGATAATAAGATTTTATGTTCCTTTTATGTGTTATGAGAAGGGGATATGGATAATTACCACCACAATATCTAAACATTAAGATATTTCAACAGTAGTGGTGAGGTATATTGGGTTTCAAAAAATAGTTGTAGATTAATGGAATTTATTTATTTTAAAAAAATTATTTTATTAATGTTATCAAAACAAGTACAAATTTTATACACATAATATGTAGAAATAGAAGATAAAACTAAATCTATAATATCACTATAATTTATATAAGATAAGGAATTTTTTTTACCATTATGAACTTTCAGGAATGGTAATGATGCTTGTGTGTTACAGTTCACCATAAAAAATTTATATGTACTTGAAAACCCATTTCCTGAAACTCCGTTCAAAGTGGCTATTTAGGAAGAAGTATCATTTTATACAAGGAATGTGGATGATGCAATGGATATAAAATATTTCATTACATCCTAAATTTAAAAAGATCTTATAGTGAAATATAATGGCACAAAAGTGTACATATTCATTTCTCACCATCAGGTTGCCTATCAATAGAAAGAAAGATCACAGAGGTCTGAGATATCTATTGTACTAGTCACATGCATGCTTGGATAGTTAGGAACATCTAGGCTACATGTAGACAAGATGATTTGATACATAGTTCATGGGTTTTAATATCCCTATTGGGATTTGGATAGTTCTTAATATATTTTCATAACCTAATAACATCTCCAGTTATATCATGAATTATAATATGAGAAATAACATGAGGATGATTTCAAAAATTCTTACTCTTATTCACCATGCGGATAAATACATGGGGCTTGAAAATCCCATATCCCATATGAAAAATTTGAATATGATTAACCTGAAAAATGATCCTTAGACTCATTCACTATCTAAATAACACAATCACTATCTTTACAAGAAGAATGAGATCCAAAGACATGTAAAGGAAATGGGAGAAATAATTTTTCATTAGGAATGTAGGCCCGTTAGAGGAGGAAAATTAGTTATCCCATGAAGAAATTGAATGGTTGATGAGCATTAATTATTGAGTACTATATTTTTATATCTATATTTTGTGTTTTTGAAACTACTTATGGTGCGCATATTTTTATTCAAATATAAGAACATGCTAGATTTTTGAATATTTCCTTACATGAGCCTGATCTACTGCCTTCCAATGGAGTGAGACTAGATTGTAACAACCCCAACCATGGTAGCCCAATATTTGTGGATAAATTATTATATTTTTATGTGATATAAGAAAATTAATCTCCAAGGCCTAAATGGTTTATTTATCTCAGTATTCTAGATACAAATATAAAATTCATATTACATATTATAACATAAATTACCTAAATAATTTATTTGAGAATTATATTATTCATCCTTTGGGATACCATCCATACCAATCATAAAAACCTTCATTGTATGCTAGTAAAAATTGTGACATAAGTATAGAGTGTTCTCATATACTCAATATGGGTCGATTTAATATGGATTCCATGTGTAAATATGGCTTAAAAATATGGAAATCTGGATAACTGAATTACCTGACCTTATATATAATTTTGAGAATAATTTTATAGAAATAAACGATGATACAAAAATTCCATATAAATAATCAAATTGGATTTAATGATATCCATGGATATAAAACTACTATAATAATCACACGGAGTATTAATAACTAGTATCATAATGAGATAATTCACAATGAAAGATATCTATAACATACCATCATGTTCTCAACCAAGTAGTACACATAAGTCAGTACGGGCTTATGAAACACCATGTCTTGTTTGTCTAGTGAGGCTAACTAATGTATGGATGTTATAGAGTGGTCCGTAACCACAACATACTATTTCAATATCATTCCTATTCCGTAAGGGTGAAACATAAACAATATATAAATTCACATTGAAAATATAGCATACAATATTTTCATAATTTAACTTTAAACCATTTAGTTTAATGTGATGAATGGTATCAAAATAGATAATACAAACACAAATTGATCATGAGTCATTTAGTAAAATATTCTCGATGGTATCATAATATGTCAACCAATAGTAATCATAATATTTAACAAACCACATTGAGAATGATTAAGATTATTTAATAAAATCATTGAAAAACTCTTATGATAAACCCATTTTTTACATTGAATTAATTCATATAAAAATTCGTTCAATTAGAAATGAAAAAAAAAATTTAAATAAACCCTGTAAATTTGTAAAGAATTCCATAATACCCTAAGGTTTCATGATATCCTGAAAATTTGGTAATGTTGTATATGTAAAAAATGTTTCTTCTATATAACATTATCGTAAAATTCACCAAGGGCCTTGTTTATGAAACAATAAAAATATTCTTTTCAATCAGTTTTCAGAAACGTTAGATATATGTATAAAGGTCTTTAAACATTCAATATAGAATAGAAGAAAATTTTTTCAAAACATTTTTTAAAATCATGGACATATAGAGAAATATTCCTCAGTAGAGACATCAATATAAACAATATTAAATAAATATGAGACTCGGAAAAACCCAACAAATTAAAGTTTGACATTATTGAAATGCATAAAAACACATTTATAGTTGTTTTAAACATATTAATAACATATATATGAATCTTATTAATATTTTTGATATTATATATAATCCCATTATAACATTATACAACTTGTTTACTAAGAATATATTAATCATTTCACTATTTCATGTGTACAAACCTCATGTTTTGTTGCATATGATATAGATATAGTATTTAAGGAATAAAATAAATTTCATAGATATTATACTTAATAAATACATACATTTTATAACAATTCTTGAATGCTAATAACGGAAATGAATCATGTTGCATCATGGAGACTGTAAGTATTACATACACTTGAACAATGATAAAATTTATAAATGGTATAATGGGTTAGAAAGTGGTAGTTGTGTAATTTTAATGAATAAATATCATGTCCAAATTATCATATAATTATATTATTTAGATAATTATAACTATCCTTGTATTGTGGCAATGAAAATTTTATTACACTACTACATGGATATAGTAAGTCGTACGTACACATGTGGAGTGCATTCATTTTATATATGATGAATAAAATGTTGAATATTACTGTTTACATAACATAATAATCTCTTAGTAGAAAGATAAAGTTAGATTTTTTTAATGGAAACAACACATTAAGTGAATGTTGAAAATGTAATAAACCTAAATAAGAAGATAAAGATGATTACATTTTGTTTAGCAGACTTCATATTGATATCTACTTAAGGACACTACTGTTGGACTTTTGGGAATAACAGCACCTCCAGAAAATTGATAAAGATGATAATAATACAAATGGTTAGGTTTTATTAAATATAGGATTATCAATGTGTTGTGAGGATGTTTTGGATAAGCTTCCTATAAATAATATAGGTGAATGGTATTTTAGGAATTTCGAAACATTTAAAGTATAATAAGGCGATTTGAAGTCCAAATACTTCCTAATTTCATATAAATAATATGATATACCATTTTGGACACAATATTATACAATTTTTTATTGATTTATATTTTTAATTTTATTAAATAACTAAATCACATATTATATTCAAAAAAATAATTATTTTCAAATTTAATAATATTCTTTACTCTTACAAAAATTCAAAAAAACCATTTACAAAAAAATAATTTTGTTTCCAATAAATTTCATAGTTATGTATATTACTAATTTATTGGAATAATTATTTTAAATTATTAATATTTTAATATTTTAACTCTAATTTATTTGATTTTTCAATAAATATAATAAGTACTCTATCATCATTGTGTAAGAAATTAATATTTTTATTTTTTCCTAAAATTATAATATAAATGTCCATGAATAAGATAAATTTTATTATATTTTTATATACTATTTATTGTAAAATATCATTAATATAAAATATTAAATGAAAATTTTATAATATTTAAACTCCAAATTGTGTAAAATTTGACATTCTTTTAAAAAAATTAAGATTTAATATCATATCTCTGGATTCAAAAAGGACCTAAATTATGAAAAATGATAATTATGGTAAATTATTAATCATACATTAATATTTAGATATATTTTTTGTTATTTAATGGTTCTAATAATTTTAATTATAGTATCAATTTTATTTTTTCATCTTTTTTCACTTAAAGAACATTAGTGTTTAATAATAATTTGAGATAATTATTTCATTTATAAAAATTAAAAATAAAATAATATTATAAAAAATAAATAAATTAACATCAATAATATATTTTAGATTAAATAATTATGAATATTTACTCATATATATGTCATGGAGTTTTTTTTTAAATTTTGTAATTTTGATTTTCTTGCTTTGCGAAAGTATTTCAAGTGAATTTGAATAAGATTCTGGTCATATAACTCTAAAATTATAAAAAATTAATAAAAATAATAATTAATAAATATTATTTGATAAAAAAATTATAAAAAGTCTTATTATCATTGAATTAATAAATTTAAGGTACCAAATATTAATTTTCCAACGCTTTGCAAGCACTACGTCTGCACATAAAATGATTTTAATATTTATAATGATATAAATTATAATTTAAATGTTATATTTTTTATAATATTAATATTATCATATAATAAATCATTCATTACATAATTTTATTAAATTCTCAAATCATAATTATAACTTGATGATATCACAAAAGGATTTTGTATTTTATAAAAAACTTTAATTGTTTAGTTATTCACTAAAGAAATTTATTTTTCATCAATTTATAAAAATTTCGACCAATAATAATTTTGATATGATTATTTAGAAAATAAGTTTCATTTTATTAAGTAATTTTTCTAAAACATTCAGAAATTTATATTAATATTAAGTCATAAAGAGAAATATAAATCATTTTTGAAAAAAAGACTTCTTGAATAATTAATATTACTATTAAATTCTTATTTATTATATTCTAATCATTTTCAATTATCTTTTTATTAATTAGTATCTATATATTTATTTAATAAATAATTCATTCACATTCATACTAACCAACTCAACGGGTATGTCATAACAAACACATTTTATATAATAAAAATTAATGCTATGGAACGGTTTTAAACTGAGTGTTGTGTACTAAAATAAGCTACTGAATATATAAAATTTAGTAGATTCATACAATAAAATATTGATGTGTTAAATTGTACTATATTTCAATAAATGTCATCCTCATAATTTTTTATTTCACTTCTAAAATCAAATAATGAATCTTGAAAATTTCTTTGTGTGAAGCTCACAATGTAAACTGCGTTAGTAAAACATCCCATTAACAATAGGAAAATGGAAATGAAAATTTCACAAAAAATTTATGCTTTTCAATTGGATAAAATTAGGGTAAAGTGGAAACATGAAATTTGAATAGAAATATAACTATCATGTGTTGATGGAGGGTGATAGTGAACAGAATTAGTAGAACGTTAACAATCAAAGAAACATTAATCATTTGATTGGTTAAAAGGACATATTTGTAAGAAAAGTATTCTGATAATGTTTTTGATCAAAAAATCCTGATTTTAGGAACTATTTTACTATCCAGATAATCACATGGGAATATTAACTTACATGGTTTCCTTTAATTTTATAATAATCATCTCATCCTTTGGTTGTGCTTCAATATCTCTCCACATGAATTCATAAACCAGGAGATGGATATTCAAAATTATTTTTTTTATTCTTGAAGTAGATTAAATGATCTATAATTTCCACAATTCATTCCGTCATCCTATAAATATTGACATTAACCATCATGGTTATCACATGTTATAAAAATCCCAATGTTCAACTTAATTCATTCTATAATTAGTTAATCTTATGTCTCAAATGAAATTTTCTTATCCAAATTCAAAGTCCCAAAAATATATAATGAGGGTCAATAAATTTATAAAATAATCTTATAATTAGTTTCCCCATGAACCATAATGTAACTATATATTTCGCAGACCAAATATTTTTTTACATTACTACTTAAAAACCTTTATAATGATATGCATGCATCCAAAAAAATATCAGTTTGTAAAATATATTCATCAAATCCCTAGAATTTAGTAATCAAAATAAAGTTATCAAGAAACATTAAAATACTAACCAATTTTACAGTCACTAATGATATATGATAATCACTTCATTTATTAACTCAATATATATCACATATTAATGATTATCTATCCATCAATCTTCTGTTTTAAAAAAGAATAGTATTCCACTGAATCTATTTTCTTAGTCAATTTTACAATAAAACATATTCTCTAACAACATTAAAGACAAATAACATTCTTGAAAATCCATATATGTTTCATAAATAATATATTGATAATTATATAAAAAATATTTTTTTATCTATAGAAATACATGAAAATTAATAATTCCATTTCAACTATTTCAATCACATAATATTGACCTCAAACCCTTAGATTCATCTGAGGTATATCCCCATGATGCATTGGAATTTCATTTTCAATGTACCCCATTTCGTTATATTTAAATCATTTCACATTTATAGAATCATTTTTCCCATAAAATCACAATATCGGTAACCATTCATTCTACCCTTATAACAAACTACAATTCCCAATTTTCATGGTTCATGATGTTTCTTTCCCAATTTATCACACATGAGAATATCCTTATTTCCCTTTTTCCCATTATCCATCCCTGAATCCACCGTTATCTTCTTCACTTACATTATTGTAAATCCATAAGGCATGGATACCTGTTTTTCTTTCTTGATAACACATTATACTACTTCCTGATTTGATGAAAATTATTAGGAAACAATTTCCCTTTGTAATATTGTCTTAAACCATAAAATAAATCATCACTCTTATTTATTGTATTATATGTGTTGATATGGTTCACATTCCTTTTTCTAGGAACCATTTCTAAATTATGGAATACACTAAATTATATCATGGTAATATGAAACATAATGTATAATATTAAAAATAAGGTATCAAATATAATTAAATGAAAATTATGGTTTCTATAATATATAAATAAAAATATTAGTTTATTTGTATATATCTAAAAATTTTATCTTATGTGTTTGTTCTCTAATCAACTTTTTAATAAATGAGGTACTTAATATTTTTACTAAACATTCTCTAATACCAACTGCACTAACACGAAACCCAGTAGACCAAAGTGGGTGGTCGCATTATTACATTGGAATAATATACAAGGAATCAAATCCCAAAAGAATGAATAAATTATTAGTCTTGTAAGAACATAAAAAAACAAAAAAGTAACATTATATTTTAAAAAATAATATTAAAAAAGAATATATTTTAGAATGCCATTATTCCCCCTTTTTAGAATCCATTATATTAATAGAAAATCCTTCTTCTCTTTCCCATTTTGTTATTTTATAAATGGATCAAACCCACAAGGGCGTCCTCCTCATTTTCACTACTAGAAAAAGCATAGGTCTCTCTGTTTTCTTCCATGAATGTATGCCTAGCCTCCATACCTTAACCAATCCACTCTATACAGTCCCTGAGGATGTACACAATGTCCCAAGGTGGGTGCTTGTTATTGACGATGAGGCTCTTAAGAACCGCAGAGTTTTTATCCACACAGATAAGATTAAGACTATAATGATCTCCCAAAATGACACCATATAACTTATTCCATGGGTAAATAAGGATTTAGGAATATGGAAATGTGGGAAATTAAAAGGCATTCCTTTAAACATATTCATGAGCATAATATAGAAGGCCTAAATGAGGATCAAACAATAACACATAAATAATAACATGTGAATGAAAATTAACCATTGATATTATTCCAACCTAATAGTCCATTGGAATATCAATAATTAGTCTCATAAAGAAGGAGTTCATAATTTGGTGTGTCTAATATTTAACACCAGGTCATCTAACAAGAAGCCTACAGAAATGGGAAAGGCTTAGCCAAAGCTTAGTCAAGATTGTCTCATTAGAAATACGGATGCATTGAGGGTCTATAACAGACCTCTCCCAACACATAACAGTCAAATACATTCCTCAAATTATATGGGGTGAAACACACACAATATAGACATTTATATTGGAATACCAATATACAAATCATCACTAAATTAACAATAAGTGATTTAGAGTATGATAATTAATGTTATAAAAAAAACAACCACTATCAAACTAATCATAACAATTTCAATAAAATATGGTATATGGTATAATATTATATCAATTTCAATTATGAATATGAATCAATAGAGTAATTTCGAAAACATTAAAATACTCCAATAAAATCCATGAAAAATTCTTTGGAGAAATACACTTGTTTAATTTAAAATCATTTTTAAAAAGCCAGGAAATTATAAAAGAAAACATTTCTTTATAAATAACATTATAAACATGTCAAGGATTCCAAAATAAATTAATTATTCAAGAAAATGGAAAAACATTGTCAATCTGTATAGGTAAAAAAACGGCCCTACATAATATTTTTGTCAGAAAAGTCACCCTAATTCTTGATTAGAAAACAATAACCAAATTCCTTTCAAAAAACATTATAAAAATTTAAATAGTGTTAATATTTAATTTAAAAATTCATATTGTAAAATTAAAAAAAATATCAAAAAAATTTGAGTAAACATGGACATGGAAGTTAAGTATTCACCAGTGGTGACTTAATCATAAATAATCTCGAACAATAATGAGATTGTGAAACAACCTACACACCAGGTTCAACATTCTTCAAATGTGTCGAAACATCATGTATAGTGGTTTTAAAAATATTATTAACATAAAAAATAATCATACTAATATTTATTATATCATATTTGATCCTATTATTACATTCTACATCAACTTTATTAAATATATTTTTTTATTTCCCAATTTCTGGTGTTAATCACATTGTTTCCCCATGTTTGTTTTTTCTTCAATGTCCCAGTTCTCTTACATAAGATATATATATATATATATATATATAACATTAATGTATTAAATAATATATTCAATCCTAAAATACATTTTATAACCATTATTAAATGTTGAACATAGTAAATTATTTTCATTGCATCGTGGAGATGGATAGACGTACATACATACAAGTGATGATATCATTTCTAAATGGATGAAAGGGTAAAAAAATTGGATGTGATATTAATTTTATAGAATCAATACCATGAAAAAAATATCATATATATTTCTATTATTTTTAACATTATAAGAATCCACGTAACACTGTGATGAAAAACTAATTTCACTACTGCCTGGAGACGGTATGTTGTACTTAAACATGTGTAATGCATTCATTTTTCTTACGATGGATAAAAGGTACAATACGATTGTTTCATAATAATAATAAAATATTTTTATATTTATAATAATATATTTATAATTTTAGGATGTAAAAAGCTCATTTATATGTTGTTGAATAAGAAATACACATTAAAGTGTTGGTATATATGATAACCTCTTCTTTGGAAAATTCTGTTTAGATGTGTTCTTAAGGACACCTGTGTTGGTATTTTGAGGATATCAGAACCTCCAAAACCAGGATAAGAATATTTGGAAGTTAAATTTTTAGGTATTTGTTGATATTTAGGGTTCAATATTTTTTAAATAAATTAGAGAGGATGTTCCCTTTTATAATTGACTTGGGTGGATTTTTTTGGAATTTGTTAAAATATTTAAATATAGTAAAATTATTTTTTGGCTAAAGAAATCCAAATAGGAAATAAATAATAGGGGATGACATTTTATGAACATATATTATCCTCTCTGGTATTATTTAAGTTTACAATTATTTTTAAATAATTTAATAAATAATTATATTCATAAAAAATTATTAGAGAAAATTTTAATACTATTTCTTACTACATCATTAAAGAGATCAAAATAATTTTTAATTCTAACAAAATATTTTATTAGATAATATAAATTTAATTGCTATCCATATATTCATGGATAATCTAAATTGTAATTAATTATATATATTTTAATATTTATAATATCATTTATTTAGGTTTTCAATTAATTTATTAATTATTATACCATTATTGGGAAATTATTTAAGTTATATATATGTTTCCTAAAAAAATTCCTGAATAAAACAAATTTTTAATAATTATATATAACATTTATAGTATAATACCTCTCCAAGAAAACTATATACTAAAAATACCTACAAATTATAAATCATAGAGTGAATATTTTTACATTCATTGAAATAAAATATTATATGGGGCTTAATGTCAAGAAATGTGTATTAAGAAATGTACTAAAAAGGATTATAATGATTGAAACAAAATTATTAATTAATATTTATACAATTTTTTGGTCATTTAATGGTTCTAGTATTTTTAATTAAAATCATTTTTTCTTTTACCATCACAAGCTCCGTGTTAGTGATGCATAGGAATTAAAGGTAAAAATTTCATTTCTAAAAATACAAAATAAATTGATATCATAAAAATTAATTAATTGGGATCATAATAATATTTTAGATTCTTTCACTATGTAAATTTATTTATTTCCTGGACAAGGAAACATCAATAATTTCTTAATTTGATTGTTCTTACCTTATGAAAGTAATGCACAAACATTTGGATAAGATTCATGATATATATATATATATATTATTAGATAATATCAATAAAAATAATATTTAATAATTAATATTTATTAAAAATCTACTGAAAACACTTCTTATCACTCTATTATTATCTATAGGAATCTGAATTTTACATTTCCAAATTTGGCATGTTGTTACATCAGCATTGAAAATGGTTTTTATTATTATCAAGAAATAAAATATGATTAACATGTTATAAAATATTTTTGTGAAATATTATTATTATTCTATAATATAATAGTAATGAATTATGTTTAATGAAATTTTATACCATAATTATATCTTGATAATATCACAAAAGAGGCTGAATTTTAAAAAAACTGTATTTTTTACAGTTCAATAAAAATTTATCTTATACTAAAAATAATCAAAATTTCACTTTAGGAAAAATTTCATATGATAATATCTAGATTTTTGACCATTTTATCATGTAAATTTTCAAAATCATCTATAAATTAATTAAAATATCCATTCCTAATGAGAAATAAATATCATTTTTATTGAAAATGTATTTTCGAAAATTTATAATCTGTTTACCGAAAAAAATATTTATTATATTCTAATCAGTTTTAAATATATTTATATTGTGTATAATCTATATATTTATTTCTCCATAAAATTATTCCTACTCATTCCTTATAACATAAAGACTATGTTATAATGGTCACATTTTATATAATAATAATTTAAATTATATCATCGTTTTAAACTCTAAGTTGTATGAAATATCATATATAAAATTAGATAAATATATAAGATTAATAAAAAAATATGAGGGTGTTACATGGTTTCTATATATATTACAAAATTCCAGCTCCCATTGACAACATGGAGGTTTTTGGTTTTTAAATAATGGTCGTTATATGCCAAATTTTAATAAAAATATAATTTTTGTTTCTCGTTTAAATATGGATTTAGTTGTTTTCAATTATGGAAATGTGGGCTATTACATTTTTATAGATATGGTATGTTGTGGTATAAAAAATCTGAATAATTGAAATAATGTATTAAATTATGAAAACAAAATATTCATAATTAATAACAAACAAAATATGCGGACCACATTTAACACAAAATTGTGGCATTACCATCTTTATAATGTTAAAGAGAAGAATTTGGAAAAGATATATTAGGATTGTTACATAGAATATGTTTAGATTAACTAACTTTAAATATTTCATCCTTTTTTCAGTGAAAAATGACCAATGCCGCATTTAGTGGTCGATGTGAAATGTCCATGAATATTCTAGAATTGGTGCACACTATAATGACTCAGCTTTTCAATGTAAATTGTATTAATTATATGGGAATATTACGAGTCTACAAAATTTTTTGGCGCGTGATTCCAAGGCATGGAGTGCCCAGAATGACTTTCTAGTTTTATTTCGAGTACGTTCAGTAAACGTGCATGTCGATTTGTGTAACTTTTGAACTGGTGCTTAGAATTGAAATATGAGGACATCGTTGAGTTCAATGAGCATGTATTTTATTAATGAGACCTTCGCCTCGACCGTAGTTGGTCAATGGAAGAAGTTAGATTTTTTTCCTCTTTGTTCTTGAAAATTAAATAAACAACCTTTATTTTATTTTGGAAATTTAATCCTCCCAATTTGTTTTTCGTGATGGGGACCACCCAAGCCTTGAACTCCTTCTTTAATGTGGGAGGTGACTATTGGTTTTTTTCCAATTAATTGTTCCTACATCAAATTAATTAATATGAAAACTCTAATTTAATTAATATAATTAATTTAATAGGTTTTCTATACATTTTATGGAGTTTGCGGGAATGTGTTGGCAAAGGGGGAATTGGGGAGAGATTTGGAGAACATTGTCCAACAAAGGAAGTCCTCCAATGATGAACTCCATCGAAGGATCTCCAATGAGGAAAGTCTTCAATGATGACGAAACGACATCCATCTTTCCCTATCCCCACCTACGTCAACGAATCATTGAGGTAGAGATTGTTGCTTTTGTATACCCCTTACCCGTTATTTTCATTCTTCTCGTTTTAAGAACAACTATGCTGCTTGCTACCATTATAATGCGGGGAGTGCGGGCCAAACGAACACGACCTGACCTCTCCACAACAATTGTGGATTTTGGTGTTCCTCGTGGCATGTTTTTAGGTTGAGAAATTTTAAACTGTGGTTTTCTTGAATCTATGAGGATGACCCGAGACATGTGCAAGAGTTTATGGAATAACGAACTGTCCACTGGGGAGTGCCCGGTGACCCGAGGAATGTCACCGGCAACTGGTGCCCGAGGGGCTCAGGAGTGGCGGCCAGTAATCCGGCCTGCCACGTTGACGGCGGTGGCACGCAGGCATTTCCGAAGAAGGGTCGCGACCCGTCAGCCACAGCTGAGCATGGGCGGTGGCCAGCGCTCGGCCGACCACATGAAGGGGAGGTGGCACGCGTCCGTTCCTCCGGGCATGCAGGGGACGCGACACGAGGCTGAGGCGATGAAGGAGGGGCGGCCGGCTAACTGCCGACCACCAGTGGGGGAAAGGCGTGCGACCGCGCCGTGCGAGTGGGCTGGTCATCCTGCCAGTCAGGGAGTGGAGTGCGACCCCGGATCTTGGGTGCCAGATGTCGGAGCCACGTGGTACCTGCCAGTCTGCCACCCAACCTGAATGGCCTTGCTGTTCGGGGTACCTAGGGGGTGCCTCCCCCTTAGGTGGTGGCTAGAGTGGACCCCACCGTATGGCTACCCAACCGTAGGCCACAACGGGCTGCTCAGTGGGTCGTGCCGGACATAGCGTTCCTGGTCAGTCCAAGTATTGGAGTCGGGTCGGCCCTAGCCAGGTCTGGCCGGGTCATTCCGACAGAATCAGACTTGACCCTAACCTGCTTCGACCCCTTTTCACTCTTTTGACTATATCATGACCTACGAGCGTCCGTTTGACAAACCATCATTGGTGCCGGAAACCCTGGACCGATACTGTCCTTTTAGAATACCCCACATGAGATTTTAATAATTTTGTGGTATGCCCGGGTTGAATCATACATGAATCCAACCGGGCCCTCAAGACTAAAAGGCCAATAACATACAGACCAGGTTCCTCATTGACTCACCGTCTTTCTGGTTGAGACCCCTTTTACAAGGTAGTCCATTGGGGATTCTTCTTCATGGGACATTGTGGATGTTTGAGTATGGACCTGTGTCTTGGGAAGGGAACCCTCCCGAGAATTATGTGAGCTCAGTGTGGGAACCATGTGGTAGGCTGTAAAATAATAAATGGATCATATGTGGGTTTCTTCCTTGGGATCCTATGGGGGTGTGTGCTTCGGGATCCTAAGTGGGTCTGTGTTCTAGGATCCCTCCTAGATCCACTCTAGAAATCCACGTGGGACTACTCTAGCATCCTGCATGGGTCTACAATACAAGGATCCTATGTGGGTCTGAGGATTTAGGATCCTCCTTGGATTTACCTCTCAATAGAGTTAGATGATTCAGTAGTTACGCATATTCATCATTACTACCTTACCACTGTTATACCTGGTTCTAGCTATGTCCTTCTCTTTGTGGTACACTTCTGTTTGATGATGCCTTTGTTGTATTTTTCTATGTGCCTTTACCTATGTGGTACTACCTTTATGGTACTCACCTTCATGGTAATTTCTTCTTTCGTGGAACAGTTGATCTTTGGGTGTTGTGTTAGTCCCTATGTGTCCACATGATTGATATTGGTATACTCAAGCACTTAGTTATATGTATATTCATATACCTAAGAAAGGTAGTAAGTTTTTATAGCTTTATGGTTTTTCCTTTGTTGATTTTGTGAGACTTTCGAGGGTCTCGGGGTCCCTACTTAGTATATTTATACTCACCCCTTCACGGACTATGCCTGAAACTTGTTGTGTTTTGGGAAGACGACTGACATTGCTGACTGAGGATGAGAGTACCAGGACTGGAGGTGGAACACCCCAAACTTCCACGGTATGTTTCCCTTTGAATAATGCAATAGAGTTCATTGTACGCAACTTCGAGATTATAACACACCCTGCCCAATTAAACTAGCCGTTATGAATAGTAATAAAAACTTTTAAAAATTTATAAAATTTATTATTTAAAATTGACTTTATTTTTGGATTTGGAATATCAAATTTATCTATTTTCACATTTTTTGTTTTTTTTGAAAAATTTCAATATTTGATGAATATTGAAAAACACTGAATTGTTGTTTAAAACCAACATTTTATTTAAATAAATAATTATTTTATTTTATTTTATTTTTGGTCAAAAGAGATACATAATACCTATATATGTTCAATTTAATTCATCAGAGTCATTTTTAATAATATTAGATATATAAAATTTTATTGAACTTCTCACCATCTTTTACCTACCTCCTACGAGCATTTTAAAATTTTCATAAAACATAATTATACTGCTTATTTGAGTTGAATTTAAAAAATCCAAGAGACATGGTTGATATCAGTAAGAAAAATGTGGTTCAATAAGATGATAATAATATTTGGTGAATAGTGACTTTTTACTTTTATCTACCACGTTTAAAATTAAATAAGGTAATTTCAGGTAAAATTATATTATTATTACCCTAACACAGTTCCTAATTCTATTGGATAAGTCTAATTTGACCAAAAATACCATAGGAATAAAATATGATCCTTTAGGTCCACTGGATTAGATTAAGACATATATTATTATATTACTTAATGAATAGTTAAAAGAGTTAAATTCAATGTTTAATAACAAAACCATTTTTAATTTAATGTTATACATGATATAAATTAGTCTATAAAAATATATTAGAAAGATAAAAATATTTCCTACATAATGATATATTATTTATAATTTTGAAACATTATATAATTTATTTTATTTATGAGACAATTATTCCCCAATAATTAGCATAATAATGAAATGTTAAAAAAATTGATATATTAAATATCCATATAAATGTAATTTTAGTGTTTTTATGAATTAATATAATTTTAAAGGTTAATATTACATTTTAGTATTGAACATATTAATTTAGTTTGAATTAATAAAATCGTTAGGACTTTAACAAACATAATTTATTAAATAAAGTCAAAATTGACACAATTGAGTTTAAACAAATACTATATTATTGGTTGATATTATATTCCTAAAAACCTAAGGTTCTATAAAAGGGACTTAATAATATTATATATTTAATAAAGGAACCTATTGGGGTTCTCATATCTGTTTATAGTATGTTTATTTACTATATAATATAAAAATACAAAGAGACATGGTAAATGTCCAACTATTGAACTATGAGTTAAATCTAAATGATATGGTTAATATGGTGTACCAAAATTTTATAAAACCTATTGGTTGAGTTTTTTATGACCTATCCCCACCTTCAACTCGAAATAAATCATTTTGGTGCCATTATAATCCAAAAATGATTTTATTAAAAAACATATTTCAATCTTTTCCTAAGGTGCCCCTCACCACTCTTAAAAAATGGAACTTCCCATTCTCTAAATTTCACACCTCAAAATACTTTTTTCTCTACCAACCTTGGCCCAAATATCCTCCCAACCTTCTTCAATTAATCCTAGTTTACTTCCATTATTCATAAAGAAAACTTAGGGATCCCTTTTGATCAAATCAAAAGGAAGAACCCGAAGAGGAGGTAAATATTTCATCACCTATTTCAAGTTCATTTCATAATATATTTCCACATTCTTTGCTTTTTCCAGTATAAAATAGTAACTAATATATATTATATATAAATTTATGTTATTATAAAAATTGTACAACTATATTCATTGTTATATCCATCCTGTAAATGACAAAGTCTGCATATGTGTGTACATATCGATTACCGTCTCCTCATCGCGGTGTAGTTTGTTATTCAAACACTTAATTATTTGGATGGGTATAATAATGAGTATAAATGATGTAAATGAAAAATATAACATGGTTATTATTCTCTATATATGATATAACATCCAATTATATATGATTTTATCATCAAAAGATTGATATTTTCACTTGTGCGTACATACAGATTACCGTCTCCACGAACGCGATGAGATTCATTCCCCATCGTATCCATTCAAGAAAAAATTTCATTTTATGATTACAAATAAATTTTAAAGACTTAATATCATTCTGAATATGAATAAGATACATCCTATACATAAGAAACATTATTTACATAACAAATCATATAAAGGAAAACGAATAAGTTACCTCCCGAAATGATGATACTATAGAAATATCATTAACAAAGAAATATTTGAAGATCATATATGATATCATATTAATGTATATGGTGATTGTATAATTTAATAACACTTATTTTACCATTAAACAGGAGGTTAACCTACCCTCGACCAAGGAATAGTACAAGGTGATAGTTAATTTCACAATCATTTTATTATCCGAGGTTGTTTTTACGCAAGTATATAATGGGACCTCTCTATCCTCCACATACATATTTCTTAAAAATGTATTCCAAATCATTTTTAGTATTACTATACTATAGTTTATTGTAATTTAAACACTTGTTTGACATTTTATAAAATGGTTTTGGAGGAATATTTCTATCATTTTCCAAACAAGGTACCTTCTGGCCTTTTCGACCAAATTATGGTAAGAATGTTTTTTTAACTTATAAGGCGGGTGTGGCTATTTTCCACCTTATAAAATAATAGAAACATTACATAAAACTTATAATAATTTCTTCAAAATTAATATTCTATTTTATATTTATATGACTTTTAAATGATTTCAAAATAGAGATAAATATTTTTCTAATTATTTTATTTCATCTATGGAAACATACTTTGATGGATTTTAAGCTTATTTGAAGTTGATTTATTTGGATACCAAACATGCATATTTTATGGAAGGTTTTGTGCTATGTTTGACTATAGATGTGTTATTTTTCTACCATTCATGGTTTATGGATAAAGTATTGACATTTCATATTCTAGTTTTAATATGACTGTTTATGTTTTGTTTAAACCTTTTCATATAAGGAATGTATTGGACATAGTATGTGATGGGTGGATCCTACTATATCTTCTTGATGCATGGGTAGGTCTCATGAGACAATCTAGTGTCTTGGGACTAGGCCTTGAAAATATCTTATTTGTAGTCTTGCATAAGGACTTGACCATGTGTTTATGAAATATGGCATTATGCATTCCATCATTATAAAAGTGGCTTTTGTTATTGTATGTGATGATTTGACTAGTAGAATATCCATGTGATTAAGTTAATGTAATTATTAGATTTTATCTTTTCCATATTATTATGAAGTTCTACTTTAAAAGGATTTTGTTTTAGTATTACATTGGCTTAAATGTTTTTGCTTATCTATGAAAGTTTCTGTTATATAGTTATCCTTAATGAAAACCTGAGCTCACCAAATTCAATGATTTATTTTTTCTAGGATGGGAAAGAAGTATATTAGGACTGACCTACATGGATAGTATAAGGGATATGAGTGTGTCCTATGGAGACTATGTTGTTTTAGTTTTAAATATTATAAATTTATGTAAAACTTATGAATGTATCTAGTATTTCTAGGGCTACTAAACTAATCGGTATTTCGAGACATTTTCTTTTGTGATCATGCCAAAGTTATATAATAATGCACTGAATCTGGGTAACTAGGATCGAGGTGTTGTAGTTGGTATTAGAGGAAGTTTAGTACAAGACTTGGAAGATAGATTTAGAAGAACTCTGATTATAGAACATTATCCTAAGATTGACTTTGAGCATTATTATAGAATAACTTCATAGAATTTTGGTGTAACATCCCAAGTAACTAAATAATTATGGATTGTCATATCTATGTGTATTTATGAATTAAATAGCGTTTTAGAGTCATAAAATGAGAATAAATCTAATCTTAAGCATAGAATACTCTAATATTTTTAAAAGATTGTTTTACCACCTTTTGATGGAAAACCTTTTTTAAATTAAAACTTCTGACATTTTTATAATCTCTATTTTTCAAAATAAACTTATTATTTATAATTTTGACATTGAAATTTACATTCGATAAATTTTTGGTATTTTTCTGATAATGTTCATTTTTTAATGAATAGTGAAAATTGTTGTGTTTTACTTCAAAACCACATTTTAATCAAATTTATTTTTATGGTTATATTATCTTTTTAATTGGTTTTAAAGTGAAATTAGAATATTTTTTTACCATTTAATCCAACGGTGGACATTGTAATTAATTTCACATAGGAATTGGGAATAAACAAGTGTCAAAATTTTGATAGATATTGTTTCTAAAAAACCCGCTATTTGTTTTGACAACGGGAATTATTTATAAATTAGTTACTGCAATTTATGTGTTTGTAATATGGTAAAATGGATTCTGTATTTTTATTCATAAGGTCCAAATTATGTAATTAAGACTCTTTTATTTGCACATTATTAATAGTAACGATGGTAATTATCTTTAATTATCATTATTAATTAGTAATCTGTTAGTTATGGGTAATAAAATAATATCATAATAATATAAAATTACCACAATATGTGTCCTAATTCTATTTTTTGTGTCATTTCCGATCGTGGGATTCCTTTTTCCATCATTGGGACCCCATGGAATGACTTTAGTGTGATAGTGGCCTTTTATTATATTTATTTTAATGAAAGTATAACCAAAGTATGTATCAACCAAGGAAAAAAATTAGTTTTGTCTGTGTAAATGATATCTTAGACTAGAAATAGTCATTGGATAGCTAAACCGATTTCCTACATCATAGTATATTTTTTATAATTTTTAGACATTATATAAATTAATTAATTTATGACACCATGATGATGGAGCTATTACATCAGTAATGAATGATTTAAATAAAATGAATAGATAATGTGAAATATAAGATTTAAACTTGTGAAAAACATATTGGACGGGAGTATTTATAACCTTAATCACCTTATCTTAGAAATATATCATTATAGGACTTTTAAAAACCAGAAAATTATTATTTATAAAGTAAACTTTCAAGACATTCCAAGTGTGCCCCTCCTCCCTCTTATAAAAGGCCCCCAACTCTACCCCCTTACCCACACCAATCAAGACATTAGATCGACCAAACAATGCTCATATTATCTCTCCACATTCCTATCTTCATCATAGAAGCCTTACCTTAGGCAGAAATCTCTTCAAGAAACCCTTTTGGTTCAAACCAAGGGGAGTTACCCCATTTAAAGGTAATGTCTTCTCTTATGTCCTTGTGTTTTATTTTCATTCTCCAAACCCCATAACCAATTTTTATTCCCCTATTTTTTAGAAACAAAATTATATTAAATATACTAGGATGTTTTTATGAGAAGTATTTGATTTACACCTACACACACCTCTGTCTAATGGTTAAAGAACATACTGTTTCTCTGAGTGGTGAATTACTGCCTAGTGAAATGATGACTGTTCAATCTTATTTTAGAACCTTTAGGGGTGGAAATTAAGATGTCACTCTATTTATATATTATATATATTGTGTTTATTATTTACTTATGATTCTGTATTTTTCATTTATGGCATACATTTATGGTTTCCATTATGGGTAAACACGATATTTTCATTTTAGGAAGTGTGGACTACCGCCCCATCAAAATGATTTGATTCGTTAATGACACATGTGGGATGTATAAAGGATGGATTTAATGGTATTACATATGATATCATAATGGAATTTTAATATACCATTATATAAGTATGATTTCATTCCATTAAATATGAAATATAAATGGAATTAGCGTTCATGCGTACGTGCAGCTTACCGTCTCCATGAACGGTGCATTTCATTTCTTACCTCTAAATGTTATGTAATATTATAAATGCATGTATATACTGGATATATATGATATATATGATATATAACTCATGAATATAATTCTGGATATCATTGATATTTTACCACATGAACAACTTATAATTATATGAAGTTTATTTTTGACCCACGTACCAGAGATTGACAAAACAACCGTTATTAACATAAATAATTACATAATGTTCATAACATGGTATTAATTGTTATAAAAGGAATAATGAACATGAAAATGGTTCTTAAGACAATATAAATTAACTCTATTTTATTATTCTGGATATTAAATAATGATCGAGTCAAATCAGACATGAGGTAAGGGACTTCGTCTCAATCACCTTTCATTGATGTGTATTTGGTTTTATACACAACTTTATTTTATACGGTGTGTAAACCCCTTTGTCTTTTATTCAAAAGAAATATTTTTATATGAAGCATTTTACGAAATGAAAAAAGGAATGTTTTGTCTTACGTATGTGGCGACAATGACTTCTCCACCGTTGTGACCATTATTTGAGTTTCGACTTCCTCTACAAGGCATAACGTTTTTTTAAATGAAAGATAAATACCATGTTTTAATTTTATTTAAGTTTTTGTATTGAAAATGGTTTTAAAAAAGTTTCGATTATATCAATAGGTTTTTGATATATTGTGATTCAAGTGCGGAAATGTTATTTTTCCTTTGTGCATGTTTTATATGATACAATTATGTTATGGTTCTTGGGCATGGTTTATGAAGACGGGTGGTTCCGCGATAAACTAAGGGTGGGTGAGCCTGAGATAGCTCTCCAATGCTTTGGGTAAAACGACGGGGTAAAACGTTAAGGTTTCTTCGACGAGATTTGGGGAATATATCCATTGATGGGTATTCCAAACGTAACCATGATGGTTACTCCCTACGTAAGAATGTTATGAATGGATCAAGTTACCTTTATGTCTTATGATTTCTATGAGTTACTCATGAATCTTAAGATTTTATTAGTTATGTTAAAGTGCTTTTGTTTTATGAGAAAAAATATGATTTCATTGATTCTTATGTATACATGGACTAATGTTTTCATTCCTCATTTTTATATCCCTTACTGAGCTTTTTATGCTCATCCCAAGTTTTTGAAATGTTTTTCACAGGTCAAGGGAAAAGTACATGACGCGATGATAGTTTCGAGGAAGTGTTAAGAAAGAAACTATGTTTTATTTTAAATAATATTCCTTTGATGGGAAAAATGAATACTGTATTTTATGTAACCACCTTGTTTAAATGTGGAATGTAATGCATGATTTAACATCTAATTCTATAAAACTGTAAACCTGAAAAGATCCTCAATGTGTATTGTTGAAATAACTTATGATTAAGTAATGTTTAAGGCTGGGGGCTTATAGATGGTATCAAAGGTCAGTTTAGATAACTTTAGGAGTTACAATTCTACTATATTATTATCCAAAATTATTTTATTATGGTAAAATTAAAATGATATAGAATTTGGAGATTACCATGTTTATTCATCAGAGACATGTTTGCTCAGAATGGTTTTCTATAGAGGAAATAGGGAAGTAGTGCTAGGAAGGCATACTGAAGGAAATGACCTTCCAAATCAGCATCCTGGGATGGTTGGAATTGGAACTGAACAATTTGTTGCAGTAACGACGCAGTTGAGTCGAGCAATAAATGGTGGCAGTATCCTTGCCCGAGACCAGCCAGATCAACCACAAAGGAACATGTCAGTGGTGGAACATTTCGTGAAGCAACATCCCACATCATTCGGAGGATCATATGACCCTATGCTAGCTGAAGGGTGGATTAAAGCACTGGAGAAGATTTTCTATGGAATGGGGTTTTCAGACAATCAAAAGCTTAGTCTTGTTGTTTACCGTTTGGAGGGTGAAGCAGATAATTGGTGGTCAATGGTTAAAAATATCAGGGTTGTTGATGAGATTGATGCTCTCGACTATGTTGATTTCAAATATATTTTTCTTGAGAAATATTTTCATAAGTCTGTTTGACTTATGATGGAAAAAAATTCTTGGAATTGAGGTAGGAGGACGAATCAGTGGCTTCTTATGAATAATGGTTCACTCGATTGGAAAGGTATGCTCTAAATTCTATCTGAGACCTTGATAGTAAAATCAATCGTTGTTACTCAGGATTAAAGACAAATATTAAAGGGCATTAGCTTCCCGTGAGTTCAAAAGTTATGAAATGATTGTTTGATGTGATGAGAATGTGGAAATGGTGTTTTCTGATGATCAATGTGTTCTATGACAACCACCAGAAGAAGAGACCGAGGTGACAGTAGAAATGGAAGAATCCTTTAAAAAGTTCTGATGGTAATAAAACTAAGTTTTCAGTTTGTGATAAATTTAGTAAAAATCATGCTCGGGAATGTCTTTTGAATTTTGGAAAGTGCTACCGATGTGGTAATATGGGACATAAGGCTTGTGATTTCACTGAACAAGATCAGGTTGATTGTAAGACCAAATTTGATTTACAGCTACTGAAATGTTTCAAGTGCAATGAGATGAGTCATTATGCAAACGAGTGTTCGACAAAGAGATCAAATGATGGAATCATTCAGACTACAAGAATAAAGGTGTAGTGAAATCCTTTACAACTACTTCAGTAGATGTTGGGCCATCAATTGTAGTGGTATCAGGTACTTTTTTTTGTTTTTTCAGATTATTCCAGTGTGTTGTTTGATTCAAGGTCTACACATTATTTCATCTATGAAATTTTTTCTAGTAAATTGGGAATTCCATATCAAGAAATGACTCCTGAAATTTTGGTATAAACACATGTGAGAAATGTTGAGGTGAAAAGAATTTATAAGAACCTTCCTATCCTGATCCGTGGAAAGAACCTACATGAAAACCTTATTGTTTTACCTCTAGTAGAGTTCGATGTTATCCTGGGTATGGATTGGCTCTCTGTGTACCATGATAAGATAGAATGTAGAGCTAAAGAAGATTCTTTTCAGAAATGATTATAGGTTGAGTACATGAATGAACCCTTATAGTTGATAATGTATCAAGAGGCTGAGGAACATGTAAAAGATTGAAATGAATGTTACCTTGCACATATTGTTGAAAATAAAGGAACCCTTCAGATTATTGATGTACTAGTGGTAAATGAGTATACTGATGTTTTTCCAGATGAGTTTCCTGGAATAATACCAAATCGAGAAGTTTAATTTACTGTTGACATAGTTCCTGATGCTAAGCCAATTTCAGAACCCCCTTATCGAATGGCTCAAACTGAACTTTTAAAGTTAAAGGACAAATTGCAATATTTATTATAGAAAGGTTTCATTCAACCTATCACATCACCGTGGGGTGCTCCTATCTTATTTGTTAAAAATAACGATGATTTAATGAGACTTTGCATTGATTATAGAGCCTAGAATAACATCACTATTAAGAAAAAAATATCCTTTGCCACAAATCAATGATTTATTTGATCTGCTCCAGGGAGCTCTGTATTTTTCCAAGATTGACCTGATATCGGGTTACCATCGGTTGAAGGTATAGGAAGCAGATATTCTGAAGACCGCATTTCGTACAAGATATGGACATTATGTATTTGTAGTTATGCCTTTTGGGCTATCCAATGCACCTTCAATATTTATGGACCTTATGAATAGAATTTTCCATGAGTTCTTAGATAAGTTTGTGGTTTCTTTCATTAATGGTATTTTGTTTTTTTCTAAAAGTAAATAGGAGCATGAATGTCATTTAATGGTTATTTTTCATACCATAAAAGAAATGAAATTGTATGAGAAATTTAGAAAGTGAGAGTTTTGGTTGCAAAAAAGTTCTTTCCTTGGTTGCATTGTTTCTAAAGAAGGAATAACTGTTGACCCTGCAAAAACCAAGGTTGTTAAAGAATGACCAAGACTCACAAATGTAACTGAGATTCATAGTTTTCATAGTTTGGCAGGCTATTACCAAAGGTTTGTTATAAAATTCCACGGTTAGCTAGTCCAATGACTAAGTTAACTCAAAAAGGTGTTATGTTAATCTGAAAAAAAGAATATGATGATTTTTTTTAGGAATTGAAAAGAAGATTGGTGAATGCCCCAGTTTTGGAACTACCTTCCAGGAATGGTGAGTTTGTTATCTATAGTGATGCTTCATTGAAAGGACTTGGTTTCATTCTAATACAGAATGATTAGGTAATTGCTTATGATTCATGTCAGTTGTAAACTCATGAGATAAATTAACTTACACATGATTTGGAATTAGATACTGTTGTTTTCGCTTTAAAAATTTGGAGGCATCATTTGTTTGGAGTAAGGTGTGAAATATATACAGGTCACAAAAGGTTAAAGTATATATTCACTCAGAATGAATTGAACATGAGACAGAGGAGATGGATAGAATTAATCAAGGATTATGATTGTACAACTCATTACCATCCGGGAAAAGTAAATAAAGTGGCTGGTGCTTTGAGTCGAAAAAGTAATGCTTCATTAACCATGCTACATTTGAAACGTGATCATTTGGTTAAGGATTTTATGAACTTTGGAAAAGTATTTGTTGGTGCAAGATGTTCTTCTGTTTTGTTTCTAGTATTAGTGAAATCTCCTCTATCATACAGAATTAAGAAAGCACATAATCAAGACACTGAGTTGCAGAAAAAGGTAGAGCTTGTTCAGAAGGGTATGAAGCCGGAATTCCACATTGATAATGATTGTGTTTTGAGATTTGGGAAGAGATTGTGTGTGCCTTATGATTCACAGTTGAAGAAAGAGTTTTTTTGTGAAGCTCATAGTTCTCCATTTTTAGATCATCCTGGCAGTACTAAGATGTATAGAGATCTTTGGAAGTATTACTGGTTGGACGGAATGAAAAGAGATATTACTGATTTTACTGTGAAGTGTTTGACATGTCAACAGGTTAAAGGGGAGTGGCAGTTACCGAAATGGATGATTCAGCCTTTACTAGTGACATAGTGTAAATAAAAGAATATATCCATGGACTTCTTTGTGGGATTTCCAAAGACACCTCGAGTTAATAATGCAATCTGGGTTATTATTGATCGCTTTACTAAATCTGCTCATTTCCTTTCTATACAAGATACGTTTTATCTAGGTCAACTTTCTCATTTGTATCTTAAAAATATAGTTATGTTATATGATGTTCCCCTCTCCATTGTATCTGATTGGGATCCCAAGATTACATCTAACTTTTGGAAAGGCCTTCAGAAGTCGTTGGGTACTGCATTAAATTTTAGTACAACATTACATACTCAATCAGATGGGCAGTCAGAATGAAAAATTCATAATTTTTAGGATATGCTACATGCTTGTTAGATGTATTATCAGAAAAGTTGGGACCAACATCTTTCTTTGGTTGAGTTTTCTTATAATAACAGTTTTCATTCCAGTAGACAGATGGCACCATTTGAGGCATTATATGGAAGCGGTGTCGAACTCAATATTTTTGGGATAAAGTGGGTGAATGGAATTTGGTGGGACCAGAATTGGTATAAGAGTTAGCCGAAAAAAGTTCAGCTAATACAGAAACACATGATAACAGATCAGAGTAGACAGAAAAGTTATGCAGATAAGTGGAGGAATGGTCTCTCTTTTGAGGTAGGTGATCATGTCTTCCTCAAAGTTTTACCATGGAAAAGTGTGATGAGATTTGTTAAGAAAGGAAAGTTGATTCCAAGGATCATTGGACCCTATGGAATTTTGGAGAGAGTTGGATCAGTTGCATACCGAGTGGCTTTACCTCTGAGATTATCTCATGTACACAATGTTTTTCATGTTTTAATGTTAAGGAAGTACAATCCAGATCCATCTCATGTTTTGAGTCCAGAGGTAGTTCAGCTGGAAGAGAATCTATCTTATGAGGAAAAACCGGTCTAGATTTTTTACCACAAGGGGAATGTGTTGTGGAATAAGGTGATTCATCAAGTAAAGGTTTTGTGGAAAACCACATGATTTAAGAGGCAACATGGGAATCTGAAAATTCAATGAGGGATAAATACCCTCACTTATTGAATAAGTAAATAAATTGTGGGGACAAAATTTTCTAAAGGGGGGAAGTATGTAACATCCCATGTACGTGAAGACTTATATATTTTCATATCTATGTCGATTTATGAATTAAATAGTGTTTTATAGGCTTAAAATGATAATAAATCCAATCTTAAGCATAGAATACTCTAATATTTTTAAAAGATAGTTTTACTGCATTTTGATAGACTAGCTTTTTCAAATCAAGCTTTTGACAATTTTATATGTTATATATGTCAAAATAAACTTATTTGATAGAATTGGGACCCCGAAATTTACTTTGGATAAATTTGTGGTATTTTTCTGATAATGTTCATCTTTTAATGAATAGTGAAAACTGTTGTATTTTAATTCATAACCTCATTTTTATATAATTTATTTATATGGTTATATTGTCTTTTTAATTGTGTTTTAATGTGAAATTAGAATATTTATTTACCATTTAAACCAATGGTGGACATTGGAATTAATTTCACTTTGGAATTGGGCATAAACAACTGTCAAACTTATGACAGATATTGTTTCTAAAAAACCCGCTATTTGTTTTAACAACGGGAATTATTTTTAAATTAATTACTTCAATTTATGTGTTTATAATTTGGTAATATATATTCCATATTTTGAATCAAAAGTTCTAAATTATGTAATTAAGACTCTTTTGTTTTTGGACATTTTGAATTGTAACGACGGTAATTATCTTTAATTATCGTGATTAATTAGTAATCAGGTAGTTAAGGGTAATAAAATAATATCGTAATAACATAAAATGAACATAACATGTGTCCTAATGATATTGGTTGTGTCATGTAAGACCATGGGATGCCTTGTCCCATATTTGGGACCCCATGTAATCACATTAGTGTGATAGTGACCTTTTATTATATATATATATATAAATTTTTTAAGGAAAGTATAACCAAAGTATGTATCACCCAAGTAAAACAATTTTACTTTTGTCTGTGTAAACGTTCTATTAGACTATAAATAGTCATTGTAATGATATGAATATTTCCTACATCATAGTATTTTTTATAACTTTTATACATTTATTAAATTAATTTATTTATGACACCATGATGATTCAGCGATTATCTCATTAATGACCTTTTTAAATAAAATGAAAATATAATTTAAAATCTAAGACATAAACATGTCAAAAACCTATTGTATGGGTGGATTTTGAACCCTTAACACCTTATCATTTAAATATATCATTGTGGGCCCTTTAAAATCCGAAAATCATTTTATAATAAAGTAACATTTCAAGACTTTCCAAGAGTGCCCCTCCTCCGTCTTATAAAAGGCCCCCACCTCTACCCTCTTACCCGCACCTCTCAAGCCATTGACTCGACCGAAATATGAACATTATACCTATCCACATCCCTATCTTCATCATTGAAGCCTTACCTTAGGCATAAAGCTCTTCAGGAAAACCTTCTGGTTCAAACCAAGGGGAGTTACCCGATTTAAAGGTAACGTCTTCTCTTTTGTCCTTTTGTTTTATTTTGCTTCTCCAAACCACCTAAACTATTTTTATTCCTCTATTTTGTAACAACAATAGTATATTAAATATACTAGGATGTTGTTATGATAAGTATTTGATTAAAATTTACACACACCTCTATCTAAGGGTTAAAGAACATACTGTTTCTGTGAGAGGTGAATTACTGCCTCGTGATACGATGATTGTTCAGTCTTCTTTTAACACCATTAGTGGTGGCCATTAGGATGTCATTGTATTTATATATGATATATATTGTGTTTATATTTTCCTTATGCTTATGTATTTTTCATTTATGTAATACATTTATGGTTTCCATTATGGGTAAATGCGATAATTTCATTTTAGGAAGTGCGGACTATCGCTCCCTCAAAGTGATTTGATTCGTTAATGCCATATGTGGGACGTATAAAGGATGGAGTTAATGCTATTACATATGATATCATACTGGAATTATAATATACCGTTATATCATTATGATTTCATTCAATTAAATATGAAATATAAATGAAACTAGCGTTCATGCGTATGTACGACTTACCGTATCCATGAACTATGCATTTCATTTCTTACCTCTAAATTTTATGTAATATTATAAATTCATGTATATATTGGATATATATGATATCTACCTCATGAATATAATTCTGGATATCATGGATATTTTACCACATGAACAACGTGTAATTATAAGAAGTTTATTTTTGACTCAAGTACCAATGATCGACAGAACGACTGTTATTAACATAAATAATTACCTAATGTTATTAACATGGTAATAAGTGATATAAAAGGAATAATGAACATAAAGAAGGTTATTAAGCAAGTATAAATTAAATCTAGTTTATTATTCAGGATATTAAAGAACGATCGAGTCAAATTGGACACGAGGTAAGGGACTTCGTCTCTATCTCCTTTTATTGTGGCATATTTTGTTTTATAAACAACTTTCTTTTATACTTTGTATAAACCCCTTTGACATTTACACAAAAGAAATATTTTTATATGAAGCATTTTACTAAACAACAAAAGGAATTTTTTGTCTTACGTATGTGGAAACAATGACTTCTCCACCGCCATGACCATTATTTGAGTTTCGGCTTCCTCTACAAGCCATAACATTTTTTTAAAATGAAAAATAAATACCATGTTTTAATTTTCATTTATTTTGGTTTTGAAAATGGTTTTGAAAATGTTTTGATTATATCAATGGGTTTTTGATATCTTGTTTTTGAAATTTGAAAGTGTTATGTTTCCGTTATACATGTTTTATGTGATACGATTAGGTTATGGTTCTTGGACATTGTTTATGAAGAAGGGTGGTTCCATGATTAACTATGGGCGGGTGAGCCCGAGATAGCTCTACAATGAATTGGGTATTGCTAAGGGGTTAAAAGCTAAGGTTTCTCCATAGAGATTTAGGGAATATGCTGTGATGGGTATTCCAAATGTAACCATGACGGATACTCCCTACGTAAGAATTTTATTAATACCTCAAGTTACCTTTATGTATTATGATTTCTATGAGTTATTCATGAATATTATGATTTCATGAGGTATGTTAAAGTAATTATGTTTTATGTGTAAATTATGATTTTATTTATTCTGATGTATACATGGACTAATGTTTTCATTCCATATTCTTATATCCCTTACTGAGCTTTTTTTTCTCATCCCATATTTTTGAAAAGTTTTTTCACAGGTCAAGAGAAAAGTACATGATGTGATGATGGTGTCGAGGAAGTGTCAAGAAAGAAACCATGTTTTATTTTAAATAAGTTTCCTTTGATGGTAAAAATGAATACTCTCTTTTATGTAACCACCTTGTTTAAATGTGGAATGTAATGCATGATTTATGATATAATTCTCTAAATCTGTAAACCTGAAATGATATTCAATGTGTATTCTTGAAATAACTCAAGATTATGTAATGTTTATGGAAGGGGCCTTATATTTGGTACTATAGAGATTGTGTGAGTTTGCCAAGAAATAATTAGTTTTCTGGATATGAGCAGGTACAAGCAGCTCTGGCACAATTGTACCTAGGGGTAAAACCTAAAATCACCACTTCGAGCTACACTCGAACGTGAACTGGTTCGCAACAACGGGACTTGCTTCACTCTTGGTTACGAAACTCTTGGGGGATATTCTTAGGATAATTCACATATTCGTTACAAACCATTATGAAGGGTTTATGTGTATATACTTCCTTAAAGAAAACATTTTTTTGATTATGGATTATATCCATAAACTGTTAAATTTATGTTACGTGTTTTAAGAGTTTAGAGTTATATATTGAAATTCATAAACTAATCTAGTGTATTCCATTGTTTAGAAATGTTGCATTGTGGAAGGAATGGAAAACATATCAAAGCACATAATCCATGTAGGGATTACTATCCTACTAAAGATAATAATTTTGGAACTAGTTAAGCAACTGGTGTTGATCAGCTTATCACCATACTGGGACAACTCACTCAGGTTATGAATAATAACCTTACTCGTTTGGAGCACCCTGATCCACAATGTGGAAGATCAATGTTAGACCAATTCATGAGGAAACAACCACCAACATTAAATGGGAGTACAAATCCATTAGTATCTGATCAATGGATAAATTTATTAGGGAAAATATTTGATGAATTGGAAACTAGTGAAAGGGAAAAAGATGTCACTATAGTTTATCGCCTCACGGGACATGCAGATCAATGGTGGTCATTGATTAAAAAAAAGGAAGATTATCAAGTATAAAATATGGAGTGGTGGGAGTTTCAAGATATTTTATTAGAAAAATACTTTCCTCCTGACCATGTAGAGGATATGGAAATACAATTTCTGAGTCTGAGGAAAAAAGAGTTTGATAATGTCACAAAATATGTGGCTAAAATTACAAGGTTAGCAAGTCCTGTAGAAGATTATATATGTAACCCAAGGAGTAAGATTGATTGATTCATTGATGGGTTAAAACCATTTCTTCATCTAGAATTAGTACCACAATCCTTATCATCATACGAAGATATTGTCTCATGTGATATCAAAACAGAAAAAGATTTCTCTTAGTCCTACGAGTTTAAAGAAAATCCATAGAAGAAGAGATCTGCTTAACAATCTAGAAATGGATATAAGGGGATGATGGGAAAAGTTGAATATCCATCATGCAGTAAATGTTGGAAGAAACACATTGGTACTTTCATGAAGGGAATGAGAGTCTGTTTCATGTGTGGTGAAAAAGGCCACCAAGCTCATGATTGCAAGGGGAAGAAAGATGTTTTCATAGTTCAATGCTATAATTGTAGAGAAAAGGGGAATTATTAAAATGAATGTCCTAATATCCAAGGGAACATAACTTATAAATTTCCATGGGAGTAAAGCCAAGCTTATTTGATCACTAATGCTGAGGTTAAAGCTCTGAAAGACGTGGTGATAGGTAATTTAATGGCTTCCACAAGTTTAGCCAATGCATTATTTGATTCTGGATCATCAAATTACTTCATAGATTTCTAGTTTTCAAAGAAAATAGGATATTTTCAATTTGAAATAATAAGGGAGTAGTCAGTCATAACACCTAAGGAAAGTAGCATCATAATAATGTTTTTTTGAATCAGTTGTAATTAGGGAAAATAATAGTTTTTTATCAGGTGATCTAATCATAATACCCATGATTTAATTTTATATTATCCTCGGTATGGGTTTGATTTCATATGATGATGCCAAAATTTATTATAAAAAGAAGGAGGTTACAATTTTTGATGATGATAAGGAGTGCCTTATCTTTAGATCAAAAACGTCACCACCTGATGCTTATCTAGATCCACCCACAGTAGCTCTACTAAATTCCATAATTGGGGAGTATGAGAATAAAATAATTGTGGGTGAGTAAAATAATGTTCTAATTTAGGACATACTTATTGTGAAAGAATATAATGATGTGATTCCATAGGATTTACCGGGACATCCTCTAAAATGAGAAATTGAGTTTCCCATTGATTTAATTCCTAGTACAAGGCCCATTTCAGAGACCCCTTATAGAATATCCACTGTGGAATTAGTGGAACAAATGAAAAAACAAGAATAATTGTGTAATAAGGAATTTATTCACCCCAGTATTTCTCCATGGGGAGCCCCTGTCCTTTTTGATAAGAATAAAGACAGATCTATGAGGATGTGCATTTACTACAGGGAGATTAATGCAATAACAATAAAGAATAAGTATCCTCTAACTCAGATTGATGATTTATTCGACCAAATTCATGGTGATAAATATTTTTTTAAAGATTTTCCTTCTATATGGATATCATCAGTTGTGTGTGAAGAAGGAATACATTCTTAAAATATCACTTAGAACCAGGTACGGGCATTACGAGGTTACATGAAGGTCTTTTAGGTAGACTTATTCACCCTTTGTTTTCATGGTTCAAAAGAATAGAATTTTCAAGGAATATCTAGATGACGTTGTAGATTTATTTATTGATGATATCCTTGTATACACCAAAATCTATGAAAATAATTTGAATCACTTGCACACCATTCTAAAAAACCTCAGATGAAATGATTTGTATGGGATGTTTCACAAGTGTGAATTTAGGCTTCAATAAGTTTCTTTTCTTGTCCATATTGTCTCTAATGATGGAATATCTATTTATCCTTCAAAGACCAATGAAATACAATAATGGATAGAACCAACGAGTATAAATGACGTATGTAGTTTTATTGGTTTAGTAGGTTATTATCGGTGTTTTGTCAAGAATTTTTCCTGATTGGATAACCCATTAACCAAGCTCACACGTAAAGTGGTTAAATTTTTTTGAAAAAAAAAGTGAGAAGAATGTTTTGAAGAACTGAAGGGAAGATTAATACATTCACCAATCATGACTATACCTTAAGGTAATGATGGCTTTGTTTTTTATAGTGATGCTTCAACGAAAGGATTTGGTTGTGTCCTTTTGCAGAATGATAGAGTTATATCCTATGAATCACAAAAACTAAAAATTCATGAGAAAAACTATCTTACTCACTATCTTGAGTTAGTAGATATATGATTTGCTCTAAAAATATGGATACACTATCAGAATGTTGAAAAATGTGAGATTCATACTGATCACAAGAGTTCGAAGTATATTTTATAACAAAAATAACTCAACATTTGGAAATGGAGATGTCTTGAACTACTCATGGATTATTACTGCACAATAAACTACCTACCGGGGAAGGAAAATAAGGTGGTAGATGATTTTATTAGAAAGGATCATGGAGTTTTGAACCAGATGAGAGTTGAAAGGGGTCATATTTTTAGGGATCTAGTGAAAATGGGTATTGGAATAATCAAGGAAGGCGAAACATCAATACATTACCAAATGGTTTCTAAACCATCTTTACAAGAAATGATAAAAAATTCTCAGGCAGATGATGAGGTGTTTGAAAAGATGATTAACATTGTGAATGATGGTAGATTGGGTGACATCTTATACGAAGATGGGATTTTGAACTTTTGGAAGAGACTTTGTGTCCCCGATATAACGGATCTAAAAAGGGAATTGTTAGACGATGCTTATAGATCAAATTTCTCTATACACCCTATTATCACCATGATGTATAGATATTTGAATAAACATTTTGGGTGGGTCAACATGAAGAGGGTGATTGCTGATTATGTGTCATGATGTATGGTTTGTCAAGATGTGACTGTTGGAAGGAAAAAACCTGGAGGAATCATGAAACCTATTCCCATACCTAAGTGGAAATGGGATAATATTATGATGGACTTTTTCACGGGGATACCAAGTCTCCTGTAATGAATGATGCAATATGGGTCATTGTTGATCATCTTACGAAGTAAAAGAATATTCTTTCTATAAGATAAGATTTACCAATTGAACGTCTAGGAAGAATATATATAAATGAAGCTTTAGGACTTCATGGAGAACCATTGTCGATTGATTCTGATCATTATCCTCATTTTACATAATGATTCTAGAAAAGTCTTCAGAATTCCATGGATACTAAACATTTTATGAGCACTCCATACCACCCTCAAACTGATAGAAAATCAAAATGGACTATTAAAACCGTATAAGACAAGTTGAGATCTTTCTAACATGACATTCAAGGTATATGGGATCATTATTTACCTCTGGTATAACTTTCCTATAACAATAGCTTCTATTCAAGTATTCAGATGGCACCATATGATGCGTTATATGGCAAGAGATGTCACACACCAACTTATTTCGATGATGTTGGTGATAGAAAACTCATAGGCCACAACATGTTGAGGAAACAATGGAAAAGGTGAAGGTTATCAAAACACTCAACAAAGCAGCCCCATGTAGGAAAAAGAGCTATGCCGATAACTAATGGAAGGATTTAGAAATTTAAGTAGGAGAGCATGCTTTCTTGAAGGAGTATCCATAGAAGGGTGATATATGTTTCATTAACAAGGGTAAATTGAGTCCCAAGTACATCAGAGTTTTCAAAATTTTAGAACGAATTGGGGAAGTAACTTATTTTTTGGAAAATCCTCAAAGTCTCTGCAATGTTCATGGTGTGTTCCACGTAACACTGTTGAGAAAATACATGCTCGACCCAATGCATGTACTCACCTATGGAGAAATTAAACTAGAACCTGATATTCTTTTTGTGAAGAGCCTGTCAAAATTCTAGATACAAGATAACAATTGTTGAGAAACTGGATGACTCTTCTGGTAAAAGTTCTGTCGAGAAACCATAATATGGAAGAGGCAACTTGAAAATGAGAGGAACTTATGATGAAGTACCACCCGAATTTTTATGTGCAATAGTATTCTTGAAATTTCGAGGATGAAATTATTTGAAGGAGTGAATAAAGTAACACCCCAGTCTTCTACGGTACGTTTCTCTTTGAATAATGCAATAGCACGCATTGCACGCAACATCGAGATTCTAACCCATTGAGACCAATAAAACAAGCTATTATGAATAGTAATACCCAATTTTGTAAATTTTATAATATTTATCTTTCAAAATGGTCATTATTTTTTGATTCGGAATATCGAAATTAGCTTAGGGCGAATTTTTGGTATTTTTCCAAAAACATTGAATTTTTTATGAATAGTGAAAACACTACGTTATTGTTTTAAAACGACTTTTAATTTAAATAAATAATTATTTTATTTAAATATATTTTAGGTCAATATAGATATCTAATACATATATACGTTCAATTTAATTCATTTTTGTCATTTTGTAATAATATTTGATATATAAAATGTTATTGAACATTTTACCGTCTTTTACCCACCACCTAAAAGCATTTGAAAATTCACATAAAACATAATTTTACCACTCCTATGAGTGGAATTTCAAAAACCTGAGAGACACAGTTGATATCAGTAAGAAAAATTTGGTTCCATAAGATGATAATATTTTTTGTTGAATAGTAACTTTTTACTTTTATTTACAACGGTTAAAAGTAAATAGGTTAATTAGGGGTAAAAATGAAATTATTATTTCCCTAAAACATGTCCTATTAGTATTGGAAAAGTGTAATTAGGCCAAAGACAAACATATGAATAAAATATGATCCTTTAGGTCCACCTGGATAAGATTAAGACATTAATTATTATTTTATTTAAACAAGATTTAAAAGAGTTAAATTCAATGTTTAATAACTAAACCATTCTTAATATAGGGTTATACATAGTATAAATTCAACTATAATTATTCATTATAAATATAAAATTATTAACAACATAATTTTTTTTTTAAATTTTTATACACTAAATAGTTTAATTTATTTATGACACCATGATGACGCAGTAATTACTTTAATAATGAAATATTAAACAAATGATATTATAAATATCCAAATAATTGTAATTTTATTATTTTGATGAATTCCAAAAATCATCTAGGATAAATTGACCTAATAGGATTGAGCATATGAATTTAGTTCAATTTAATAATGTTGTTTGTGATTTTACAAAAATCATTTATTAAATAATGTCAAAATTGACATAATTGATTTTTTAAAACAAATACTATATTATTGGTTGTTGTAAAATTCCTAAATATCTATGGATCCACCAAAGGGACTTAATAATATTATAAATGTCATTAATTAAACTATTGGGGTTCTCTTGTCAGTTTATAGTATGTCTTTTTACTATATAATATAAAAATAAAAGAGACATGGTAAATGTCAAACTATTAAACTAAGAGTTAGATCTAAAAGATAATATCAATATGTTGACCCAACCCTGTCTAAACCCTATCATTTGAGTGGTTTTCGACCTATCCCCACCTTATAATTGAAATAAATAAATTGGGAGCTATTAGAAACCGAAAATGATTTTATTATAAAATTATATTTCAATCATTTCCTAATGTGCCCCTCACCCCTCTTATAAAAGGGCACTTCCCATTCTCTTAATTTCAAACCTCCAAAGCCCTTTGGATCGGCCAACCCCTGCCCATATATCCTCCCAACATTCCTCCCTTCATCCTTTAAACCTTCCTTTACTCAGAAAAACATCCTAAGGATCCCTTTTGATCAATTCAAAAGGAAGAACCTGAACAAGAGGTAAATATTTCATCACCACTTTCAAGTTATTTTCTTATCCCACTTCCTCTTTCTTTGTTATTTCCATTATTAAATAATAAATCCAGTATCTTATTTATAATTTGATGTTATTATAAATATGGTACAACCATATTCATTATTCTATCCATCATATAAATGACAAAGTCACCATATGTGTTTACGTATGGATTGCCGTCTCCACGTCATGTTGTAGTTTGTTATTCAAACACATCATCATTTCGATGGGAATAATAATGACTATAAATTATTTAAATTATAAATATAAAATTATTATTATTATTTATTTATGATATACCATCCAATTATATATAATTTTTATATCAAAAGAATAATATTGTCGCTCGTGCTTACGTACGGATTACCATCTCCAAGAACACGATGATATTCATTCCACATGGTATCAATTCAAGACTAATTTTTATTTGATGATTAAAAATAATGTTTAAAAAAATAATTTCATTCTGAATATGAATAAGATACATCCTATCCATAACAAACATTACTTACATAATAAATCATATAAAGGAAAATAAATCTGTTAACACCCAAAATGATGAAACAACTAAAATATCATTAACAATGCAATATTATAAGATCATATATGATATCATATATATGTATATAGTTCTTTTATAATATAATAACAATTTTTTCACCATTATTCCAAAGGTTAACCAACCCTGTACCATGAAAAAGTACATGGTAAGCGTTAATTTCACAATCTGTTTATTATCTGAGGTTGTTTTTTCTTAAGTATCTACTGGGACTTCATTATCATCCACATCAATGATTCTTGAAAATGTATTCCAAAATATTTTTACTATTTAATAAAATATGGTTTAAATTAATTTATACCATTTTTTGACTTTTTATAAAAAAATTTAAAGCAATCTTTCTGTTGTTTTCCAAATAAGGTACCTTGTGACCTTTTCGACAAAATTATTGTAAAAATGTTTTTTTAACTTATACGGAGGGTGAGACTATTTTACACTATTATAACATCATCGAAGCTTCCCTTACAATATTATATAAATATTTTCAAAATATATGTTTTCTTTTATAATTATATGACTTTTAAATGATTTCTAAATAGAAAGAGGTATTTCTCTTAAAAAATTATTGATTTCATTTATGTCAACATCATTTGATGGATTTGAAACATATTTGAAGTTGATTTATTGAGATACAAATATTATATATCGTATTGATGGTTTTGCGATATGTTTGACTGTGGATGTGTTATTTTTATACTATTCATGGTTTATGGATAAAGTATTGACATTTTGTATGCTAGTTTTTATATGAATGTTTATGATATTTTTAAACTTTTTCATATGTGGAATGGATTGGAATTAGTATGTGATAGGTGGAGCCCACTATAGAACCTCGATTCATCAGTAGGTCTCATGAGACAAACTAGTGTCTTGGCACGTGACCTTGAAAAAATCTAATTTTTATTCTAGGAACAAGGCCTTGACGATGTGGTTATGAATTCTCTCATTATGGATTCCATCATTATGAAAGTGGCAATTGATATTGAATGTGATTATTCGACTACTAGAATATCCACGTGAATAAGTAAATGGAATTATTTTATTTTATCTTTGACATATTATGATGATGTTATAGTTTAAAAGACGTTTGTTTTAGTCTTACATTGCATTTAATATTTATTCTTATTTATAAAATTTTCTGCTATATTGTTATCCTTACTAATCATCTGAGCTCACCCCTTTCTATGTTTTATTTTTCCCGGGATGCGAAAATGTATATTATGACTGACCTACAGGGATAGTATAAGGGATATGAGTGTGGACTATGGAAACTATGTTGTTGTAGTTTTTTATTTTATAATGTAATATGAAATTTATGAATGTATCTAGTATTTACTAGTCTACAAAACTAATTGTTCTTTAGAGACTGGATCTTCTGTGATCATTTCAATGTTATGTAATAATGCACCGACTCTTTGTAACAAAATTTGGGGTGTTACAGGAGGTCGCTCGGAGGAGGACAATAGACAAGGCGTTTAGTAGAGACGACTATTCGAGAGCTATACCTACCCTTCAAGTAGGATGCCTAGCGGTTGTTCAAAGGAGCTATTTGCAGTTATACTTGCACTTTTCAATTTACTTGTACTTTCCAGTTTTACTTGTTCAATTCACATAGGCTTGTATTCTGGCCCCCATTACTTTCTGTACAGTCCTTGTTAACATTATAAGTTACTTTGTGCTTGTATACTACATTGTTCTTAGTTGTATAAGTTTTAATGTTTAAAAGGCAACGCCTTCCTAGTTTTTAAATAATATGACATTCAGGGCTAGTGGTTAGCCCCTGGCCTATGGAAGGCAGGATTGGGGTAGTCACGATATAGGCCTCGGGGGACGAGTTGTGACAAATTAGTATTAGAGGAGTCATTTATAGAGTAGAAAAATGGAATCTAATATTTTTAAGGCAATAGTCTTAAGTGTTATTAGTGAGGTTATCAGTTTAGGGAATCCAGTGTTGGAGAGGCGGCCCACGTATCCATACACCAGGACCCTCACTTCTGATTTCTGACTCAGTGCACAAAAACATTGTTTGCCTATGAGTTTTCAAAAGGTTTCGTTGTGATCACATTGTGTCAGCTCACCATGTATAACATATCAACCGTGGAAAACCTGTTTATTTTCAGGAAGCCTCCACGTATACAACCATCATATGTTCCAGGTAGAGCATGCTAGGATATCCCACAGAGTAACGAGACCTCAGTGTAGGGCCCTTTTTCAGTAGAGGCAACATTAGAGGCACTAGTGGTACCATTACCCATTGGTCAACTGATTCCTCTAGCCCCAACATTAGTGAGTGCACACCGCTTGAGAACATTTCACAAGTTCAGCCACTAGAGGTCACCCTGGATCTGGTGTGAGATGGACCCATAGGTGGCTAAGGATTGGCTAGAGGTCATGGTATGTGTCTTGCGACTGATGGGAACACCAGCTGTTCTCATGGTGATCCTTGCCGCCAGTCTTCTACTGGTAGCACCAGGAAGATGGTGGATCTTGATGCTCCAGGTTCACGACATGGTGAAATTTCTCTCGGCAGGCTTTGAGTGCCTATTTCAGGAAAAGTTGGTCCCAATGACCCTTCACACGGTGTGCATAGAGGAGAATCTTCATCTATAGCAGGGAAGCATGACTATGGATCAGTACTTAGCGAGGATTATTGACCTCTCACATTACTCCACTAATATGGTGTGGGACCCATTCTTCTGGGCCTGGTCCTCCGAGCAGGGGCTCAGGAGGGAGATCATGGATTCAATGAATTCTTTCAGCATCCCGACGTAGGAAGGGAGGTTAGAGAGAGCCCTCGTAGTGGAGAGTTTTCTTGCTGAGTAGTCACCAGTAGTGAGACCCTCCACCGGGCATCACATAGTGGAGTCTTCTACAACAGGCAGCATAAAAATGTCATAGAGGTCCAAGAAGACCAGACCAATAGGTGGAAGTTCACAGGATTCAGGGTCAGTTGTGTGGGGCACCTGAGAAAGATCCAGTTATGCGAGGAGAAGGTAGTGTTACACTTGCGGTAGGAATGTTCACATAGATCGTGACTGCCCAACCCACCATACAGATTATTAGCAGATAGTCTATAGACCGCCCATGACGATATATAGGTTCGACCTAGGAGGTCCATAAGGAGCATGAGGACATGGCAGAAGATCTAGTCATGTAGCTGGTGGTGGCTGATGATTCGAGGTGTTATCGCCACCACCACCAGGTGGTTCACTCTGACCATAGGGAGTGGGTGGAAAGGGGAATGCTCAGCTCCAGGCAGCTGAGGCCTACGATCATGGCACTCTAGAGATTAAACGAGGTACGATCTGTGTCTACTCCAAATTAGTTTTAGTAAAAATAGACATAGGTTATAGTCATTATTTAATTTATACTACCCTCGTTCGAAGCTCAAAAATTCCACTTGAGCCGTTGGCTAGATCTTTACAGACAGAGACTCTTACGAGAGAGGATTCTATGATTACACACTGGTTTCAGTAGCGTGAGCTGACTCTAGGAGGCAAGAGCTTCAGCTAGATCTTCTAGTAGCGGTGTCGAGGCCTTATGATGTCATCTTGGGTATGGATTGATTATCTATAGTACATGCCGAGATAGGCTGCATTAGGAAAAAAGTGCAGTGTATCCATGAGGATGAGACTTGTATTACCTTCACCAGGGAAAAGGGAGCCTTTCAGCACATAATGGACTTACTCGTTTGAGAGTGCAGTTGATCACTCATCAGTTGGCATGACATATCCTCAGAACAGTTCATGTGGAGTGATAGATCTATCCTATAGTGGTGGAGCAGTCCGCGGATGTCTTCCATGACTATGTTTCGGGTCTACGACCTCACAGAGAGGAGGAATTTTACATTAAATTATACCCCAGGACGACACCGATATCTACACCAGCGTATCATATGGCCCCCAGGGAGGGTCGTGAGCTGTGGGTATAGTAGGAGGACATACAATTGATGGGGTTCATCTGGCCCAGTGTTTCTCCCTGGGCATCCCCGATATTGTTCGCCAAAAAGGCGGATGGGAGATTGAGACTTTGTGTTGACTATTGGCACCGTAACCAGGTGACCATGAAGAAAAGTACCAACTCCCTAGGATTAACGACCTCTTCGATCAGCTGAAGGGAGCACAATGGTTATCAAAGATAGACCTGAGTTCAGGCTATCACCAGCTCTGAGTATGAGATGAAGATGTACAGAAGATGGCATTCCTATGTCGGTACAACCATTATGAGTTATTGGTCATGTCTTTCGGTGTAACCAATGCTCTAGTAGTGTTCATGGGACTCATGAACATGATCTTCAAGCCATACCTTGATCTCTTGGTTGTAGTCTTCATCGATGGAATTTTGATCAACTCGACTACTAAGGAGGAGCATGCTTATCATTTGCAGGTATTTCTGGACACACTCTGAGAGCACCAACTTTATGGTAAGCTCACAAAGTGCCAGTTTGGGATCTGAGAGGTTCACTTTTTGGGACATGTCATCTCATAGGGTGGATTTGCAGTGGATCCAGTGAAGAATGAGGTGGTACTTGCTTGGTAGCCACATAATAGTGTGATAAAGGTACGTAACTTCCTATGATTGTCTGGATACTACAAGAGTTTTGTTCCAGATTAATCCAGAGTTATAGCACCTTTATCAGTATTGAAAAATAAGGGGAAACCCATTGTGTGCTCGGAGAGATGTCTGTGGTGTTTTTAGGCGATGAGGCAGAGGAAGACTAGTGCCCCATATTTAGGCTTCCAGAGGAGGGTGTTGGGTGTGTAGTCTACTGCGACACATTAGGGACCATGCTTAGATGTGTCCTGATGCAGGTGCATGTAGTTATTGCATATGGTTTTGGAAAATTGAGATAGAAATAGCAGAACTATGCTGCCCCTGACCTTGATTTAGCAGTAATGGTCTTCGTTTTGAAGATGTGGCGACACTATCTGTTGGGAGATTGTTTTACTCTCTACTCTGATCACCAGAGTATCATGTACATCTTATCCTAGAAGGACCTGAACTTGAGACAACGATGTTGGCTTCAGTTCTTCTATGACTATGACTTCGTGATAGTCTATACTACTAGAAAGGGGAACATTGTTGAAGATGCACTCAGCAGGAGATTTTGTATAAAGATGCTATGTGAGGTCAGAGACCAGCTATCTGCTTTGTAGATATCCTTTATGGATTGAAATGGAGTATCTTTTCTTCAGTCTCTTATAGTAATTTCCCTAATCCTTTAGCGATCAGAGAGGCACTGCATTGGGACACTGATTGCGAGGCTCGATGAGCTTAGATATCCAGAGGACATGCACATGATAGATTTTCTGAAGGTGGGGAGCATGACATCATTTTTAGATGACGTACCATGGTACAAGTGTCGCATCAGGAGAAAGTGTTAAGGTAGTTCCACTCATCCCCTATAGCGGTACACCCAGAAGTAGTGAATTATACCCATTCCATCGATGATAGCACTGGTGGCCAAGAATGAAGAAATCAGTGGAAGAGTTTGTCTCTCAGTGCCTCACTAGTAAGCAATTATAGGCAGAGAATCAGGTACCAGTAGGCTTTATTCTGCCTTTAAAGGACCCAGAGTGAAAGTGGGATGAGATATCCATGGAATTTATTAAAGGACTTCCAAATACATCTCATGATCATGATTATATCTGGGTGATCTTCGACTAACTCACCAAGTAGGCCCACATTCTATAGATCAGCGAGCAGGGTTTAGTAGAGAGCTTGGGACGCCTCTATGTACAGTAGATTATGCAGCAACTTGGAGTAACCTCGACGATTTTATCCTATTATGATTCATATGTCACATACCAACAATCGAAGGGGTTGTAGGAGGATTTTGGGATGCAGCTTATTTTGAGCACCACCTTCCATCCTTAGACGGAGGTCCAGACTGAGCAGACCATACACACCATCGAGGAAATCTTTCATGTTCGCAAACTCAAATTCGGTTGCTGCTGGGAGGATCACTTGCTGTTGGTGGAGTTTTAATAAAAAAAATAGTTACCACTCCCCCATTGGGATGGAACCTTTCGAGGCTCTGTATGGTCGACCTTGTAGATCACCATTGTGCTAGACTGACCCATGGGAGTTAGCACTCATGGGACCAGCAATGGTATAAGCTGCCATGGAGAAGGTGCAGATCATCTAAAAGAAGATTAAGACTGCACGGAGCAGGCATAATTGTTATGACGACAGGAGATGGGGACCTCAAGAGTTCGAGGATGGTGACCACGTCTTTCTATGAGTCTCACACTGATGAGGATTACATAGATTTTTTCAGGGCAGCATGTTATGTCCGATGTTCATCGGACCCTTTTAGGTCCCCAGTAGAGTTGGCGATGTGGATTACCACTTATCTCTACCTCCTCAGTTGCACCGAGTGCATGATTTTTTCCACATATCCCAGTTGAGGAGATACATGCATGACCCGTCTCACGTAATCGACCATGGGGAGTTGGACATCGACGATGGGGAGATGTTTACGAAGGTTCATGTAGAGATTGAGGATCAATATGATATGTTCATTTGTGGGCAGTTGATACCTCTGGTGTGCGCCCACTGGCAGCATGAGAACCTTCAAGAGAGCACTTAGGAGCGGGAGGCTGAGATATGTGCTCAGTACCCCACTTGTTTCATTAGTTTGTGTTATGGATTTCGGGGACACAAATCCATTCGGTGGGGAAAATTTAATGACTCAGATTTTCCATGAAATTTTTTTTAGTTATCTGGGAATATTATGAGTCAACCAAATTTTACAGCACATTATTCTAAGGCTCAGAATGCCCGGAATGAATTTCTAAATTTCTTCCGTTGCGTTCAGTAAACGTGCGAGCGAGTTTTTGTAACTTTTGAAAAAGTGCTCTGAATTGAAATCTGAGGACACCGTTGAGCTCGAAGTGATGATATTCATTTAATGGGACCTTCACCTCGGCTGCAGTTGGTTGAGAGATGAATTTTGTTTTTGTGATTTTTGTGAGAGAAAATAAAATAAACTAGCATTATTTTATTTTTTATATATAATTCTCCCAATTTGTTTTTGGTTGTGGGGACCACCAAATCCTTGAACTCCCTCTCAAATGAGGGTGGTGACTCTTGGTTTCATTTTGAATTAATTGTGCCAACAACAAATTAAATATTTTTTCAACTATAATTTAATTAATAAACTTCATTTAAAAGGTTTTCTATTCATTTTCTTGTGTTTAGGGTGATGTGATGGAAATTGGGGAATTCGGGAGAGCTTAGGGTAACATTATCCAACAAAAGAAGTCATCCAATGAAGAACTTAGTCAAAGGAACTCCAATGATGAAACTCGTCCACGATGATGAACCGATGTTCATCTTTCCATCTCCTCAGTCACGTCAAAAAATAATTGAGGTAGGGATTGGTGCTTTTGTATAACCCTCACCTATTTTTGTCATTCTTCTCAATTAAAGAACTATGCTGCTTGCAACTGTTCTAACACAGAGTGTTCGGGCCAAACAAACACAACTAGACCACTCCACAACCCTTGTTTATTTTGGGGTTCTTCGCTGCTTGTTTTTTGGGTTGAGAAATTTCCAACCATGGAGGTATTGAATCGATGGTGACATCCCGAGGTGAGTGCGGGAGTCTATGGAATGATGAACAGGCCACCAGGGCGCTTCCGATGAACTGAGGAACATCGCAGGAAACTGGTGCCAGCGACCGGTGCTGGAAGGAGAAGGGAGTGTCAGCCGAAAATCCCTTCCTGCCACGACATTGGTGACTATAAGACCGCACCACCGGGGATGGGCCACGGTAGAGAAAAGGCAAGGGCAGCAATGGAGGGGCAGACAGATCACTGCCGGTAGCCGGAGGTGGTGTGACACATGACCGCACCACGCTGGTGGGCCAGCTGGCCGACCAGCTAGGGTGCCGAGCGGGACCCTGGGTCTCGCGTGCAAGCTACCGGCGCCACATGGCACCGACCGGTCTGCAAACCAACCTAAACGAAAAATCCATTCGGGGTACCCAAGGGGCGCCTCCCCCTTGGGTGGCAGCAATTACGGACCCCACTGCAAGGACACCCTACCACGGGTCACCCACAAGGCTGAGCTATGCCAACGGGCCGGGCTGGACCCAGTGGGCTGGGCAGGACCCAGTGGTTCAGGCAAGATCAGGCAGGCTGAGTTAGACCCATGGCCGGACTCGGGTCATCCCAAGCTGGGTCAGGCCCAGTCAGTCCGACCATATTGGATCGGGGCCAGACCAGTTTCGACACCTTTTCCCTCTTTCAGCTGTAACATGTCTTGCGGGCGTCCGTTTGACGAACCGTTTGGTGTGCCGAAAACCTTGGATCGAGATGTTCCTTTTGGTTACCCCACTTTTGTTTTGTATAATATTTGTGTTTGACCATGTTGGATCGATCACAAATCCAACCAGGCCCTCAGGACATAAAGACCAATAACTTACAGACCGGGCGCCCGAATTATGCATCGTCTATTGCGTTGAGACCAATTTTACGGGGCGGCCCTTTGGGGACACTCATTCGTGTGACTTCATGTATGTGGTTGAATCAATTTGTTGTTTGATCTGAGAAACCTACCGTAATCAAGCGATCCAAGTGTGGGAACCATGTGGGTGGTTGTAACATATGAAAAGGATCTTATGTGGGTCTATACCATGGTATCCTATGTGGGTCTGTGCTTGGGGATCCAACGTGGGTCTATGTTCTAATATCCCACATGGATCTACTCTTGGAATCCATGTGGGACTACTCTAGGATTATATGTGGGTCTGATGTACTTGGATGCTACGTGGGTCTGATGATTTAGGATCCTATGTGGGTCTGCCTCTCAATAGAGTAAGATGATTCAGTAGTTACATATAATCATATTTACCACCATACCAAAGATATACTCAGTGTGAGTTGAGTCTTTATATTTGTGGTACACTTATGTGTGATGATGCCTTTGTGGTATTTTTCTGTGTAGCTTTACCAATGTGGTACTACCTTTGTAGTGCTAACCATCAAGGTAATTCCTTCAATCATGGAACATTTGAGCTCTGGGCTTTGAGTTGGGCCCTGTGTTTCCTCGTGATTGGGATGGGTAAAATTGAAAACATAGGTATAGGTATAGGAATATACCTCAGTAGGGATTTTAGTTGTTATCATGCTTTGTGGTTTATCCTTTGTGGATTTTGTGAGACCTTCGATGGTCATGGGGTCCCTACTGAGTATCGTTATACTCACCCCTACACGGGATATGCCCACACTTTATTGTGTTTGGTGCATAAGATAGACAAAGATAACTGAGGTGGAGTATAACAGGACTAGAGGTAGCTTGGAGGTGGATTTTAGACGAGGCATACAACAGAGATGTCTATTCGAGAGCTTGACCTACCCTTCAGGTAGGATCCTTGGAGGGTGTTCACAGAAGCTATTTTCATTTATACTTGTACTTTTATGTTTACTAGTACTTTCGAGTTTTACTTGTTCATTTTAGTTGGGCATGTATTCTAGCCCACATTACATTGTGTACACACCTTGTTTAAATTATAGGTTACTTTGTGCTTGTATCCGACATTGTGCTTAGTTGTGTGAGTTTATAGGTTAAAAAGGCAATGGCTTCTCGGTTTTTAGGGAATGAAACTTTCGGTGCTAGTCACCAGCCCCTGGTCTATGGATGGCGGGCTTGGGGTAGTCACGACACGAGCGCCGAGGGATGGTTCGTGACACACACTAATGAGTAAGTTCACTTTCAAGTATAATATGGAGGTGAATTCTCATAATTTATTGCTTTTAACAATGACCTAGGTTGTTATACATATATCATCATGGTGATGTATGATTTTAAATCGTTTTTTTGTTTAAGGAGTTCAATATTTTTTTGAATCTTCAAGGTAAGAAGATGAAGATAAAATTATTATATTGATTTTGTGAATATACTAACCAAGACATTATTAACATTTTAATGGATTATTATTCTTTTTATCAACTCACTCGACTATATACACTAAATTTTAATGTTATTAGTTAATATAGATATCATAAAATAAATTAAATGGTATTTTAGATGGTGATTTACCCAATCCACCTATTAATTTGTCGCATATATTCATTACAAAAGACATTAAACATACTAAAATGAGTACCAAATAACGTGTAAAATATTATTCCCATCATGTTGAAGTGTGGAATGGAACCTATTTTGAAACATTGTCATACATGGGATTCTGAAGAGTTTTTACTACTATATAATACAATAAACAAGCATAATGATGCATAATGTGTATCTGTATATGTCATTCCACGAAAATAAGTGAATAGTTTCTATAAAACCCATCAAACAGTAAATTAATTTTAATATGGAATCATATTAGTAATGAGAGGGAGTGTACCAGCATCTTTTATAGTGTGGGAATGATTTAATTTGATGAAGTTGATTCTCAAGATATAATATTGGTGGAATATGAACCAATTCTAGAGGTCCCAATGAATTATATTACTCAATCTTATGTTCTCTATAGGAGTTTTTGAGATTTAAGTGAACTAGACAGATATTTTTTCTATGAATTGATGATAATGACACATTATTAATTTAAAATGACAATACTTTATCCAATTAGGCTAATGTAAACATATCAAATGAAGTAATATAGAATGAAGACATGAATTCTATTATGGATTTGAAAGACCAAAACCATGTTTGGGTTCTGATAGATCCCCCAATTGACAAAATCCTACTTCATATAATTATGTGTCCAAGATAAGTCTAGACAAGGAATGTAAATTAAATACCTATAAATCCATACTACGGGATAAATGGATTAGACAACATCATGTAATTGACTAGAATGAAACCTTTTCTCTAGTTTCTCGGTTTAAATCCTTTAAAATAATTATTTCCAGGGCATCTTACCATTACTATGATATTTTTAAAGTTGTTTCCAAAACTGCATTCTTTAATAGAAACCTTCAGGAGGGTTTAAATATGACACAACTATATGGTATTTTAACCCCACGTAATTCCAAAAAGGTATGAATTTTGCGAAGATCTATTTATATATTAACGAATCCAATCAGATCAAAGAACATTTGGTTCAATGAATCCAATAAATAACTGGGTTTATTTTTGAAAGAATGTCATCCATGGGATTACAATTTTATTAGTGGGATAATAGTTGTTTCTATATTATTATATATCAATGTTATATTAGTAATTTTAAATGATATTCTAGATTTAAAATAGTTTATTGAATCATTGAGAATGTGCTTCCCCGTGAAGTATATAAATGAAGAATCCTACATTATAAGGACAATGACCATGTATTAAATATCCAAGGTTCTACTTGGGATAATTTAAAGTACATATAGATAACATTTAATGAAGAGGGGTTTTATGGAACAATCAACAATGTTTTGGTTATAGTTTCACATTTTATATAAATTTCCAAAAAAAATTCCGCATATATGTGAGGACAAAGAGAGAGAGGGTGAGAGGTTATGATATCATACAATTCTTTGATAGGATCTAGAATGGGTCACATTTTATTTATGAGGATTGATGTTTCCTATGATTTAATCAGGGTAGGTATATATTAAGATGATCCTGGTGGAATTCATTGGAATAATATTAAGTCTATTCATATGTATCATTGTCAAACTATGGATTTATTATCTTAAAGAGGAGATTAAGAGTAATCCCTAAGGGGTTTTATGGATGAAATATTTTGAAAAAATCATAATGATATAATGTTTAAGTCTACTTATATATATTCTCAATATAGGATTTTTAAGGTTGAAGTGTTTCGAGAATCGAATTTTCACCGATTATATAGTAGAGAATGAGTATATTTCATATTTCTATGAAGCCAAGGGATCGATATAGAATCACTAATATTTCCAAGAGAATGATTTCCTGAATAGTGGTAAATATCTTATCATATTTTACAATAATATCACTGCAATGGTGGATCAAAATAAGTGAAGTGACATCATTGGAAAAAGAATATATATCAAGAGTTTATCTATTAATGTATTTTTCTGAATGAGGTGAAATTTATGTGGCCAAAGTATCAATGGAGGAAAACATGAAATATCCCATTAATAAGTCTTTATCTCAGTAGAGGTATGATAATAATTTGAGAGCTAGAAGACTAATAGTTTTGGTTAGTCAGCTCTAGTGAAGGTAGAAGTCTATTCGATTTGGTTCACTAAAATTTCCATTCATATTACATGATTTCTTGTTTTATAAATTAATTTAATATACATAATTATTGTTCCTTTGTATGAAATTTGTATGGTATAATGTACTAAAAATATATTTCCCACAAAAATGTCATTGTAGATCCTTTTATGATGAGAGCATGGAGTTTCCTTGAGTTTATTTTCGAATATAGTTTTATGGATTGATAATGAAATTAGACGTGATAGTATTGTTATAGTATATCTAAGATAGGAGGCACATAATACATAGATACACCTTCTAATGGGGTTTTATATTTTTAATATCATATAAATGAGGTTACTATTACATACACATTAATATGTTATCCACATTTCCATGTGTCATTGGATGTTCATATTTATGACATGTGTATATATCCTTAATTTATAAATATCATTAATGGATAATATGACTTGCATACATTGATGTATTCACAAAAACAATGATGAAATATTATCACTATGAGGTACGATATATTTGGTATACCATTAGTTTTACTTTATTAATTCACAATGAGACTAAGGCGTTTTTTCTTTTATGATAAAATTAAAGATGATATCTTAGGCGCTTTGAGGTGAATATAACTAATTATATAATCCAATGGGAATGATGTTTGGTTGTAGAGTACATTTTTTAAAAGTGAATGAAATACAAGTCAACCATATAGGTTGATGAAACTAAAGTGAGACATTTTTTATAATGATATGTCATCGTAGATAGATTTTATTACATGATAAATGTTTGTTGGTGGTTTAATGTCAGTGCAACATTGACTTCTTACTCAATGGGTACCTTGTCATGTTTCTAGATTCTAACCTTGTACTTTAAGTAATTATATGAAAATCCATTGATAATGAATAATATATTGTCACATACTAATTGTAAAAATATTACATAAATTCATGTATTCGATTTAATAGGTTAGAATAACAAAATATGTATTCTTCTCCGGTAGATCGGCAATTTTTTTTCAAAATTTAGTTGAAATAATAAGCGAGTTAAAAAATAATCAATAATACATAAATATTTTCTTATTTGAATAATATAATATATATTATATTTAACATTGAACAATGGAGTAACATTTATTTATTAACTAGTCATTATTCTATGATTAGTAAATATTGAATTGAGAATATAGAGTAGGCTCAATGTTCCAATAAGAAATTATATAAATTGTATTTAGTTATAAATTATTAAATGTGTTTCACATGTAATACGATTAATATTATTATTATTAATATTGTAAATGGGGTCAACTATGAATTATAATTATAGAGTGTTTTAGTTTTAAATTTTTGACCACCAACTATCCATAATAAATATCTAAATATACCAATTTATTTAATCACTTTTTGTGAACATTGATAAAAGATAGACCCTCCCAAGACCAATAGAATGTTTAATAGATCTAGAATGTTCTTATCAGCTCTAATATCAGGTTAATGAGATTATATAAATATTTAATCTTCCTCATGAAGAATTATACTCTGATCACCCCTGAATAATGCAAGCTATCAAGGCTAGTCAGGCTTGTACATGATGATTCTATGAAGATGTTTCGAAATTGTTGTACACATGAAGATCACTGCTAAAGGGATTATGTACATAGATCCTAAAGCATAAAAATAGCATGATTAGATCTGTTCCACCATATCATACATGAATATATAATTATAAGTTGATGTAATTCTATATTTTTTCATAAATTATTTATAAATAGCTTGTAAGGTTCCCTGTCTTATGGTTTTGATGATTTAATATATACTTGTAATATGCTGTTTTCATTAGAAATGACCCTATTAAATTGTCTGGAAATAATTACACATAATTTATTACTAAAATAGGAGTTTTACATTCATTCTAGGGCACTTACACTATCCTCAGAAAATACATTGACTTTTCAAGTGAATGTATTCAATTAAATGAAGTATTTGAAGTACAACCAGAGAACACTAAAAAGGTCCTAACAAACATGCAAAACACGATACAAAAAATGATGTCAGACTATAAATTTTTTAAATGTATTATAAAAAAAACTCATTATGTATCTATAAAAAAAATTCCACACCCAAATAAACATTTAAACATAATTAATTAGTTTTTTCATATGTTGGTATATATATAAATATATGGGATAACATTAATCATTATATAATTTATGCAATAAAAATGTGATATTATATATATAGGTTCTATGAATTTATTTATTTATTGTTAAATATAAATATTATTGAAAAAATATAGAATGAATATTACTCATGAATGGATGCATTTAAATCCCATGATAAAAGAATATGAGGATGGGGTTAAAGAGTTTGTCCTGATTCGAAAAGAGTGTGGAAATAGCCCTTATCAAATCAATTGTCTGGGAATATATATTTTAATTTAGGAAAAATTTGTTTACATGAGTAAGAAGAATAATTGATAGGACAAATAATAGATCAATGTAATAAGTAGTGGAATATACCTAAGGAATAACTGATTATAACTAGAGGATTTGATAATAGAATAGTTTATATATCATCTGATATGAGTGTAACAATATATGATGATGTATATCTTATTGAGGAAATGACACGAGTAGTTGAACATTAAATTCGTTATTATCCAAAGTTATTTGAAAATAAAATATATATAAAAATGTCAATTTATACTATTTTTACTAAATAATAAACATTTTCACTTGTACTGATGATATCAAATTTTAAAGAAGAAACACATGATGTGGAACTAGATTTAAATAATTACTTTAACTCTAGAATTATACATTACTAAAAGATAATTATCATCATTGTTGTATATATTATGATATGAAATTGATGTTTTTAATGGGTTTGATCATTAATAGAATATATTTATACCCAAATGACAGTGTATTTTTTCTCATGGACCATGAATCAACACAATAATGATTTATTATAGTTTTATTATGATGCATGAATTATGAATGATTTCCTTTAAAAGTTTTGCGGTTCTTTCTAATAGTAAAATTTTTGAAAAATCAATATGTAAGTTAAGATAATTCAAGGAAATTTATATGGAATTAAAATAAAATAATTTTAGAATGAAAATACCTTTATCTAGTAGACTCTCATTAGTGTACCAAAATTGAAAATGTGTTTCATGAATTTCAAAATAAATTGAGCAATCATTATATTAATATATTTACAAGGAGAATGAATCCCTTTGGTGCATAGAGTAACACTCATAGTACATGGAAATTATTATTTGGTAATTATAACAATCAATTTTGGATATATTTAGGGTGAAAATACATAATGTCATAATTTATTTTATCAAAACCTAAATTACCTCACAATAAAATTAATCTTTGTTTTGATCTATTTATCAATTATGTGAAATTAATATGGGAATCCGTTATTACATTTTATGACTCTTATATAAATGAATGTTTTAAATTAATATTTGTGTTTTTAAAAATGATAAATGACTTTCCAAATAACGGAATGTTTTTGGATATAACATTAAATGAATTTTTTATTGTCCTATTTTTAAATATATTCATAATGTGTTATCTTATTCGAATATATGTATTTATTATTATTAGTTTTTTTATCAAATATAATTAAATAGGATAAAATATAATAAAATTATAATTTATATTATATGTATGATAGACATAATTTATGATTGTGATCTTTTAGTGGAAACTCAATGCTTTATGTCTTTACATATTCAATTACTGTAGTATATAGTGATTCAAGGAAGTCAACTTCAGGCTAGTTTGTTAATTTTTTGTGATCTATATCCTTATTTTCATGATTATTGGTATTTCTAGTTTTTTGTACCGCATTTTTTAATTTTTATTTAACTATAGAGGCATTAAAATAATTTTCTGGATGAATAATTTTATTCAGAAGATCAATATTAATCAGGGGATGTATATTTTATTTCTAAATGAAAAAGTGTCATTCTTTGTAGAGAATAATACATTTAAAATTAGATAGAAATATATCTATGTAGAATATAATTTGATAAGAAATGATATTCTGATACTACGAGGATTGACAGAAATTATATAGGGTTAAATATATAAATGGAGATTTTACCGAATGAAAATTTTTACGTTTTTAACTAATTATTGGGTGAGCAGTGATCCCAAGTTGAGTCGGATGGATGGTTTGATGTGGGGAAACCATTCAAAAGGTCCCCATGTGATCATTAAAACAATGATATAAAAATATAGATATCAAATGGGGTTTATATTTTGGAGTAGTGGACACACGCAAAAAGACTATGTTCATATCTCTCTCTGTTTCAAGAGTATAGCACTTTTTAGATTTTAAACTAATAGATTGTTTTTTAATTTGATTGGGTTTGACCAATAGTGTACTTTATTTTGATATATAATTTTTCAATACCATTTCATTCCAAATATAAATCCTTGAACAAATTTTCCATATATTTAATTTGGTCTTCTTTTTTAGGCTATCTTCTTCATCATTATATAGTTTTATTTCAGAATTACTTTCCATTATTCATCCGATTTTATTTGGATATTATTTTTGATATCTCATTCCTTGTTTATATTATCAATAAATTAACCTTTTATTATAACATGATTTCTTTCTAAACTATTTCTTGTGTTTTTACTTTTTGGGGCCTTCCATGTAAAAAAATATCAGTGCCGACATTTTATATTCTACTAGTAGTTGTTTGTCTATTGTGCATTGGATTAATTTTTCTAGATCTTTGAAGTGAAATAATATTTCCCCATTTTTCATTTCCCTTTTTGATGTAGTTAACCATTGTCCACCCATAACCATTCATAATAGCCCTCTTACACCATTTTTTCACTCCACCAGGACTAGAATGAAATTAATGTCGCTGAAAGATTCACTAGTAACTATAACACAAAAATAAAGACCCAAAAAACATCTATTAATTGTTTATTTTAACCATTAGTAACAAAAAGAGATGATCACTGTAGACTTTATCAATCCTTAAAAAATTCTTTATAAAATAATACCCTTATTACGTGCTTTTCTTAATGTTGATATTGTAAATAATTTACGTCATTTCTTTAGCATCAGTAAAATAATTCCCTTTATCAATGAGAAATTTAGGGTTGATAAATACTATATTGTAAAATTTATTTTATATATGTATTTATTTATATATTCTTAAATATGATTTACATAATAATAAACATATATATTTATATTAATATTATATATATATATATATAAATTTATTTAATCATTTATACTTTTATATATTCTTTTGTACGTATATATAATTATATATATATATATATATTTATAATTACACATATATTTATTTTAAAATGTATAAATAAATATATTAAAAATGTTATATAAATTATAATTAAAAAAATTATTAATATTAAAATAAAAATTTATTATCAATCAAATTTTAATAATTAATGTAAAATAATTATAAACTTAATATTAAATAATAAAAATTCAAATTATATATATACAAAAAGGTATTTGAAAATATAATATATAAAATTTTATTCAATTAATCGTACAAATGATCAAATGTTTATTAAATTATAGATATATTTATATATTTAGAGATATATATATATATATATCCTCCATCAGGTAAAAATTAGATTTCAATGGATGATGAGCCTACAACGAACATGTTGGATACCTGCAAAACATCTAAAGTGGAGGATTAGTATACTATCCTAAATTTACTAAGCATAAAAAATGAATAAATTTCCTATTATGATTCTACTTGTTTTTATTTTGAAAAAAAAATACTATTAGTAAGGAGTAGGAAGCCAAGGGGAATAAGAAAACATAGGCGGAGGCATTGAGATGGGTAAAATCATGATGACTTTGAGGTAGGGTTGCTCCCCATAATATAGGAAAAATACCTAAAAATTAAGAATTTACTTGACCCTTAAAAAATTTGATATTTTTATAGTCTTGTTGTTACCCTATTATTCAACATTGGAGTTGATGTTGTCTATATAATGGAATGGAAGGCTTTAGGGTGACATGATCATCAAGAACAAAAGATGGACTGAATTACATATCTAGTGCTGTGTTGTTTTCCTAATGGAGGATCAGAATTTTCTTTCATTGTTGGTTCACAAGTTCCTTGTGTTAGCCTCCCTGTTTTTCTAGTACTTATTTTATATGTGCTACCATTATAGCATGGAGAATTGAAACTCATGGTAATTCTTATTTTGAATGAATTGATGATGAACATGATACTCCAGGTTCATGTTTCATGTTTTTCTTTATAATTATATATGTTTTTGTTTAAATAGATATATATATATATATATGTTTATGTATTATAAAATATATACATTATTCTTTTTATATATTTCAAATATTTTCTTTATTCATATCAAATTTTAATGTCAAATTTAATATAGAGCATGTTTTCATAATTAATATGATAAAATGTAATTATATCATTCAAAAAATTCATACTAACTAGGTAAAATTATTCTTTGGTCATCCAAGGGCTATAAATACAGCTTTGGTCCAATGAATTATCATAAAAAAAAATTTTATGTCCTTCTAAGTGTATCCCATTGTGTATGTGATTCCTAAAAATTAATGTACATGACTTGACCACTAATTTCCAAAATATATCATGTCATGGATAATGGATTCATGATGAGTAATTTTTTTCATTGTTCTTTTCCAAGTTTTTTTGATATTTTGTATATTTTGAGGTTAAAGTTGTGAATACTATTAAAGTTATGAATTGGTGTTTTCCCACAACATGCTCTCCATTTAAATATGGTTCATAATTCATGATATTGGGAGTTGTTCTTTGATATGACTTTTACATTTTCTCACTTACAACCGATATCTAAAAATCTAATGTCATGTCACACCACTTCATAGTGGGGTTCCATGTTTTTACAGCTCACTAATTTTTCCTCTTTTATCTTAATGTTTTTCAATAATTCTAATACTATCTATAAAATAAAACAATGATTAATAATTTCATGATTAATCATATTAAATTTTTAAATAATATGTTTTATATTAAAATAATCATGATAAATATTTCTTGTTATTTATGTATTTGTATGTGTATGTATGTGTTTGTATGTTCATTTATGTGTCTGTGTATATATGAAACTATTATTATTATAATTTTTTGACCTTGTATAACTAATAAGTAACCAAAATGAGTCCGCTAAATGGCCTCATGTGTTTCTTCTAATATGTAAGAGGCTACCGAATTACAGCAATGGCCTATGGTGCATCCATGGGAGAGAATATGTCCCCAGGATAGAGTGTATCACATGGGAATATTAATGAATTGATAATCAATAGAAGAATGATAATGATAATGAATAAAAAGATAAATGGACAAATAAGGATATTTATAAGATAAATAGATTTAAAGATAATAATATATACTTCATACAAAATGATATCAATTTCATTATGATATACAAAAGAAATAGATGTACATGGTAGCCACCATACATAAAATAAATGAATATAAATAATTTTAAAAGAGAAAAACTGTATTCAAATTCATCCCAAGTCAACATACAATCATCCTATCTTATAGAATATCATATAATATGTGTCAAACAAAAAAACTCAGACACTTAACTTATCCTGGAATACAACCATGAAGTCCTCTTGTGTACTAATCAACAAACTCACAATGGTGTGAGTAAAACATTTTAGGAAACCACCAATAGTTTCTATTAAATTATCTTCTATGAGTCAGAATTTACTACTAAAAAGGTAGTGTGACATCTAGAATTAATGTAACTGAAATAAAAAACATTTCATTCTTTGGTTCCTCATGGGAAGCCCTATCAACCATACCATCATCGACCTCAACTAATTATATCTAAATATGTAACCAGAAAAAATGATATCACATGAATTTGATAAGAGTTACAAGGTAATAGTAATAATTTTTTAGGACCCAAATAGAAAACACGACAGCCTTGACCATATAAATTCATTCCAACTGATAATAAAAAATATATAAAACCTAGAAGAAGGGGGATAAGTGTAATACAAGGAGTTCAACCATGGAATTTCACTTGGGAAAATCAATAGCCATGCCATTGTAGATGTTCTAATGTTTATCTGAGAATAAGAATGATTGTAACATAAGGTGATGATCTATTGATTAATGTTTCCAAAGATATCATGTTGAATCCTAAGAGACAATAAAATGCTTCCTAATTTCAAGAAATAATTCAAATGAATATTTTGAACTACATCTAGTAATTAATATATGAATAATACAAGGACCAAATTCCATGGTGGTTACCTCCCTTGGAAATTGGCTCAACAAATCAGAGAGTCATCCTATGAGATCATAAGGTGTTCTACTGGGAATCCATGGGAGCATCAGGTCTAGCCACACAATCAATACAGAAATGGTCTATAATCCTTGGGAAAAATTTAACAATAATCACAAGACATGTGTTAATACAATTTTTATTAATATTATATATGATCCAAATATTCCATTTTTATTCATAAATGATAATGGATCAAATGGTCATTCTGAAATTTAATCATGTTTTATAATTAAAATAAGATTCCATGTGGAAGGTACTTACCATACAATATCACTATTATTAATTTTTTATAACATAGTGAAAATTAATTTAAGAGTTAATCCAACACATGTAGTGGGTTTAAAACAACATATAAAAATATATATAATCAATAACCCAATGGATTTATCCTTAGTGAGGTTCCAACCTTCAACATGGCTGACATGTAGAATAAGAAGACAAAGTCTTAGTTCCCATCATTAATTAAAATAATTTCATAATTACAATGATTCATATGTGGATTTTATCTAGGGGAACATTGGAAATATTTACAAGTGAGTGATACCTTAAGTTAAATGATTTAAAACAGCAACCTTATCATGATAGAGGAATTTTAATGATCCAAATTTTAAACTGGGTTAAAATATAATTGTTGTTGAACATTTTCAAGAATTGAATGGGTTGGAAAATTAAATTGAGTTTCAAAAAATTTTTATGACAGTTGGACACTTAATGTTGATGTTATTTGACTTGGATAAAGCCCATATATGTTTACAAAGAGGCTCGAAGAGTTTTGGGAGTTCCAGACCCAACAACAGGGTTTCTGGAAAACTACAAAGGGAATAGGGTATTCCTAAAAATATTGTGGCCAACTATAGTAATTGTGCAACCCTTTTTAAGGGGAAATAAAAGTTTTGCTTGGGTTATGCTTGATTTTACAAACCATTCACCTAACCAGAGTGGGGTTTTCTATATGTCTAGTGTAGGATGAATGGTTAGCACATGGTTTCCAAAACCATGTGTCTTAAAAATGCTCGACATTTGTTTTTAGAAATTATTTAATTAATATTAAATTAAAAATTAAATTAAACGTATACAAACTCAATCCATCAAAGCTCACACTCGAATATCATGATGCACCCCCCTCCCATGGTGTTCTCTCCTCTCGAACTGCACAACCCTCTCTCTGGTATTTCCTCCAATGTTCATTATTGTATTGATTTTATCATAAATCAACATCGATTCTCTTAGGTAGGATTTCTTCTCCCGTATCCTACCAAAATATAGAGATTTTTTTCTTTTTTATACCTCACGGTTTGTTCAACCCCTAGGTAGAACCTGACCCATTTCATCTTTTTCTCTTACAGTTCATGGTTGTTCCAATGATTCATTGTGTCTTGTTTGATCATGTTCTGGAAACCACCACCAAAGGTGATGCGATTTGACTTGTTTTAGTCTTCCAGTTTTGTCATGAGGTATGATTTATCCTTCCTTTATGGTTTTCACCCTTTAATTATGATCTTAGGTTGAGTTATAGTCCATTATAATTATGGTGTTGTGTATTGGATGGTTCCTAGTGGTTTTGAGTCATCAGGTAATGGGTGACTTACTGACATGTACATAGGTAAGTAGATATATATATGTGGATTCCCTAATTACATGTATAATCATCCACGGTAGTTATTATAAATATAAGGGTATTAGTGTTCACACATATATATTAAAATGAATTCTCAGGTGGGTGGATATGGGTATATTCATATAAGAATGTTTGTGTGGATCCCCTTGCACAAGCTTATAGACATACATGTGTGTGCTTTGGGTATAGTTGTACTTTCATTTCAGTGAAGGGCCATATGCTAAGTGGGGGAGAGACAACATTAAATTAGAAAGAACCAAGATCCAATGTGGACATATTGGTCCCACATTGAAGTAGGCACCCTATCTGTGCAGTATTATTTTATTAATTCATTTATTTAATTTCCTAGCACATAGTTCTTGGATTTTATAAATGCATTATGAATAGACTATTGATCTTTCCTACCTAAAACTCAGAGTGTATCTATTATTATGTATTTTGGTTTTTATTATAATGTAAAAGTGAAAAAGTTGACTTGAATAGGTAGGCCAACTTATGTTAGGTTTCTTTCCTTGATGTAATCTAAGTGACCTTGTATAGGAAGGTTAAGGTGAGATAATTTAATCCTTATTTTGAAATTCCCTGATTCCATTTTCATTATTATGAAAATTGATCAGGGAATCCTTGAGAATGATGGGACTTACCAAATTACTTGATTTCCTTTGAAATGTAATAAATGATTAGAATTAATATGTAATGGATTTGTGTGGTAAGACCACACCTTGGGTCATTGTTGTAACCACATCATATGATTGTCAAATGATTTCATAACCATATATATACTAATGATGGTTTAGCCCTTACCTCTCCATTATTATCATAAATCACCATTGTAAATTGAATTGTTTAAATGAATTTGGAAATTTCTTGTGACTTGCATGAGAGGCTTTAGCTAATCAATGAAATGAAAATGTAACCATGTTATTATAATTATATCTGGTGTTATGACTTATGTAAAATTGGGATGAATTGAATGTGACCCCCACATTAATATTTTTATTGAAGTACATAAGATCTCTAGACATAAGTGTAAATGTGAACATGTTTGGTTATTTATAAGGTTGGGATTTTGGAATAGAATATGAGGTGATGTCATATTTTTTATTTTATAACTATGACAGTATTTACATGTGGCTGGGGGTATTTATTCCCCATGAAATTATTTACATTTAGGGTGGGATTAATTACTACCCCATGCCATTATTTACATGGGGGGGAATTACTACCCTATGCCAAAATTTACATGTGGGTGGGTGGAAGTACAACCCCATTATATTATTTTCATGTGGGTGGTAGACATTACTACCTCGTTCCATTATTTACATGTGGGAGGGAATTATTCTTACATATTCTAGATATAATGTCTAAATATCCATATATTCCAAGAGATTAAAAGAGATAGTGGACTGGGTTTTGTGGTATACCATGACAGATCTCCTAGAATTCGGAAGGGATTGGTATGCCCCAATCCACCCCAACTCAATGTTATATGTATACGTACTACTAATATATATATATATATTAATTTTTTATGATCAAACTAATATACAGATAATGAGATGAATCTAGTATATCCATTATGTATCCCCTAGGAATGTGGACATGTGTTATTCATTATGTTGTTCTCCTTATTAAATTCTACATACCTATATTGTATAATTTATATTCCCCTAGATTAGGCTTGATGCCAATGGGTTTTTGCCTGTTGAGAGTTCATCTCACACCCTACTTGGGTACCCATGGATCCTAGGTTGTCCTTATAATTTCATGTCCTAGTTTGACTGTTTTATGCTTGTACCGAAGGTGTTAGTAGCAAAGGTCATAGCTGGAGATTGGGGTGTTATGGAAGATATCCATTGGGGATTTTCTATATTTTCCTAATTTTTAATGTATCAGATGCATGTTTTCATATATTATTCTTTATTATATGTATCACTACCATGATATGCATTCATTTATTATATAAACTAGCATTTTCCACATTTACTAAATTATTTTTCTATGTCTTTCACTAAAATATGTTATTTATATAGTAATTCATCAATTATTTACATTTTTTATTATTTAAACAGTGATACAATGTTATAGACTCCCATATATCACCTCCATATACCCTCGCTGACATTCAGAATCCTCTAATGTATGGGGATATGTTCATAAGGCCAAGTGACCCACCGGTCTGACTTTCGGGTTTATGGTTAGTCCTATAGAGATTCTACAATGTGGTATTAGACGGTGTTTCAATTCCTTTTACCTAATATTTTGGGTTATTAGAAATGAGATTAGGATTTTTTGGTACATTTTTAAATGATGTTCGTGGGACTGATCATCCCACATATTGGGAATGACTGAGCGGCTATGTATGGGAATTGAGTTTTATGCTTTTTTGGTTACATTTTATATGATTTCACCTAGAGTGGCTGTTTTATTTTTCCCTTCTTATGATTTCTGAACATTTTGAATCTATTCCCTTGGCCTAATATGGAAATGGATATGAATTAAATGGATCATTATATGAACCTAGGAAATTTTCATTCCATGCATATGTCATTCAGTATAGTTTTATATTTAGGATTCTTGTAAATTTTTAATTTTATCCATGAGTGTTTTTCCATGAAAGGTGATCCAATTTCAGCCTTATATTTTTAACTACTGTGGTGATTTTTTTCGCATGGTTTTCTGTTATTATAAAATTTCTACTTGATTAGTATGTTTTGATTTTGTGTTCTTTATCATGTTGTTATCTATAACATTATTCAATGTTTGCTGCTGGGAATGTCATGATATCTCTCTTGATTATATTCCATGCTTCTGGGTTAGTATTTGTAATAGAATTTTTACACAGTCTGATATATGTAAACTGAGTAAAATTATGTCTGTATCCAATTTTACGCTTAAATATGTATGGGTCCCTTATAAATTGGATAGGGTAACCCATATATCCAGTCCATTCTAAAAAAGTTTCTAATTAAAGATGGTAAAGTGAATTGATTTTAATTAAAGGGATCTAAATGCCAAAATTTTATATGTATGGGTGGTTTATGGGTTGGTAGGTGTTCTCCCATATGTTTGAACCCTGTATTTTGACCATGTTGTATTCTAAAAAAGGACTGATATCGACTAATGGGAAACAATTTTTAATCCATGATGTGTACAGGTGCATCATTAATTGGGTAATTGAAACACACATTAAATATAATGTCATTATTCCATGTGAAATGTTTCTAAATGAATAAATTTATGTAGTTTTGATTTGAAATGAATGGAGCAGCTACTATTGGGTTGTTTTATAGAACAACCAGGATGGCTCGGTTGGACCTTTTTTGGTTTCTATAAATTTTAAAATGATTTTATTATGATAAATTTCCTATTTAAGATCGGTGGTTGTGGAATATATAAATATTTAAAATAGTAATTGGTGAAGCATATCTATTTTCCTTTAGGGAATTTGTTAAATCATGTATCATGTAATTTTTTTTGAAAAAATTTACTTGGTATGGATTAGATATTTTAATGTTCAATGTTTAAAGGTGAATAAAGTTAAAGGACTTTGAAATGGAACCATAAGTGGTGAATTGGTAGATCCTTCATATATGGATATCTTGAGATTTTCAATTTAGTTTCCTTGGAATAGAAATTATAGCATTATCCGTAGGTGGGTTTCATTAGCAATGCCTTGACAATCAGATTTGTGCCTAGTAACTTGTGTGTTGCATGACCAAATGCTTGGTTCGACCCTATTTCGTCACAATTGGCTAGACCGGGGTAGATAGTGCTCTTATAATATGAGTTTATTTTTAGTTATATATGTTTTTCTAATGATTGGTTCTGTTTTGGGTTCCCTTGTCATTCGATGTAATTTTCTATCCTAATGAAACCACAATTCTGATGGGTTGTCATGCTTCGATGACCTTGTTATGGGAATGAGAAATGGGTAGTGCTTGTTTTCAACTGGTTAGACATGCCTAGGTCATGGTAAGCTGATTATATATTTGACTAATCCCTACTCTTTTCTAGGGTAGTATGAGTTGAAATATGTGGTACCGTCAATCGTTAAATAAAATAAAAAACTAGTTTCATTCGTTTAAATTGTTATGTTTGGTGACTAAGAGTACAGTCTCGGGTCATTTCTATGTAGAGTGACCTGAGTGTTAGAAAAATAGGGTTTTCTGAATTCTCTAGATAGTTTATATATAATCAGGTATTTTGACATCGCAGTCTCATTAGTTTTTTTCATTAAGTGTTTTGAAGTTCTGATCGTGGATTATAATATAATCAGATGATCATTTATTTGGTTTTTATACTATCTTACTTATGAGATGCTTTTTTATTTTATTTCCCATCAATTACTAGGAATCTCTTAGGGTGGAGTGTTCCACGTCGAATATGGTAAATTTCCCCTTCCATGTAGAAGGAACACCAATGTGGACAATTGAGAATTTGTCAAGTTATCATTGAATTCCTTTAATGCATGCAGGTGGTTTTTTATATCAGAGATTTCTTGGTATCTTGACAATTTTTGGATTGTTGTGTATGAAACCCTTGAATAAACACATTTGGTCTTGGAGGAAATTTTTTGATAAATTTAGAGCGATCAAGAAATGACTCATTAGGTAAAGGCTTATGATCAGTTGAAATGGCTCATCATAATTTGAAGTAGAGTACCTTGATAGTAGTTGGCCAATTTGGGTTTGACTTATTTTCCTCCTAGTAGTCCGGTATGTTTTACTATAATCCATTAATATCCTCTTAGTGTACTCTATTAAGCGACGAGAAATTCCCCATTCTTTCCTTCAAAATAGATTCATTAAGATAGCATTGATCTTATGACACACTAAATTCTTATAGTCATTTGGCATGTTTTGGTGGTTCTATTTCGCTGTTGCATGAAAAATGCATAATTTTCATCATGCTTTGATCTTAGATTCAACTTCAAAAGTATGGTGTATGATTCAATAAGTATGTCTATTTGAATATCGAGATTCCTTCGGAGAAGGTATCATAGTTAATCGTGGAAAATCCTCATCCATCATTATAGAGTGTTTTCTTAAATAGTCATCCAGGAGGCTTGACTATTTCCTCTATTGTTAAATGATTCTGGTTGGTGAAGAATCGTGTTAAAGGAACATGGTTAACTGAGGAGTACTTTGGTTGGTATTGGCTAGTGCATTTCATGAACAACCATTTGGACCTGGGCTTTGAGTTAAATGGAGAATCGACCATTTGTTTCATTTCAAATCACACTATAAGGGTAGTTAAAATGTTTAGTATCATTCTTGTTAGGATATTCCATTGGTTATAAGAGTCATTGTTTTGAATTGGTAGCATAATGTCAAAAACCTAGGTGTGAAGTACCTTTAGTTGTTGCATAATGATATGACGATGTGATCATGTATCTAATTAGACCGGATTGGCTATGTTCCATCTCAATGAATCTGTTTTTAAATGAGCATTGGCTTGAGTTTTTTATGGCTTTGGGTATGTATTCTTTTAAAGAGTTTCACGATGTGTTGGGTGTTCAGGAAGAAACGTGTTGGTTTGTGAAAATCCTCAAAACCATTATAGGTTTGTTGAGCTGTAGGTTGATCCCTAATGAATCTGGGGGACAATAAGATCATTTGTGGGAAGGTAGTAATGATCCACATTTTGAACCAGGTTATAATGTTTAGTTTATTGACCTTTTTCGACAAATGGAGAGGTAAATATTTAAACAATGGTTTGTAATATAATAAAGAGAGTTGGGTCACTTCCATGTGATGTTTTCGGACATGGATGAAGTCCTGTTAAATTTATTGGGTGGATATATGTGTTCTGGGTGTACCAGACCTGGGAAATATGCTTTTGGGAAAACTATAAAGGGCACACAGTTTGTTGGTAAATCGTGTGACATGTAGCCATAAATATGTGACATTGTCTATGGGGATGGAGATGTTTCACATGGGTGGTCCACGGTTTTCCAAACTGTGTGCCTATAATATGTGGGGTACTCCTGATATACAACGGAGGACACACAGTTAGCACATGGTTTTCCAAACTTTGTGGCTTAACCGTGGGAAAACTTTTTTTAGAAATTATTTAATTTATACTTAAATGAAATTAATATAAAACATAATCAAACTCAATTCCTTACCCCTCAAAATCGATCCACATGACACATCCCCCCAATGGCGTTTTTCCCTCTCTATGAACATGACACGTCCCTCCTATTACATTAAATATATGTTCTTGACTGGATTCATTGCAAATCTCATTCGGATATCTAAGGTAGTCTCTCTTCTCCCTTCTCCCCCCAGTATCTAGCTGTTTTTCAGTCTTTTAGTCACCCCTTGACTATCGGCCATAACCAAGGTGGAGGCTAACCACTTTCATTGTTGTATTTTATGGTTCTAATTAGTGAATAGAATCCATTGGGTCTTGTTTGGTTGTGTTCTGGTAACCTTCGCTGAAGGCGAGGCATTTTTAGTGGTTCTAATCTTCCAGTTTTGTCTCGGGGTAAGTTTTCTCCTTGATTATAGGAATTTAACTTGCCATATTAGGATATTAGTTTTATTTAAGGTCTATTTTAATTAGGGTGTAGTGCATTGGGAAGTTCTAGGTGGTTTCGAGTCACTATGTCAAGGGAGACTCATCTGCGTGTGCATTGGTAAGTAGATATGTATATTTGGGTTCCCCTATTATATGTATAATCATCCATTGTAGTGGTTATAAATGTATGGGTAGTTGTGTTACCTTATATATATATATAATTCATGATCATGTGAATGGAAATAGTATGTGCATATAAGAGTATGTTTAAGGATCCCCTTGCACATTCGCATCACTAAGCAGGTGTGTGCATAGGGACTATATGTCCCTGATTGTATGTAAAAAAGTGTATTCTTACTAGGGGTGCAAAGGATTTTTGTTAGAATGAACAAAGAAAAGATGTGGAAAACATGGTTAACATTGAGGTATTTTCCCTATTTATACCCTTTTATTTTAGAAATTCATTAATTAAAATGCTTATCACATAGTTCTTGGAATTAATTAATGCAGTACTAAGGGACTATTCTACATGACCACTTAAAAGTATTTGTATCTAATTAAAGTCATGTATATTGGATTTTCTTATTTTGATAATGTGAAAGAGTTGACATGTTTAGGTAGGCCCACATGTGGTAGGATTCATTCCTTGAACCAATCTAAGTGACCTTGTCGAAGAAGGCTAAGGTGATATGATGGAATCCTTATCTTTAAATTGTTATTCCTATACTCACTTTTACATGTTTATGAAATTTGAGCATGGAACCCTTGAGAAGGATGTAACATACCAAATGACATGTTTTCCTTTGAAATTTAATAAATATTTACACTTTAAATGAAATATATTCAGGTGGTATGATTAATCCATGGGTTAATATAGTAACCATGACATATGATAGTGAAATAATTTTTGTAACCGTGGACATTCCTAGGATTTTTTAGTCTACACAAATTTTTTCTGATCATAAATCACCATATGTCCATTAAAGTGCATAAATGAATTTCAGAAATGGCTTGTGACATGCATGAGAGACATTTCCACATTATTGAAATGAATATGTAACCAAATCATTATAAATACATAAGATGTTATTCATCAAGTACACTTGGGAAGAATTGAATGTAATCACCGAATTCAATGATTTGATTGAGACACTTAAGATGGTTTTCCTTAAGTATAAATGTGAACATGTTTGGCTTGTAAAATGGTGTGGCTTCTTTAATGGAATATGAGGTAATTATATATGCTTTATTTTATAACTTGACCATCATTTACTTGTGGGAGGTAGTTATTACTACCACGTTCCATTATTTACATGTAGGTGGGAGGCTTTACTAACATGTTCAATTATTTACTTGTTGTCGAGAGGCAATACTCCCCCATACCATTATTTAAATGTGGGTTAGAGTAATTACAACCCAATTCCATTATTTTCATGTGGGTGGGATGCACTACTACCCCGACCAAATATTTTAATGTGGATGAGAGGCATTACTACCCCATCCCAATATTGACATGTGGGAGGGAGGCATTACTAAAACATGCCATTATTTACATGTAGGATGGATGGATTACAACCCCATGCCATTATTTATATGTTGGTGGTAGGAATTAATACCCTATTCCATTATTTACATGTGGGAGGGGATCATTATTACCCATGACAGATATACAATATAAATATCCCTACAGGCCAAGAGATTGAAAGGGCTCCAGGACCGAGGATTGGGGTAGACCTTCAGAACTCCCCAAGAATTCAAATGGTGATGGTATATCCCGATCCATACCAACTAATAGTTATATATATAAATAACTACATAATATATATATATATATATATAACATTTTGAGACTAATATCCTATCATTGATCCAAAGCTATTATAGTCGTTAGGTATCCCTTAGAAACCTGGATGGGTGTTTTTCTTTATGCAGTTATATTTATTAAATTATCCATACCCACACTGTCTAATTTATATTTCACTAGATTGGGATTGACACATGTGGGTGCTGAGAAACTAAAATTTTATCTCATGCCCATATCAAGTACCCATGGTACTCGAGTACACCTTATAAGTGTACGTCCTAGGTTTATTTTTGTATGTGTGTACCAGAGGAATTATAAGAAAAGGACTGGGCTTGTTCTCGGGATGCCCAAGGTGATCACCCCTATGGATTTTCTATGTTTCCCTTATTTTATGATGTATTGAAATCATGAATTCCTATTTATAGCTTTCAGATATGGATCACTTCCATGAAATGCAATAATTTATTGTATAAATAGGATTTGGCTAGATTTATAAAATGATTAATTGGTATATGACCCTACTCCCTGTTATTTATATGCATATTCTACTATTCATACCATTTATTAATTTTGGAACTCTGATATGAGTGTATAGTTTCCCCACTATCACCTCCTGTGACCCTTGCTTCTAGTTGGAAGCCTATGACATATGGGGAGAGGATCTTGAGTCATTGTGACCCACCATTCCAACTACCGAGTTTATGGTTAGTCTGGTGGGGATGTTACATTAACAATAATATAGTATAATCCTTAGATATGGGTTGGAAGGAGAAAATAGAAGAATATACTATGACCCTTAAAATATGGAATATTAGAATTCATAAAATCAATACTGAAAAGTGTGTGATAGATTAGGAAATGAAGATAATATATTTGAGCTCTTACCATATGCTTCCACATGGAACATGGAAATACAATTACAATCTGATTGTAAGAGAGTGTTGAAATCATATTTGATGGTGTAAGGGAGTTCTCAATCATAGATGGAATATATGAGGATATGAATAAATAATATGGTGAGTTCTATAAATAATGAGGGTAAAAGTTACATTTTACCCTTATTTAAATAGATCTCATTGTTTTGAAACCTTTTTTGGAAAATCCATTCTCCAATCGTGAAGAACCATAGTCTAAGTGTCAATAAGGGTACGAGCTTGATGCATAATTATATGAACTGTAGAGGGCATGTGTGGGTCCACTATGAATAATGAAAGATGTTTTTTACATAGCCATGTGGAATCTATCAAAATATTTCTCAAACCATTCTCCCATATATAAGGGACACATGGAGTACCCTAATGGTTACAATTATCCCAGCACCAACTATGTAACTCATACATATTTTCCAAAAAACCCGAGCTCTTTACTCTGAAAAATATAAAAAATCCCCTAAACCCTTCCATAAACCATTAATCAATTACATTGGAAGAAAATAGTATATTTATATTGATATTTAATGGTTTCTACCCAGTGTGAAATATATGATGTTACAACCTACCCCTCCTAAAAAAACTCATCCTCGAGTTTCCATAATGGCAGATGATCATCATCTAAGAAATTCTCAATCCACCGGGCATATAAATCAAACTCTTTATCCAAGGTATCATCCTATACTATAAAATTCATCCAAAATTCTCATACTAAATGGATTGCACTAACTTGTAGTGACTTCATGCCCCAATCCACTATCTAAATTGGTGAATTATTAAAATAATCATTGATATTTAGTAGATCTTTTTCCAGTAAGTTATTGATCTAACCATTTCCAATATAATGAAATGTGTGAGGAATCTATGGGCTACATTTCATTTCCTCCTAAATAATATATTCCCTATCCCAGGTAAAAAAAGTAAGAATACCTAGTACAGTACCTCAAACTCATGGGGTTATTGATTGCGGAGAGTAACGCCCCAACCCGAGAAGCCTAGAGTCGGTGCATTGTTACGTATAATTGGCATGATCACCAAAGATCATGTCTCAAATAACCGATTAGTTTAGTAGCCTTGGAAGTAGTAGATACATTCATAAGGATAATATTAAATCATAAAATGGAAAATTACAACAACATTGTTTTAATACACAACACTGAGATCCCATAGACTATCCCTGCAGGTTAGTCATAATATACTTCTTCACATCCTGGGAAAAATAAAACATAAAAAGGGGTGAGCTTAGATGCTTAGTAAGGATAATAATATAGTTGAAGCTTTCATAAATAAGAATAAACATTTAATAAAATTTAGAATACTAAAACAAAATCTTTTTAAACCTGAACATCAGTAAAATATAGAAAAGTTAAAATCAAAAATAATGACATTCACCTATTCACGTGGATATTCTACTAGTCGAATAATCACATTCAATATCAATAGCCACATTCAAAATGATAGAATTCATAATGAAATACTTTCATAACCCCATAATCATGGACTTGTGCCAAGACTACAAATAAGATTTTGTCAAGTCCGTGTGCCAAGACACTAATTTGTCTCATTAGACATAATGATGCATTGAGGGGATATAGCGGGCTCCACCCATCACTTACTAAGTCTGATGCATTCCTCATATGAAAAGGATTCAACATAAACATTCGTATTAAATCTATCATACAAAATGTCAATAAATTATCTATAAACCAGGAATGGTATAGAAATAACTCATCCACAGTCAAACATATCACAAAACCTTCAATAAAATATGGAAGATTTGTATCATAATATGTAAACTTCAAACATGTTTAAAATCTATCAAAGGATGTTGAAATAAATGAAAATGATTTGTAAAACTCTTTTAGAGAAATATCCAATTTTCATGAATACATTTAAAATTTACACAATTTAAAAAATGAACACATTTAATGAAATTTTTGAATCAAAGTATCTGATTCCACTTAGAAACATTTTAATAGAATTAACGTTTTAAAAACATTCATGTCCAAATAGATAAATCCTTAAAAATAATTTTCAAAATGTGGACATTAATGAGAATGATTTAGAGAAATAAATATTTAAAACATTTAAAATGATGTTTTTTTAAAAAAGTACCATAAAAAATCCCTTGGTAAACTCTTTCACAAAACATGGACATGGATAATAAGTATGTCACAGTATATACATAGGTAAAAACAACCACGAATAATAAAGAGATTGTGAAATTAACCCTTAGATTGTACTTTTCATTGGTTGGGGGTGGGTAAACCTCCTGTATAATGGTGAAATAATTGTTATTAAATTATAAAATAATCATATACATTAATATGATATCATATATGATCTTTTAACATTTCATTGTTAATAATATATTTGTTTTATCATCGTTTCAATTGTTAACTGATTCATTTTACTTTATATGATTTATTACATAAGTAATGTTGGTGATGGATAGGATGTATTTTATTCATATTCAGAATGATATTATGTCATTAAACAATTTTTTAATCATATAATGAAAATTAGTCTAGAATGGATAGGATGTGGAATGAATCTCATCGCGTTCGTGGAGACGGTAATCTGTATGTACGCACGAGTGACAATATCGTTCATTGGATATTAAAAAAATATATAAAATTGGATTATATATCATATATATGGAATAATTATGATGTTATATTTATTACATACATCAATTACGCATCATTATTATACCTATCTAAAAAATAATGTATTGAATAACAATTACACCACGGCGTGGAGACGGTAAGCTATATGTATGCACGTATAGTGAAAATTCATTCAAAGGATGGATATAATAATGAATATGGTTGTACCATATTTATAATAACATCACTGTATATAGAAGATACTGGAGTTATTATTTTATAATAGAAACAACAAAGAAATAGGAAGTGGAAGAAGAAAATAACTTGAAAGTGGTGATTAAATATTTTTATTTCTTCTTCGGGTTCTTCCTTTTGATTTGATCAAAAGGGTTCCATAGGTAAGATTTATGACTAAAGTAAGGCCTCTAGAATGAAGTGAGGGATGTTGGGAGTATATTTGGGAAGGGTTTGTATGATCCAAAGGCTTGAGAAGTGAGAGAAACGAGTAGAAAGTGAGGGGTTTTATAAGGGAGAGGAGGAGCTCTTTAGGAATGTTTGAAACAATTATTTTATTATAACCTCATATTCTGTTCCAAAAGGTCAAATATTAATTAATAACAAATTTAAGATGATTCATGGTCCAAATTAAATAATAAAATAAGAATTGGACAGTTTTTAGATTTTTTTAAAATTTATAATCTTATTTATTTAAATCATATATTAATGAGGTATATATTGCATCATTATTTGGTCATAAATAATTTAATTTATTTGATGTCCAAAAATTATAAAAAAACCCATTATGTAGTAAATCTTTTTAGTTTTCCAAATAATATATATAGTCGAATATATAGCTTATATAACCCCGTGTAAAAATTTTTATAATAAAAGATATTTTTTATATCATTTTTTTTCATTACTTTAAATTAATTTATATAAAATGTCATTATTACTCCCATGTGGCTCCATGGGGTCCCAAATTCAACCCAAGGATTCCCATGGTCGGATATGTATCAGAAAATAGGATTAGAACACATGTAAGGGTAATTTATTATTATTATAATATTATATTTGTCCCTTATTTATTATATTTACCCTTTAATCATTGTAAATAAAATATTTACTAAAGTAAATGTTTAAAATGTCTAAAAATAATAGTCACCTATTTATACAATTTGGACCTATTAATTCCAAATATGGAATCCATTTTCCTAAATTCAAAACATAGAAGTGGTAGAGATTATTTGAAAATTAATTCCCGCTGTCAAAACAGATAGAGTTCTTTTATGAAATTATAACTATCAAAAGATTGACACTATTAAATATTAAATTATATCCAATGAAAAACATTAGATTAAATGGAAAAAATATAATCTAATTATACTTTAAAAGCACTAAAATTTATAATTTAACACTATAACTTATTTTGATTAAAAAAGTTGTTTTTAATTAAAATTTAGTATATTTCACTATTCATTTAAATATGAAAGTTATCAGAAAAGTGCCAAAAATTCAACCTAATCTAATTTAGATATTCTCAATAAAAAAATGAAAGTCATTTTGAAAGGTAAAATTTATAAAACTTCAAAAAGTGGGTATTACTATTCATAATGACTACTTTGATTGGTCTATGTGTGTTAGAATCATGAATTTGCGTACATTGCAAGTTATTACACTATTCAAATGGAAACATACCATATAATCTTGGGTTATCACATTGTCCCTTCTTTAAATAAATTTCATCTTCACAATTTAAAATTTTTCTTTGAAAATAAAAGGTTGATAATAGATAATACCTTTGTGGAAAACCCACATTGGAAATTGGGTTAATAAAATTTAGACTTAATAAGATGAAAGAGAAATGAAAAGTTCACCACCAAATTATGATCTCGAATAGAAGAACATTGGTGGATATTATAGACATATAATTGGAGGGAACACATAAATATTTCTGGGGAGTGATTGAGGTCATCAATCAGAAACAAGTGTACACTTTTTCTTAAAGTCATCAATCTATGATGATTTAAAATATCATCAGTTCTACAAAACATTTAGTTATTAGGATAACACATTTTTGGGTTTAATATCCCATCACTAAAGTTTAAGAATTAATTTCTTCATAGAATTAGATATATATATATCTATATCTATTTTTGACATGTAAAGTTACATCCTTCAACTAATTTCTACCACAAACTCATCTTTCACTCCAAAAGATAATGAAACTCAAAAATATTATATTTATCCTAATCGTATAAGGTACCAAATGTTAAAAAATACCATTTAAATGAAGAAAAATATTTTTTAATAACTAGGGACTTATTTTTGGCTAGTGGTAGGTAATAAAGTCATGTTGCACTATGGTTGTGAGTTCGATCCCTATAGCTTTGTCCGACGCGACGGGTTATCGCCCGACCTCCGGGTTGTCCTTTTTATTAAACTATAGTATTATAATATATTCCAAAAGTAATCATAAAAAATGTTTTAACCATAATCAATACTATCCAAAGTTCAACTTATTCCATTCGAACCTTAATAGTTATCCAAAATACCTATGTCCAGACTCTCTCTAAAAGGTCTCTAAATTCCAAAATCAATTGTAACATTATATTGTTGTGACAAAGTAATGTTTCCCTTATCGTCACAAACTGAAAATATGATTACCTTCATCATATTAAAACATTAATTAAAACAACAAGTACTATAGTATAATCCTTATATATATCACATTACTCTTATAACCAGGATGTAATTATTGAGTCCAAAAACACAAATACCATTAATTATTCTACTTTAATTGTCATAATTGCATAAGCTTGGCCTTGATCCCTTGACCTCTTCTCATGTATGTCTCCTTGGTGATTAGTAAATTAAATTGAATAATCCTCCATTTCTCTACAATTGTAGCATTCAACATTTATAGAAACTTTATTTCCCTTACAATCACGAGCTTGGTGGACTTTTTCACTACACATGTAACAGACTACTATTCCTCTTAGGCAAGTACCGGGGTGTTTATTCCCACAATTATCACATAATGGAAAATCATTCTTTTCCTTTTTCCCATTATCTGTCTCTTGCTCCACCGTTCTCTTATTCTCTTAATTTATCATATTGTCATTAGACTTAGAGAATTTCTTTTCTGTCTTGACAACACACGAGACAATATCTTCGTACGAAGAGAAGGATTGTGATACGAATGCTCGATGGAGAAATGGTTTAAAACCATAAAATAAATAATCAATCTTAAATATTGTGTTGCATATATAATCTGCAGCATGCCTTTCTATCCTTGTAATGTTGGATTCATTCTTTGAGATATTCCCATCCTGCTTTTGGCTAAGACTCAAAAATTGTTTTTCCATAACCGCTAAATGGTCACGAGGAAAGTATTTTTCAAAGAAAATATCTTTAAAATACATCCATTCCAAACATGATAATTCTTCATCCTCCTTTCTGTTTTGAATCAATGATCACCATTGATCTGCATCTCCCGTGAGGTGATAAACTTCCATGAAACTTTTTCCCCTTTCGCTAATCTCCAACGCATGAAATATTTTCTCTAAGGAATTTATCCATTCTCAGCTACTAATGGATTTGTACTCCCATTGATTGTTGGTAGTTATTTCTTCATGATTCTATCTAACATTGATCATCTGCATTGTGGATCATGGAGCTCCATACGAGTAAGGTTATTATTAATAACCTGAATGAGTTGTCCGAGTACGATAATAAGCTAATCAGCACCAGTTTCATCTCCTGCTCCTCTATAATTATCTTGAGTATGAGGGAAATCCTAACATGGATTACATGAATTGATAAGATTTCTATTACTTCCACTAGGAACCATTTCTAAACAATTGAATAAACTAGATTAGTTTATGAATCGTAATACATAATTCCATACATGTAAAAAACATAACATTAATTGAACAGTTTATGGATATAATCCATAATAAAAAAAATGTTTTTTTAGGAAGTATATACTCATAAATCCTTCATAATGGGTTTTAATGGAAATGACAATTATCATAAGCATATCCCTCGGGAGTGTCGTAACCAATAGTGCCGCAAAGCCCGTTGTTGTGCACCCGTTCTCATTTGAGTCTAGCTCAAAGGGGTGTTTTTGGGTTTTACCCCTAGGTACATATGTACCAGAGCCATCTCATACTGATCATATCCAAGAAGAGATTTATATCTGGGAAAACTCATAAAATCTCTATAATACAAAATTTCTATGATGTTCTTCTATAATAATCCTCAAAGTCACTCTTAGGGCTATGTTCTCCAATCAGAGTTTATTTACATCTAGTTTCCAAGGATTGTACTAAAATTCCTCTGATAACAACAGTAACGCCCCGACCCAAGAAGCCCAGAGTAGGTGCATTGTTACATATCATTGGCATGATCACAAAAGATCAAGTCTCGAATGACTAATTAGTTTAGTATCCTTAGAGGAACTAGAAACATTCATAAGGATTAAATTTAAAAATAAAATTGAAATCTACGACAACATTGTTTCCATATAAAACACTAATATCCCATAGACTAACCCTATAGGTCAGTCATAATATACTACATTGCATCCTGGGGAAAATAAAACATATAAAGGGGTGAGGTCATATGCTCATTAAGGATATTAATATAGCAAAAATTCTCATAGATAAGCATAAACAATTAAGGAAATGTATAAGACTAAAACAAAATCCTTTTAAACCTGAACTTGAACAAAATATGGAAAAGATAAAATAAAAAATAATGCCATTTAATTATTCACATGAATATTCTACTGGTCGAATAATCACATGAAATATCAATAGCAACTTTCATAATGATAGAATGCATAATGCCAGACTTTCATAACTGCATATTCAAGGCCTTGTGGCAAAACTACAAATAAGGTTTTTTCAAGGCCTTGTTGCAAGAAAATAGTTTTTTTCATGAAACCTAATGATGCATCATGGAGATATAGTGGGATCCACCTATCACTTACTAAGTCAAATGCTTTCCTCATATGAAAATATTTAAATATAAACATTCGTATTAAAACTAGCATACGAAATGTCAATACTTTATCCATAAACCATGAATGGTTTAAAAATAACTCATCTAAAGTCAAACATATCAAAAAAATATCAATACAATATGAAATATTTATATCATAATAAATCACCGTCAAACAAGTATAAAATCCAGCAAATGATTTTGACAGAGATGAAAATGATTTGTAAAACTCTATGGCAGAAATATCCATTTTTTCGGAAAACATTTAAATGTGACACAATTTAAAAAGGAATATATTTAATGAAAATTTTAATCCAAAGTGTCTCATACCAATTTGAAACTTTTTAAGGGAATTAATTTTTAAAAAACATTCAGGTCCATATAGATAAATCCTTAAAAACCATTTTGAAAACATGGAAATTAATGGGAATGATTTATAGGAATAAATATTTGAAAATTTTAAAATAATGTTTTAGTTAAAATGTCCCACAAAAAAGTCCCTTTTAAAACTCTTTCATGAAATATGGACATGGATATTAAATATGTCCCAGTAGATACTTACGTAAAAACAACCTCGGATAATAAAGAGATTGTGAAATTAACCCTTACCTTGTACTTTTTCTTGGTCGAAGTTAAGTTAACCACCTGTATAATGGAGAAATAATTGTTATGAAATTATAAAAGTATCATATACCTTAATATTATATCATATATGATCTTTTAACATTACATTGTTAATATTATTTTAGTATTATCCTCATTTTGGGTGTTAACTGATTCATTTTCCTTTATATACTTTGTCACATAAGTAATTTTTGTTATGGATATAATGTATATTATTAATATCCATAATGATATTATGTCTTTAAAATTTATTTTCAATCATATAATGAAAATTATTCATGAGTGGATACGATGGGGAATGAATCTCATCGTGTTCGTGGAGATGGTAATCTGTACGTACACACGAGCGACAATATCATACTTTTGATATTAAAATAATATATAATTGGATGATATATCATATATAATGAATAATTATCATGTTATATTTATTGTTTAAATCAATTAAAAATCATTATTTTACCTATCCAACTAATGATGTATTGAATAACAATTAACCCACGACATGGAGACGATAAGTCATACGTACGCACCTATGGTGACATGTCATTAAAAGGATGGATAGAATATTGAATATGGTTGTACCATATTTATAATAACATCAGAGTATATATATGATACTAGATATATTGTTTGATAATGTAAACAACAAAGAATGAGGAAGTTTAAGAAGAAAAGAACTTGAAAGAGGTGATGAAATATTTATCTGTTCTTCGGGTTCTTCCTTTCGATTTGATCAAAAACGGCTACATAGGTTGGCTTTCTGACTAATGTAAGGAATCTAGAATGAATATATAGATGTTGGTAGAATATTTGGTCATGGTTTCTAGGAGCCAAATGCTTGAGAAGTGTGAGAAATGGGTAGGAAGTGAGGGCTTTTTATAAGGGAGAGGAGGGGCTCTTTAGTAAAGTTGGAAATAATTAATTTATTATATCATCATATTCAGTTTAAAAAGGTCAAATATTAGTTAATAACCAAGTTAAGATGACTCATGGTCGAAATAAATTAATATAATAATAATTGAACAGGTTTTGGATATTATTTCAATATTTATAATCTTATTTATTTAAATCATTTACTAATGAGGTAAGTATTGCATCATTATTGTGTGATAAAAAATTTACTTTATTTGATGTCCAAAAAATATAAAACAAAAACAATAATTTAAGAAATATGTTTGGATATCTAAATAATATTTATAGGTTAAAATAAAACTTATATAACACCATGTAAAAATTTATTTACTAAAAGATATTTGTTTATGTCATTTTTGTGTTTAGTTTAAATTTATTAATATAAAATCTCATTATCACTCCCATGTGGCTCCATGGGGTCCAATATTGAACCCAATGATGCCCACGGTCATCTATGTATCATCCAATAGGATTAGGACACATGTTAGGGTAATTTAATATTATTATAATATTATATTTTACCCTTATTTATTATATTTACCCATTAATCATGGTAAATAAAATATTTTTTGAAGTTAATATTAAAAATGTATAAAAATAAAAGTTACTTATATACACAATTTGGACCTACTGATTCCAAATATAGAATACATTTATCCAAATTTGAAACACTAAAGTGGCAATAATTAATATAAAATTAATTTCTACTGTCAAGTCAAAAAGATTGTTTTTAAGAAATAATCACTTTCAAAAGATTGACACTAGTTTATATACAGTTTAAATATGAAATTATATCCAATGACCAAGATTAGATTAAATGGTAAAAATATAATCTAATTATACTTTAAAACCACTAAAATTTATTATTTAAAACTTTAAATTATAATGAATAAAAAAAGTTGTTTTTAATTAAAAACATTTATCATTCACTATTCTTAAAAATATGAAAGTTATTAGAAAAGTGCCAAAAATTCACCCTAATATAATTTTGATATTTCTAATCCAAAAATAAAGTCCTTTTTTAAAGATAAAATTAATAAAATTTTATAAAGTGGGTATTACTATTCATAATGACCACTTTGATTGGTCGCGGTGTGTTAGAATCTCGAAGTTGTGTACAATGAAAGCTATTGCATTATTCAAAGGGAAACGTACCATAGAAGCATATGGTGTTACACCGAGATCATATGACTAGTGCCTAGTCTGATTTGTATCTATACTCTTTCGGATGTGTTGTACCTTATCTTAATTCCCATGAACAAAATGTTATCCTTGTAGTATTTCCTCTCCAAACTCTAATGAGATCATAGGTTATCGTGTGACCTACCATATGAGGCCTCATAAAGATCCATATGTATATTTTCATGAACAATATTATTATAATAAGATAATGATATAGGTATGTATTTTTTCGGTGAATCACTAAAATCAATGATGAATGATATCATCATATACTCCAACAACTAAATAACACACTCAAAAAGTTCATCAATATATGGGTGATAGGTTGTACTCAAAAGATCATGTAAACCCAGTGCCCTCGAAATCCCCTTCCAAAACTACAACATCATCTGAGATCTAGGTCTGATTCTATCATTTGTGGAACATTGATAAAGAATAGAAACACCAAACATATATCCTTGCATGTTCTTATATTGAAAGGGACCATAATTTGTAAAAAGTGAGTGGCCATAATTAACCAATCAATGATAACACCTAGTACATCACTTCCTATAGGGGATCATTATAGGTGAGTTAAAAAGTCCATGGTGACATTATCCCATTTCTACTCTAGAATGGGAAATTGATTTATAATCCCTTCAAATAGTTGGTAATCTACATTAATCAGTTGACAGGTGGAACATCAAGTAACATAACATGTTATCTTTTATTTAATCTTGATCCAATAATACTGATGGTGTATATCATAATACATCTTCCTAATATCATAATTTAGTAACCAAGAAGAGGCATGAGGAACTCCCATTACCTCCTATAACATGTATGTAGGTATCTGAATTCATCAATGTATTTGAAATATACCATTCTCATTAACATAATATCCCTGTGATGATACCTTTCATGAAACTCTCTCTCTCTCTATTAGGACCAATCCACTAGGGTCTGAACAATTCCTCTTATTCACTACATTTTTTAGTGAATATTTAAATTATAAATCAATTAGAACATGATTTCTGTGATTCTCTTGTACCTATTAGTGAATATCAAATCACGGTGACATAAACATCCACTCAATAATGACCTCCTTAAATGTATGTAACTATATATTTTCTCTTATATCATTAGCCATAACAATACCCTTCCTAGGAATATAGGAAAATTCATTATCGGACATCTGAAAGTATTTTTATGATTTTTTCTTCATGACATTCAAGTAAAATTATGTAATGATGTATTTGATAATTTTGTGTCCCATATACACCAAAATATATTCTTCCATTAAATAAATACTCCAACAACATATGTAATCAACTAATACATCGATATCAAGGTCATGTGTATAGTAATTTTTCTAATGAGGCATCATCTGATGTGACCCATATTCCATTACTCACTCATCCAATATAAGGGAAAGCCTATACAAATAACTATAAGGACGAAATAAATTTAATATCATTTACCTGTAAATGGATGAATGTTGATTGGTGTCAAATTCAAAATCTATTTTATATCCTTAAAGTCTATCTCACAGGATTCAAACTATGTGAATTTCATTCCCTTTATAATCAAATATTTTTTTTCTACAAGGCCGAAATAGTCATAAATAATGTTCGTGTAATAGAAATCCAATCATAAAACTTAATATGTAAATGTTTTTCTTCATTTGGTCCAAAATAAAAAATGGATCTCACATTCTCTTGGAAAATTAATACTCTGGTCTCCTAGATAATGTGACATAATAAGAGCACCTTGTTGGTCTAAAAGTTCTATTTTTTAATTTTAGTATACAGTTAATGATATATTATAGTTTTCAATACGATCTAATGGTGTTTAGCATAGTTTTCTTGTTATGATTGTATGGAGAATGATATTCTCCCAAGATTCAAAATGTTGGATCGTATGATGCTCAATATACAAGAGGGGGTTGACTTGTACAATTTTAAAAACTCCTTTGGAACTTTTAATGATGGTAATGTTTAACAAAGTTAAAGAAGGAAAAATTCACAAATCCTCTTGTTATATAAACTTGCTTGAATCCTGAAAAGTGATTCCAAAAAATTAACTCCAGAAAGCTGTTTCTGAAAAACGAATCTCAATAAAAGTTTACAAAGATAAATATTCTACCTTAAAGATTATAGAATCTTACTAAATCAGAGTACAAGTATAAGGAAGTATAAGATAGTAATACTTTCCTCAACAACAAAAACCACTGTGGAAAACTTGTAACAAAACAAGTAACAAGTAGTAAATCATTTAACCCAAAGATAAGGGTATCCAAAAACATTGGATAAAGGTCCATTGATTTTTACTTTCAAGAATGTCTATCTTACACACAACAGGTTATGCCCTCGATACAAAGATCGGAATTTGTCTTGCTATCCCTACAAGCCCTCAACATTATGTTAGTTGTCACCTCTGTATTCCTTAGCAAGGAAGCCATCAACTTCAAGGTAGTTTTCACCTCTGTCTTACTATCCCCGGAAGTCCTCGAATGTAATCAGCAACATTTGGAGTCACACAAAGAAAATCTGAACAACGTTTTCAGTACACACTAAGCATGAGAGTCTCTCTCTAGAAATCACTTCAACAACAAGCGATCTCTAGTGTTATAGTATTGTATTGAGCTATTTCAAATGAGCTCCTATTTATAGGCACAGATCCAATGGTCGACTTCCTCCTCCAACGGTTATGTTGTTTCTTTAATTTTGGAGGGACATGTACACGTGTCACTCAAACAACATTTTTTAAGTAACTGAATGCATGACATAATTTTATAATGAGTACAAGTGTAAGAAAAAATATGGTTACATAACCATAATAAAATATTTGGAATGTAAGAAAATAAATTATCAGAGTCCAACCAAAAACACAAATGGTTTCTATATTACAAGGATATTCAGATTCAGTATTCTATGAAATTAGGAACCTGAACTCTATAGAATTATGGAGTTTGAATTTCAAGGAAATTCAGAATCATGATTCACAAGAATTAGAAACCTGTACTTGAAGATTTCAGAGTTAGAGTTCATGAGAATTGAGAGTCAGAACATAAAAATTTCGGAGTCATAATTCCTGAGAATTTGGAGTTCGAACAAACATTTTTTGGAGTCTGAATTCATTAGGATTCGGAGTCAGAACTTAGAAGAGTTTGGAGTCAGAATTTAGAGAACTCGGATTCAGAACTCATAAGAGTTCAGAGTCTAAATTATAACGACCCATACTTTACATACATTATTATAACTTCATAATTGAAGCACACTTATTACAACATATATTAAATCCATTAAAGGACCGTATATGTATAGTGTCTTTAGAAACTGGGAAACATAAACAACTGGTTCATAAATCATCTACACTATCTCCCATTTATTTTATTATATCTACAGTCCCTTTTGGAATAACTTACATAATATCCTTCATCCTGACCTGGGGAAAACAAAACATACAAAAGGGTGAGCTCATATGCTCAGTAAGGGTAAACAAATAAATATCAATCATATCATATTCATAAGAACATATCATTTTGGGAATCATAACATGCAAAAGAGATCATAATTTCAAAACATGGGATAAATCATAGTAGTGAAATTTAATCCCAATAATCATAAAATAAAACATGAAACTTTTTCTCATACACAGATAATCATAGAGAATCATTTCTTAGTAGTCAAGACTCATTTCCAAGACTATCTTAGCGGACAAAGTCCATTTCTGAACCGAGTTCACTCCTCATTTCAGTCCTATTTCAATGAACCGATTTAACCTGCCGTTCCAGCCATGTCTATCTCATGAGATATAAATATTTACCCAAGTCATTGGAGGGAGATATAGGTCCCACCCATCTCATAATGATACCATTATTATGTGTTCCACAAGATCATAAATCATACATCATAGCATATCCCATGTAATAAAAATGCGATTCTTAAACATCATGTCATCATAAGATATAATGACATCATAAATATAATTCCATCATAACATAATCAAATCAATGAAAAAATAGATATAGAAACAAAACCCTATATTATCAGAGATGGAAAATAATTTTGATAAAACGGTTGACCTCCATTTATGAGGAAAATATCCTTTCTACTTCAAAAAAAATATTCCTTTCTTAAAATGTCATAAAATTTTAAACAAAATGAAGTTGATTAAAACTAAACTTGGAAAATTATAAAGGAAGCTTCATGTAAATAATGTTCTAAAATTCCATTCAGGACGTATAAGTTAAAAAACATTCTTCTCATACTTTGGCCGGAAAAGTCAAAAAGTACCTCGTACTAAAAACTACAATAGATTCCTATCATATCTTTTACCAAAAAAACTCACAAATGGGTAAAATTGGATTTAAACAATTGTAGGTGGATGGAAATAGTATTATATATTGAGGAAACATGGATGTTGATGATAAATATTCCCCATTAAATTCTGAAGTATAAACAATCTCAGATAAAAATGAGATTGTGAGATTTTTCCTAACCTAAGGTCAGATTTGCTTCGTACATGTCCGAACCTCCTGTATAATGATTTAAATAATGTTATTGACATTTTACAGAATCATACTCATTGTTGTGATATCATATATGGTCATATTCTTAACTTCTTATTAGTAATATTTCATTGTTACTTGTTATTCGGTTGTTTATTGCTTTTTGTTCTTATGCGTGTTTTGTCGAATAAATAAATATTCTCCTTTTAGGTTATAGATTCCTCATTTCCAGAATGGTATTAGTGTAATATATATCATATTTATTCATTAAATTAATTTATATCATTATTATGTAATGAAGATCATGTAAACGAGTCGCATCACATCGTGGAGACGGTTGGCCGTATGTACGCACGAGCGATTATATCGTTCCCATGATCGTGGAATTTTATTGAAGTGTATGTATACTATTTGAGAATAAATAAAACATTAAAATAATCATATATAGTTATTTTTTACACAATTATACCCATCCAAGTATGGTGGTGGTGGATAACAGATTACACCACGGTGTGGAGACGGTGTTCCGTACGTACGCACTCGTGGTGATTTTATTTTCCATAGGATTGATAGAAGGTGAAATAGGGTTGTTTCATATGTATAATAAAATATTAGTATATGAGTGATACTGATGTTATTAATTCATATTGAAACAACTAAAGAAGATGAATTAGAAGAAGAAATAAAGTTGAAAGAATCAGTAACAGACATTACCTCTTCTTTGACGAGCCTCTTCTTAACCACCTCTTAGGGCACTATAATTGGTCTTTGAAGAAGACCAGAACCTCTAGGATATTACTAGGGATGTGGAGAGGAGATATTGGCATGGTTTGGCCGTGCATGAATGCTCAATGTGGTGAGAGGAAGAGAAGTAGGAGGTTCCCTTTTATAAGGGAGGACAGGGGAAACTTAAGAAAAACATAAAATATTATTTTATTTTAATTCATATTCAGTTTTTAATAGCTCCAAATTGATTTATTTCGAAACAAAGGTGGGTATGGGTATAAATACTCTCATACAATAGATTTTAGACGAGTTTAGGTTACAATTTTAACCTCATCATTTAGATTTAACTATAATTTAAATAATTTATCATTTACCGTGTCTTCTTGTTTTCTTACACTATATAGTTAATAAACACACTATAACTCGCCAAACGAACCCAAAGTTGTTTATTATTAATATATATAACCTTATCTAAGTCATTTTGCCAAAACATAGATTTTTAAGAATAAAATAACAATTAATAATATAATATTTGTTTTAAGAACCATTTTATGTCAATTTTGACAATATTTAGTAATTTATTTTTGTGAAAATCAGGAAAACATGATTATTTCTAAAAAAGTTAATTAAATAAATACTAACATGTCATATTAACCTAAAAATTAATTTTAATTCATAAAAATTCTCAAATTAAATTTATTTGGGTATTTATAAGATCAATTATGTTAATATTTCATTAATAAGTTAATTACTGCATCATCATTGTGTCATAAATAAATTAAATTATTTAATATCTAAAAATTATAAATAAAATACCATTATGTAGGAAATCTTTTTAGATTTCTAATTAATATTTATAGTCTAATTTATCGTATGTATATCCCTATATTAAAAATTATTTAGTTATTAAACATTGATTTTAACTATTTTAACCCTTCTTTAAATAAATTAATAATAAATGTCCTAATATAATCCATGTGGACCTAAATGGTCTTATTTTATTCCTAAGGATGTTTTTGGTTGAATTACAGTTATCCAATAGAATTAGGAAATGTGTTAGGGTAATAATATTATCATTTTTACCCTCAATTACCCTATTTAGTTTTAACCGTGGTAAATAAAAGTAAACAGTTACTATTCACCAAAAATTATTTTCATCTCATTGAACCACATTTTAGTCCTTGATATTAACTGTTTCTCTTAGATTTTTGAAATTCCACTCACAGAAGCGGTAAAATTATGTTTTATGTAAATTTTCAAACTCTCTGAAAAGGTGGGTAAAATATGGTGAAAAGATCAATAAATTATATATATATATATATAATTATTATAAAATGACTTCAATGAATTAAATTGAACTTATATAGGTATTATGTGTCAATTTTAACCTAAAATAAATTTAAATAAAATAAACAATTATTTAAATAAAAAGTCGGTTTTTAAATAGTATCCAAGTGGTTTCACTATTCATCAAAAATTGAATGTTTTTAGAAAAATACCAAAATTTTACCCTAGGATAATTTAGATATTCTGAATCATAAAATGAAGTCCATTTTGAAAAATAAAATTAAAAAAGTGGGTATTAATATTCATAATGGCTAGTTTTAATAATATTTTAATAGCATATCGTTGTTCAGGGAAGCACGGTATTGCGTACAACGCAATCTATCAAGGTAGGTCGCGACTGCATGTAAAGCAATCCAAGCTAGTGTTGTTTATAGTGAAAGATTCTTTTGATGATTTATATAACATAAAAACAAATTATTTCTAATAAAAATCTCGGGTTTTACATAAATTCAGAGAACACAGAGTCAGAACTCATAAGAGTTAAGAGTCTGAATTCATAGAACTCATAGTCTTAATTCAGATCCTGAAAACACAATGCTCTTTACCTAAGTATTATATTATTTTGAGGATTTAGATATGAAACTGAATTTTACACTTAGACAAGATAATGCACAATGAAAAACATGGTGAGGATAAATTTCCATGGGGAAGGAAAATTTTCCTTATAGAAGTAAAACATAGATTAAATGAAATTTTCCTTAGGATAAGGTGTTTTTTATTTTCAAAAAAAGAAGGAATAGTAAAGTCATAAAGAAATATTATTGACCTAACAATCTCCCCCAACATGAATGAATGGAAAAGTCATAAGGAAACCCTTATTGACTCAACAATCTCCCCCTTTTTTGAAAGCACAAACATCCTTACGAAAAAGAATAAAAGGACATAGAAAATATTTTTCTAGACTTTGAAAATAATACTTATATCCCTTATCATATGGGAAAATATGAATACGACTAAATCTACCTTAGGCTTTGAAACACTAAGGATCATATTCTAGATTTCCGAAATGAGATTTTTCATTATCATGAGTATGGAAATCTCTGTAATGAAAACTCCCCCTTAGATAAACTCCCCATTACTTAGGGATATTTATTCTTTACTTAGTATTATTTTTCCTTTCACCCCTTGGTGATTTTACAAAATAGTTTGAGGGAATGGAAAAGAAATTATGGTACCTGAAAGATTAGTACAACACATCCAAAAGAAAAGTAACCAAAAATTTCATTATGATTATAAAGAATTTGTAAACGGAAGAAAAGTAAAAAAAAATATCAGATTGAAACAAAATTATCCTTCCTTTTCCATCAGCATCAAATTCTTGAATATAGTCTTCAACATTTTTAGCTCCTTATGATCTTCCTCTTCTCACTTAAGAATTTGATCCCATTCCTCAGATTTCTTCTCTAAAGACTTGATTCTTTCTTCCTGAGGCTTAAGAGCCTCTGCCTGAGCCTTCAGGACATTTTCCTTCTTGACAAGATTTTCATTTATCTCAATCCGAATATCTCTTTCTTTCTCCCCTATTTGAGCAAAAGAATACAAATTCACATTCAGATCCTTCAATTATTGAATCCATGAATTTTTTTCTAAAGTTAACTTTTCTTCAAAACTCGTTGTAATATCTTTTATCCTACCATCTTCAATGTAAAAAAACCTCCATGATCCCATCTTGGAATTAATCAAGTTCTCTTAAATCTTCTACTGTATTTTTGAAATGCCAACCATTTCTTACAAGACCTTTTGTGGGCATCGTTGGTAATGAATAAATTCTTGAAACCAGCCTCAACCTCAACACACTTATCCCTCACCATAGATACTGAATCTGATTTCAAATTTAGTTTGTGTTTAAGAATCTGGAATCTGGAGTCTACTCTTGGGAAAATCGGAATGGTGCCAACAAGCTTCTTTAAATACTGCACTATAAAATCATGTCTGAGAGATCATTATTCGGAATTTGAGACTTTTCTTGGTGGGGCTTCTTTCTCTAGCACAGCGACTCCTGTTTTTGAAGATCCACCAGCTTCCTTCTTCTTTACAATAGCATTGTTAGGTGTATCAACAATCACTTGTTTCCCTTTATTATTTCTAGGAATATCTTCCTCATCCGAAGACTTATGTTCACTATCAGATAGCTGAACAAAATTATCTTCATCTATCTATTCTTTCTCAGCTCTTGCCTCAACATCCTCATGGTGAATGAAATGATGATTATAACATTATTCTTCAAAGAGCTTATTCACTTCATCTTCATCCCTTTCATCTAACCCACGAGTAGAAAGCTTTGAAGATTAAGCTTGAGAGGTTCGGATTTACAATATTTCGGATGAGATTTCCATCTCATGAATGTCTTCCACTTACTTAATCAAATTTATTGTGTCATCACTACATTAATCTTCTTCCACTTCTTCCCCAACTATATCTAATTCTTTTTCATAGGATTTTTCTCGTGTGAGAAATTTCTTACCTAGAATCTCAGGTAAAACCTCTACTAAGAATGATTCTGGTACAGGGATATTCTCTGATTCTTTCTTAATGTCCCTTAGAAGGGATTGAACAATTTTAGTCTCATGCATCTTCTTCTTTTGTTTCTTTTCATTAGCTTGTTTCTAAAACTCATCTGATGTCTTCTCTTTCAAATCCTTTTCTTCTATATGATCCAAAACAAACGGTGGCTCTCCTTCCTTCTGGTTTTTCTTATCTTCCTGTCATTTTTCTACAACCTCATCTGGGTATGATTTTTTCTTTTTAGGTTTCGGAGGTGCGGAATTGGATTCCTTAACTTTTGGGGTTTTATCTTCATCTTCTACTTCCTTCAAATTTATCTTATTTCCTACCTTTTTAAATGGTTCAGCCACTACTTTCTTTCCTCAGAACAGATTCCGCATCCTCCTCTGGTAGGTCATAAAATTCCACGGAGTCTTTAGAAATTACAGTGATCATCATCCTCAAAGTATCATCACTGACTAGAATGACATTGAAATTTATAGGTTTTGAGCTGCAAGGTATTTTAAAAGATTCTAGACACCGAACAATCAACAAATAACGAATAAACGGTTAGATGAAAATCTGAGCCTTCAGATTTCTATTCTTGATATTATTTATCGTATTCAGAATATGCTTAACAAAATTAACCTTACTTCTATAGACCAGAAATTCTAGGATGTACATATCACTCTTATTCAATGTGTCCTTGTCACCTTTTCTAGAAATGATAAATCTTTTAACCCATAATTCAAGAATATGGTTATTTGTAGAGTGGTGAGAAATATTTGGAGTCTTGACATCAGTAAGCCCGAGGCACTCCATAGCATTTAACTTTAAAAATATTCCTTTGACATCCGAAAACTTGAGGGAATAGAATTCAGCTTCCCCTTTATATGGAATACCAACTAAGCTAGCTTCCTTAGTATATGATAGAGCATATGTCTTTCTATATCTCTTGAAGGAAAAATTCATTGTACCTTCTTCCTTAAATAAATTGACGGATTCATATAACTCAATTAGCAGATCTGGATACACCAAATCTTGATCCCCATGCTTTGATATGCAAACAATCTCCCATCAATTCAATTTTATGTTCTTCAAAATGATTGAATCATACTAGTTGAAGATGTTTAGAAGTACCAACCTTTCTCTATAGAACTGCCACTCCAGAATTGGCTTGACAGTAGACATAATTTTCTTAGAGGATTCTTTTATAGACATTTGAAACTGAGAAAACTATGAGATGTTGGGAACGGTCTTAAGTAGAGGGTCATAACATCAGCATGTGAGAGATTGAGATCAATGTGGGATAGCCCTTCAAGGGTCCTTTATAGAGTTATTACAAGCGACGTTTCATCTTCCAAACTCAATCCAATTGCTAGAAATCCTTTTGATCAGATCTTATGGTGGATATGATATCCATAAGGAAAACTTGATAGAATCTGATCTTTTGATGTTTTTAAGATAAAAATTCCGATTTAAGGTAATGAGAATCCAAAAAAAATGAGAAAACCAAATAAACTACCAGTAAGTAAATGATGATTATGAAAACATAATATAGAAACATACCATTCAGATTATTAGAAAGATTATTCGTATTAAAGAAAATTCTTCTTGAATAACTTTAGATTCCAAAAAATTTTGATTATGAAAGAGAATTTTAAAACGAAAATCTTCATTGCCATAAATTTTGAGTACAAAAATCTTTATTACGAAAATTTTATGTACGAAAATCATCATTATGAAGATTTTCATTACAAAAATGTTCATTACGAATATGTTCAATACGAAAATATTCATTTTCAAAATCATCATTAAGAATACATCATTACAGAAATCTTCCTTACGAAAATTTTGAGTATGAAATATTTGAGACTATGAAAAATTTTCATTATAAAAGATTTGAAAAAAAAAATTGACTATGTGAATTTCCATTTAATTTTTTAAAAAAAATATTGGACTAGGAATTTTTTTTTTAAAAAAACATCATTTCGAAAAATTGGAAAAAAAACAAACAATAAAATGTACTCCCCTTATAAAAAAGAGTTTATTACTCTAAGGAGATTGATTTCAACAGAAAGTTAATAAAGGTGATTACCTTACGGTTATCATTCCTAACTTCTGTTTAATGTATTCAAATCTATCATAGGGTAATGATTTTGTGAATATATCAGCAATTTGAACTTGCGTTCCGATCAATTGAAGAATTATATATCATTTTTTTTTTGTGATATCTAAGAAAGTGATGCCTAATTTCTATGTGTTTTGGACGAGAGTGATTTGAAGGGTTTTTTCATAAAGTAATGGCACTAGTATTCTCACACAAAATTTGTGTTTTGGTAAAACTCATACCATAGTCTGTGAGTGTATGTTGCATCCACAACACTTGAGTACAATAACATCCCGCTTCTACATCTTCAAATTCAGTAGTGGAAAGTGCTACTGAGTGTTTCTTCTTGCATGACCAAGAAACTAATGAATCTCCTAATAATTTAAAGTTCCAAATATAAATTTTCTATCCATTCTACATCCAACAAAGTCAGCATCCGAAAAACTCTTAAAATAAAATCATTTCTAGAAGTATAAAAAAGTCCTGAATCCATTATTCTCTTTAAGTAGTGATTTTGTTTTCAATTACTTTAAATGAGATTCCCTAGGATTGTATTGAAATCTTTAACATAAGAATATAGAAAACATTATGTATGGATGACTAGATGTCACATAATGTAAACTTCTTATCATACCTCTAAATGATGTTTGAAATACTGGTTTTCCAGCTTCATCAAGATCAAGTGCGTTTGGTGTACCAATGGGTGTAATAATACTCTTAGTGTTGTCATATCCATACTTTTTAATAAGATATTTAATATACTTATGTTGGGATATATAGATTCCTTTAGGTTTTTGAGAAATTTTAAAACCAAGGAAAAATGATAACTCACCCATCACACTCTTTTAAACTTAGATTTCATTAGATCCATAAAGGATTCAGCTAAAGATTGCTGTGTTGAACCAAATATAATGTCATCGTAAAATATTTGAACAATCAAAACATTTTTCTTATCTTTATTTATAAAAAGGGCTGGATCTACATTTCCATTGATAAATTTTTTTTATGAAAAAATCATGTAATTCTGTCATACCAAGCTCGAGGGGCTTTCTTAAGTCCATAAAAATCTTTTGTATGTTTATAAACATGTTCAGGATGTTTTCAGTCTTCAAAACTTGGAGTTTTTTCAACAAAAATTTCCTCTATAACATAACCATTAAGGAAATCACAATTCACATCCATTTGGAAAAAATTTAAATTGAAGAATGTTGTAAAGGAATGTAAAAAATGAATAGATTCATGTATAGCTACTGGAGCATAGGTTTCATTATAGTCTATTCCTTCATGTTGATTTATAGCCTTCAGCAACAAATATATCTTTATATCTTACTATGATTTCATTTTCCTCACACTTATTTCTAATGACCCATTTTACACCAACGAAAGAAGTTTCCTTAGGTCTTTCAACCAGGGTCCAAACATTATTCCTTTCCAATTCATTTAGCTTATCTTGCATAGATTTTATCCAATAATCATCACCTAAAGATTCATCATTGGTTTTTGGTTCTAATTGGGAAATAAATGCTAGATGTTCTAATTTATTTCTTAAGGAACTTGTAGTACTTACAGGTTGATTTACATCACCAATGATACTATCACTATGATGATTCATTAGAAACAACTGATATGGGTTTTTTAAAACATGTTCATCAACACAGGGTAAGAAATATTCTGGGGTAAATGAATAAAAAACATTTTTTGGGAATCTTCCTTATCAGAAAGATCTTCTAACAAAGTTTGATAATCAGTTTTTTAAAACACGTCTGAAGATGTAGTTTGGGGTTGTTTAAAAACAATAGGATATGTTTTATCCAATTTAACATTTATTGTCTCTTCAACAGTAAAAGTGTTCTTATTGAAAACCATATAAGCCTTAGAAGTTGTGGAGTAGCCTAACAAAATTCCTTCACTAGATTTTTGTGTGAATTTGCCTATATTATCTTTAGTATTCTGAATGAATACTTTGAAACCAATAACATTAAAGTAGGAAAGTATAGGTTTTCTACCATTCGATAACTCATTAGAAGTTTTATTAAAAAAATGTCTAATCAAAACATGATTTATAGTATAATAAGCAGTAATTACAGCTTCAGTCCAAAAATGTTTGGCTAAAGAATACTCACTCAACATGGTTCTCATTATCTCTTGATGAATTATATTTCTTTTGTAAACAACACCATTTTGTTGAGGTGTTCTGGGTGCTGAGAAGTTATGATTAATTCCTTTTCTACTAAAAAAAGTTTCAAAATCAGAATTTTGAAATTCTCCTCCATGATCACTGTGAATAGTTATGAAAGTAAGGTTTTTATCATGTTTAACATGGGCTACAAAACTTTTGAAATAAGATAAAGCGTCACATTACATTGCTAGAAAATAGAGCCACGTAAATCTAGTGTAATAATCAACCAATACAAATACATAACACTTTCCTCTAATGCTTCCAGTTTGTGTTAGACCAAAATGATCCATATATACTAATTGAAATGCATTAGTAGTTGAGACATCACTGACTGATTTAAAACATGATTTTTGTGGCTTTCCATATTGACAAGGATCACAAACTTTTGAAGAATCATATCTACGCTCTGATAGATCCTTAACTAGTCTTTTCTTAGAGAGTTTTAATAGGTTTCTAAGGTTACAGTATCCTAAAATTATTTTCTATAACCAAGAATGATCTTCCATTGCACTAAGGAAAGGTAATTCTTAGCTCCTATGGTCTTATAAGTTTAGTGTGTAAACATTCTCTTGCCTATGGGTACAAAGAATAAAGACTTCCTTGGAATTGTGTACTAAGCACTTGTCATTACTAAAATTCACAAGGTAACATTCATCACATAGTTGGCTTCTGCTAATGAGGTTTTTCCTAAGACCATTAACAAATAAAAATTTGAAATTAAAGTTTTTACAAGAAGAACGATGTTACCTATACCAATAATTTCTCCCTAATCATTATCTTCGAAAGATACTTTTCCTCCTTTCATCTTGAGAATATATTCAAAGTAGTTTTTGTTGCTAGTAATATATCTGAAACATATACTATCCATGTACCATGTATTTCTGTTGGTACATTCTTTATTTTCATAAAAATAAATCTGATAGACTTTCAAAATCCAACTTTTCTTGGATCTAAAAATTTCAGAAAGAAAAATTTTAGTAACCCACATTTTCTAAGAAAAATAGGCTTTATGAAATCCTAAAGACCGAGTTTTGTTTAGGGAACAATTTTTTGCCCAGTTCCCACAATAATGACATTTAGTACAGAATGGAGCACTTTGAGGAACAAAATAAATGTTACTAAAAATTGGTTTAGAACTAGTATAACCCAAACCAGAACTATTCTTTAGAGGTCGGATTTGAGAGTACATATTATTAAAATTATCCTTACCTAATGTAAAGTTTGACAAACACATTCTCAAGGAAAAAATATCGGATTTCAGTCTGATATCTAGGTTTTTATCTTCAAAAACATTTGGATTGGAACTACAGTTTGGCTCGAAAACATTTTTCTTAGAAATTATATTTTCTAGATCGTTAGATTGTTTATCCTTCTCACAATTTTTTGAAATACTTTCTAAATCAAGGGTTTTATTATTAAGATCATTAGAAATATCTGATATTTCCTTAATAAGAATAGAAATCATAGAATTTTCCTTATCATGGGTTTTCTTGAGTTTAGAATTCTCATTCTCAAGAAGCATTGAAAACCTAGAAACTTCTTCATTGGAAGGTAATGTATTATCTTCAACAGAAGAATATTCTTCAACCGAAGATTCATAATATTTATCATTACTATAATTTTTATTTAAAGAAACATTGGTTATTGATTCATCATTATGTACCTTAGCCATTAAATAATTATTTTCAATAGGATGTATGGCTATTAGACCATGATTCTTCTGTCTAAAAGATTCGTAATCAGATGATTCATCTGAAGATTCACCACTACTGGCACTCCAGGTGTCATTATCTTTCAAGAAATTCTTAGCTATAGCATTGTAGTACATCTTTCTGTTTCTCTTAGAATGCTTTTCGTTTCTTTTTTTTCTTTTAAGCATAGGGCAATCAGGCCTTATATGTCCATCTCTCTTGCATTCATAATATGTAACTTCTGAATCTTTCTTATCCTTCCTTTCATTCTTCTTATATCTGGATTGAATGTTCTTCTGTCCAACAATCGTGTTCATCCTTCGAGAAATATTTTCTAATTCATTCTCTAAATATTCACTTCCTCTAGATTTGGATTGTATAACAACTTTATTATATTTGGATCTTTTAACTCTCTCAGAAGTCTTGTCTTTCATGAGATTTTATGTTTTAGTAAAAGCAACACTGCCCTTCCCATTATTCTTCTAAATTTTGTTATCATCTCTCTTCATTATAGTCTCATGTTTAAGAAGAGGTCCAAAACGTTCAGCAAGAGAAATCTAAGTAACCTTTATATTCTCTTAAATAGTAGTCCTCTTTGATTCCCACTCATTGGGCGTGATGTCTATGATCTTATCGAGAAGGGCTTCATCATCTAATCCTTTCTCACCCATATATTATAAAAAATTAATGATAGTCATAAATCTTTTGTGCTCCTTACATATGGGTTCTCCATAAAAAAAGAAAAAACCATGAAATTTATCTCTGATCATGGATCTTCTAATTTCTATAACTATTTATGTTCTAATGTGTGTAACGTCAGGTTTCTTCAAAATACAATTTGCTGCTTCACAAGATAAAATTTGGCTATAAATATTTTTGGTCATAGAACAAATCAATGTATTTTGTACCTTATGATTCATTTGATATTCATGTTTTTCATGATTTGTGAAAGTACTAACTTCTATGCCAATGATTTTATATCCTCCAGTAAGCATAAAAAAATAATCCACTCCAGTATTGATAATGAATGTCTTCATGCGATCTCTCCTATATTCATAATCATTCCCATCAAAAATAAGTGGTCTTGTTGGATTTAGGATGTCTATGGAACCAACATTGATTCCTGCCATCTTAAAGAAAAACATTCCACACAAACTTGTCAGTAAAAAATGTTTGTAAAGAAGGAAAATATTCCTCATCAAGGAAAATATAGAACAATGAAAAACGTGAGCAAGGAAAACATATATGTTAATAAAAGAATTTCATAGGCATGTTCTAATACAAATTGTTGAGATGGATTGGAGAATGATATTCCCCTTAGTTACCAAATGTAGGATCGTATGATGATCAATATATAAGAGGGGGTGCATTTTACACTTTAAAAAATTCCATAGGAACTTTTAAAGATGGTAATGTTTAACAAAGTTAAACAAGAAAAATTCACAAAACCTCTAGTTCTATAAAAATTCTTGAATCCGGAAAAGCGATTCTAAGAAATTACCTCCAGAATGATGGTTCCTTAAAATGAATCTTAATGAATTTTTATATAGATATATATTCAACCTTAAATCATATATAATCTTACTAAATCAGAGTACAAGTATAAGGAAGAATATGATAGTTATACTTTCCTAAAAAATCATAAATGTAGTGGAAAACTTGAAACAAAACATATAACAAGTAGTAAATCTTTTAACCCGAAGAGAAGGGTATCCATTAACTTTGGATAAAGGTCCCTTGATTTATACATTCAAGAATGTCTATCTTACCCACACCAGGGTAACCCCTCAATACGAAGATCAGATTCTGTCTTACTATCCCTACAAGCTCTTAACATTATGGCAGTTTGCACCTCTATCTTCCTTATCATAGAAGCCCTCAACTTCAAGGTAGTCTACACCTCTGTCATCCTATCTTCGGAATTTCTCACATGTAATCATCAACTTTCAGAGTCGCATGAAGCAAATAAGAACAAGTTGTTGAGTATTCACTAAGAATGAGAGACTCTCTCTAGAAACCAATTCAATAGCATGTAATCTATAGACTCATATAACAGTATTGAGATCTTTTAAATAATCTTCTATTTATAGGCACGACTCCAATGGTCGGCTCCCTCTTCCAACTGTCATATTTTTTATTAAATTTTGGAGGGACATGTACATGTGTCACTCAAACAATGGTTAGTATGTAACTGAATGCACGAAATCATTTTATAACCAATACAATTGTATCAAAAAATATTGTTACATAACCATAATAAAATATTAGGAATGTATGAAAATAAAAGTACATAGTCTAACCAAAACCACATTCGGGGTCCATAATACAAGCATATTTAGATTCGGTTTTCTAAGGAATTATGAACCTAAACTCTATAGAATTTCGAAGTCTGAATTTCAAGGAAATTCAGAATCTGGATTCACAAGAATTTGGAACATGAACTTACAATTTTCTTGGGTCAGAGTTCATGAGAATTCAGAGTCATAACTTACAATGTTTGGAGTCAGAATTCATTAGAATTCAGAGTCTGAACTTACAATTTTCTAAGCCTGAATTCATTAGGATTCAGAGTCATAACTCAGAAGAGTTCAAAGTCTAAATTCAAAGAACTTGTAGTAAGAACTCATAAGAGTTCGGAGTCTGAATTCAGAGAACTCGGAGTCAGAACTCATAAGAGTTTGGAGTCTAAATTCAGAGAAATTGAAGTCAAAATTCAGATCTTGAAAACAAAATTCTCTTTATCTATCTTTTATATGATTTTGAGGTTTTAGATATGAAACCGAATTTTACACATAGACAAGATAATGATCAATGAAAAACACAGTGTGGATAAATTTCCTTGAGGAAGGAATTTTTTATAGAAGTAAAACATAGAGTAAATGAAATTTTCCTTAAGATAAGGTGTTTGTGATTTTAAAAACAAAAGGAATGGTAAAGTAATATGGAAACCATATTGACGTAATAATCTCCCCAAACATGAAGTAATAGAAAATTCATAAGGATAAATTTATTGAATCAACATTTCCTAGGTTTGACAAATCAAAAAATATATCTTCTATGAAAAATACCCCAAATGAATCCAAATATATTTGGAAAGCCCGATTAAACATATCCATCAAAGTGGTTGGTATGTTCATCAAACTAAAATCCATAAAAAAATAACCATAATGGACATATATTTTTCGAATCATTGTATGATATATTTTTTAAGGCCTAAATCATATCAGATGATACCCTAGAATCAAATCAAAAAAACCCCTCACTCCTCTGATCTTGTCGAAGATGTCGCCTATAAGTAGAATCAGATACTGATTATTTACCATATGATGGTTTAACATTTATACATGTAAAACCTTATGGTAAATTTCTACTTCTAGAAAAAAGGATATGTCAATACTAAGGAGAAGTATTTGTCTATTTAAAACCCTTAGATTCTTTGTCCTCTAGCTTCCTCTTGAGCTCCTAAAACTCAAATGTAGAAATCATGAAATGAGGAATGGATAATGGTAAATGTCCTAGTGTTATCTGGAATATAAAATATACTTATTTCTTATGAGTTATTATAGAAAAATAGTATTGTAATAAATCCATGACATAGTCTAATAAAAGAGATTAATAAATCAATCAAATTCCTTGATCATCCATATAAAATATAAAAATTAGTGTTTCCACTCTATTCAATACACAAGGATCTTGTCAGGTTTATATTTTATGGACAACCTACTTAGCCTTATAAACATAGCTACATCCCCCATGTGATAACAAGGACAACACATATTTATAAAAGTCAATATCTGATTAATTATGAACAAACTAGTATACATTGAGAAAGATATCAATATAATCATCTTGAGGATGAAGAGGATCCAAATATAACTAATTCATTGTGACATTTCACTTTGAATAACTCCTTGTTAGAAAAACTATACATAAATAACTAAAAATATATGATGTGAGAATAATTTTTCATAACAAATATAGAGCCCTTCTCTAAGATCATAAAAATTTTCTTATATTGTCTCTCATCATCTCAAGAAAGAAGTAATCATAGAATCTATATTGTAATAATACCAAAACTCTACCATGATGTAGATTAGCCTTGTTTTGAACATCCAAATAGCCCTTGGAAAATCATTAAAGCATGTATGAAGTGATCTTGACCCTCTTGTATATAGGATTTTCTTGATGGTTAGGGATATATAATATAGCATATAACCCAGATTCCAGAGCCTAAGATCCACCCTCTTAATAGAAGTTATGTGGGTATTGCTTCTAAAATCCTCTTACCAACATTTAAATAGACTATAAAGGTCATGGAGATCCCTCAATATACCACACCATGAGTATAAAACCTTCAAGAAACTAATAATCAGTCCCTAGTCTAGTAAAAATGAGGTATAACTAGATTTTCCGCAAGTGGAATTAATGGAAGGTTAGGTCCCATCAGGTATGATCTTGGTCACCGCCACCATCCTTTTATACATTTTGAGGCTTTAATGGATGAATATATCTAAAATTTCTAAGATAATATTTAAAAACATGATAATAAGTGAAATTATTTTATGATGTTACAATGATAATCATAATTAATCAATACCCAAAGCATTCTTACCTGACTACCCATGATTAAGGTCCGATAATTGATCATATTCCAAATTATAACCACATAGTTTATGTTGTATGGTGTTTTAATTACATGTTATAGAGTAAAATTTTGTTTAATTTTAATTTAAATACCTATTTAATGAAAACAAAATCATTTTATATTATTTATAATTTAGAAAATATTATATTTATATAATTGTCTAATTAGATAAAGTAACATTCCCAAGTAATGAAGTCATAATATTTATAATGTACAATTATTTGTTCGTGTACATATAAGAAATCATTTACTCTAATTAGTAAAATATAACAGTTATTACATGTTGATTTGATTAGATGAATTTTCATTCAATGTTTATAAATGTAGAGGCTTTATAACCTAAAATTGTAATTCATGTGAACAAAATTAACATAGTTTTCTTCCCAAGAAACCAATGGCTCTTTGGTCAATCATTTAATAATTTGTTAATTAAGTATACAACTTTAATATATGATGGAAAATACCAATTAGGGTTTGAAAAAAAATTTAATTATTCCAAATTTTCATATCCTGAGAAAAAGTTATCAAATTTTCAATGATAACCATCAAGTCACATACAAAAAACAAATGAAATATGACTCATCAATGTAACTAAGTATAATAATATGGAATATAATATGAATGAAATTTGAATTTAAAAGATCATATGATGTTTCATGTACAATTATTCCCTTCCATACCCAGGAATGAATGAAATTAATTAAACATAATAATCCCATAAACACTGTGTGTCAATGAATGGTGAAATCAATTCTTCTATAATAAGATTAAACAAAAATATCAACTCACATATAATGAAATTTGATATTTTACCAATATAATGGATAACTACTATTATTAGTGGACTCATTACCAAATTATTAAATGTCTTAATAACTTATTTAGCCAATATAAATAGCAATAAATTTAAAAAATTCACTGAAGATACATTGTTACATTCTAGACCCGATTAACTCATACGGTATAGAACTTATTCGGCCACTTTGACTCAAACATGATTCCATGTATGCCAAAGTTTGTCGACTAAGAGTGATGTCCAAATTTGGGTTTGTTCGGTGGTTACTCTATTGGTTTAATGTACAATATAGTTGAATAATAGTTAATTGGTTTATAGTGGAAGAAGAAAATATTGATAATAAATAACCATAGTAGAAGATGAAAATGAAACCATGTAAGATAAATAGGATGAACAATAATCATCAATATTATATACAAAATGAAGTCAATGTCATGAATTTATACAAAATAAATTGGCATACATGGAAGGATTATTACATAGTGAACAATTATATCAAAAAAATAAAAGTTGAACAAAAAATATCACCAATATCATCCCAAGACTACGCTTCGTCCTTAACTATTAAACACCATTGTATCAAATGAATCAAACATAAAAAGTAGTACCCTTTCACATTCCCAGACCTGTAACCATTATATGTGTTTTCTTAAAAATCAGTGACCTGAAAAATGTAAGAGTAAAACTCAGTAGGACAACCCTAATAGTATATATAACATGTATATTCTATAGGTATAAAATTAACATGTTGTACGTAATGTGATAGAATGAAATAAAAACTAAAATAATAACCATGTTTGAATCACGTTCCACATGTGAATCCCAACCAACCAAATATGCTTTGGACTCAGATGAATTTATTTAAATAAGTCACCTATTAAATTTCATATCTAGTGAATATGATAATAGTAACCATGTAATAGTAATAATTATGGAGGACCGTATGTGAACCCAAATAATCATATACCATAGATTTTTATGACATATCACAGTTATAACAATGATGATAGACTAGAGGGTTTTACATATAATCGATGGGGATCACACATGGTATACCACTAGTGTTAAATCTCTAACCAATTAGTTAGAGAAATTCAAATGTAAATACAAATATAAGCATAACAATATCCCAAGGTGTGTTTCTAAGTCAGCACATGTCTGAAGTCATCCAGATAAATCCAAGGACCAGTCCAATGTAATCTTTTTTTGTATATAATTATAATGAATTATAATTAGTGCATAGAGGAATTATTATAACAATTGAAAAATATGGAGTTAAATGGTTGGTATGTCACACATAAACCAGATCAATTAATCAGGGTGGCATTCTATGAGATCATCAGGTATTCTTAGGATAATCCAAGGTTGGCTCAACTCCGACCACTCACTTAATAACAAAAATGATTCATGATCATATGGGGCCATTAAAAAAATATTTATAGTCCCTGTGTTAATCCATACCTCTTACATTTATATTTAATTACATCCAACCCTTTCCTTTAATAAATGATAGATGTTCATAAGGGAATTTTAACATTAATTCATGTTACAAACAAATAATAAAGGGTCCAAGTGAAAGGTACTTTCCATACGATATAACAATAATTTATTTATTATAACTTATTAAAATTAATTTTATACAAGGAATAACATGTAATTGGTGTCATGGGATAATATATAAAATGAATTACATAATGGAGTGATCCATCGATAGGTTACAAACTTCAATAATGTCAATAGGTTTCGTAAGAGGTCTAGTTCATTGTTATTACAAATGATTTAATATATTTTACAATTAAAAGGAAATTCATAGAGATTATGGAATGAGACATAGTGTAAATAATTATAATAGATAAATAATTTGATCAGAATTATGTAGACCACCAACCTTATAGAGTTTTAGGAACAATATTCCAATATCATCCAATTATTTGTGTTGAAATGGGAGAAATCAATGAAATAGAAAAATACCGGAAAAATATAGAATATTATCTTACGTAGAAATAATGCTGAATATGGTGAGACAAACTAAGAAACAAAGAAAATGGATCGAATATCTTAGAGGTACACATCAAACATTATAGCTGGTGAGACAATTAGAGTCCAATCAGAGGAGATTGATCAAAGCCTATATGAAGGTGGATGGTATCTCTCATGTGTGGAGGTGTTCTGCATGGAGAGAAAGGAAAAAATAAAGTGATTCTTATAAATAATAAGGTTAAAAAGATTACTTTCACCCATATTTAAAGGGTCACACCATTTGGAATCTTGAATCGGCTAAACTATACAGAAATCATGTTACACCACTATCTTGGTGGCATAAAGTGTGCATGCTAGGTGCATGGTTTTCCAGTTATTGAATTTCCCATGTGGGTCCCATTTATAATATGGATGCAGATTTATACACATCTTTGTGGCCTTATTTTAATGTTTTTAAAACCACATTCCCCCATATATGTCTCACTCGACTGAGCTACACAATTACTAATTACTATGTTCAAACTACTTGACTCATAATGATTTTTGAAATACTAGAGCACTAGGAAACGAACAAGCCTCAAATTCTCACATACCATTCATTAAACCTTTAATCACATCCATTAGAAAAAACAATATATTTTTACAAAAGATAAAGGGATTATTCTTTAAGAGAAACCCTTATATGTTACAATAATATATATTTATATAACTCATACAAATAAATGTTTATTTAAGAATATAATATAATATTTTTTATGTATTAGTAATCACTTCTATTTTAATATATATAGAAAATTCAATAAAATAGTATTATAGGCATTTTATATAGTTGGATATATACACGTATGAGATTATTTAATTTATTGAAAATATTTAAATAAAATTATTATTAATATTATATACATTTATATAATTGGTAATTTTTTAAATTTATATATCTTTAAATGGATTTTATCTAAATTTCAAATTTTTTTATTTTCATACTTATTCATTATAATTAATTTTTCTAATTTATATAATAAAAATTATTTATTTAAATAATTCATTATTTTTATAAAATAACCATTTTTATTTTTTCATTTTTATTCATTTTTAATATTTTTCATTTAATATAATTTTTTCAATTACAATATTTATTCATTTAATTTTTTATATTTGTTCATTTTTTAATCATTATTGATACGCTTTATTAATATTTTTAAAATTTATTAATGTGTTTTTCCCATATATTTTTATCTATAAATATAAATAAAATCTATTTTTGTCATCTTTATGTGTGTTAGTGTTAATGTGCATGCAGTTACTTATATATTTATGTCTTAAGATTATTATATATTATATTACATCAACATTTTTTCTATCTATATTTATAATATAATATAGTTGTATACACTAAAAAACATGTTTTAAATATGTGTATAATCTTATATAAATATAAGTATGATATATATAATCATTGTAGGAATAAGAGATTTCAGACAAATGAAACATCACATACGCCCCTAATCCCACAAGGATAGGTCACTCCCCCTCCTATGGTTGTCTCATTCCATAATAAGATTAGTACATTGATTGCCCTGAAGGTTTAATGGCTCGAAGGCCAATACATGTGTCGATACCCCTACCTATGCCACTCAAGCATCACTACCTTGCACCACCTCCTTCATCACTACCTGCTTACATCAATGTTTACATCAGAACCACAGTCATAAATCCATCAAAGTTGTTTGAAGGATTTGAACCTCGGTCTCTTGGATGTTGGGGGCAGTGGTGATTACCACTCGACTATGGATCAAGACAATACATCTTTAATAAGAATGACATGAACCATGGATTTACAACCCATTGTCCAAGAAAATTTATTAAAATATAAATAAAAAACAAACATATATAAGAAGAATAAGTAGAATTATATCTTATTACAATATAAGAAGAATATGTAGAATTAGATATTATTACAATATTAAAGATTCCTTCAATATAAAATTAGTACATTTAATTAAACTCTTAGATTGAGTCATATAACATAAGAAAATCCCAATTGAATATGAAATTACTTCCTTACCCATAAACATTATGAAATTCCATAATCTAATAAATTCATAAGAAAATTCACAATAATGAACCAAAACAAGATTATAATAAGCATAAAATTACCCTAGATATCTTACTATCATTATAGTTATAAGAGAATCCAATTATTTATAGGGAATAATATTGACTCACTATAAAACCCAATGTATAAATAGTAAATGAAAATATAAATAAATATATAACCCAAAATAATATTAATGAATAACACATTTGGAACACATTAAATTTCTATTAGAATATATAAAATGACATGAAGTATTTCAAATATGACATTGGATAACTAATCAGTGATTGATGGCCAACCATACCATGGTACACTATAATGAAATGAAACTATAATATTTTTCATTATATTTTAAATCACGAGTTTTACATATTTACAAAAAATATATGTTTACACAAAAACATTCACATATTTATATTGATATATTTACAATTAAATATTTCATAAGTTTACATATCTATGTATCTATATATAATATATTTATATTTAATGTAATATATTCATGTAAAATATGATACATTATATGCATGGGTTCTATAAATTTATTTATTTTTTGTTAAATATTGAATTCTTGAAGTAAAAAAGGATGAATGTGAATGAAAATTGGATTGATTACAACTATATGAAAAAAGTACGAGCACATGGTAAATGATTTCATATTTTTATAAGAGATCATGAAAATGACCATTGTCAAGAAATATTTTTATTATTACATTGTTGTTATTAAAAAAACACTACTTATGTTGTAAGAAAAACACATGATCCATCAGAGAATAGATAAAATTTATATTTTCTTGATTGAATGAGGGAAAAACTAAAATCTCTTATTGATTGGGATAAAACTATAGATTACAGATCATATTATATGAGTATAATCATATATGATGATGGATATCTTAATGGGAAAATGACTCTGGTGGTTAAAGATGACATTCATGATTATCCAAAGCTATTTGAGATGTCAAATCATTATGAAAACATGTCAATGTAGGTATTTTTTTACTAATTATACAAAATTTTCAAACATATTGATGCTATTAAATTACAATAATGTAAACTAATGAATCTAAACGATCATTATATGTGGATTTTCATTCTTGAATGATATATAACTTGAAGATAATCATTTTCCAAATCAAACATATAACTCTAAATGAATTCTATGATAAGTGGGTGTGTTCTCTAAAGAAATACAAGCATTTCTAAGACAGTATATATTATTTTATAGGGAACATGAAATACATAATAATTTTTGTATGTGTGGGGAAGATTGATAAAAAAACATTAATCAACTCCCAAAAATGTTGTATGGTATTTTCTATACATTAGAAGATTTTATGACTATATAGAAGTAATGAAACTATAAGATTATTTGTGTGGATTTCAAATAAAATAATTTGGGATGGAAAAAACTATTTACTAGAGGAATCTCCTTTGTGGAATAAAATAGATCCTCTATATGATAAATTCGACATGAATTGAGAAACCTTTTTCTAGAATTATGTATAGTTGGAATAATCCTTTTTCTGTAAAAAGTATCACAAGACAAGGATATATTGGTTAATTATAAATATCCAAAATATTTATTCATACAAAACAAATACCTAATGTTTTATCACATTATATCATTAAAAAACATGACAATAATATTGATTTTAATTTGGATCCACTGATTAATGATATAAAATAAATGTGTAATTCAGGTGTTAAGTTTTATGATTCTGAAATATATATATATATATATATATATATTCCGTTGAGATCTGTATTTTTGGGGCTAATAAATGGCTTCTCATCTTGAATGGTGTTTATTTTCCATGTGTAGAGACACTTTCATAGTATGGTATATTAGAATGTGTGAGTAACTAGAGAAACATTTATTTTGTTTTTCATGTATTCTCATTTACTAGTCACACAATATATGTGGTAATTTCATATTGGTAATGTATTTGATGTTCCATGATGGTCAATTTTTTTGTTGTGACTTACTGGTGCATTATATCATTGAAAGTGGAATGCTTATTTTCCTATATCTATCTTTTATATACAATGCATTACATGTTGTTTTTGAAAAGATAATGGATATTCTATATCAATATTTAAGTTGACAGGTGGTTCTGATGGACTTGGTCCTACATTTGAATGGTACATTGGATGATAAGAATACCAGATAGCACCATTGATTACTTGATGGATAGTTACAAAGTATGGAATGATAATATGTAATTTACATGAGTTTTTGTATAATGTTTTTAATTATTTGGGATTAGTTCGAGGTTGTTATTTCCGATGGAACATGATTCGGAGGACCAAAATACTCGGAATGATCCGTCGAAAATTTGATTAGCTGTAATTAGCATGCATGAGTAGTTTCTAGAAAAAGTGGAACAACTCTTAAAAGGCATCCCAGATCAGAAATCTGAGGGCACCGTTGTGATCAGGATGGTAGTTTTACCCTTGGTGCAACATAAGTTTAGTCAGTGTAGGCCTCCAATGAGAAAACTTGAAAATGGAATAACCGTAAATAAAATAATTAAATAAAATAACTTTATTTTTTTTCAAATGCTTATAACTCATGAATGATGACTTGGATTAAAAAGTGGATACCACCGCTGAGCTCGTGAGGGTATTGTTTCTTTAGGTAGATACTACCATTGGCCAATGGGGAAAAGCAATGGATGTTAGTTTTTGGCCGTAAATAAAATTATTAAGTAACAATTATTTTATTGCTAAAATAAATAACTTCTAAACGGTAACATAGATTGAAAATCCAAGAGTACCATGGAGTTTATTTTGACATTTTTCTATTAGGAAAATCATATCCTCGACCAGCTGGGGTCAAGTATGAATGTTAATAATTTATTGAACTTTTTTAAAGGAACATTTAATAAAGGCTTGTGCGACATTTTATAACATTTTAAATGGTGATCGGATTAAAAATCAAAGGGCATTGTTGAATCTGCAGCCCCGGGATTTGCTCATTAGAGGATTCACTTCGACCTCAATAGGTTAGGTGAGAAAGATAGTTTTCGTGGCTTATATAAGAAATAAGAAAATCACATCGAAATTGTTTTTTTAATTTCTTTTCTCTTTATCCAGTGGATGAGAAGCGGTGGTGGGACTGATGAAATTACAAGCCATTGAATGGAATGACGCTTATTTACATGTAACTACACCAATGGGAATTTGAGAGGCTCATTAATTAAATCTACCTCATTAATACTTCACATGGGACACACTATTTCATCTCTCATATTAATATGGAGATCATAGAGGGGTGTTGGAATGACTTCTCCATGTGACGACGCTCTGTAAAAGTATCGTGACACTAACCTCCTGAATGATGAGGCTGGATTCAGTGAGCAGTGACGAGCGCCCGCGAATCACGAACTGATGACAATGACGAAGATGGTTTCATCGATTTTTCCTAGCTAAATTATTATACAGGAATGGGTTTTTTATTTATGTTCATTTATGATGATTTCATTTCTCAGGCCTACTATCATATTATCGCTAAGCGAACATGCAAAAAAAAGTCCCAGACCCTTAGCCGATTCGCCCGTGTTTCATTCTTCGGGGAAGGTTTCCTCAAGTTGACGGAAACACGAATTAGTGGGTCAAATTTTGACAACGACACCCTGGGAGATCCATTGGGGAATATGACACCAAGAATGGAACACTTAATCACAACTTGTGGTGCACGAAAAAAATTTCATGTGCCCATGTCGGAGGCAACCGGTCGAGGATGGAAGAGACCAGTGGAAACCGGTCGTGGGTGGTCGAAGGCAGTGTGCGATGGTGCACCATAGTGGCTGAAGGCAACTTCCCTATGCCATTCGCATAGAAAAAAATGGCAGAAGCAGCCACAACCAGTGGGCTGTGGCCAAAGGAGTGTGGCATGGTGTAGCTGTGGCCAGCGGGCCACGGTAGGAAGGGGCATTGTGACCCTGTGCTGCGCTGCTTTGGAGGAACTCGGTTGGTCGAATTTCTGACTAATGAATCATGGTGGGGTAGTGCCCCACTAGATGGATGAAATGACCCTGCAACCATGGGGTCATCAGTACTCAATGGTTCATCTTTATCCCTGATCCATCCAGTATGTCGGATCTGCGCATCATTTCGTGTCGGACCTACGTCCCAGCCAACCAGCGCAGTTGGGCCGAGCCCCCACTCGATGGGGCTAGTCAACCACAGCCCGAGCCTGTGAACCAGCCAGAAAACCCTGACGGGCCAGACCTAGGGACCAGGCCGACCACCAGTGGGACGGACCCGAGCTTGGTCAGGTAGACCCCAGGACACATTGCGTCGGGCCGGTCCATCCAATTCAGACTGGACTCAGGCCTAAGCGGTACCCAAATAAAGAAATGCACGTAACTGACCAACTGGGTGTCTATTAGTAAATCCATCAGTGGCATTGAGACCCCTTTTGGTAAGAGGTCTATTTTTCATATTCGGGTGGGCCTAACCGAGCTAGGCCAGACTGAGATGTGATCACCCCCCATATCACGGAAAGGGGGGTACTAACATACCGGGTGTCTGATCAATTCCCCGAATGTGGCATATGTCCCCTTATATAAAGGTTGTCCCCTGGAGATACTCTATGTGAGGTTTGAAAGAGTATGGCATGCGAAATGGGTTGGATCATACATGAATCCAACTAGAAGCTTTTTACAAAAGTGATAATATCTCACAGATCGGGTGTCCGACCAACAAGCCGTCAATCACGTTGGGACCCCTATGATTGGGAAATCCCTAGGGTATGATTTTTTAGGGACTTCATACTAGTTGAAATATAATCGAGGGCTTGAGTAGTGGTTCTTCCATAATCAAGTTGGGTATGAGAGAGAATATAGTGGTTGGATGGGACATGAAGAAGAGCAACCAATGCGGGCCATTATCAGAAACTCCAGAGTGGAATGATCTACCTCTATGACTAATCAACTATACCTCTCTACTTGCAACCACGTATAGATCAGCATCTAGCGACCCTGTGTCGATTAGAAACATAGAGACCTTGTGTGGATCGGCATCTAGTGTACCTGAATGGATCATAAACATAGAGACCCTGTGTGGATCATCGTCATAGCGACCTTGTGTGGATCAGAATTCTAGTGACCATGTGTGGATAAGCAACTACCGAACCAGTTTGGATCAGCTGTAGCATGACCTGATGATGACCCTCCTTACAGTGGCCCTTCATGTAACAAAAAATTACGTCCAAGAGTAGACTGATAGTGGAATAACATCTTTGGGATCTGTTGTCTAACTTCTAATGCAATAAGATGATATAGCTTACGATTGATCATCTATATTCTTGAACATTGAGCTGTATACCTGGTCGAGTCTAACTATTACATCGTGATTTTTAATTGAGGTCTTTATTTGTGTTTTTTCCTTTATTGAACTCTGGGAGACCCTCTGGGGTCTTATGGTCCATACAGAGTATGTATACACTCACCCATGCACGGGCTTCTCTCACACCTTGTTGTGTCTTGTGTAGATGACGAGCAACTGAGCTGAGAAAGAGTAATCTAGGACTAGGCAGTACACGGATGAGAGAGGCTGACGTGAAGTGTTGTGAAGACAATTTTTACCTAGCCATCATGTAGGATCCTCGATGGATGATCCAAGATCTGTTTTTCACTTTTCAGTTGTACTTGTACTTTTCATATTTGGCTTGTATTCTGACTCCTTTAAATTAAGTACACTTTTTACTACATAGTTTACTTTGTGGTTTCTTGTTGTTGTGTTATTAGATTGTGTGTTTGAACATGTTTAATTTCAATGCCTTCCAGTTGTAGGGAAACACCTTTTCGGTGCTAGTCGCCATCCCCTAGACAATTGAAGGAGAGCTAGGGGTAGCCACGGCACGAGCCCAGATGGATGAGTCGTGACCATGTGGTATCAGAAGGGTCAGTTCTACTGATGAACTAGTACTATGATCATTCCACGAGAGAAATAGTGTTATGTGTTTTGAGTGTGGATATCAATTCGGGATGTCCAGGGTTGGGGCGGAAGCAGGCATATTAATACATCAGGACCCTAAATTCATATATTTGACTCGATGCATGAAAATGTTGATTGTGTGTGTTGTTAAAATATTTTAAATTGGTCTATTTTGATTCATATCACCTGGTTTAAACTTTTTGCTATGTTTAGTCTTAATTATCTTTCAATATGACTCCACAGAGACAACCATCCAGGATTCCAAAAAGTTTTCTTGATGACAGCCCACCGAGTGATGAGGCTTCGGTGCATGGCCATCATACTATGTTAGCACCTTCTGGTGGTGCACCAGCAGCAGCACCGCCCATTGGGAATTATTTTCCACTAGCCCCAATGGCGGACAGAGCATTCCAACTGAGCGATTTTAATGATCTCCAATGGCAGAGGTCACGGAGGATTCAAGGTGAGACAGATCCCCAGACAGCCGAGGACTGACTGGAGGCTCTTGTTAGATATTTTTGTCTAGTTGGGATATCAGTAGAATATATTGTGATACTAGTAGCTAGTAATTTACAATACGAGACCATGATGATGGTTCGATGGGTATTGAGGCATCAGTACATGGACTGTGGCCCGAGATGGTGCCTTTGGGTGGTGTTCTAGCAATACCACTACCCTTTTGTCAAGAGTTACAACCGGCACTACTAGTAGATGACATATGTAGGCTCGATGAAATACAATGTTTTCAGAAATAGATACCCCTTAGGTTCCATGGAGAGCCTGACTCATAGGCGGAAATGAAACTAGCTTGAGGTGGTGACCAAGTTTCTATCTAGCCAGGGTGTTATTTGATCCGGCAGTGATCGTCGTAGTGAGCCTTCTACAAGGATTGGTATGGAAATGACAGAGTTTAGATTACCCTGATCATATGATGAGGATACTTTTCTATTGAAATGCTTGATAACCATCCTTTGATAAGGGGGACTCCTGTTATATAAAGCTAAGTGGTGAGTATTCCCAAGATCTTATACAGCTTCGGTAGTACGACATGTCGGTAGATGAGTGTTAATCGTGGCATACTGACCATCCTGAGTACTTGAAGAATATAGTAAGTTTATTGATTTAGGGATCAGACCACCGAAAAAGGTGTGTTTAAAGATATATGAGCCAACACTAATCCTTTATGAATTCATTCGAATGATAAGGTGCTAGAGAGAAACATTGTTGTTGAATGTTATTTGGCTGAGTGGACCAAACCAGTAAATATTTGTAGTGGGAAAGAAGGAAAAATATTCTAGTAATAGAGACTTGGGCATGTAATATTTTTCAAGAAGAGGTAGTGATATGGATAGATAAATCTGTGGAGAAGTAGACATGGAAGTGGATCTAGGAGAGCAACGTGAGGTGGTATACATTTGTGTATGTTACAACCCCCACCCCAATGTGGTCCCCACTAGGCTCAAGGAGCCGGAGGACATGTGAAGGGAGTAGCTACATGCGATCAAGGAGTGTGACCCAAGGGCTATAAGAATGATTCGAGGTGCAGTCTGTGTCTACTACTTGTTGCAATATTAATATACATAGGTTCAATAATTCCTTCATTCTGTGAATATTTTTTAATACCTAGAGTTTCTGGTTATATTGATGACTTGACCCTTACATCTAAAAATAACTTTGGGTGGAGATATGATAATCACACATATGATGATGCTATGATCTAACCCTTGAGGTGAGAGTTTCTATTCGATATTCTTGGTGATAGCATCAAGGCCTTATGATGTTAGTTTGGGTATGGTCTGGACATCCACAACTCATACATAGATTTACTTTTAAGGGGGAAAAGTATGTAGTATATCTACATCATAGGAATATGGTTTTCCTTAGTTGGAGAAAAAGGAAACCCAGACAACACAGGATAAACTCATACATAAGAGGGTGCAGCCGATCACTCTTGATTTAGCCAGACATACACTCATGGTGATAAGAGTATTGATTTTTCATTTCCCAACAATAGTGGTAAATTGTGGGGACATCTTCTTAATATATTTCTTTAGATTACCTCCCCTAAGAGAGAGGGAATTCTACTTTGGCTGGTTACTACCGGATATTTGTACCTGACTTCTCCAGGGTAGGGGCACCCTTTTTAGCTTTGACATCAAAGGGGGATTCTTTCCTATGGATAAAGAAGTTTCAGCAGAGATTTCAATATCTTCTATAGAGATTGAATAGTTCCCCATCTTTAGGCTTCTAGAAGAGGTCATTGGGTATGTAGTCTAATGTGATGAATCAGGGACCAGAATAGGTTGTTTCCTGATGTAGGAGCGGGCAGTGATCGCCGATAGATCATGGATGATGAGACATCATGAGATGAAGTATGCTACCCAAGACCTGGAGTTAGAAGTAGTGGTATTTTCCCTGAAGATGTGGCGACACCACTTGGTGGGTGAACGGTATATGGTTTTCTCTGATAACAAAAGTCTCGGGTATATCTTCTCACAGAAGGACCTAGACAAGAGACATCAACAGTGGAATGAGTTCCTCTAGGACTATAAATTTGATATAGTCTATACTCTGGGTAATGGGAACATTGTAGCAGATTCCCTCATCGAGATGTCTGACCAACAGATGTTGATTGAGGCATCAGAGTAGCTAGTCACGCTATGGATATCGTTCATGGATAATGACAGAGAAACTTACCTCCAGTATATGAATTTCAATCCCCCAATTATTCAGTGAGTTTGGGAGGCACTACTTGAGGCGTTGACTACGAGGCTCAATGTGCTTAGATATCCTCAGGGTGGCCTTCTAAAAGATGTTCTGAAGGTGGGGAGCACATCATTATCCTCAGAGAACACACCATGGTACCAGTAACACATTGTGAACAGGTGTTGAGGGAGTCATATACATCCCCTTTAATGGTACATCTTGGAGTGGTGAAGATATAATAGGACCTCCGAGGTCAGTACTTGTGGTCATGGATGAAGGAATCATTGGTAGAGTTTGTATCACAACGCATCACAGGTCAGCAAGTGAAGACTACATAGAGCCAGCAGAAGTCTTAAGCTGAAAGGAGTTAGAGACCATTGGAGTCCGTGGAGGGATACCATGTCTTCCTACGAGTCTCACTCTGACAATGATTATGGTGGTTTAGCTGGGGTAGAAATCTATCTCCAAGGTTCTTCAGATCTTTCAAGATTCTTAGCAGAGTGGTTGAGGTGGCGTACCATCTATCTTTTTCCCCACAGATGCACCAGGTGTGTAATGTTTTCCATGTGTCGCATCTGATGAGATGTGTGCATGATCCATTGCATATAATCAACTATGGTGAGTTGGACATAGACTCTGTGGAGATTTTTATGGAGTTCCAAGTGGAGATAGAGGATCAAAAAGAGAATGTCCTTCAGGGATGTTCAATCCCTTTGGTGCGAGTTTGGTGGTAGCACGAGAACCTCCAGTAGAGCACATGGGAGTGGGAGGTTCAGATTCATGCTTAATACCCCCATTTATTTTATTTTCCATCATTTTGACTTTCAGGAATGTAAATACATAACGTGGGGAGATTGTAATGTCCTAAAATGTCCAAATAATTGTTTTTAATTATTTGCGATTATTTTGAGGTCGTGATATCCAAAAAAATTCATTTCCAGGGCCCAAAGTTCCCCGAATGATCCATCAAGAATTTTTTATGCATTAATTAGTGTGCATGAGTAGTTTTCATAAAAAAATGGAATAACAATCAAATGGTTTCCCGAATCTGAAATATGAGTGAACCATTGCGTTCAGGGTGGCTGGTTTTCCCTAGGAGTGACTTAAGTTTAGTTGGAGTAGGCCATTACTGAGAAAACATGAAAATGGAAGAACCATAAATAAAATTATTAAATAAAATTATTATATTTCATCACATGCTTATAACTCATGGATAGTAACTTGGATTAAAAATCTGAAACTACCGCAGAGCTCGTGAGGGTTTGGTTTATTTAGGTACATATTAACATTGTTTGTCATGATCCAACAATGGATGTTAGTTTTTTGCTGTAAATAAAAAAATTTAGTTACAATGTTTTAATTTTTAAAATCCCTACCATCTAAATAGTGACTCTGATTGAAATTCTGAGAGTACAGTGGATTTCTTTTGGCGTGTTTCTTTTAGGAAGAATCTATACTCGACCGACATGGTTTGAGGGTGAATGTTAATAACATATTGAATTTTTTGTAAAGGTATGCCCAGTAAACGCATCGGAAGTGGTTTCTAACTTTTTAACCTGTGCTCGGTTTTATGATTCACGGGCACCGTTAAATTCGTAGCACTAGGATTCACTTATGGTAGGTTTCACTTCGACCACAGTATGTCATGGGGACACGTTAGTTTTTGTGGATTTTAAAAAAAATAGTAAAATAACATCGAAATTTTTATTTTTATTTCTTTTATCTTTCTCTAATAGAGGAGTGGTGGTTTCGGGACCGACGACATGTCAATCAATTAAATTACATGACACTTCTTTACATGAAATCGCACCATTAGGAAGTTTAGAGGTTCTTTAAGTAAATGAACCTCATTAACTTGTCATGTAGAATACACTCATTCCCTTATCCTATTTATAAGGAGCTCAGGGAGGGTTTTTTGGAATTACTTCGCCAAGCGACGAAACTCTACAAATGCACCATGACACTAACCACCTAGAGGATGATGTTGGATTCAGCGAGTAGTGACGAGCACCACCTAATCAGGAACCGACAACAAGGACGAAAAAGGATCCTTCGATCATAGTTTTCATACCTCTTATCAAGGTAGGGGTTTGTTATTAAGGTCATCTATGATGATTTCTTTCCTCTCACCTGCTATCATATTAACCTAGAGGGTATGGGCCAAACAAACAACGCTCAAACCCTCCACTGCTACGCTCATGTTTCATTCAATTGGGATGGTTTCCCCAAGTTGATGGAAAAACAAATATGCGGGTCACGTTTTGATGATGGCCCCACGGGAAATCCATAGGTGCAGACAACACCGAGAATGGACCACCAGACATGTCCAGTGGCCTACGGAGGAAACCAGCGGCACGCCATGTTGGCAGTAGTCGGCAGTGCTGGGGGTGACTAGCAGCAATCGTCCACTGGCGGTGGAAGGCAGAACACGATGGCGCGACACAGTGGCTAAAGGCGGTTGGCCTGAGCATGTAATGGAGGAAAACAATAGTGGCACCCATAGGCACAATAGGTGGCAGCAGAACCAACGGTCCATGAGAGAAGGAGGACGGCATGGAGCAAACTTGGAAGGAATGGGCGGCATGTACCCACACAATGCCACGTGGGCAGAAGTCAGCCAGCCTTATGGCCGACCGTTGATTAGCGGTGGCCGAAATGGCCTCGCCGGCGTGGGGCTAGTGGGACTCAACAATCTGTCTTAGGGTGGTCTGAGCCAAATACGAGTCGGTCGACTAGCCGGACCAACGAGCCACCGTGGGTGGGCCGAGCTGCACCCCATGGGCTATGACACTCATGGCCTGGGCCCCCAAACAATTCGGGCCAACATCGATGGTCAGCACCTGGAGTACCGAGATGATCTTCAGTGATCCAGACATGTGTGGGGTCAGGAAGACCTCGGGACCAATTGTGTCGGGCTGATCTGACTGAGTTGGATTGGGACCAAACACAACAAGTACTCGAATAAATAAAAACGCCTATAACTAGGCAACTGAGTGTCTATTAGACACGCCGTCATTGGAATTGGGACCCAATTGAGAAATGGTACCTTTGGAATATTCATGATGGGACCAAAAAAGCAGGGCCAGATCGAGGTACGATCACCCCCATTTCAGAGAAAGGGGTGTAACTAACAGACCAGACATCCGATAGATGCATCGTCTGTGGCATAAGATCACATGTGGCAAGGAGGTCCTTTAATGATACTCTATCTGAGTTCTGATGGAGTTTTATGTGTTACCTGGATTGGATTAGACATGAATCCAACCGGGTCCATTTTATAAAAGTGCCCAAATCTCAAAACTGAGTGTCTGATCGACACACCATCTTTAATTTTGAGACCCCTATGATAGCGATGTACCATGGGTAGGATTTTTGTGGTACAACTTACAATTTGAAATATGACTGATGGCTTGAGGAGTGGTTCTCCCAGAATCAAATTTGTTATGAGAAGGAACCTAGTGTATAGTTGTGACACGAAGAGCAAGAGAAACCAATGTGGGTCAGCATCAGAAACTCTAGAGTGGGATAATCTATATGTACGACCAATCATCCCTATCTTTGTACTAGTGACCATGTGTGGATCTGCATCTAGAGACCATGTGTGGATCAACACCTAGCAACACTGTGTGAATTAGCACCATAAAAAATCTATGTGGATCTGCATCTAGCAACCCTATGAGGATCCACAACATAGTGAAACTATGTGGATCACTATCTATCTACCCTATGTGGATCAATAACATAGCGACCTGGTGTAGATCATAATCATAGAGACCCTGTGTGGATCATCATTATAGAGACCCTATGTGGATAAAAAACTAGAGACCCTGTGTGGATCAGCTGTAGCATGTCCCGCTGAGGACCCGCCTTATGGTGGCTCATCGTGGAACAGTGGCTTACATCCAATAGTGGACCAATAATAGAACAACTTTTTTGGATCACTTGATGTAATTTTAATGGAATTAGATGATATAGCTTATCACTAATAATCAATATTTTTTAACATTGAGTTGTATACCTACTATGAGCATACTATTTATTTGTTCTTTGTGATTGAGGGTTGTCATTGTGTTTTTTTCATTGTGGAACTCTATGAGACCTTCGGGGGTCGCGGGGTCCCTATTGAGTATTGTTATACTGACCCCTACAGGGGCTTCACCCACCACATTTTTGTGTCTTGTGAAAATGATGATCATCTAGGATAATAATTGAGTATTCCAGGGCCAGGTGGTATACATAGGAGATGGGCTGATGTGGAGTTTTATGAAGACAATATATACCTACCTTTCAGGTATGATCCTTGGTGGACGATCCATGATATTTTATTCTCTTTTCAGTTGTACTTGTACTTTTCATATTGGGATTTTATTCCTAACCCTTTACATTCAGTAAACTTTTTACAACAACAGTTTACTTCATCGTTTCATCTTGTTGTGTTTTTAGATTGTGTGCTTGTATAGGTTTAAAGGCAATGCCTTCCCATTACAGAGATACACCTTTTCAGTGAAAGTTTCCAACCCCTGGCCTATGGAAGGTAGGTATTGGGTATTCATGGAACAAGCCTTGGGGGACGAGTTGTGATATATTATACCATTGAGGATAGGATTCCAAATGTCATTAGAAGAGGGTCCATGTTCTACTATGATGTACTAATGATGAACTTCCTTTCATATGCATAAACATTAATTGATTTGGGAATATCAATATTGTGTTTAATTATAGGAAAATACATATCCACAAGACATGGTTGTGAGGAATGGGGTTAATCCTTAAATGATGAATGTATATATTTCTATGAGGTGTTATAACATCACATAGCATGGAATTATTCATTTGATGTTTATTTATAACATTCTCATGGAATTTAATTGAAGCAATAATGTCCCTGGTTCATGAATTCTTTGTTATCACATGACCTCTAGGTTTATGATTGGTTGTATTCTTGAATTCACATTTACTATTACATCATGACACACATAGCTATATACATGTGAAAATATGTTTACAGTGAATTGGTGGTGTCCTTCTGGGTTTGTACTGACACCTTTAATGGGTATTGTGGTGCTCATGAAGTACTCATGATAAAGGGTATATAGAATGGCGTAGTCCTGGGTGAATGTTTTTGAGGAACATCAAATTAATAAATATAGATGGTACTTAGGAAGACTACATATAGATATTGCAATATATTTTATTTATTATTTAATGTTTTACTATTTATACTTGATGACCTATCAAATTTGGGTTCAATTATATTTGATATTATGTGAATTGACATGAAATCTACTTGGAATCTTATTTATGTTGTTTTTCACTATGAGGATTAGTTAAATTATGTATATGTTATAATATTTTCTTGTATAGATATTATTATTGTGGGTATGGTCTCTGCATTATATAAATAGACCCTTTTTTTGTTGGTTTCCCCTCACATACAAGGAGGCACTCATGAGGTCATGAGGCACTTTGGAATGGACTCGGTGGTTCATATTCTGGTGTTACTAAATGGTATCATAGAATAAGTTTTCTTTCACTTTTTTTTTACTTGGTAGAAAAGAAATCAGTTATGTTGAACTCAAGTATGGGAGTATCTATGTGCATGACCGAATATTGAGAAATTAATCTCAAAGTTATCATGATGGGATTGATGATAATATTTTTATTATGTTGGTGCACTTATGAATCATTAGTGATAACATTGAATAACATGTCTTGTATATGCATTTTTTATTTCATGGTAGTTCCATAATTAAATGCACTAGATTCTGGTCATATATTATGTGACGTATAGGTGTTAAATGATTATTTAATATATATATATATATATACTATCATTTTTTAAATGAAATTATGAATGTTTTTTTATTTGTATATACATGATTGTGGAGAACACTTAGGTACAAAGGTCTAGGACTGAGCCTTGATTAGAACTATGAGTGTTATACCATTTGTGTGAATATCTCATTGTATATGTATATCTATATAAATCTTTTATGTGTCCGTTAAGTTCTTATAGATTAATATGTTGTACTCATAATAATGTTCATATGGGAATTCTAAAATTTCATTTGGAAATTTAGAATAATGAAACCATGGAGAGTCTAGATTTGGTAGACTAGAAAATCATTCCGAAATACTCTATCTATGAATGACTACCTAGTTTTAATATAGGATATATAGGATGTATCACCCAGGCATGCTCCCACACTCACTATAGAAGTTTACGAGTAACCCCTAACTCGTCCAAGAGTATTCTAGACTTTCCCTAATATGAAAATAAGGGTAAGAAATTCATGTTTGGGAATTCCTAACATTTTCAACTACAACATCCTCTAGCCTTCATGGGAACTTATGGTACTAAGGATGGTGATAATATTATTGATATTATTGAAGGAATCTTTTGACTGTTAGAGTATCCTATGGAAATAAGGGTTCATCTACATGATTTTATGCTTCAGTGACCCACCAAAAGATAGTAGGTGTTATGGGATAAGAAGGAAAGCATTAATTTCTTACTTTGGCATCCTCCCAATAGATTATATTCAAAGAGTATTTTCTAGAAACACTAATTTTCGACAAAGAACAACTGATTATAGATCTTCAGTAAGGAACAATGTTTGTTTCTTAATCCATTCATTTTATAGAGTTTATATATATTTATACTCTTTTGGATGTAAATGAGGAGAAGAAGGATAATATGTGTGATATTGGCTTTAATTTGGATCTATGAAGTAATGTTATGGTTGTTAACATGAAGATATATGTAGAGGTGCTTCATAAGACCTTGAATTTCGTTAATTGGCTCAAGGAGGACAAACATAATAGTTTTTTCCATCATATACTACTTTGGTGATTAGACTACCACTACTTTAGAGTCACTAAAACTAAGTCGTACCCATTATCAGCTCTTTATAAAAGCATCGATAAAGGGTTTGTTTATCTAGTGCTATAAAAAACCATTGATTAAGGGTATCAATATCGGTGATAAAAAGCACTGAAAAATTTTCCACCATTATCAATTATTTTTTATCCCAAATAAATGTTATATTTATCAATGCTGTTATCTCCTACATATATTTGTAATTATAATTGATGTATAATGTAATACTGATAAATGATATTATTCTTAGAAAAAAATGTCTGTTTTTAAATTCATAATTAATATAAATAAGGATATATTTTTATATATAGTTTTCTTAAATATGATTTATACAATACTAAATATGTCTTTACACTTAATATTTTATATATATATTGAAAGGTTGGTTTATATGTTAATTAAAAATAAATAATAATTAAAAGTATTTAGTGATTAATTTTAATATCCATTTAATTATATTTCTTAAAATCAATGATAATATTTAATTGTAACAAATATATAAAATAATACATATTTAATAATTAACTAATAATATTTAATAAATATGTATTTACTCTAGATATGTCAAACAGTAATTTCCCATATACATTTTCAAAGTTAATTAAATTTTATTAAAACATACAAACACAAATAATAAATTTTTTATATTTTCCTATTATATATTTAATTATTAAAATTTTATAGTTTGTAGATTACGATTATAATTAATAAATTTTTATTATTTTTCATATTTCTATATAATATATACTATTTGTTAATTTTCAGTATATATATATATATATTATTTATTTATAATTATTTATTTCATTAATAATTTATTTAGTATTTTTGTAATTTATTGAGTTTTAAATATAATATTATGTTAATTTTTCTATAAATTTAATCATTTTAAATATTTATTTATGAATATTTATAGATAAAAAGATATTTTTTGTATTTTTTATTAATTTATATGATTAATATATGTATTTATTTTCATTTTAATAAATAATTCTTTTTTATATTTTCTTATATTTATATAATGAATAACCCATAATATTTTTTGAAATATTTAGATAATATATTCACCTTTTAATTAAATTTATCTTAATTTAACATTCATTAATTTTATATTATTCATTCAATAATTTTTTTTGATTATTTTTAATTTTTTATAATTAATTCATATTAAATATCTATGTGTGTCATATTTTTGTAATTTATTCAATTTTTATATTATTTATAAATAATTATTCGTTTCTGTTTTTAATATTTTTATCAAATAAATATATTCACATTGATGTATATATATCGATATATAATAATTCCTCAAATATTATTAAAAAATTAAAAAATATATATTTTCAATTATTAAATAATTTTTCATTGTTAAAATTTATTAGAATTAAAAATTAAAATTAATTGAAAATATTAACTAATTAATATCAAGTAATCTACATTTAATAACATAGTATAGTAATGGGATTCATTCCAATTTAATATATAACTAACAGATTTTATATATAAACACATTAATTTCACGGACCTGTGTACATAATAAATGTAATTTTATATAGAAGGACAAGCTGACACAAACACATAATTTTTTCTGTAATTTCATAATTTTTAAAAAATAATTTTAAAATTTAATTATTTAACATAATATATTTACTATATTATGTTTTTCACAGAAACATTTTATATATTTTTTACATTCTAATTAAATACATAACATCTATTGCATTTTAATATTTTCATTTTTATATTATTGAATAACTAATAATCTAAATTATTTTAGGAACATTATTTAAATTGTTTCATTTTAAATGTTTCTTATTTAATCATTTTTTGATTTTTTTTTCCATTTTAATTTTTATTTATCTATATTGATGAATTAACATTTACTATTTTTTATGTGGATTAATTTTATAAAATTAATATGAAGTCATTTTCTTTTAACATAGATTAATTTTTATCTTTTCAATCATCTATATAATTAATAAAAAATTTTAATTTTAATTTTTTTTAAATCAATGAATTTTTATAGTTATTAAATAATGATATTTTATAACATAAATCCATTTAATATTTTTTTCATTAATAATGTTAATTATTTTTTACATTTGTATAATTTATTTATTTTTAATTTTTATTCATTGAATATTTTTGAAATTTATAATTTTTTAATGTTTATTTATTAATTTTAGTGTTCATAATATTGTTTTAATGTATATAATTAAAATGTATTCATTTTCATTTTAAATTATATTTATTTTTAATTTTTTTAATATAGCTATATAATTAATAAATCTTAGTCATTTTTAATATATTTGATGTCTATTCTGTTTTTATTATCTAATTCCATTCATTTTTAAAATTCAGGCATTTATGATTTTTTATTCATTAATAATTTAACATATATTTTACTTTTTTTATCAATTATCCTTTTTTATATATATTTGTTTAATGTTTCCAATTTATTTAAAATATTTTTTATAAAAAATTACTAAAAATCATCGCTAAAACAATTTCCATTCCTTTATAATGAATATTAACAGAGCCCTACTCACTCACATAATTCAATCTCTACGATAACTCAACCTCTATCGCTCCTCCTCCTTGATCATATTAAAAAAATCACCCCTCCCAAAACAAATGGAATGTGATTATATAGACTCAATTGTAGTTGATTTTGGGCACTTTTGTATTTTTTCTTCTTCTTCCAAATATATATGTCCTCTGAAACCCTAATTAAGTCACCCATTTCAATAATATTATGCAATTTGGGTTGAGAAATTATTTTCCTTGATGCAAGAGGTTTTCACTTTTGATCTCTAGGGTATCCTATGAAAAAATATCATTATCTAAGTTTGAGGGAGACAATTCATTCATGGTTCTTTGTTTCACTATGATTTCGAAAGGTCTTGGATACACATTTTTTGTTGTTTCAAAATTTTCATGTATAGAAGTGGATATTTTTGTTTTTATATGATAAATTTTGACCATAAATGACTATTCTAAAATCTTAAAATATGTCTCTATAATGTTTTTTGACATTATTTTCAAAAATCATTTAAATTTAATTATAAAACTTCTCAAAATCAGAGTGTCTGTGATTTATAATTTGATTTAAGAAATAAAATATTTTTTTTCAATCAGAGATTTAATTTTTTAACATGTATTTTCAAAAATATATTTATCTAAATATGAAAAATAGTGAAATTCATCAAAAACACTAACAAATATTCCAATTTGATAGTGGTTATTTTGTCAATAATTCTAATTCAAATTATTTTGTACATAATAATGAAATAGGTTTCCTATGTTGGATCTTAAAGAGTATTCTAATTGTTTTTATTATAATTTAAAATAATATTTGATTCAAAATGAATAAAATTCTCATTACTGAAGAAAATATTATAATTTAATACAAAGTGTTGATTTTTATTTTAAAATGTGGGTGAAAACATTGGGTTTGGAAGAATTAAAACAATTGAAATATGGAAATAGGGTTCAATGTGTAATAATTCATCATTTAAATAATGTAATAATTTTATTTAGAGTACAAACTGTAAACATGTTCAATCTAGGAGGTTGCTCTTATCAATTGTTAAAAATATTTCTTTTAATGATTGAGTTTACCTATGTAATCAATAATAATGAACTAAGTACATATATGGTTAAAATATAACAAGTTATGAATCTTAATCATACTGATAATTTAATTCATTTATTAATATTGACTATTTAATCAAAATTCACTGATAAAAAGGGTTTAAGAGTGTACTAACTGGGATCACATATTCAATATAGTGTTGAGAAAACTAAATAGTTTGTAAACTATTGAAACAATTCTATTTCAATTTTAAAATCCCAAAAACCTCATTCAACATTAATCAAAATTTCAACCAATCATATTCAATAAAATAATAAGTTAGGATAAATCGTAACTTAAATTGTTCTAGAATAAATAAAGAAAAAAATAGTTGTTTCAACGGAAGTTAATATGACTTTTCTATTCACAAAATAATAAAATTTCTAAAAAGTATCTATAATTTTCTCTATTTATTTTTATGATTTCATACTTCATTAAAAATTAGTCTATATTTATTGACACAAAAATATTTTTAGGAAAACACATAAATTGAATTATATATATTCACTGATGTTATGATTCTTTTTTACATATAAATGCCTATATCAATTTTTTGGATTACTTGTTTTTTTTTATTTGTTGTTTGTAAATTATTAATATTGTTAATTCTAAAAAGGTGTATATGAATTGAAAATAGGTTTATGATAATATTTAGAAAACCAAGTATGGGGAAGAGTTAATATTTTGTAAAATTTGAAATGGATGATGCGCATGACACTTATTAAATCCTTTGTCCACCTTTATGTTTTATTTTTCAAGTTTAATCCATCCATAATAGTTGAATGAACATTTGACATGTCAATGAATATATTTAATCATTGAATGTTAGAATAATCCTATGGAAATAGTTAATATATTTTCTAATTGGGGACATACTTTTATTTTTTGATCATTTTATATGAATAACACTGTAAAATATGTTGAATAACATATGGGTGAAATGAAAATTGCAACTAAAGATAGACTTTATTATTTTACAACATTGATAAAAAAGTTAAATGATAGTGATATGATGACATTGTATACAAATTTTAAAAAATATAAAACATTGTCTATTATATTAAGGAAATATAATTGGTAGTGTAGAAGTATATAGATTTATACCGTCTTTATAGGAGTACTTGGTCTTCTTATTGATTTTCTAAAACAATAAATTTGATTCTTTAGAAAAAAAATAATTATTGACTAATATAATATTCAATGTATATTATATCTGAAAAAATTCATGCTACTCGATGATTGAATATTATTTTATAATGACAATTAATATTTTAAAAAAATTTCAATTTGTGCTGTAAATCAAAACAAGAAAGACAAATAATTTCGTTCAAAATTTAGATGATATTATCCTATCATTCAAAGGATATGATGACAATATAGATGTCAAGAACCAACAAGGAAATTAATCTAGGTTTTAAATACAAGAATTAAAAAAGGAAAACAATGTCACCCAGATGACTCCATCAAGTTTAATAATATTTATTATGAGTATTCAGAATTTGGAAATGATCCATGATCCCTCTATCTTGTATTATTAACAAATGGAATAAATACATTTGGTGTACGAATTAGAACTCAATGTACATGGTCAGTTAAGTTTTTAATTATAACATAACTTCATTTTCATGCATTATATATGATTATATAATATTTTCCGTACCTATATATTGACAAAAAGTAATCGGTAATGATATAGATGTATTTTTAGATACATTTATGAAAGATCTAGAATTGACCTGGGAATCAATTGTTAAATTTATGACACTAATATAAGTCAACAATTCACATAGAGTGAAATTTTAAATGGGAAAATAAATGATTTTTCTACATATATAAATTTATAAATTTATTGCAGTAAATGAATTTCGTGGTGTCCCATTTTTGAATAAGGTGCACACTCAATTTGTTTGAATCATTCCTTGAATACTGAGTTTTTAGTGATAAAATATTATTCCATGATGACATAAATACTAATCATGGATGAAATAATTCAATGGAAATATATTACGAGAAAAAACATGGTCTCTACTAATAAGTGGTAAATTGTTCAAGGATATAAAATATATTGAAACAATTTTTTGATAAAAAAATTTAAAATATCATAATGAAATATGGTTCAAAAAGGATATTTGACTTCATTAAATTATAACACTATAATTATTTTTACATCACACATTTACTTAATTTCCTTCTCATAGAAACAAAATTATATGAAATGGTGTTATGGGAACACTACTAAGTGTGCCGTATAAAATAAAATATGAAATTAACGTTAGGTTGTAAATGATTTACATGTGGATAAGGAAAGAGTTATCAATAGTGAAGGGCTAAAGATGAACATTTCAACCTTTAGTAACTTACAGTCTATAAATATAAGGAAAATTTTCATTTATTTAGCATCCTTAATCATGAAAAATTTCTAGATTGGAATTCCTGAAATATAAAAAATGTCTTTTGAATGTATAATTTGAAGTAAATTGGTCTAAAATAACTAGAATATTATGTTATGATACAAGATTTATTGCTTGAATCATTACATTTAATTATACATAAATTTTTTAAAATTCATTAACTAGTCATATTTTTTTTAATACATATTTAGTAAATTTATAAACTTGAAGAAGTATCAAATCATTAATATTTAGATTCTAGTAAAATTAAATGAATTTAATAAATTATACTCAAAATCATTCGTTAATATGTAGTTCCTATTTATGGTTCTAATGGATTGATAGATTAAACAATGTGGGTAGGTATATTGTTGATGTATGGATCGTATTGAGCTCTAAAAGAAATTTTTTTATTGGATGATTAAAATGATAATTTTGTCGAATTTTTGTATTGCAAAGTGATATATTATTTTAGAAGCATTTTAATTGTGAAATTATTACCTATTAGATGTTTATAGAATTTGTTTCACAAAATCTCCTTGCAATAGTTTCCTTATAGGAAATCGGAATTCTGGGATATATTTGTTTTTACATTTACGATTATTGAGTTTCGGAAACATCACCTTCTAATACTAAACAATAGTTCATAGGTTTCTCTATACATTGACCCCAAAAATTAATTAAGAGATATTTTAATCCATCACAGGATGAATTATGGACACCTAATACACATCAAAAAAATTATAGGATTGTTTTCGGATCATATTTATTTGGATTTATCAACTAAATGAATTGTATTATCAAACAGATTCAATGTTTAGATAGAGGGACAAATATAAAAATATTTTCATATAGTGGGAATGTAATTAATTATTATATTTTATTTACAAAGTAATAAGAAAATTTTAGTATAATTTAAAACAATGGTGTCATGCTTCAAGAAAAAATGATGAACTTATCTTGTTCCAAGGATATAAATCCAATATTCATGAATATTTCATACTTCTACATCATTGATCACATATTCATTTTGGATTATAAAACAAATTAAATACCAAATTTTAAATTAATATTTATGTTTAAAACTAGAGTGTTTTTTAGTTAATGAATTGATCTTCATGAAGGTAAATTGTATCATGTAAGGTTATAATGGAAAATCGTTCATAATGACCTCAAAAATAGTGAAAATATTTTATGTCCCATATCCTGCAGAAAATAATACATTATTCTACTTGTGGCTAAAATAAATACATGGAAAATTAAAAAATTCAATTGAGGATGAACCATTCATTGGTAGATCCCAATAATTTCATGGTGTCCCAATGTTTAAAATGTCTTTTATGTTAAGGGGGACTATAAGTTGGGAATTTGGATACCCGATAGGGGATCAGAATAAATTCAACCATTAAAGTATGAAAACAGAGTTCAATGAATAATTTAACATGTTTTAAATATTATATGATTTTATTAATAATAATTTGTGTTTTCTTCTATATTTAAATAATATAAATTAAATTCCTTAATACATAATAAATAAATAATTATCCACTTTTTGATGTTATCAATCCCAAATAATATTTTGTTATCTCTTCTAAAACTAATAATTTTTTTTGTATCAACAACATGCAGATGAAAAAACCATTAGAGTTTTAGAATCACCATGTTTACTAAAATATCCTAGTAATGAATAAAAGGTGTAAAATTGGAGTTTGGATGGAATCAAATCTTCTAACTTGTTGGCTGCTAAAAATTGACCTCTATTATTTTCATTAGGAACACAACTATAATGAATGTTTCATTTGTTATAGATGCATTGAACAATGTATTGAATTCATTGAAGAAATATTTTTTTCAATATAATAGTATAATTCTAAGATATACTTTCTCATTTTTATAAAAATATTATATAATGAAATGTTGATTTAATTTTCGTTATCCCTAGCATAGTTCATTTATTTTAGATGATTTCTATAATAAATTTTTATTAATGGTCATTAGAAAATCTGATAGATCTTTATAAACATTTCCGTGAAAGTAATATCTCTAGGTTATTAATTAAAAAGTAAACCCCCACTAACTAGTTATGGATTCACACATTATAAACCAAGAAATAAGAAAATCAGTCATTATTGTTCATGATGAAGAATAATTTTAGGCGTGTGTTGATAGATAATATTTTATGACAAATTATTTATTTTATTAACATTTATTCAAATTTTATTAATAATTAAATATAAAAGTAGTAGTGAAAATAAGGATCATTCATCAAAACCAATATACCTCATATATAATGAAATGATGGGTTACAATTTAGCCATGAATAAAATTTTAAGAATTTTATATATATATTAAATGTTTTATGTTATATAAAATGAAACATATATAAATTTTTCTATATTTAGATATATAAAATATAATACAAAGACATATCCACCCCACATTATTTTCAATAAAATGAGGCCCATATAAATAATGTGTGAAAATTGTTGGATAAAAACAAAAAATAAGTATAATAATCATGCATAAGTATGACATAATTTTAATTTTTTACTCTTTATAGAATTTCAAAATAAAAATATATATTTATAGTAGTATGTTATTATCTGGTTTTTAGAGAATAATCTACATTAACATACTTGAATAATAACACCTTTTTGCTGCTTTGTTTCTTCCATAACTATGTTGACACATTAGAGGTGCATCTTTTGGATTGTTATCTCATGAATAATTCAAGAAGAAAAATATGAAATTAGATATATCTGTGATTATCAATGACATATTGACACTAATAGATTATGTTGAGTATATAATTGTCTTATATGGTTTGGAGATCATGTATATGTGAAAGGGTCAAGGAGAACCGATTGTGGAACTATGATCAATACATGAGAGCCACATGACCCTACTCTATTTGAATCTAGTCACCCCCCCCCTCCAAAACTATCCTTACCCAAGTTAATTTGTCTTGTGATAATATTTTTTCTAATTTTGAATAAATCAATCAATAATAAATTTATATTACTAAAATGATTCATGATTAAATTATAGTGGATTTATAAATATGAAAAACCCACCCATCAACTTTTTGGGAGTGGCATGTTGTAAAATATCATATAATACTTGATATATAATAAAAAACACAAAAAAATTACATGAGAGTGGGAATGATGTATCTAATGAGCTAGGAACCATGTTTCATGATTCCTTAAATGATATGAATATCTCCACAGTTTGTAAATATATTTGTACATTCATAACATGGTTGTTTATTATTATTAATACATGTTTAAATAATAAATGGTGTCCTTTAACAAAATTCAAATGAAATAAATTGAGAAGTTGATGAAAAATGGTCTAAAATGTGCTATGTTATGGAAGAAATAAAAACTGATAGACATACATAAGGAAAAATCCAAACATTCTAGTTGTTCAAACAAAAACAAAAAAAGTCATTTGAGAGTACCTTCACCCAACCTATTCCAACTCTCCATGTAATAACATTTCATGTTCATGTAGATACAATATTAAAATATGGAAATGTATCTTACATTGAACCTAATGAATATATATCTAGTGAATCAATTTCATATGTATTTGGTCTCATAAATATAAATCAGTTATTTTTTTAAAAAGTCAAGTAGTCATAGTTCTAACTAAATATATGAGGTATGTTTTCAAATTATTTTTTTCCAAAAAATGATCTACAATGATTATTGATGGTAATAATTAATTATATTTTTCATAGGTGTACATATTACTACAATATTAATTTAAATACCTATATATTGTTTCTGAATCATTAATCTTGTTATCATTTCTATACCAATATTTAATTTCAAAGGCGAATAAATTGAAAAAACATTGTTCCGATCAGGAAATAAAAATAGAAAATAATAGGAAAAATACACTTCCTAATGCATACAACGAAGGGGATAAACTCAATAACTTAATCCTTTAAAAGTTAAATTCCATTTTTAATTACCTATTTTATTTTTTAGAATAATTTTATGCTCATCACATTCATTTTGTATACCATAAATGATTATTTTTTGGAATTAAGAGAACGGGATTTCTTTTTATTGACTTCACTTGATGTCCATTGTGTGATTTTAATTAACTAAAATCAATATTTTACAAGTAAACATTAAACTATACATCATAGGATATGTTTGGATGAGAATTTGTTTTGATAGGGTAATCTATAAATATCATATAAATCATGGTATTAGTTTGATGACTAGAAACTAGAAGCTCATTTATTTGTTCATGTGGATATACAATAATGTATATATAGTTATATTTACCTATAATAATATATTTAAAAACAATTAAATTATTTTGGTTGATGAATTTTCAGTGCCTTAATAGAATAAAAACAATGACTGTGTATTTTAGGTTTTGTAAACTAATGAGATGTATCATATACCATAGATAACTAGTTCCGTGAATATGTTTTTTGAAAGTAATTTCAATTTTATTTAAAATATTTTCTAATAGTTTTATGTCAATATATTATCATTACATAATGGTTTGATTATAGTTTATCTTCCTAATAGAAGATGTAGATTTTATAAGAGATGAGTGGTTATATACTGTGATGATAGAATGATTTCTTCTATTTTATTGATGTGATTTCCTATTATTTTACTAATATGGTACATTCCAAGAGGATATATATATATTTTAAATGTAAATAATTTGTATAATAATTCATTGATATTATTCTAATAAAATAAAATTCATGAAGTATTGGAAATCTGTGGGTTGTACATTTATTCTAATCCAAAATTTACAATTTTATGCTATTTTTTCTAGATTGGAATTTTAAGTGCACTACATATTTTATATTCCAATATATTAAGGATATAATTCTTATGATACTTCACCAGAAAGTTTTCTACCTCCTGATGACAAAAGTAAGAATGTTTTTAATGGGGGTGTTGAAAATTTATTAGCTCATTATGGTAAAGAATTTAAGGGACATTGTTGATAAAAACACCTTTCAAACCCTGATATTACTAATAACATATGAGATGACCAAATTATTATGAAAATAATCTCTTACAAAAAAATATCAACAGAGAGCAATAACTTTATGAAAATTAATTTCAAAGTATGGGAAAAATTATAGTAGAGAGTCATGTGAAGATATTAAGAGAATAAAATCTTAAATAAAATCATATAAATTTAAATCTACTCACTACATTAATGAATTTAGTCCATATTTGTAATGGCCCAGACCTCTCAGGCCCATTCCTTTGTCAAAAAGAAGTCCACGAAGTGTTATGGAGGGTAAAATGGACTTTTCCCACAATTTCCATAATTTTGAAACTACACGCCGTGAAGTTTGAGTACACGCCATGTACCCCCTTTCCTGGTATACCAGGTGTTGCAGGTCGTGTCCTCGCTATGTGAAACTATGGGTGAACACTGTGTTCCCAGTTCTACAAGGCGTGTAGTCCTTCCCCGCGTACGCATTACCAGTCAACAGCCGTGTACCATGTTGGAGCTATGTCCTTTCCATGTGCAATAAATGAGTACACGCCGTGTGTCTAAACTACACACCGTGTAGTCCTTCCTCGCGTATGCGTTACCCTCAAACTGTGTGTTGACCAGTTAACGACCATGGAGCTGTGTTGGAAGTCGCGTGGAGACCGTGTAAAATAGCCGAGTACACGTCGTGTACCCTAAAGTACATGCTGTGTACTTTTCCTTTTCTCACCTAAAAAGGAGGGGTCCCCTCCTCCTTTCATCTCACCCCCTCTCCTCCCCTTCACTCTGAGTAGAGCTCTCCCAAGAGACTTGAAGGCTCCTTTTCTTCCATAACTTCTTCGTCCGAGCTCCAATTTATGACCCGTCAATGGCCACAGGATCGTAACAATGGGGCGGAACTTTCGAGCATGGGTCTGTTGTCATTCCTTCGGCCTTTCCTTTCCAACTTCCACCTGAGGAGGTATTTTTGGGACCCGAAAGAGCTGACAGACGCCGAAGGACTTCTCCAAAAGTTGATCTGGGGGAGCGCTGCGATCAGAACCTATTGAGATAGGGATCTTACCTTCGTCTCTCTAATTGGTGCATCATGCGGGGTGGGTATCCTCTTATTTTCACGAGAAACAGTTGAACCATTAAATAAAGAAAATAAAAGGCTTATATAATGGGGTTGGGAAGTTTGTGTTTGTTGTTACTTTATATCCTATGATATTATGTTGTGAATTGAATGAGATTGTACCTACTGAAAATCATGGTTGTTGGGGGCCTTTGCTTACGAAATTTAATGTTTCCCTCTCCTTCTAGATTTTCTTATGGATGGAATCTTTTTGGAATGTGTAAATTAGTTAATCACGTAAAGTTGGATGTTTAAAATTTGGAACCCTTGTGTGATCAGCCCGGTTAAAAAAATGGAATAATGAACATGTGGGTGTTGTCTTGGATGTGTGGCATGTGATGTGGGTGTTTTGTGGGTTTTTATGGATAGGGTGAGCAGTGGGGATGCGATTGACTTGGTTGTTGGTTGGTGTGAATTCTATATTGGTAACGGGCAACAGGGCTGCAATAAATGGTATTAAAGGGAAAATGATGTACGGTGCAGTTGTGGTTATGATGGTTGGCAGCGATGATGCGGGGATGGGTTGAATGTGAACGAACATTGAGTTGTGAATAATAAATAATAAAAGTTGAAGAGTTAATGAATGGTGGGGAGTGGTAATGAAACTAGATTAATAATTAATGGGGCTGTTTGGTAAGTAATAAGGGCTTGGTTGCGTTGCTTGTGTTTTCCTAACTTGATTTGTGGATGGTAGGGATATGTTTTAAGAACGACCAATGTGGTTGGTTGTGGATAGTTGCCCAGTAGTTAACGAACTAAATAAACTGTTTCTGTTGAATCGTGAAATCCTAAATGGGGTTGAGGTTGTTTGTTATATGTATGCTTCATAGTAGTAGTGTCGAGGCACGTGCTCAGTTTCTCAGTTTAAAAGCCATATGTTGGGCTATGTGGTTGGTATATATATATATCTGTATCTTTTGTGTTTTATCGCACCTCACCCATGTTGATCACATAGTGTCGAACACTCCCATTTCATGGGAGAGGGTGTTTTCCCATAGTTACAATCTCTTTTCTGCTCCTTCTCCCCTTGGATGTGATGGCTTGAGGCGACCTTACACCAAAGACTCTTCGGGTAGGTTTCGATTGGGGTGGCTTTAGCCCAAGTCTCTTCGGGCAAGTTCTACTGTTTCCCAAGAATCATCGGGATGAGGCCCATGGGTGTGCGGGCGGGATACGTGGTTGTGAGGCCCAGGTGTGTGTGGGCGGGATACGTGGTTGTGATGCCCAGGTGTGTGCGGGTGGGATACGTGGTTGTGAGGCCCAGGTGTGTGCGGGCGGGATGGGTGGTAGTGAGGCCCAGGTGTGTGCGGGCGGGGAGAGTGTGGCAGCGTCAGGACGACCGCCGTAAGGAAGAGTATCTAACTAAAGGGAAATGGTGCGGGGTACCCAATACTCTTGTTTCTTATATACTACTACCTGTTGTGCTTGTGTTTTGGTGAGTGTGGTTGGTGGGGTTGGGTGGATAGAATTCCTTGCTAGGTTTCTTTTGTTGTTCTCACGAGACATTAGGATGTCTCCCAACTTGTGCATGAGAGCTTTAGGTTTCCCTACTGAGTATAATTGTATGCTCACCCTACGTTTACTTTCAGGTTTCCGGGAGGACTACTAGGGCCGTGTGGGACCCTACTAGTCGGACATTTGGAGTTGTTGCAGTTGCGGTTCTCTTGTTTTCTTTTGGTATTGTACTTTGATCTTCCTTGTACTTTCACCTTGTTATAAATTTTTTAAACATGCATGTGGGCTTGGTTTGGGTTTATTTCTATACACATGTTCTTTTCCTTTTTGGTGGTTGACTTGTCCTATTTCTCCATCCTAAATAAATAAAAATGTTAATGCTTCCCATATTTGTGAAAATTCATACCCTTGGTGCTAGTCACCACCCCGGGGCCTACTGGAGGCGGGACTCGGGGGTCATTATCACCCTTTCACCATTGCTAGCTTAGGAGGGGCAAATTTGGTGGGAGGGGTCATGAAAGAATGGTATCAGAGGTGAGGTTGAGAGATAGGATGGAGTCTGTATTTAGGCACAATGAGGATTGCATGGGATGGTAGGGCAACAATGTTAGATAATCTTGGTGTGCGACATAGGCTAGGGAAGACCGGCTAAGACACGAGATTTTAGCCCCCCCCCCACCCCTGTGATCTGATGCAAGGACTCTGAGCCTACTGAACGACCAAGTGAGACTACATTGATTGCAGGGCAGAGACCCTATGGAAGGTACATGCATCATAATGATTGTGTTTTACTTGATTTGGTTGATCTGGGAAAGAAATTGAAATAAAATGATAAAATAAAACCTTATGTTTTCCTTACTACCTGGGCTTAGGCGATCCTTGTTTATTGTATAGCTATGGAACCTGGACGTTGTCCCCAGGTGGCCCAGATAGCCGAGGCCCAGCAGATTCAGGTGGTCGATCAGCTGAGGATTGACCGAGAGGATAAAGATAGTCAGTGGCAGAAGACTCTCCGTTCTTTTCAGTGGCAGACCCTCAATAAGTATGAGGGTGGAACATCAGATACATAGATGTAGGGGTAGCTTGAGGAGCTAGGGATCTCTTTTACCTTGATCTGTGCTCTGAGGGAGTACTGAGTTCCCCTAGCTGTCAGTCAGCTGAGTGGTGCGGCACGAAAATGGTGGACACTCTACCTCAGAGAGAGGATAGAGGAAGAGGTTCCATGGGCTGATATTGACAAGGAATTTCGAGAGTAATTACGTTATTCCATGATCACGGCGGAGAAGCAGCAGGAGTTACTCTCCCTTCAGTAGGGTAGTATGTCAGTACGTGAGCTGGGGATCATGTTCATGGATCTCCTGTGCTTTTCTCAGGATCTCTTTCCGGATGAGGAGTCTCGGACGACACTTTTGGAGGAGGCACTTCGTCCTTTGCTCCAGTATGTTGTCACCCCCTTCACCCTTCCGATGTACTTGGAGGTACAGAAGAATGTGGAGGTTGTAGAGAGGATGCACTCGCTGGGAGGTACCCCCAAGAGGGGATCCAGCCGGGCTCGACGAAGGGGAAAGCAGTCAGCAGCAGGTCTCCTGTGACAGGACCTTCCAGGTTCAGGCCAGTGGGGAGTAGACCCTAGTAGTTCCAGTTTAGATCTTCGGGTCCTCATCCCTTTTTCATGAGCCCAGGACCGAGGTGTTTTTCTTGTGGAGGTTTCGGGAACGTTCAGAGTCGGTGCCCAACCCGAGCTCAGTACGGTGGAGGTGGGTAGGTTCAGCACCCACCTCAGCAGCACTAGTTGCCAGCGAGGCCCTTCCAGCAGCAGCAGGACCATGCTCCTCTGAGGGCAGACTTTGTGGGAGGAGGCCGACCTCAGGGTGCTCCTCAGAGACCTCAACCAGGGCGTAGTCTGGGAGGTGGATGACATCAGAGAGGTAGAGGAACTGGGCGTGGACAGTTTTATGCAGCAGAGTTGACAACTCCAGCAGGACTAGAGGTGGTGCAAGGTACGATTTGTTTGTTCATCACTCTTGTTTCTGCTTTGTTTGATTCGGGAGCTTCGCACTCCTTTGTTGAACCTAGTATAGCCCATGATTTGGGACTATACGTAGAGAGAATTTCCATACCACTGGTGCTGAGTACACCAGTTGGAGGCCAGACCAGCTTATCTTGTGTTTTCCTGGGATGTGGGCTGATGTTGGGACCACATCAATCTAGTGGGGCCCTTCGTCTATTACAGATGCATCCATACAATGTCATCTTAGGCATCGAATGGTTGTTTTCGGTTAGTGCTGTTATCGAATACTTCCAGAGAATATTCGTGTTCTCCAACGTGGATGGAAAGCGTGTAGCTTTTGTTGGCGAGAGGATCTATCAGGTGGGAAGCCGACGTGTGGAGAATCTCCTTTCCTTGTTAGGTGGGATATCAGTGGTTCCAGCTAATACAGAGATGATGGATGTCTCGGAGGTTGTTGGGGAGTTCGTCGATGTTTTTCCAGAGGAGGATGTGACTCTACCACCCTGACCTGACGTTGAGCTCGGGATAGACTTACAGCCTGGTGCCCGTCCGATTTCGATGGCCCCTTATCGGATGGCACATTCGAGTTGCGGGAGTTGCGGATTCAGATTGACGATCTGATGGAGAATGTTTTTGTTACACGTAGCGTATTGCCATGGGGTGCTCTAGTTTTGTTCGTGAAGAAGTAAGATGGTGGTCTCAGGCTATGCATAGACTACCGATGGTTGAACCAGGTAACGGTCATGAACTGCTATCCCCTCCCAAGGATAGATGATCTCTTCGACCAACTGAGGGGAGAAGGTTGGTTTTCTAAGATTGATCTACAATCTGGATATCATTAGGTGTGGGTAGAGGACAATGACATCTCGAAGACGGCTTTCAGGTGCAGGTATGGGCACTTCGAGTTTGTGGTGATGCCATTTGGCGTTATGAATGCACCGGCTGTGTTCATGAGACTTCTGAACTTTGTCTTCCGAGAGTTTTTGGACCATTTTGTCGTTGTGTTTATCGATGACATTATTATCTACACAAGGTCAGAGGAGTAGCACATTGAGCATCTCAGGGTAGTCTTGTAATTCCTTCGACACCACCATCTTTACGGGAAATTGTCAAAGTGTAAGTTCCTGACATAAGAAGTACACTTCCTTGGGCACGTGGTGTCTTAGCATGGAGTGTTAGTGGACCCGTCGAAGTTGGAGGTAGTTGTTTCTTGGGAAGCACCCAAGACCGTGGCAGAATTTCGTAGTTTCCTGAGGTTAGCAGGTTACTATCGGAGGTTCATTTCAGACTTGTCTCGAGTTGCTTCTCTATTGAAAACTTTGAAAAGGAAGAACCAGGTCTTCCAATAGAGCAAGCAGTGCCAGAAAGATTTTTACTACCTAAAGGAGAAGTTGATCAGTGCTCCCGTACTCAGGTTTCCAGAGGAAGGGTTGTTGTATGATGTGTTTTTTGATGCTTCTGGCCTTGGTCTGGGGTCCGTGCTGATGCAGAAGAAGGGAGTGATCTGCTATGGGTCTAGGTAGTTACGCCCTCATGAGCGTAACTATGCAACCCATGACCTAGATCTTACAGCAGTAGTGTTCGCACTGAAGTTGTCGTGACATTACCTCTTTGGGGAGCACTTTGTGGTCGTTTGAGATCACAAGAGCCTGCATTATATCTTCTCCCACCGTGACCTGAATTTACAGCAGCGGAGATGGGTCAAGTTTCTCCAGGACTATGACATTGAGATCTCTTACACTGAAGGTGAGGGAAACGTTTTGGCTGATGCCCTGAGCAGGAAGTCACATCAAGAAGTGTTTCGGGAATCCATTGATGCTTGTAAATCGATGGGAGAGTTGGTAGCCTTGCACTTGGATGCCAGGGTAGAAGGTGTTAGAGGATGTTTGTTTTAGATGACGGTGCAGTCCTCCTTGTTGCAGTAGGTGGAAGAGTCTCAATGGTGAGACTCCGAGCTAGAAGTAATGCGGGATCGTGTTGATCAGGGGAACACTCCAGAGGGATGGTCAGAGGATAACCAACATCGGATTCTTTTCCATGGAAGGTTGTTTGTTCCGGAGGAAATGTGTGAGGGAGTTCTCCGTGAGTTCCATAGCTCAGCCTTGGCAGTACATCCAGCAGTTTCAAAAATGTACCGAGGCCTGAGGGAACAGTTATGGTGGCCCGGGGTGAAACAAGCAGTGGCGGAGTTTGTGGCTAAATGCCTAGTGTGTCAGCAAGTGAAGGCTGAAAACCATGTTCCCAGTGGTTTGTTGCATCATTTAGATATCCCTGAGTGGAAGTGGGATGACATCTCAATGGAATTCGTCACAGGACTACCCAGAGCACTGGGTGGTTATGATGCTATCTGGGTAGTGGTGGATCGGTTGACGAAATCAGATCACTTCATAGCAATTAAGGAGTCAGGCCTGGTGAGTACCTTAACACAGAGGTACGTAGACGAGGTGGTACGTTTTCATGGAGTTCCAATGACTATCGTCTCAAATCGGGATACTCGGTTTACCTCATGAGTCTGGAGGGGGTTACTGCATGCTTTTGGCACCCAGCTACGCCTTAGCACTGCTTTCCACCCCCAGACCGATGGGCATATGGAGCGGACTATCCAGATGTTGGAGGACATGTTTCGAGCATGTGTTCTGGATTTCGGAGGATCATGGGTATGACATTTGCCTTTATTAGAGTTTTCCTACAAAAACAGCTTCCACTCTACTATTGACATGGAACTGTATGAGGCTTTGTATGGAAGGCCATGTCGTTCACATATTTGTGGGGCAGAGGTTGGTGAGACAGGTGCTCTTGGGAAAGAGGTAGTGGAGAGCATCACAGAGAAAGTCCATCTTGTACGTGAGAGGATGAAAGTGGCTGAGGACTGACAGAAGTCATATTCTGATCATCGGAGGAGTCCCTTGGAGTTCGAGGTGGGAGATGATGTGTTCTTGAAGGTTTCCCCTCGACGGGGGCAGCGGAGGTTTGGGAAAGGGAGAAAGCTCTCACCTAGGTTCATCATACCTTTTGATGTGCTGAGGCGAGTCGGCGAGGTGGCATATCAGCTAGCCTTTCCACCTCAGTTGGAGAAGGTTCATGATGTATTCCATGTCTCCCAGCTTCATCGGTACTTACAAGACCAAACCCATGTTATCGACTGGGGAGAGTTAGATATGGGAGACGATGCGAACATCGAGGAACAACCAGTAAGGATCGAGGATAGTAAAGAGAAGGTGCTCTGTGGACGAACCATTCTGTCAGTTCATGTGTTGTGGAGGCATGGCGGCCTCAAGGAGATCACTTGGGAGTGGGAGACCCAAATGCACGCTCAGTACCCGGAGTTATTTTGACTTGTGTTTTCCCTTGCTCTTCTGATATTTGTGTTGATGTTGTAATTTTTACCTTTGATATACAGAATGCTTGGCTTGTCGTTTGTGCAACCTTTTGTTTCCTTGTTCTCTGAAAGTGTGTAGCATATCTAGATGTGTGGGGAAAGGGAAAACCATGATCCTTAATCGAGACGCATTAATGCAGATGTGATTGAACCAGTGAGGGTGAGTCAGTGCCGCCTAAAGTGGATAATATCTCGACATAGGAGAATAAATTTCCCAAAACCACATGTTCGGGTAGTGTGTTGGTTGTGTGGTGTTGGGGGTAGTACGAGTTGAAAAAAATCCTAATATATGAAAGTGGGAAGACCCGATTCTTAATCGAGACGCATTAATGAGGATGCGATTAAACCCGTGCAGGTGAGTCAGTGCCGCCTAAAGCGGATAATATCTCAACATAGAAGATGTAATTACTAACACATATGATTAGGGTTGGTTGTTGGGTTCTTGTTATAACGTGAACCCTAAGAGGTATCTTGTTGGGTCTCTTTGGGATGGTTTTTGAATTCTCAGGGATGAGAATGTTTTAAGAGGTATCTGATGCAATGGCCCGGACCTCTCGGGACCATTCCTTTATCAAAAATAATTCCACGAAGTGTTATGGAGGGTAAAATGGACTTTTCCCACACTTTCCAAAATTTTCAAACTACACGCTCTGTAGTTTGAGTACACGCCGTGTACCCCCTTTTCGGGTATACCCCGTGTTGGAGGTCATGTCCTCGCGGTGTGAAACGATGGGTGCACGTCATGTGCCCAGTTCTACACGCCATGTAGTCCTTCCACGCGTACGTGTTACCAGTCAACAGCCGTGTACCGTGTTGGAGCCGTGTCCTTGCCGTGTGTAATAAATATGTACATACCATGTGTATAAACTACGTGTCATGTAGTCCTTCCCCGCATATGCGTTACCCTCAAACCGTGTGTTGACCAGTCAACGGCCGTGGAGCCGTGTTGGAACCCGCGTGGAGACCGTGTAAAATAACTGAGTACATGTCGTGTACCCTAAATTACACGCCGTGTACTTTTCCTTTTCTCTCCTATAAATGGAGGGGTCCCCTTCTCCTTTCAACTCACCCCCTCTCCTCCCCTTTCCTCTGAGCAGTGCTCTCCCAAGCGACTCAAAGGCTTCTTTTCTTCCATTACATCTTCGTTCGAGCTCCAATTTACGATCTGTCAGCAGCCACAGGATCGTATTGACGGGATGAAACTTATGAGCTTTGGTTTGTTGTCTTTCCTTCGACCTTTCCCTTCCGACTTCTACTCGAGGAGGTTTTTCCGGGAACCCACAGAGTTGACAGACACCGACGAACTTCTCCTAAAGTTGATTCAGGGGAGCGCTGCGATCAAAACCTATTGAGGTAGGGATCTTAGCTTCGTCTCTTTAATTTTTTCATCATGTAGGGTGGGTATACTCTTGTTTTCCTGAGAAATAGTTGAACCATTAAATAAAGATAATAACTGGATTATATAATGGGTTTGGGAAGTTTGTGTTTGATGTTACTTTATATTCGGTGATATTATGTTGTGAATTGAATGAGCTTCTACCTACTGAAAATCATGGTCGTTGGGGGACTTTTCTTACGTAATTAAATGTTTCCCTCTCCTTCTGAATTTTCTTATGGATGGAAGCATTGTGGAATGTGGAAATTGGTTAATCACCTAAAGTAGGATCTATAAAATTTGGAACCCTTGTGTGATCACCCCGGTTAAACAAAATGGAATAACGAACATGTGTTTGTTCTCTCGGATGTGTGGCATGTGATGGCGGTGTTTTGTGGGTTGTTATGGATAGGGTGAGCAGCGGAGCTACGGTTGACTTGGTTGTGGGTTGGTGTGAATTCTATGTTGGTAACAGGTAGCGGGGCTGTAATAAATGGTATTAAAGGGAAAATGATGTACGGTGTGGTTGTGGTTATGACGGTTGGAAGCAGGGCTGCGGGGATGGGTGGAATGTGAACAGAGTTTGGGTTTTGAATAATAAATAATAAAAGTGGAAGATTTAATGAATGGTGGGGCATGGTAGTGAAACGAGATTAATAATTAATGGGGTTGTTTGGTTAATAAATAGGGCATGGTTGTGTTGCTTGTGTTTTCCTTACTTGATTTGTGGATGGCAGGGATATGTTTTATGAACGATCGATGTGGTTGGTTGTAGATATTTTCCCAGTAGTTGAGGAACTAAATAATCTATTTCTGCTGAAATGTGAAAACCTAAATGGGGTTGAGGTTGTTTGTTATATGCATGCTTCGTAGTAGTAGTGTCGAGGTACGTGCTCAGTTTCTCTATTTAAAATCCATAGATTGGGCTGTTTGGTTGGTATATATATATATATATATATGTATCTTTTTCATTTTATCGTACCCCACCCATGTTGAGCACTTAGTGCCGAACACTCCCATTTCATGGGAGACGGTGTTTTCCCTTAGTTACTAGATCCTTCCTGCTTCTTCTCCCCTAGGATGTGATGGCTTGAGGCGACCATACACCTAAGACTCTTCGGGTAGGTTTCGATTGGGGTGGCTTTATCCTAAGACACATCAGGCAGGTTCGACTGTTTCCCAAGAATCTTCGGGATGAGGCCCAGGTGTGTGCGGGTGGGATACGTGGTTGTGAGGCCCAGGTGTGTGCGGGCAGGATACGTGGTTGTGAGGCCCAAGTTTGTGCGGGCAGGATGCATGGTTGTGAGGCCCAGGTGTGTGCGGGCAGGATGCGTGGTAGTGAGGCCCAGGTGTGTGCGGGAGGGGAGAGTGTGGCAGCGTTAGGACGTTCGTCGTTAGGAAGAGAATCTAACTAATGGGAAATGGTGCGGGGTACCCAATACTCTTGTTTCTTATATACTACTACCTATTGTGCTTGTGTTTTGGTGAGTGTGGCTGGTGAGGTTGGGTGGATATAATTCCATGCTAGGTTTCTTATGTTGTTCTCACGGGACATTAGGATGTCTCCCCACTTGTGTACGAGAGCTTTAGGTTTCCCTACTGAATATACTTTTATGCTCACCCTACATTTACCTTCAGGTTTTTGGAAGGACTACCAAGGCCATGTGGGACCCTACAAGTCAGACAGTTGGAGTTGTTTCAGTTCCGGTTCTCTTGTTTTCTTTTGGTATTTAACTTTGAGCTTCCTTGTACTTGCACCTTGTTATAAATTGTTTAAACATTCATGTGGGCTTGGTTTGGTTTTATTTCTATACACTTGTCCTTTTCCTTTTCGGTGGTTGACTTGTCATATTTCCCGATCCTAAACAAATAAAAATGGTAATGCCTCCCATATTTGTAAAGATTCATACCGTTGGTGCTAGTCGCCACCCTGGGGCCTACTGGAGGCGGGACTCGGGGGTCATTATCTCCCTTTCACCATTTCCATCTCAGGAGGGACATCTTTGGTGGGAGGGGGTCGTGACAATATTCAATTCAACCATTCAAATGAATTTACCAAACCTACATTCATGTTACTACTTTAATATTCCTATTGTTTCTATAATTTATAAATACATTTACAGTGTATATGAACATTTCCCAATTGATCATACATTTCATTTAAATTTTTTACTAATTTCCCTGCCCTGGGGGTTAATATTAGTTTTTAGAAACAATAATACCTTTGGTGATAACCCTAAATGGCAACAAATATTTGAGACAATTCTCAAGGATAAGACTCATGAAGGGTTACACTCTATAGATTCTAGTAGAGCTAGTATGTTGTCTAATATTTCTCATACTAATGAGGGTTTGAAATTATAGGCTACAACTAAGTTAATTGAAAGATATAAATAGTTCATGGATCTTTATAGGAAAACCTTTGAAGGCATATTACCAAATTTGGGGATAATGATCACCACTAGATGTGTAGTGATGTGTTCCATAGGTTTTTTTCATCATTTTAATCATGTATTATTCATTTTTATTGGTTATTAGTAAAATAATCAGGGTGATGTTCCCTTGTGTCCATTTACTATATGTTGACATGGTTTCATATTTAGAAATGAAAAATTTTACCCAAAATGGGAGATTTTCAAAGGAATCCTTCTAATAAATATATATGTTCTTTTATATAACGAACCCTTTTATGGGGAAGTAACATCACTCATCCTAACCTCATCATTTTAATTTTACCTCTTATTCTATTTTGATGATATCTTTTGAAAAGACCTGGGACCTCTGAGAGTGTTGTTGACCTCTAGGATGGAGAAGCCATATGTATTCCTTTACTTTCATGTTTGATTGAACTAAAGACATGGAAATAAGAGGTATTTTAAATATGAATATAGTCTCCTCACCATTACCTTTGAACAATGATGAATATATTATTGAGTAATAAATTTTGAAGGAATGCAAATAGGGGTATGTAGTTAAAAATTCTAAGTGGTTGGTTGATCTATGCAGGGTAATTGTATGATTTTTCAAATTTTTTAACTATGAATATATATCATTGTTAGTTAATTACCTTATATGTAGATTCATGTATAATATAACATTTTAAAAAAAATTAGTAATCTAAAACACATTTCTGACTTATGCCAATCATTCAAACATCAATATAACAAATGATGTGGCCAGTATCACATAAGGAACATCTTTTATACTGAAAAGTTGTCACTTTACTCCAAAACATAGATCACATAGAAAAAAAATGTGATAATGGATTTTTGAGACCTTGATACTTTAAGAAAAATATCCATAATTGATTGTTGATGTGTCAGAACAAACCACACATCAATCCAACACACAATATGGTTGTTATGACTCAATGTTCTTATTTTCAATATAAAAGTGACTTTTTCTGTAAAACTCAATAATGATAGATATCATATAGGAAATAAGCTTATACTATCCTTATAAATTATGACAATGATATATAATTAATTTTTGATAGGTCAGAATCAGTGATTTGTCGGTCTGAGACATGATGTTTTTAGAAAGACTTTATGTGCATGTTTTCATTGTAAAAATCTATTTTTAATCCACAATAGATTCCAATTTCAAAAATAAAAAACAAGTTAAAATTATACTAATAAATTATGAAATGATGTATAATTTATTTTTGAAATTTGGAATTGTCCAAATACTAATCTTACACCAGATATGACAGGTACATCTCAAAGTTCTTTTTTCAATAAAATAGTTCCATTTCAGTCAAAAACCCGACTCCGATAGACCAAAACAGAGTAAATGAGATTAAATTATCTTAATACCATTAGAAAATGATACCTATTTTGTTTTTTATTTTTAGGATTTCATTGCATGTTAAAATAATACATGATATGGTCGATATGTCTCAAAATGTATGTTTTCAGAACAAAAGGGTGATTTAAGTCTAAAACATGGTTCACAAGGAAAAAATAAGGATAAGAATCATAGTTTTTATACGTTAAGACAATGATCCATTAATATTTTTTATTTATACTAATCATCCCCCACATCAATCTATCATAGAATTTGGATAGTATGTCTAAATGTGTGTGTTTTCAAAATTAATGTGTTTTTTACTCTAAAAAATTATTCATATTTCCAAATTCAAGATAACAAGGGCATGAATCCATGATAATTTATAATTGAGATATATTTTTAATTTGTGATGTGTATGAGTTGTCAAAAAATCAATATTAGACATGATGTGTACATTAAGCCTCAATGTGTGTGTTTAACATTTAAAATACTCATTTTATTATAAATCACATATCATATAGATAAAACATATAAAATGATATCAAATTATCTTAGAACATTACTAAAATGACCCATAAAACATTTTTGATCTGTAAGAATTAATCATATGACAATTTTATATATGATGCAGATTAATGGACTGTAAGTGCATATTCACAATAAAAAATTCTGTTTTACTCTAAAACATGATTCACATAGGCAAAAAAAATTATAAAAATCTCATATTTTCTTGATAATTTTGAAAAAACCCAATAAATCAGTTTTCTTATATTATAATCATCTTCAAATCAGTATACTCTCTAACATGGATGGTATGTATCAATGTGAAAATTTTCAATATTAAATTTTTATTTCACTCTAAAAAACCTATAACATAGCCTAAACTGGAATAGTAGCTTGTATATTTTTAATACATTAATTAAATTATTTATAATTCATTTTTGATGTGTAGGAATGAACAACTAATCATGAAAAAATAAAATATAGTCAGTATGACTCAATGTACATGTTTTCACATAAAGAAGTGTAATTTTACTCTAAAAAGACATTAGTTAGAGAAAAAAGGTAAAATAAGATCGAATTTCTTTAATATAAAATTGAAATGATCCATAATTCATTTTTCATGTGCCTGAATTCAATAAACATCAATATGACACATGGTGTATCCATTATGACTAAAAGATCATTTTTAGATATTAGGGTCCATTTAGATAAGAACATGATCAATATATCCAAATCCAATTAAATTATGTTATAAATTCCTGATAATTTTTAATAATGATCCATATTTTATATTCATTGTGTAGTAATTGACTTCACATAAATCTGACACACAACATGGATGGCCAGACTCAATGTTGTTGTTTTCATTATTTATGTGTCATTATAGTCAAAAACATAAATCACATAACCAAAATTTTGATAATGAGCTTTCATTGTAAATAAAAACTATAAAAATGATCCTTAGTTCATTTTTTATGTGTTTGATTTGACCAAATATCAATATAAAACATGACATGGCTGGTATGACTCGATGTGCATGTTTTCATAGTAAAAGTGTCATTTTACTCTAAAACACAGATCACATATCCAAAAATAAGAAGAAAAAAAATAATTTACATGAATATTCAGTACATTGAACCATGATTATAATTTTATGTGTAGGAATTTACCACAAATAAATCTGAATAATGATGTGGCATGTATGAATCAATGTTGTTATTTCCTATATAAAACTACAATTTTAATCTAAATCTAGATTATCAATGCCAAAACCAATCAATATTGATTTTATTATCTTGATACTTTATGAAAATTATTTATAATTAATTTTTTACATGTAGGATTTTCCCGCAAGTATATCTAACACATGTTTTTTTTGTATGAATGAATGTTTTTGTTTTCAATCAAAGCGTCATTTGAGTCTAAAAACAAATTAAAATTTGAAAAACGAATCAAACAAACTCAATTTTTGACAATTAATTATGAAAACAATACATAATTATTTTATTCCATTTATAAATCAAACACACATTAATTTGACACATTATGTAGTAGTTATGTTTTAAATCATTAGTTTCCAATATAAAACATCCATTTTGTCCGAAAATTGATTCACATTGGTAATAAAATGAATAAATAAATAAGGAATCCAAATCTATATGTAATCCTAAGTACATACCTAGTAACTATTATGAATATCTCATGTCATGTCTTATTAAATAAATGAATGATATCATTGAGCATTGAACAAGGTCCTAATCTGTAGTCAAGAGACAGAGTGTTCTAGAACCAATTAGCAGAACTAATAGGTTATGAGATATAAACACCATAGGTAACCACCAATGATATTTAATTCAATACATACCATGAGTATTATATTAATCAATATTTAATTATAAAAATGTAATTTCGTCTTGTAATGTAAATGTATTCAAGTCGGTTATGTTTTCTCATCGTTACCAGGTTGGCCATACTTTCTTCAGCCTAATCCAGAATGTCTCTAAACATGTGAAGTCATGTATATATATTCTTAAAAGTAATAAAGTATTTATGCATTGATATACATGAACTACCAAGGAAGCATGTCTTAATGTCATGGAAACCACATAAGGATATCATACAAGTCTCATAGGGTTTGAAATGTAGAGACCCAAAGCCTGACGTACATGGACATTACATTACTTTTGAGGAATACTTAGTACATAACAGAAACACACACACAAGGACTGTAATAGTTTAGTGTCTTTGGAAACTCGGAATATAATCTTTTAATCGTGGTGAAAGATCTTCAACATCTCCCATAAAGATCTTCTTTTTTTCTAAACATAAATCCTTTCATTATGTCCTGGAAAAAAAACTTAAAAGGGTGAGCTCAAATGCTCAGTAAGGGTAAACAAAACAAATATCAATCACATCATATTCATAAGAACATATCTTTTGTAAATCATAACCTGCAAAAGAGATCATAACTTTATAACATGGGATAAATCATGGCAATGAAATATAATCCCAATATTCATAACATACGACATGAAACTTTGTGGCATGCACACATAATCATAGTGAATCATTTCTTATTAGTGAAGACTCATTTACAAGACTATCTTGGTGGACAAAGTCCATTTCTGAACTGAGTTCACTCCTCATTTCAGTCCTGTTTTACTGAACCGATTTACCCTGCCGTTCCAGCAATGTCTATCTCATAAGATATAAAATCTTTACCCAATGCATTTGAGGGAGATATAGGTCCCACCCATCTCATAATGATATCATTCTTATGTGTGCCACAAAATCATAAACCATACATCATAGCATAACCCATGTAATAAAAATGGAAATCTTAAACATCATAAAACTACCCATATAAGAAAAGGGAATTCATAAAAATAATTCCATCAAAACATAATCAAATCAATGTAATAATAGGGATAGAAACAGAACCCTTTATTATCTTATATGGAGAATAATTTCGATAAAACACTTGCACTCCATTCTTGAGGAAAATATCCTTTCTACTTCAAAAACACTTTCCTTTCTTTAACATGTCATACAATTTTAAACTAAAAGATGTTGATTAAAAATAAATCTGAAAAATTGTAAAGGAAGTTTCTTGGAAATAATGTTTTAAAAATATATTCATGTCGTATAAGTTAGAAAAACATTCTTCTCGTACTTTTGTCGGAAAAGTCAAAAAGTACCTCGTACGAAAAACGACAAAAGATTCCTTTCATATCTTTTACTAAAAACTCACCGAAGGGTAAAATTGGATTTAAACAATTGTAGGTGGATGGAAATAATATTGCATATTGAGGAAACACGGATGTGGATGATAAAATACGCCCTAGTAAATAACAAAGTATAAAAAATCTCGTATAAAAATGAGATTGTGATATTTCCCTTACCCTTGGTCCGATTTGCTTCGTAAGTGTCTGAAACAATCTCGAATAAAAATGAGATTGTGATATTTCCCTTACCTTAGGTCCAATTTGCTTCTTAATTGTCCGAAACTTATATATAATGATTTAAATAATGTTATTGACTTATTCCAGAATCATACTTATTGTTATGATATCATATATGGTCATATTTTTAGCTTCTCATTAGTAATATTTCATTACTACTTGTTATTCGGGTGTTTATTACTTTTTGTTCTTATGCATGTTTTGTCGAATAAATTCTTATTCTTCTCTTTAGGTTATAGATACCTCATTTCCAGAATGTTATTAGTGTAATATATATCATATCCATTCATTAAATTCATTTATATAATCATTATGAAATGAAGATCATGTAGAACGAGTCGCATCACATCGTGGAGACGGTATTCCGTACGTACGCACGATTGATGACATCGTTCCTATGATAATGGAATTGTATTGGAGTGTATGTATACTATTTCAGAATCAATATCACTTTATAATATTCATATCTAGTCATTATTTACACAATTATACCCATCCATGTAAGGTGGTGGTGGAAAATAGATTACACCACGGCGTGGAGACGGTATTCCGTACGTACGCACGCGTGGTGATTTCTTTTTCCGTAGGATGGATTGATGGTGAAATAGGGTTGTTTCATACTTATGATAACATATCAGTATGGGAGTGATACTGATGTTATTACTTCATAATTAAAAAACTAAAGAAGAAGAAGCGGAAGAAGAAATAAAGATGAAAGAATCGGTAACAGACATTACCTCTTCTTTGAAGCGCCTCTTTGAGATCTCCTTTTAGGGCACTAAAATTGGTCTTTGAGGAAGACCAGAACCTCTAGTATGTTTCTAGGGAAGTGTAGATGGGAATTTGGCAGGGTTGGGCCGAGATTGAAGGCTCAAAGTGGTGTGAGGAAGAGAGGGAGGAGGTTCCCTTTTATAAGGGAGGAGAGGGGCACCTTTGGAATAACTAAAACTATTATTTTATTATAAAGTCAAATTCGGTTTTAAATAGCTCAAAATTGATTCATTTCTAAGATAAGGTGGGGATGGGTCTAAATACTCTCATAAAATAGAATTTAGACATGTTTAGGTTCCTATTTTAACCTTATCATTTAGATTTAACATTAAGTAAAATAATTTTACTTTTACCGTGTCTTCTTTTCTTCTTATACTATAAGGTTAATAAACTTACTATAAGAGGCCAAAATAACCCCAAGTTGCTTATTATTAACATATATAACCTTATCTAAGTCATATTTCTGAAACTAATATTTTTAGGAATAAAATAACAATTAATAATATAATATTTGTTTTAAAAACTATTTTATGTCAATTTTGATACTATCATGTAAATGATTTTTTTGAAAATCATAACAGAATGATTAGTTCGAAAAACCTTAATTAAATCAATAATAACATGTCATAATGACCTATAAAATTAGTTTATTTCATTAAAAGTCTGAAATTTCATTTATTTTGATATTTATAACATCAATTATGTCAATATATCATTAATAAGATAATTACTGCATCATCTTTGTGTCATAAATAAATTAAATTATTTAATGTCTAAAAATTACAAATAAAATACCATTATGTAGGAAATCTTTTTAGCTTTCTAATTACTATTTATATTAGAATTTATCTTATGTATAACACTATATTTAAAATTATTTACTTATTAAACTTTGATTTTAACTATTTTAACCCTTCTTTAAATAAATTAATAATAAATGTCCTAATCTAATCCAAGTGGGCCTGAATGGTAATATTTTATTACTAAGGTTGTTTTTTTTAAATTACACTTATCCAATAGAATTAGGACATGTGTTAGGGTAATAATAATATAATTTTTACACTTAATTACCCTATTTACTTTTAACCATGGTTAAAAAAATTAAAAAGTTACTATTCACAAAAAATTATTTTCATCTCATTGAACCACATTTTACTTACTGAAATCAACCATGTCTCTCCGATTTTTGAAATTCCACTCACAAAAGTTGTAAAATTAAGTTTTATGAAAAATTCATTTTTCATAACTACCATTTAGTGGTTTCACTATTCATCAAAAAATGAAAGTTTCCAGAAAAATACCGAAGAATTAGTCCTAAGCTATATTTGATATTATGAACTCAAAAATTATGTCTATTTTACCAAATTAAAAACATATCAGTTTAATTAATTAATTTAAAAATTAATTCCCGTCGTCAAAACAAATAGCGTGTTCTTAAGAGATAATAACTATCAAAAGATTGACACTTGTTTATGTCTGGTTTAAATGTGATATTACATCCAATGAACAAAATTGTATGAAATTGTAAAAATATATTCTAAATATACTTTAAAACCACTCAAATTAATAATTTATCACTATCAATTATTTCGATTAAAAAGGTTGTTTTTAATTAAAATTTAGTAATGTTCACTATTCATCAGAAAATGAAAGTTATCTGAAAAGTACCAAAATTTCACCCTAAGCTAACTTTGATATTACGAATCCAAAAATGAATTCCATTTTGAAAAATAAAATATAAAAAATTTCAAAAAGTGTTTATTACTATTCAGAACGGCTAGTTTTAATAATATTTTAATAGCATATTGTTTTTTAGTTAAACTCGTTATTGTGTACTACACACGCTACCGAGGAAGGTCGTGATTGCGTGTAATGCAAGGCAAGTCAAGGATGCATGTTGTGCAAGATCCATTTTGTGTAGCGTAAAACACAAGACATTAATGAAACTAAAAAGAATATTTTTCATAAAATCTCAGGGTGTTACATTCTACCCCCCTTAAAATGAATTTCGCCCTCGAAATTCGTCAGGGTTATAAATTGTTTACTATTTAAAAGTTTCTTTAATAGAAACCCACACCATAAAAAGGAGTATCAAAACCAATCTTTAAAAACAAAAGTATGAAATGTATCGGTTACCCAAATAAACTAATCACTGGGTTTCTACATAGGTGAAAATATGGATATGGAAGAGAAATCTAACCATCATGTTCTGATGGAGAGTGGTAGAGAACATGGCTATGGAAAATCCAGCAATAACAAAGCCATAAATTTGTGACGATCTAAGGAACTGTCTGATTCATCAGATATAATAGCACTAGGACACCATTTTTGGTTTTCAAGATCGTTTCACTAAGGTTGATGAAATAGGAATTATAAGAAATAGTTTTGTGATTTCGGTATATTCTCACCGTTGGTCATTCTTTGGACAATTTCCACTTCATCTCTTAATGAAATGAAGTTGAATTTGTCATTCGTGATGTGTTAGAAGATCATGTGATAGAATGATGGGTCATTACATCTATCTCAAACAAAGGGTTAGAAAAGTTATCAAAAAATACATAAGTCCATCTATAGTGAGATTAATGATATATGGTTCCTAAAATGGGCTTATACTTCATATATCATACTGCTTAATATAATAAAACTAGTTTCTACTAAACAGGGATTTCATGTAGGCCAGTGGTAGGCAATAAAGGCCAGTCGCACTTCGGTTGTGGGTTCGATTCCCACGGCCTTGTCCGACACGATGGGATGTCGCCCGTCCTGCAGGTTGTCCTTTTTCTAAAACTATATTATTATAACATCCCATCAATAATATCGAAAAAAACTTCTATCCTTAAACAATACTAACTTATGTCCAACATAATCCATTCTAATCATTAAGCATATCTTAAATACTTTAGTCAAAGCTCATAGTATAAAGAAAATGATTACTTGTAATGTCACATAACAATCATGTGAATGCCATCATTTATCCCCCATATATCATAAGATATATCTTGTTGGTCAAATTACAAATAGGTGAATACCTTAATAATGTATTCTCTTGAAGAACGAATACCCATTGAACCATAGTGAAAACATGAATGCAGTTAAAAGTTAACACTATCCACATACCAAAATCCTCAAAATTCTATATACTCAAACCATGATATCACTTAGTCTTTATATCAATCATGAGCTCATGAATACTATCAAACATATTATATCCTCTTTATCCCTTCATTATGTGCATATCATCTGCTTTCCAAAAATATTTCAATCACTTTTCATGGTTACCGATGCCATAAAATTATTGAAAACCACATTAGACCAAAACATAAATATTCCAATATTCCACAATACTATATACAACATTATTCTGGATTCCCATTACATAAACACTTAATCATTCCACCACATCATTTTCATATTCAACATCGCCAATGGTGATCGCATGTGACTTCCCTTTGTCCTTTGCCTTAAGTGGTTGCTCATGTCAATCATCGCTAACCCTGGGATTATGGCATTTATTAGCATGATGCCCCATTTCCTTGCACTTGAAGCATTGAAGTGTTATTGGTGCGTTCTCTGCAGTCTTTTCTTTATTCACATCATTAGAAACCATTTTTCCATTACTTCAACACTCAGCTTCTCGATGACCTTATTTTCCACACTTAAAACATTTTCCAGTCCCTTGAAGACAACTTCCACCATGATTCATTCCACACTTTGAGCATAAGGAAACATTCATATTCTTATCACCATTATTCTGAGATTTCTCCTTGAACTCCATCTTTCGTTTCTTGTCAATATTATGAGATGGATAAGTAACACCAACTTCCATTTCTACCTTGATAGCACAACGCACAATTTCTTCATAGCTACTGAAGTCTCTTATAGCTAATTCCCTTCGAAGAATTGGTTTTAAGCCACTGAAGAATCAATTAACTTTACTTTCAGGTTGGATGATAAATCCAGATGCATACCTTGCAAGCATTGTAAAATTATCTTCGTATATACCAACAGATTCATCATCCTTTTTCTTTAGGTCAAGAAACTCCTTCTCCATCTTTTTTCGAAGAATACGAGGGAAGTACTTATTGAAAAATAAGTTCTTGAACTCGTCCCATTCCATGGAATCAATTTCATCTCTTTGCCTCGTATTCTTGATAAGATTACACCGTTGATTAGCTTCACCTTCCAAACGATATACTGCTAAGATGACTTTATCATGTTCAGAACATTAAAGAACTGAAAATATCTTTTCAGTAGTACTGATCCACTGTTCAGCAACAATTGGATCAGAAGACCCACTGAAAAAAGGTGGATGTTTCCTCATGAAGGACTCAATAGAATATTGTTTCCTTCTCTGCTCATTTGGAAGTCCAGAATGATTCATAGCTTGTGTAATTATAGCAATAATATTTTTACTCCATCTCCCATAACATTTTTTTGTTCAGAAGGACAATCATTTCATTGTCCATTACATTGATCAACGCGGTTCCTTCAGGTTCCAGCCGTCGTCTAAAACCCAAAAAGAATAGTGTGAGAGGAAAAAATCATGCTAGGGAAAACAACATAATAAAGGGGGAGTATCCTCAATATCTAACATCTTAGGTTAAATTCTATGATCATTACCATAGTTCTAGGACTATATCCTATATGTATACTTATCCTTTGGAACATCCCTAGACATGCCTTAGAAATATCTCTAGGGATCTCACTAACGTTTTCGCATCCTAGTTTCTAAAGGTTGACTAAACATTTCCTCTGATACCAACTGTAGAGACCCAAATCCTGACATACATGGACATTCCATTACTTTTGCGGAATACTTAGTACATAACAAAAACACACACACAAGGACCGTAATAGTTTAGTGTCTTTGGAAACTCGGAATATAATCTTCTAATCGTGGTGAAAGATCTTTAAAATCACCCATAAAGATCTTCTTTTTTTTTCTAAACCTAAATCCTTTCTTTATGTCCGGGGAAAAAAAATAAAAGGGTGAGCTCAAATGCTCAGTATGGGTAAACAAAAGAAATATCAATCACGTCATATTCATAAGAACATATCTTTTGGAAATTATAACCTGCAAAAGAGATCATAACTTCATAACATGGGATAAATCATGGTAGTGAAATGTAATCCCAATAATCATAACATAAAACATGAAACTTTGTGTCATTCACATATAATCAAAGTGAATCGTTTCATATTAGTCAAGACTCATTGCCAAGACTATCTTAGTGGACAAAGTCCATTTCTGAACTGAGTTCACTCCTCATTTCAGTCTTGTTTTACTGAACCGGTTTAACCTGCCATTCCAGCCATGTCTATCTCATGAGATATAAAATCTTTACCCAATGCATTGGAGGGAGATATAGGTCCCACCCATCTAATAATGATACCATTCTTATGTGTGCCACAAAATAATAAACCATACATCATAGCATAACCCATGTAATAAAAATGGGAATCTTAAACATCATAAAACAACTCATATAAGATAAATGAATTCATAAAAACAATTCCATCACAACATAATCAAATCAATGTAATAATATGGATAGAAACAGAACCCTTTATTATCTTAGATGAAAAATAATTTTGATAAAACACTTGAGCTCCATTCTTTAGAAAAATATCCTTTCTACTTTAAAAACACATTCCTTTCTTTAACATGTCATACAATTTTAAGCTAAAAGAAGTTGATTAAAAATAAACTTGAAAAATTGTAATGGAAGCTTCTTGGAAATAATGTTTTAAAAATCTATTCATGCCATGTAAGTTAAAAAAACATCCTTCTCGTACTTTTGTTGGAAAAGTCAAAAAGTACCTCGTACGAAAAACGACAAAAGATTCATTTCATATCTTTTACTAAAAACTCACCGAAGGGTAAAATAGGATTTAATCAATTGTTGGTGGATGGAAATAATATTAAATATTGAGGAAACATGGATGTGGATGATAAAATACACCCTAGTAAATACCAAAGTATAAACAATCTCGGATAAAAATGAGATTGTGATATTTCCCTTACCTTAGGTCCGATTTGCTTCGTAAGTGTCCGAACCTCCACTATAATGATTTAAATAATGTTATTGAATTATTCCAGAATCATACTTATTGTTATGGTATCATATATGGTCATATTCTTAGCTTCTTATTAGTAATATTTCATTACTCCTTGTTATTCGAGTGTTTATAAGTTTTTGTTCTTATGCGTGTTTTGTCGAATAAATTCTTATTCTTCTCTTTAGGTTATAGATACCTCATTTCAAGAATGTTATTAGTGTAATATATATCATATCCATTCATTCAATTCATTTATATAATCATTATGAAATGAAGATCATGTAGAACGAGTCGCATCACATCGTGGAGACGGTATTCCATACGTACGCACGAGTGATGATATCGTTCCTATGATCGTGGAATTGTATTAGAGTGTATGTATACTATTTTAGAGTCAATATCACTTTATAATATTCACATATAGTCATTATTTACACCACTATACCCATCCAAGTAAGGTGGTGGTGGAAAATATATTACACCACGACGTGGAGACGGTATTCGGTACGTACGCACGTGCGATGATTTATTTTTCCGTAGGATGTATAGATGGTGAAATATGGTTGTTTCATACATATAATAACATATAAGTATGTGAGTGATACTGATGTTATTACTTCAAAATTAAACAACTATATAAGAAGAAGTGGAAGAAGAAATAAAGATGAAAGAACCGGTAACAGACATTATCTCTTCTTTGAAGCGCCTCTTTGAGATCTCTTTTTAGGGCACAAAAATTGGTCTTTCAGGAAGACCAGAACATCTAGGATGTTTCTATGGAAGTGTAGAAGGGAATTTGGCAGGGTTTGGCCGAGCTGGAAGGCTCAAAGTGGTGTGAGGAAGAGAGGGAGGAGGTTCCCTTTTATAAGGGAGGGGAGGGGCACCTTTGGAATAACTAAAACTATTATTTTATTATAAAGTCAAATTCGGTTTTAAATAGCTCCAAATTGATTCATTTCTAATATAAGGTGGGGAGGGGTCGAAATCCTCTCATCCAATAGAATTTAGACAAGTTTAGGTTCCTATTTTAACCTTATAATTTAGATTAAACATTAAGTAAAATAATTTTACTTTTACCGTGTCTTCTTGTGTTCTTATACTATAAGGTTAATAAACATAATATAAGAGGCCAAAAGAACCCCAAGTTGTTTATTATTAATATATATAACCGTATCTAAGTAATTTTTCCGAATCTTAGATTTTTTAGAATAAAATAACAATTAATAATATAATATTTGTTTTAAAAACTATTTTATGTCAATTTTGACACTATTTTGTAATTGATTTTTGGGAAAATCATAACAGAATTATTATTTCAAAAAAAGTTAATTAAATCAATAATAACATGTCATATTAACCTTGAAAATTAGTTTATTTCATAAAAAGTCTGAAATTACATTTATTTGGGTATTTATAACATCAATTATGTCAATATTTTATTAATAAGATATTTACTGCATCATCTTTGTGTCCTAAATAAATTAAATTATTTAATGTCTAAAAATTAAAAATAAAATACCATTATGTAGGAAATCTTTTTAGTTTTCTAATTACTATTTATAGGCTAATTTATCTTATGTATAACCCTATATTAAAAATGAATTACTTATTAAACTTTGATTTTAACTATTTTAACCCTTCTTTAAATAAATTAATAATAAATGTCCTAATCTAATCCAAGTGGGCCTAAATGGTCATATTTTATTCCTAAGGTTATTTTTGGTCTAATTAAACTTATCCAACAGAATTGGGACATGTGTTATGGTAATTATAATATCATTTTTACCCTTAATTACCCTACTTACTTTTAACCATGGAAAGAAAAGTAAAAAGTTACTATTCACCAAAAAATATTTTCATCTCATTGAACCACATTTTAGTTACTGAAATCAACAGTGTCTTTGGGATTTTTGAAATTCCACTCACTAAAGTGGTAAAATTTAGTTTTATTGAAAAATCATTTTTCTTAACTACCACTTAGTGGTTTCACTATTCATCCAAAAATGAAAGTTTCCAGAAAAATACCAAAAAATTAGGTCTAAGATATATGTGATATTATGAACTCAAAAATGATGTCTATTTTACCAAATTCAAAACATATCAGTTGCATTAATTAATTTAAAAATTAATTCCTGTCGTCAAAACAAATAGCGTGTTCTTAAGAGATAATAACTATCAAAAGATTGACACTTGTTTATGTCTGGTTTAAATGTGAAATTACATCCAATGAACAACATTGTATTAAGTTGTAAAAATATATTCTAAATATACTTTAAAACCACTCAAATTAATAATTTATCACTATTAATTATTTCGATTAAAAATGTTGTTTTTAATTAAAATTTATTAATTTTCACTATTCATCAGAAAATGAAAGTTATCCGAAAAGTACCAAAATTTCACCCTAAGATAACTTTGATATTACGAATCCAAAAATGAATTCCATTTTGAAAAATAAAATTTACAAAATTTCAAAAAGTGGTTATTACTATTCATAACTGCTAGTTTTAATAATATTTTAACAGCAAATTGTTTTTTAGTGAAACTCGTTATTGCGTACTACACACGCTATCAAGGAAGGTCACGATTGCGTGTAATGCAAGGCAAGTCAAGGATGCGTGTTGTGCAAGCTCCATTTGTGTAGCATACAACACAAGACATTAATGAAATTAAAAAGAATATTTTTCATAAAATCTCAGGGTGTTACATTAAAAATCCCTCATGATGGTAATTTTAGGATGATTAGGTTTTTTTACCATGTTTTGGTTCATGGAAAATGTTGGTTCTGAAATGAGGTGTGATGTGTGATCACAACTGTCTGATCTCTCAAATTTTGTATATCTAATCATTTATAGTGTGAATGTGTGATCATTCCAAGCATGAAATGTTTGATCTCACTGAGCGTGAATGTCATAACAAGAAGAGCATGAATTTATAAAATATTATCATAGAGCATGAATGTATGAAAAGATCTTGCATTGTGAGAATATCTGAACTGATATCAAGGATCATGAATGTCAGAACGGATCTCATAGAGTGGTCATATGAGGTACACATGTTTTTAAAAAGATCTCGAATTGAGATGATGTGATGAACATGAAGAAAATTAATTATTGTCTAGAGATCTCATGGAAAGATCATGAAATGTACATGGAAAACCCACCTAATTCTTTGGGGATCTCATATACCGATGATGTGATATTAATGAAGACACCAATTCTTGAATGGATGATAATATAACACATCCATTCAAGATCATTTGACCACATGATTAGTTTTAGATCTCACAATGGGATTTCATTAACAACATGTAGATAATGTCACTGAAATTACAATATTTGAAACATATATCATTAGTGTATCCTAAAAATCATGTATGATTTTCATTAAATCTACAAATGAGATCATGCAAAGTTATTGTGAAATGCAGTAGGTGATCATGAAAAATTATAATTTGAAGTGCATAAAGTCAATATATATGGTTGTGACTGGGATGTGTATTAATGATTTTTTTAGAGTAGCCAACAATTTCTTATAAACTCATATTGAACCATCCTTAGGATTGGGTGTTTTTTTTCTTAAAATTATTTATATGTATCATTTTTTGGGGAATGGGTTTCTTGTGAATGAAAGGAGTATACACAATCAACATCATGTAAGTGTTTCATGTGGGAATAATAAACACTTTTAATATAATCACATAATCATTCTAATCATAAAAATATCTTTTAAAGGTTGTCGTAATGGTATCTTATGAAGTGAATTATTTAGAGGGTGTTGGAATGAATATATATACCTATTGATATCATATAATATGTATACCCTGAAAATGATATCATGATCCACATAGACTAAAAAGGTCGCATGATATGCATGATCTAAGCAAGGTCTTACAATATACATGACATGAAAACAGACTTTTAAACCAAATTAAAAGAATACGATCTTATGAAAGTGTCTTGTGTAGAGGTCTCATGATAGAATCTCATGATGGAGTCATATGATCCACACAATCTGAAGAATTTTTCATTCAATGGTCTTGGAAAAGAGACTCATCAAGGGGTCACATGATCTTCATGATTTTAATGGTTTATTAAAAATGGTTCTTACGGAGGGGTTTCATTATATAGACACACTAAGGAATATCACTCTAGGATCTTGTGCGTTGGTTACATGTCAGGATCCCATGCCAGGGTTACATTCAATGATATATCACAAGAGGTTAAATGTTAGCATCTCACCTAGAGGTAACATGCTATGGTCATTTGTTATGAGATAAATAATAGATTTATTATTTGAGAAATATTATAACCATATCAAAATTCATAAGAATAATATGAATAAGATGTCTGATTGTTTTTACCATTCTACAATTCTTGTAGAAGGAGTTTATTCAATTCAACATAAGAGGTAGTGAAAGGAAGACTTGGATTAACATAAATGAATTTCCGAAATGATAATGATTATCCATGATCGATCCAATATTGTGTATGTCTATATTATTTTCACATCATGTTAGTGAAATAGAATGTGAAGTTAAAAGGAACATTTCATTCATTTTTTGAAACTCTCAATAATGAAATATATTGTAATTTGTTTGGCATGAAAATATTTTTCTATATAGAGAGGTAAATATATTAGTTATGTTTGATGTAACTAATCCTAGTGAGATAGATCATATAATCATAATATTTTAAGGGTATTGATTTCATGAAATAGTGACATACCATAAACCAAGTACAATGTGCATTAGTGGATTTGTTATATTGGAAAATTGGCTTTATACTCTCCTTGGGTGTATCCCATTGAGGGTAACATGAGTAAAATATTTGGGTAATTGTGTTTTATTTTATTATTTATATTCTATGAATATTCATCATATTAATATGGAATGTTTAAGACAAATATAAACACTAATAAATGAAATAAATGACCTTATACTAAGATGGTCAGGATCCAATAGGGTTGGAAGAAGTTTAAAAAGAATATACACAACCTAGTTCACCCCCATCCTCTTATATGGTATCTAAATATGTTTTTATCTGTATTATTTTTATTGGAGAGATACATTTGTTTTCTTGTATTTTTTTATCATTATGGAATATTCTTCGGTTGAAATTGATGTTTTATTTTTCCCTAATCCTGGTACATCATAAAAAATTGCATAACTTCAAAGAAGAAGATGATGTGTAGTTATATTTATTATTGTTTTAGTGTTAATAAAATTAATGTTTTTTAGTTATAAGAAACTAAAAATGTAATTAATAAATGTCAGGTTCAATCGGATGGTGAATTTTTTTACTCATTTAATTATTCTAGGTAAATGGGTTAAAACCCAATATTCCATGTGGTGATGGATATATTGATCATTATGAAATTCCAAGAATCCCAATAGTGAAATCTATCAAATTAATAAGTTAATTTGATACTAAATTGAATTGATATAATATGTCATAATATATTTGGAAAAAATAATAGGAAATTGATCTTTGTAAGATAAATATTTCTAAATAAGACATTTTTTGAAGTGGCCACAGATCTAAGAGAAAAGAATGATATCCAAATTCAAGGAACTGAATGTGATGTTCAAAAAGTTTGAAAAAATAATTCTAAAGGAATGGAAAAAAATATGAATCAAAGGAAATTATAAATTTAACATACCTAAATAATGATCTCGATACACACATATCAGAATTGGTTTCGTAGAATTCATGATTTAATAATTTTATTACTCTGAATCATTTAAAATAATGAAGATAAAGAAGGTGGATAACCTATCCTAGAAATTATAAGATTAGATGAATAGAAATTAGACACTTAATAGAGATTGTAATTCTCAACTCAGATCTATGGGTAATAAAATTTATAAATTTTAAAAAAGATTAAAAGAATCAATAAAGAAATAGAGAAATATAACAATAAAATAAAATCCAAAATTAAAAGATGCATTTATTTATTATCTGGCTATTCTTCATTAGGTAATAATTAAATGAAATTAAAATATTCTATTTCAATGGAAATGAGTTAAATTATTATCTCATCACAAAGTCCATATAGTTTGGGAAAATATGGTATTGGATTTGATGAATCATATCCCATTCATGAGGGGAAGAGAGTCAGGAAGTGTTCAAAATTTAAGAAAAATCTAATAGGTGGAATAAATAGGCCAAAAAGGCCATAAAATATGTTCTGATAATTTGTGATATTTATATGGGATGCATGGTCATTTTTTAATTTTTATGAGGTTATGGAGTGTATTGTAAATTATTAGGATATAAATATTTCTAAATCTATGAATAAGTTGAATATTTTTAGAAAATTCAATGAACAAATCTTTTTATGGGAGTATATATGAAATTATACTATTCTGGAAGACTGGGACACCACCTAGTAGGTCTGAAGAGTCCTAGGAAATCAATATTAGAAGAATAACTCTATCTGTGTCATCATCTCAATTGATAAATCGTGAATTGGGGTATATTTTTAAAAGGGGATGTTTTATTGGTTCTAATCATGGGTCTTTATAATGATATTGAAACTAGAAGACAGAAATTATGTAAAAAAACCCCAAAGGAGATACTGATCAATTTTTCTATATAACGAAAAGTCCAATATTAAGAGACAACATGATAATTTGAAAATCAAATTTATAGCCTCAAAGGAAACACAAGGGTATTGAGGAATGGAATTCCATGAACAACATTTGTTACACTTGCAATAACTCTCTTGGAACGACTATGGAAGAACATGTAATCAAATTAGAGGAGTTTCATATGCTGTATGTGAGAATATTTTACAATTTGTGAAATACATTGTCCCATCAAATAATGGAGAGATGAATATGATAAATGATAAAATAAAACAAAATAATGTGTCTCATGATAAAATCACAATTCACTCCATAATTTAAGAATGAAGTCAAGAGAGTGATACCACAAATGGTTGATGAATAAAGACCATATGAACAGTGGAAGGATTCCTTCCCTTTGAATTAATCATGATGAATGGATAAAGGTGGAGAATAAAATAAATAAATTTTCACTTGTGGATATAGAACAAAAATATTTAAAAAGATATAGAATTAAAAGCATAAATATCATAAGAATACTAAGCATGCAGTAATAGAATATCTATATAAATGGACAGAATGGTTAATTTTTTGTGGGAAGTTGGAACATGTAAAGAAAGTTTATATTTAATTTCCATCATGTATTGATGGGTTTATCCATAATAATCAACTATAATACTGTTCCTGAGGAATCTATTGGTAACCATCTCCTAGTGTGTTAATTGTTTCTCATATCATCTAGATATTATGTTGGACTCAAGGGAAGACATACTCCATGGGGTGTGTGTGTGTGATGAAAGATAATGGGTGTATATGCTGAATTGGAATACATTTGTTAAGATTTATCATATGAAACATTTTTAGGATAGTACAATGTTGTGAGATAAAATCAATATCATTAAAAATAAGTGGTCTCCCCATTGTTTGGTGTAATTAAACGACATAATTTGACTCAATAATTACTATTAATGATATATATCAGTCCATAGAAGGCTTTTTCAGGGACATATAGCTAAAGGAACACTATGTGTAATAAAATCATCCAACATGAGAGTCCACTGAAGAATATAATAATGTCATGTATCTTTAATCTATATAATTATGTTAGTACATGGAAGTATTTAGAATTAATGGAAATAAAATATTATTTCCAATTATGTATTCTAACACAATATAATTATATTATTTTCTAATGACATCATTCTATAAGGTATTTTCACTTTTTTAAAATCATTGAGTAGTATGCAGCTATAAATAAGAATATGACTCTAATACTTGAAGTCATTAAAAAAAATTAAATATTATATATATAAATGAACTAAAATTAGAAATTACTAATTGTTAAAAAATATAGGCTGTCAACATATTTCAACATGTGGTCCCCCATGAATTATAAATAAGTACACATCCAATAGGGGAGTAATTTATCTTTATCTGGATTTTAGGAGATAAAATAATAATGTGTATCCCTGAGTGATTTCATAGATCAAGTGAACTCAAATCATTGAAATTTAGGAAGTAAATTCATAAATAAATAAATAATCTATTTAATTCTAGGAGAAATGGGAAGAGTGAAGTTAATTCCTCGATTGATATCCATTGTGATCATTCAAGTGCTATAAATATTATAAAAAATAAATCCCATCTTTTGAGGATGAAGAACATTGGAAACAAATATGACATCATAAAGAAGAATGTAAAGCTTGATAATGTGAAGCTACAATATGATCATACTGAACTATTTGGTGTAGTAATCATTATAAATCCCTTACATAAATATGTACTTGAATGGAATCAACCAGTTATTGGAGGTTATTCGTCCTCACATACATGGATAGTGTGCCTGTGGAACCCCCTTCTTATGAAGGTGTGGTGTGTTTTCCCCTATATACTGAGTCGTGTTCATTACAATGTTGGAGACCTCAAAGAAGGGACATGTGTGTTTATAAACAATGATGGATATAATGACTTAATCATATATGGGAGACGATGAGAATCGCAAAATCAAAATTATCACAGTTTTAAATATGATGATTCCAAAATTGGCCATTCAATGAAGATTCATCATTTTATTGAGTTTTCTTTGGGTTCATGATGTATTTTATTGACATGTGTGGGTAAAAAAGTGATCTCTAATAATAAAAATATTGTCTCTTTTGGTATTGATAAGGCTTCCAACATCAGTTTTGAAAATTAATTGATTTATTGATGAACCATTAATGATACTAATATTTCTAATTCAGAGATTGAATCATGTGGTCATAGAATACCTATTAAGAAAGTCTAGGATAACTATCTTTGGTTGCCGAATGAAAATGGTTTTCCATGTGAAAGACTTCTGAAAAAGATGATTCTTGTAATTTATTAGTGTTTTAAACAAATTCATAGGGGGATATTTTTAGAAACAATCCATCTTAATGGTACTTTGGTGTTAATAGTATTTTCTGAAAAGATTTGAGGTTGGTTTCAAAGGATGGTTGTTAAGTAAGGTATAAATAGAATGAAATAATGTCTAGTATCATGGATTGAGAATGTATAATCTCATGGAGGATCGATTTTTGATCTCATGGAGTGTGATATTTCTTATCTTTTACCACATGAATGTCGGATCTAACTATGTGTGGATTTATGAACTGATCATTTAGAGTGAATATTTCAAAATATCTATTTTGGATCCTTAATTTATGAACTAATCTCTTGGTGTTGTAATTTAATTCATGATCTCACAGAATAATCACATTAAGATCACAAATTATTCAAAATATCTCCCATTTAATATCATGAGATGATCATGAAGACATCACATAATTGTACGATGATGTCATATAGAGATCGTGAAAATAAAATGAAGACACATAATGATTATTAGTGGATCTCAAATAGAGATCATCGGAATCCATAAAGAATAATATGGTGGTAATGATGGGGTTATCATGTGGTCATTCAAATTAATGTCACTACATTATTTTTTAAGATCGTGTGATGGGATATCATGAATTTATTAAATAAAATTTCACAATACCTACATTATTGTCATTTTATATTATGAGAGTATTATTCAAAGAAATAATTATTGTCGTTTTATATAATGACATGATCACATGATGAACTTATGACCTATATCAGATGATCATGCTAATAAATCACATGATGTTAGTAATGTAAATTGATTATGTGGGCGAACATGTGGTTGTCTGCGATTTGTGGAGTTTATGTAGTAGAATTATGACTATAAATACATAATGACACATCCTTAACAGTTTTTGATTTTTTTTATGAAAATGTTTATCTAAAGAAATTTCTTTAGATGGGGTTTTCTGTGAATAGAAGGATTATAGGCGATTGACATCACATAAGTGTTTTACATGAGTAGAATAAAGAATTTCACTGGAATCAAATGATCCATGAAATCATGAAATATTCTTAATAAGGGATCTCATAGTGGTATATTGAGAGTATAATTCTCTATGGGTTGTTTACATTCAATGAAAACCCCTTAGATATAGCATGAACCATTTAACTCGGAATACATCGTAAGATATACTTGAACTAAACAAGGTGTCATGATATTCATGATCTAAATGAGGTCTCATGATCTGCATACTCTAAACATGGTCATTCAATCATCATGAACAGAACAATGTCTCTCAAATGGATCTTTTCTACTATTCTCGTGAATAATTATTGCAGTAGAGTCACAAGATCCATGTGATCTGAGGAGTGCCTCATAAAGGGTTTCGGTAGTGGGTTATCATTATATAGTCATATAGAGGGGTATCACACTTGGATCTCATGCAAGGGTAACACTTTTGGATCACACATAAGGGTTACAATCCAAGGTCACATTTAATGGGTTACATGTTAGGGTCTCAGAAAGTGGTAACATGCTAGAGTATTGGGTAAGGAGAAACACTCCATCAATACCATGTATTAAATAAGATTTCAATATATAAATTTAAAAGAATAATACAATATATAGGATATAAGCCATCCAAAAATACACGCATAAATTGATTTTTGAAAACTATATTGAAGGAAATGAATGAACAACATGGAATCTTTTGAATGTCCTTCCAATGTGATAAGAAGATTCATTGATTTCTTAGGGAAAAGTTATTCTCAATGTGATTTTTATATAATTTATGTGAAATATAATGGGATGTGGAAAAGAACCTATAATTCATTATGTGATACTCTATACTGTACAAGATATTATTATGTGGCATATGTGCAAATTGTTTTTCATTAAAATATAGTGAAATCAAGAGGGATACGAGGGAGAAGTGATCCCATGGAGATAGTTCATCTAATTTAAATAGAGTAAGGGAAATGATCCCGGATAGAAGGGACATAGCCAAATACAACAATAGTTTACTTTATTGAATATGGTACATAGGCATATTTTATTTTAATGATCCTTGTATGTAGCCTAGTGAGGGTGAAAAAAAGTAAAAATATATGTTTCATTGTGATTATTTTCATGATTTACATTATACAAATCATTATCATATAAAGTCAGAAATGGTAAGAAAAATATAAACACTAAAAATATGAACAATTGAACCTCATCATAATGAGGTTGTGATCTAACCATGTTTTCTATGGCTATATATGGTCAAGCTAACTAATAGTAAAAACACTATTAGTCCCACTAAAGGGTTCTGGGCATAATTCACAACATAAATAATTTTTTTTCCACTATAAAAGTTTATAACTATTCCCATGTAGTCCTTTCTCTATTAATCATAATCTATAAATGATTTGAAGCCCAAATATGTTATCCATATCATCGTGTGACTAAGTATATGAAGTTAAATATATAGAGATAGTCAAAATCATTCAAATTTTCCAAAAATTAATGTGAATATTTAGTAAAACACTGAGGCAATCATATATAGATAATAAATTTATCGAACCCTATTATGGTATCTTACATAGTTGTTGGACCAATAAATCATGTTTATGTCCACTGAATGCTCAAATAATTATCTCATGAATCCATTATTGGCTCTTGTCTAAACACTCCATTAACAAGAAAATGGTTAAAAACATAAGGTACATTGCAACTAATTAATTATAATATTATGTGAAGAAAACTTATTAATTAACCATTTTATTTAATTTATTGAATTTAGAATTTTATTAATAAATTAAAATGAGGAATGTTTGTGGTATTCGTCCTTTTATCAAATCATTAAATTTAGTTCCATATTCCACTAACCTAAGTGATGTATGTTTCAAATAATTTATAAAATAAAATGATTTCATTTGTAAACTATCTCATAATTAAGAAAATTACCTTTGAGTATACATAGATTACTATAGTTAAATTTATAGATTTTCATACACTATATATATATTCTTTATTCATCAAAAACAATGTAAACCTACCAATGTAATATTTTAGTTGATTACAACAAATATTTATAAATTAAATAGTAGGAAACACCCATAGGTGTGGACTATGTTATGTTTACCACCTCTAACAACTCCACGAGGTTATAGAGATCATTAAATGTAATGTATACGAATTAAATTTAAGGTGTTTTGTATATTAGAAGTGATGCTTGGAATGTATATAGTGAAAATAATGATAGATATTATAAATAATGAAAATTTGATGGAATATAATATAGACCACCGACCTTTATATTATAACACTCTAATCCGTAATATAGAGCCATGATTTGATCTAGAATGAAAGTAATAGGAAGAATTTTCAAAGTCCCTAAAAATAGGGTAATTGATCTCACAAAGTAATAACCTTAATATAGAAAGAATACTTTTATATGAATGTAATATGCATATTAATATTATTGAGAGTCTTATATTTCACCCCAATGTTCTTGAATGAGACTATGAGTAGAGGATATACATCCATGAATTTGGGTGCAAGTAGGGGAGTGCATGGTGGAGGTTGTTTGGGAAACGGGGAATGAAAAAATGGTGAATCCCTTTAAAAGAAGGTGGTGAAAATTTGAAATTTTTTTCATTTTAATAAACATTATAGTTTGATGTACTGTTTGGAAATTATTTCACTAACCCTTCAATTATGTTTTCACAAATGGAATCCCCCTCTTATGATAATCATACTATTAAAAACACACATGAATCCCTTGTGATCCACCTCTACAATTGTTTTTAGACACCTCACATGTTCTTATGGCCTTAGATGCATAATTTAATAGAATTTCTGTCAACCTATATACAACTACACAAATCCGGTCTATTTCTCTTAGGGGGATATTCATATTCTTCAATCCATATCCCCATTGAAGAAATTTTATATCATCTAGGCCACATGGTTATTATTATCTATCTTCCAACAATGTTTCTATATTGGTTTCAACAAATGTATAATTTTCATAGTTCGATAATAATAAAATGCATATAAACCCCTATAAAACCCATGGTTTTATTATAAACCCTAACAAAAACATGGAAAATAAGTGTCTCTACAATTGGATGTTGTTTTAAAATATCATTTACAATTTTTTACACTCACCAATCTAAAAAACAAAATATATTAAAACACAACCAGTCAAAAAACATGGGACCTCTCAACCATCAAACCTTATAAATTCTCACCCTTTAGTATCCTTTTGGATATATAAAAATTTCAATCAACATACCATGGGTTTTAAGTGTAACTAAAATTGATATTGAATGTTTCCCATGCACAACACAACTATAAGTTCAACATCAATCATATTGTACATAAGCATATAAAAATAAGAAAATACTCAAATTCAAACTAAAAAATCAAGATGGATCTTACTAGAGTCCATTTGTCCCAAGAAATTATCATTATTTAATCTATTTATTCAAAAATCATATAGAATTACCCACCATAGGTTATATCAAAAAATGACTAGTTTTGATTCATCGTATTTCTATGTTTGGAATTTCCAAATAAAGAACATTGTCAGCATCCTACAACATTCTCAACATGTTTCTCACCCCATGACACATAATTTAACCTCGAGAAAACAATACAATATAACTATTTTGAGTGAAATGGTCAAAATCCGATTGGTTATGTTTTAAATGGTTGTTCCGGGATTTCCTTGAAAATTCTTGGCCGACCCTTTCATCGCACCCATATTAAACAAATAAGGACCCCAATCTTGTTCCTCACAAACCACAACAACTACAACAATAAACCCAAATCTAATAGTCTCTGATGGACTATTTTAGAAATTATTGGTTCCACTTGTCGATGCCATATCAAAAAAATATTCCAATAAATTTATTTTATGGTGCAATGTGATAATTTGGAGAATTCTCATCAATTCCAATCACTACCATTAAGTGATTCCAATTAGGCGAACATATAATTTTTTTTATTTTTTGCCTTTCTATAGCACTAACAACAATATATATTGGAAGAAACCTACATGGATCATCATAATTTATCCTAATCATGACACCCTCATCAGGACTACACCTAGGATTGTGTTTGAAGTTGTACCAGGCATCCTCCATTAAAATCATTTGTACATTAATCATCTAATGAAATGTTATATGAGAGTCAAAATAAATTCCAATAAACAATCACTAATTTCATATTCATTATCACATGAATTTATCCCACTATAAACTGATGAGCTTCTCCCCCATTAGGATAATCATTTCATCCTCTTAATCTAAATGAAATATAGAAGAATATAGAACATGATCCATCCACTCTTCAACTTAATGATAGAAACTAAATAAACCCACTCATCCCTTAGTGGAAAATTATACTTCCTCATTCATCATGGATAATGATTTTTGTTATAACTAGAACCACAATTAGGTTCCTATACAAAAATGGAAAATTGTGTACTTAATACCATCTGGTTTTCCTTAAACCAATAATTGAGCACAATTCACTATGAACCATTCATAAAACATGAAAAAATATTTAAATTTATAGTGTGGTGTATCTATGAATCTCTCTCAGTGTACTCAGGGAGATTTCATGATTGCGGGCATGATTGCATAAATTTAGGATTACAATAAGATTCCATCATCAAGTGTTTGTACCTCTTCCAAAGCCACAATCTCAATAAACAATGTTACCCTATCCTTTATGTAACCCAATATAATCATGTCTCTCAACCATACCAGTCATGGTTGACCTATATTTCAACTTTATTATGATACCTTATACCACCATGTCATGACCCGTACCCTACAGCCAATTCTGTGACAATGCCAAGCCCGCCTTCCAAAGGCCAAGGGCTGGCGACTAGCACTGAAAAGCATATTCCCTAAAACTAGGAAGGCATTGCCTTTATAACCTGTAACTCCCACAACTAGTCACACAGCAAGATACGAACACAAGTAAACATTATTTTAAAAAGACAGTGTATAGTAGGTTTAAAGGGGAATAAAAAAAAGTTCAACTGGAAAGTACAAGAAAACTGGAATGTACAGGTCAAATGAAATAGCTCCTGTGAACACTCGTTAAGTACCCTACCAAAAAGGTAGGAACAACCATTGAACGGTCTTATTAGTGGTACGCCTCATCTAATGTCCACCTCTGAGCTACCTCTAGTCATGGTACCCTCATCCTCAGTCAGCATTGTCTGTCGTCTGCACCAAACACAACAAGGTGCGGGCATAGCCCGTGCATGGGTGAGTATAACAATACTCAGAAGAGACCCTAATACCCTAAAAGGTCTCAGAAAATCTACAAAGGATAAAACACCATGAATGGAAACAACTGACAACCCTACATAGGTATATTACCATTCATATACTAAAGTTATCAAGTATAATTATCTCATTCATGAGAAAAAACAAGGTCAAACTCAAAAACACAAAGCTCAACTGTTCCACAAAAGAAGGAATACCACGAAGGTTACAATAAAAGGTAACTACCAAAAGGTAATTCCAGACAGAATAATACTGCAAAGGTATAACCACGATGGTAAGAACCACCAACGGTACGCTACACAGAGTATTTCCCCAAATATATCACCACAAAGATAATCACCACAAAGATACGCCGCCCAAAAGATTACTAGAAAGTAAAATACTTGGCTGACCCGAGTTATAACATAGGTATGGTAGTAAAAATGAGTAGATATAACGACTGAATCATCTTACTCTGTTGAGAGGCAGTCCCACATAGGATCCTAAATCATCAGACCCATGTAGGATCCTAGAGTAGTCCCATATGGATTTCATAGAGCAGTTCCAAGTGGGACTCTCGAACATAGACCCACATAGGATCCCTCTGCACAATCCCACGTTGGATCTCAAATCACATATGCACATTGGATCCCAATGCACAGACACACATATGATCCCTCTCTAATGTTACGGCTAGCTAAAGAGTTCCCTCAGTAGGATTTCTTAATTTCAAGAGAATCCACTCCACTGGCCATAGGTTGATACTCCAACTACCATGAAGACCCATGAATAAATTTAAAAAAGGAAGTCCTCGTGATAGTGGTCTCAACGCAATAGACGATGCATCAATCAGATGCTTGGTCTGTAAGTTAGTTTCCATTTAGTCCTGAGGGCCCGGTTGGATTGGTGTTCGATCCATCCCGACCACACACAAACTTTATCCAAAACTCATGTAGGTTATACCAAGTGGACCATCTCGATCTGATGTTTCCAGAGCCATAGAAAATTCTTCAAATGAGTTCATGAAACTCGAGATATAGTCGAAAGAGTGTAAGTGGACCAAACAGGTCCGGGTCCGATTCGACCCAGCCTCGGCTGACCCAACCCGGTTCAGGTCAACATGGAAGAATTTGTGCCGAACGGGCCCGACCTGAACCACGAGATCTGACCTCGCACTCTGGGTGTGGCCCGGACCGTCGGCACAGCCCGGTCATTGGCTGAGTGACCCCACAATGGGGTCCTCCCTAGCTTCCACCCAAGGGGGAGGCGCCCCATGAGTTCACCAAACAGCTGGGTCTTTCGGGTAGGGAGGTCGACCGACTAGCACCACGTAGTGCCGACAGCTCACACGCGGGACCTCGAGTCCCACTTAGCTCCCCAACTGGTCAAATGGACAGTCCTCATATGCGGCCCTATCGTGTGCCGCACCACCACCAAGGACCGGCAGTGAGCTGGTCGCCCCTCCATCGCCGTCGTGGCCTTGTGCTACGGCACCTGCACACAACCGCTACTCCCGAGTCCTACTAGCTCTAGTCACCGGTAGCATTATTTGTCCTCCTCCATCGTGAAGAATTCATCGAAAACCCCAAAGGACATGGAGTGGTCAGGCCAGGATTGTTTGGACTACACCCTCCATGTTTGAGGGGTAGCAAGCGGCTCAGGTGGAGAGATTCGACATAAAAAATATTAATGACGATTAATAAAAACACACCCCTTCCTTGAAGGTTCCAAAAGATGAGGCATGAGGAAGAAGTATAAGTCATTGAAGAATGTCGGTGTTCATAGCTTCCGCAAGGTGATTTCGATACGGTCTTTGGGTCAATTCCTCGTTCTTCATTAGAGCAAGTTCTTCGTTGGAGAATGTTCTTCAAAAGCACTCCTCTCCTTTTCTGAATCCTTTTTCCCATGAGAGGTGTGTTTCCAATTTAAATGCTTAGATTTTAATTTAATTAATGTTATAATTTAAATAAATTAGTGTGGAACAATCAATTAAGAGAAAACCAAGAGTCACCTCCCTCATTAAAGAGGGAGTTTTAGGGGGTTGAGTGGTCCCCACCATTAATTTCAAAATTGTAGGTCTTAAGATCAGGTGGTTCCCACCCCATAACTCAAAAGGAGGGGTTTCAAAAGAAAAATATGATGTTAAATATTTTATTTTCCTTCTTCCATGAAAAACTGAAAAACTTTCTTCTACCTTCGACCTACTGCGGTCAAGGAGAAAGTCTCCTTAAGAGAATATAAGTGCTACGATTTCAACGGTGCCCTCAAATTTCAATTTTGATCACCATTTCAAAATATAAAATAACCAACTCACATGTTTACTGAATGTAACTAAAAAAGTACATAAATTCATTCCTGGCACACTAGGCCTTGGAATCACCCGCTATCGATTTTTGCAGACACGTAAAATTCCATATAATAAAAAAAATTGGAATTTTCTGGCTCTTAACATTCTCCCCACCTCAGGTCATGGAATCCCCGAAAGCCACATTAAAAAAAAATAGGAAAACATGTGAGGGTACTGAGAACAAATCAGAGCATCCTGCTCCCATGTGCTCTCCTGGAGGATCTTGTGCTGCCAATGTACACACACAAAAGGTATCGACTTCCCACGAAGGAATCTCTCCTATCGATCCTCAATCTCCATTGGAACCAATGTAAACATCACCCCATCATCGATGTCCATCTCACACTTGTAAATGATGTGTGAAAGGTTGTGCACATATCTTCTCAATTAGGATACATGGTAGAAGTCATGCACTCAGTGCAACTGAGGTTGTAGAGTTAAGAGGTATGCTCCTCGCCAACTCTACTATGGAACTGAAAGGGTTTGATGAACCTCGGAGATAACTTGCCACCCCAGATAAATCTCTTCAAACCTCATCGAGGTGAGACCCGTAGAAAGGTGTGGTCACCATCCTCGAAATTTGTAGGTTTCCCTCTCCTATCGGCATAAGACGTATGTCTGATCTGTGCTGTCTTCATGCACTCTTGAATGATTTGATCCATCTCCATGGTAGCATGTACCATCTCTTGTTCCATGAGTGCTGACACCCCTAGGCCAGTCCAACACAAAGGCGACATGCAAGGTTGGCCGTACAAAGCCTCGAATTGTGCCATTCGAATGGTGGAGTGATTTTTGTTTTTGAATTCAATCTCCACTAAGGGAATGTGATCCTACTAGATGTGACAGTAGTTGGGGAAACATGCAAGAAGCATGCCCTCGAGGTTCTGAACGGTCCACTTAGTTTGGCCATCTAACTGAGGATGGAAGGCACTGCTCAAACAAAGCAGCATTCTCAAAGCATCCTGCAACCCCTTTCCATAGCATGGAAGTGAAATGTGCACCACCATCAGAGACAATCATCGAGGGTTCTCCATGTATCGGTACAATCTATTGAACATAGGGGCATCCCATGATATCTAGTGAACCCTACTCTCTAGTCGGTAGGAAGTGGGATGAATTTGTGAATCGTTTGACGGTCACCCCGATAGAATCATGGCCCCTTTATGTATGATGATGTTTTGTAACAAATTCTATATAACACTACTCCCACTTCCACTCTTGGACCTCTGAAGGTTGAACCAACCTACTGGTACCTGATGCTCCGCCTTCACTTGTTAACAAGTGAGGCACTGAGAGACACTCTCTACTACTTCTTTCTTCATTCCCAACCACCAGTGCGGTCGTCGGAGTTCCTGGTATATCTATTCCTTTCCTAGACTAACCTCTAGAGGGTATGTGTGGAACTCCTTCCGCTCATTCTCCTAAAGAAACACTTGTTACATGGTACGTTTTCTAAAGAGGATAATGTGCTCCCCATCTTTAGAAAATCCATCAGGTGCAGGTCATGGGGATATTTGAGCACGTTAAGACTTGCAATCAGTGTCCCCATGCTGTGACTCTTTGACTCGATGAAGAAGTTGGAAAGTTACTGTAAGAGACTAAAGAAAAGTTGATCCATCTCATTCCACAAATAATGTACGTAAAAAGGCCAACTGCTCTGTCGCCTCACCTAGAAGCTATATTCCAGATCTCTTGCTGAGTGCATCTGTTACTACATTCCCCTTCCCATAAGTATAAACTATCTCTAAGTCATAGTCTTACGGGAACTCAAGCCAACACCATTTCCTCAGGTTCAGGTCCTTCTGAGAGAAGATATTCATGAGAATCTTGTGATCAGAGTAGACTGTAAAATGTTCACCCATCATATTAATGTCGCCACATCTTCAAAGAAATGACCAATACTGCTAAATCCATGTCAAGGGTATCATAGTTCTACTCATTCTATCTTAGATTTTGGGAACCATATGCGATTAATGTTCGCTCCTACATCAGGACACATTCGAGCCCAGTCCCTGATGTGTCGCAGTAGACTACGTACCCAACGCCCTCCTCTGGAAGCCTCATGATGGGGGCACTAGTCAGCCTCTACCTCAGTTACTGAAAACACTAATGGAATTTATTTGACCAAACAAAGGGTTGCCCCATCTTCGTCAAAGCTGATAGAGGTGCTGCAACTCTGGAGAAATCTGGCACAAGTCTCTGGTGCTCTCTGACCAAACCTAAGAAACTTTGTACCAATGTCTCACTCCTCGGAGGCTCCCATGCAAGTACTGAATTTATTTTCACTGGATCCACCAAAACTCCAGCCTCTGAGATGACATGTTCCAGAAAGTGAACCTCTTGGATACAAAACTTTCACTTCAAGAGAATACCATAAATCTAGTGCTCTCAGAGTGTATCTAGAACTATCTGCAAATGATATTCATGCTCCTCCTCAGTAGCTGAGTAGATCAGAATGTCGTTGATGAAAACTACTACAAAGCGATCAAGGAATGGCTGAATGATCTTGTTCATGACTCCCATAAACACTATTGGATTGTTGGTCATGCTGAACAACATTACAAAAAACTCATAATGGTCGTACCGACATCTAAAAGTTGTCTTCTGCAAATGCTCACCTCGTACTCTGAGCTGGTGATAGCCTAATCTAAGGTCTATATTCGAGAACCATCGTGCTCCATTCAGGTCATCATAGAGGTCGTCAATCCTTAAGAGTGGGTACGTGTTCTTCATGGTAACCTAGCTCTGACATGGATAGTTATCACAAAATTCCCAATCTCCCATCCACGTTTTTGGAGAACTAAATTGGGGATGTGAAAGGAGAAACACTAGGCATGATGAATCTCTTCCCCTATAAGTACTATAGCTATACCTGTAGAATACAATGCTATGTTGGAGCCATCCGATATGCTGGTGTAGATATTGGCGTCGTCCTGGGGTACAATTCATTGTAAAAGTCCACATCTCTGTGAGGAGGTAGACTTGGAACATCATCATGGAAGACATCCACGTAATGGTCCACCACTACAGGATAGCTCGGACTCTCCACATCTATTACTCTGAGGGTAAGGCTTGCCAACTGATGTGTGATCGACTGCACTCTCCTTCGGGTAAGTCCATAATGTGTTGTAAAGACCCCCTTCTCACATGTGATGGTAAACCTAGTCCCATCAGTCCGGACACACTGCAATTTGTGCCTAATACAGTCAATCTGAGCATGGACTGTAGATAACCAGTCCATACCCAAGATGACATTGTAAGGCCTCCACGCCACTACTAATAGATCACAGCCGAAGATCTCACCTCTTAGAGTATGCTCACACTGTTGGCACCAGTGTGTAATTGTAGAATCCTATCTGGTAGGAGTCTCTTTCCATAAAGATCAAGCCAATGACTCCATCAAAATCTCTGAGCTATGAATGAGGGTCATGACAATAAAGGAATCAATGGAACCTCTGTCTATAAGTACTCCCGCTATGGTGGAGTAGAAAAATATCATACCTCGTATCATATTCAAAGCTCCATGGTCATAGGCATCAGCTACCTGGAGCAGAGCCATGCCCTATCCATGTGCTCTCTTTGGTCAGGGTGGACCACCTGGTGGTGGTGGTGCTAACATCTCAAATCGTCTCCCACCACTAGCTGCATATCCAGCTCCTCTGCCACATCTGCCAGCTCCCGCTGGACCTCCTCATTCGAACCTCAATCTCTTCCTAGGTGTTCCTTCAACTGTATGATGATCATTTGTACCATGGGTCAAGAAGTCTCGAGCCATGTGACCATGCCCACTACATACATAACACTACTTTCTCCTCGCATGACTGGCTCTGTCTCCGGTGCCCCACACAACCAACCCAGAATCACGCGGCTGTCCACATGTAGGTCTGGTCCTCTTCGCCATCTATGACATATTTCTGCTGCTAGATGTAGAAGACTCCACCACATGACGCCCGGTGGTGGGTCTCGTTTCTGGTGACTTCTCAGAAAGAAAACATTCCACTAATAGGGCTCGCTCTAACACCCCCGTCTGTGATGGGAAGCTGAGAGAAATCATCGAAGCCCTGATCTACCACCTGAGTCCGTGATCGAAGGTCTGGGCCTTGAATAATGGGTCCCACACCGTATTAATGGAGTAGTGTGATAGGTCGGTGAACATTGCTGAGTACTGAGCCACAGTCATGCTACCCTGCTGGAGATGAAGAAGCTCCTGAATGCGCACTATGCGAAGGGTTGATGGGATAAACTCTTCCCGAAATAGGCTCTCAAAGTTTGCTTAGAGAAGTGTCTCATCATCATGAACCTAGATCATCAAGCTCCACCATCTTCTTGTTACTACGTATAGAAGACTAGTGGCAAGGATCACCATGAGACTAGCTGGTGTCCCTACCAGTCAGAAGACTCTCACCACAACCTCTAGCCAATCCTCAACCGCATGTGGGTCCGTCTCACCCTTGAACCTGCGAAACCTCTGGAACTGGAAATCGTTCAACATTCTCAAGATGTGTGCACCCTCTTCCATTAGGGATGGTGGCATCAGTGACCCAATAGGTGATGGAACTTTTGGTGCCTCAACTGGTGGCCCAACTAATAAAGGGTTTTTCATCGAAGCCTTGTCGCTCGATAGGCTATCATCACGTACTATACCCGGAACCCTAACTGGTTGTCTGTGTGGAGGAATCCTGAAAGGAAACAGGTGCGCCACAGTTAATAAGTTATACATGGTTGACTAACTCAAAGTGTTCACAAATAAAACTTTTCCAAACACACACACAATAAGTGTTTTCGTGCACTGAGTCGAACATCAGAGGTCAGGGTCCTTGTGTATGGATATGTCAGCCACAGCACCAACACTGGATTCCCTAAATAGATAACCACAATCACTACACTTAAAATTATGTCCATTAAAAAGATCAGAGTCTAATGTTCTATTGTAGAACTAACTCCTCTGATACCAATTTGTCACGACCCGTCCCCAGGGGCCCCTGTCATGTCTAACCCATGCCCGCCTTCCGTAGGCCAGGGGCTGGTGACTAGCACTGAATGGCGTATTCCCTAAAACAGGGAATGTATTGCCTTTATAACCTATAACTCACACAACCAACCACAAAGAATGATACGTACACTGTATAGTATACAGAGTGTGTACAGTATGTAAAAAGGGGATAGAATACAAGTCCAGCTGGAAAGTACAAGAAAAATGGAATGTAAAATTAAACTGAAAAAATCCATTGAACACCCACCAAGGACCCTACCTGAAGGGTAGGTACATATCTCGAATGATCGTCTCTGCAATATGCATCATCTACAGTCCACCTCTGAGAAACCTCCAGCCTGGGTACCCTCAACCTCAAATAGCATTGTCTGTCATCTACACCAAACACAATAAGGTGTGAGAATAACCCCAACAGGGGTGAGTGTAATAGTACTCTAAAAGGACCCTAACACCCTCAAAGGTCTCACAAGATCCAAAAAGGATAAACCACAAAGCATGAAATTGACTAGAAACCCTAATTAGGTATATTCCCACATATATACCTAAGTTATCAAGTATACCCATCTCATTCATGAGGATACACAAGGTCCAACTCAAAATCCCAAAGCTCAACTATTCCACAAAGGAAGGAATATCACAACGGTAACACCACAAAGGTATGAACCACAAAGGAAACACCACACAGGATAATTCCACAATGGTATCACCACAAAGGTATGTACCACAAAGGTACGCCACACAAAGGATTACCACTAATATATTACAATGAAATTAGTACCACAATGATACACCGAACAGAAGATTACCACAATGCTAAAGACTCATCTCACACCAGGTATAACTTAGGTATGGCAGTAAAGATGATTCGATGTAACTACTGAATCATCTTACTCGGTTAAGAGGAGAACCCACTTAGGATCCAAAATCATTAGACCCATGTAGGATCCTAGAGTAGTCCCACATGGATTTACTTGAGTAGATCCTAGTAGGACTCTCGAACACAGACCCACATAGGATATCAAAGCATAGAACCATGGAGGATCCCAAAGCACAGACCCACATATGATCCCAAAGAATAAACCCACATAGTATCCCTTTCTCATGTTACTGCACCAAATAGAGTTCCCATACTAAGCTCGCTTGATTTCGGGAGAATCTCATCCTCAAGCCACATGTTGATACTAAAACTAACATGAAGTCTAATGAAGAAGTATACCAAAGGACCACCATGTGATAGGGGTGTCAACAAAATAAATTTTGCTTCAATTGGACTCAAGCTCTGTAAGTTATTGGCCTTTTAGTCTCGAAGTCCAGGAAGGATTGTTGTTCGATCAAACCTGACAATACCCCAACATTATCCAAAACACAAGTGGGGTATACCAAAATTACTATCATGATCCATGGTTTCTGGTGCCATAGATGGTTCGTCAAACAGATGCTCGAAGCTCAAGATAGGTTCAAAAGAGTGGAAGGGGTCAAAATTGGTCAGGGTCTGATCCAACCCGGCCTGACCTGGCCTGGGCTAACCCTACCCAAACTGGGTGGTCGCGTCCCGATCTAGGTCCAACCCTAGTTCCGACCCATCCCACGAGATCCAACCCAGCCCGCTGGGTCCTTCCCGGCCCACTGGGTCCGGCACCGCTCTTCGGCGCGGCCCTGCCTGCTGGGTTGCCCGTACTGGCCCGCAGCTGGGTGGCACCGCAGTGGGGTCCACCCAAGCTGCCACACAAGGGGGAGGGAATCCTTGGGTTTCCCAAACGGTTGGTCCGTTAGGGTTGGGAGGCTAACTGGCCTGCACCACATGGTGTCGAAAGCTTGCACGTAGGACCTCGGGTCCCGCTCAGCTCCGCGACTTTCTTGATGGTCAGTTCTCTTACACGGTGCGGTCGCGCATCGCAGCACCACCAGTGGCCGACACTGTGCATGCTACCCCTCCTCCTTTATCATGACCTTACGCTGTGGAATCTGCACACTGGGCGGCAGAGAAATGTACTGCCATCATCGTCACGCAGTAGGCTGTGTGCTGGCTGCTGCCCTCACCCCGCCGCAGCCCAACACCGGCAGCGCGGTCACGCCGCCGCCATTTTCGTGGTCGGCCGGTGTGTCGGCTGCTTCACCTGAGTCCTACCTGTTCCAATCAATGGTACTAGTCACCATCCTCCTCCATTGTGAAGAATGCATCCAAAACCACAAAGGTCGTGGAGTGGTCGGGCCATGTTCTTTTGGCCTGAACCCTCCGCGTAAGAGCGATAGAAAGCAACTCATGGAGAGAGATTCAACGTAAAAGAAATTAACGAATATCAATTAAAACCACACCCCTACCTTGATGGTTCCAATGGATGAGGCATGAGAAATAAGACAAAGTTATTGAAGAACGTCGAAGTTCATTTCTTCCGTAGGAAGCTTCCGAAGCGGGCTCGGGGTCGGTTCCTCGTTCTTCGTTGGAGCAAGTACTTCATTGGAGAATGATCTACCAAATATCTCCTCTCCTTTTCCAAAAATCTTTTCCCATGAGAGTTGTGGTTCCAATTTAAAATCCCAGAGTTTATTCTAAATAATGTTATAAATTAATTAAATTCGGGTGGCATGATCAATTAGGAGAAAACCAAGAGTGACCACCCTCATTAAAGGGGGAGTTTAAGGGGGTCGGGTGGTCCCCAACATTAATTTTAAAATGGAAGGTTTTACGCTCGGGTGGTCCCCACCCACATAACTCAAAAGGTGGGGTTTCAAAAGGGAATTAAAATGATAAATATTTTATTTTTCTTCTTCCATGAACAACTGAAAAATTGTCTTCTACCTTCGACCTTTTGTGGTTGAGGTGAAAGTCTCTTTAAGTGAATATCGGCGTAGAGAGTTCAATTGTGCACTCATATTTCAATTCCGAGAACCGGTTAAAAAGTTACAATAACATTCTCACACATTTACATAACGTACCTAAAAAAAGTTCAGAAATTCATTATGGGCACACCAGGCCACAGAATCATGCACCGTCAATTTTTGCGGACTCCTAAAATTCAATATATTTAAAGAAAATAGATTGAATTTTCTGGGACTTTTCACACCATCTCAAAAACAACACTTATCATAGAGAATTTTCCATATCATATCGAAAATATCAAGGTCACCATGCCTTTAGGAATCACATATTTTTAAAACATCGATCCTAGGATCACACCTAGCCACTCACTTAAGTTAAATTCTAAATTTCTCCGACACACAACCAGTGTGAGTTATATTTTACATACACAATATATGTATATTCTATTTAATTCATTACAAAATCCCAACTCATTGTCCATAATGAAATTCATATGTTAGATCAAAATGATTTCTCTATGCAGCCCCACAATATTTGAATTCATTGGTTGTTTCCTTGGAAATCCACTTCATAATTAGGCATGTCACAATTGTAATGATTAATTGAATGATCTTCCGACTCACGACATGTTTTAAGAATCTATGCCTACTACCATTCCCCTAAAATCTAACTACACCAATAACCGAAACAATCCTACCCATAAAATCCAGTTTGGAATCGACAAGCACATAAGATTCTTCTTTGAAAGTAAATTCACAACATGCCTAAATGAATATATTCTAGAACCTTCATGCATCAATCCAAAAACTTGAATAAAAAGATGCTTATTTATTTATTGGAATTATAAACACTCTTCCATTATCAATACTAGGTTAACCATATTAAAAAAAACGAGAAGACCCATAATGACTATGAGTAAAACATTAAGGCCCCCATTTCTTCTTGATAGCCCTAATCTCACACACTATAGAATCATTACCCACATGTAGGAATCAGGTTAATGACGTCTAATATGCCAAAAATCACTCTCTAAAACCAGAAAAAATAAATAGGAGGAAATGAATTAACCAACTAGGGTATTATCATCATGTATGACGGTGGTGATATGATACTATATGGGTATATATATAGGGTAATTTCCCCTCATGGTTTGACATACCAAATAACCACCATAGAACATGGAGGCATTGGTCTATTATTTAAGTGTCCTACCCAACTCAGCCAGATAAAAAACTCAACACTAACTATTCATCAAGACATAACTCAAAATTATACCATTTAGTCATCCCATAGGGAAGTTCCTCAATGGAAAAGACTTTAATTAAAAAAAAGGAATATTATTTTTAAACCAAAGTCAAACATAAAAGGTCAATATGATCTACTATGAATCCCTATGTTCACAAAAATTATAAAATACATCACTATGGGTCTATGGGAATCATTCACATTACCAATCTAGAGAAACATACAAATCCAAACCTTAAATGAGAACACATTCTAAACACACCACTAAAAATATTCACCTTAATGAATTTGTTGAAGCTTATTTATAAGATCATTTAAGGTGGAAAATATATAAGAGATACCAGGTACCAGTTATAGATGAATACTATACTAATACCTTTAGTAGATGATGTTATGCATCATTTTGAATTTAAAACAATAGTTTCCTTAAAAATATTGATTTATTCAAATGTTCTCTCAACTTGGATGTCATAATGAAATTTAAATTTCAATCTATTAAGGAAAATGATATGTAGGATTTAATTGGAATTTAAATTTTTTAATGCCTCATAATAGTTAATCTCAAATGTAGGTAACAAGGGTTTTATTAATTAAAACAGAGATAGTCACAAAATATTCAACTATATATTTATATGTTACATCATATAAGTGGATATGGAAACTATGAATAACCATCACATTTATCTGAATAGGCCCTCATGGGCTTGACAAACATGGAATATTTAAATGAAAATGAGACCTATGAGGGTCTGATCATGTCAATCCTTGTTCATTTAGAGGCATATCCAGTTAAAATATAGGAATTCAATTCTTATTAAAACAAAACTTTAATCACAAGTAATTGTAAACCAGTGACTATTAGTTATTAAAGGATTTATACACACCCTTAATGGGTTTATCTCATATAAAATAATCCATAATGTACCTACATGGATATATTTGTTGCATTAATAAATTTAGTGATATGTGTCATCATGCCCATGCAATATAGGTACAATCTTTATACAACACAATTCACCATTTATTTAAAATTAATAATTTTCACTAAAAATTGATATTCGTAGTTTATAAATATATACATCTTGGTTATGTAAGATGAATCACCATTTATAGATTATAAATTTACATTACATTATAAGATACAATCGAAATTAATATAACAACATCCAAGATTTTATTTTCAATCTCAAATAAAACAAGTCCATATATGTTAGAACTATTATATGGATCAACACTCTATAAATTATTAAGTCCCATACACTTTAATATTTTCATAATTTCATACCATTTAATTGTAATATATAATTGTTTAGTTAAATAATTTCATGGTCCATGTTCAAAACATGTCATAATTTGATTATTATGGTTCCATCGTCAATTTATTGAAGAAAAAATATTTAGTTATATGAATTAAAATTAATAACGAATCAAATATCATTATTAAAAAAAATGGAATGATACTACATAAGAATTTATTACAGTTAGTCCTAGAAAAAAATCACTTATTAAGTATATAAGAAATCATGATATTCAATCCCTTAAATGTGTATACAATTAAGCACTATTATATATAACAAAAATGTGGCATAAAATCATCATTTATCATGTATATCTATAAGGATATCTATATGGAATTTTATATGTATGACCTGTTAGATCACTATATGCCTATGATGATGCCAGAAATAAAACAACCTTTCCATGTCAGACAAAGACTAAAAATTCCTTAATTATTAGAAATTAAAAAAAATAAACAATCACATGAGGTTAAATAATAATCATGTTTAGAAACAGATAATAAAAAAAACATTACAATCCTAGTTATTTGATCTTTCCTGCATATATGGGTCATCTGGCTTGAGACACGAGATAATATCCAATCCCTGAAATATTCTTGTCTCTATTCTACCATATAATATATAGAAATACAAAAGTAAAATATCTATGATACTACATTATAAAATCTTTTTCCTGAGTACTCTATAAATAGTTGTCAAATAACTTGTTCATATGGCCTCAAGTGGATCTCCCCATATACTAGAAGCTAATTACTATGAGTGATGGACTAATGGGGGTATATTAGGAGACTATACCATCTTGATCTAAAAAAATATAGATGAAGAATGACTAATTGAAAATGGAAAAATTCAGAAAAAATAATTTAAATATAAAAAATGGTTTTTCTATATAATAAACGATTAAAACCCTTTAATGTACCTACTGCAATTCTCATGTAATAGACATACAACAGGTAGAACAATATAAATTACTATACTAAAATAATAATAAATTAGTATGTACTTAATCAATTGAAGTTATTTGGAGTATGTTCTCATATTCTATTCCCAAGAAACCATATATAGTCACATTCAATAAAATAAAGATTGCATAGAGAACATTCTATGGACATAACATACTGTCTAGAGATAATCTGTTTGGGTGCAAATCAACGTCCCAAAAAGAGTCTGACTACATAGTAGGCCACCAAAAATGTCTTGTAATGAAATACATTTCATGAGAATAATAAAATTCAGTGTGAAATTACAAAAAAACTAAGGTAAATATATAATGTAAATTTAATGAAGTCTTCCCTGGTTCCTCTGGGATAATTAGCTGACCATACCGACTTCATCCTACGGAAAAATGCCTCCAGACATGTTTCTTCATCTATATATTTTTATACATGTAAGAAGTTATATATAATGACATATACATGCACTCTAATGGACACATATTTTAGTGCAAAATTATCTACATCAGAACTAATACCAGTCTCATATTTTAATTGAAGGATTATATGGTAATGATATGGATTACAGATGACCCAAAAAGTACCCAAGGTTTCCTTATCATTATAGGGTCATTTTAACACATACTAATATCTTATATAGATTTGATAAAGGCGTATGATTCCAATCTATATGATATATCCTTTGAATTCCACCTTAATAGTTTCTAACCATGAATAGGGAGTCAAATCTCAAATAATATTCAGATAAGAATGATGTGGAGACCATATAATTATTCTGTAGCATCAAGTGTTCGATGAAATAGGGTTGAATCCAATGATATAGTCCAAATAAATATAATTTTTTGGATTTGCAGTTGAATCATTTGTAATACACTTAGGAATTTCCATATTGATTAGATATTGACTGAACCCTAGTATTGTATATTACTTTTTGGTCATACTAATGAATGAGGATGGAGACCTATGAGTTCTAATGGAATTCCATCAAGAATCCTATGATAGATCATGTATGAAAACTCATTTTCTGTAAAATGATCCAAAACAATAATTGACCTAGAAACTAATAAATAAAAACATTCCATGAAAAATATCCATGTCTATTCAGTATTTGATGTCATTTATTCTATATATAATTTCATATAAAAAAAATGTGGTTAGGTATTCATATTAAAATATTTAACAATTCATTAAATTTAATTTTAGCTTCCACTAAATAGATGTATGAAATTATCCCCAATGTTACAAAATAGAACCCTTTTATAAGTATCCTTGGTCAAAATTGATAAAAATATATTTGAGTATACATGCCTTATTATAATTAAATTAATCTATTTTGTATTATTTATCAAAAAAATTTCTTATAAATCATACCAAACATACATAATCAGTATTTTTGTTGATTAAAAACAGTGGTTAATATGGAAATATTATTGAACACTCATAGGTTTGGAATGTATTAAGTTTAAAACATCCAACTATATCATGAAGGTCTAGGGATAATCCAAATTGAGGTCTACAAATTTAATTTAAGGTCATCTATATATTAGGATAAATGATTATAATGTTTTATGTGTTGTATAGCAACATATTTTATAAACTTTGTAACATTGGGGGAAATGAATATATAATACACAACTATTTATTTGGATACCCAAGTAATCCAATATTATAGCTTGATATGATGTAGAATGAAGGAAATCGGAAGACACTCCAAACTACTTATAAAAAGGGTAAATGAGATTCCATGGTAATATCATTTCATATATAAAGATAAAGAAATTGGGAAGTATGAAGAGTCGTAGAATTAATAAGAGGCTTAAAAGTCACCTAATAGATCTTTATTACGATTAATATTGGAGGAAAACCATGTATAAAAGATGTAGGAGGAAGCAGATCATGTAAGGGAGGCTACAAGATAAATGGGGATGAATAATGGTTTAAACCCCATTAAATATTAGAGGGGTAATATAAAAAATTCCCCTTTTACTGAACTACACATTTTGGATAACCATGAATCATCAATGTGGTTATAATGTACCAAGTGTCTCCCATCTCTCATGGATATTTCCCATTTATAAAAAATGTGTGAAAATCATGTGATTTACTAATAATATTTTAAACTGACCCATTATATGAACATACATCCTCAAGTGAAAAGTTAAGAAAACAATATGTCACCCTCGGCACACCTACACCAAGACACAAGGTTTTCCCTTGTGGGAATATGATTTATTTCATCATAGAATCTTTTGATTATATTTAACCCAGTTCAGGTAGTTTGGTTAGTATTAATAGGGCACCAACTATGTGACACTACATTTATCGCCCTAATTGGGGTTTTCAGAGTATGACACTCCAAAAACTGATCTAAAAACCCAAGACATAAATATAGACATAAATCCTATAAAAACACTATTAAAGTATTCACACTCATTGGAATAGTTTTTGAAACATTGTTCACTGTTTATCCATCCCACTAAATGAAAAGCTCAAAATCCATTAGAAAAAATCGTCCAAGAACACGGGTCCTTACATTTAAATGGAATTCGAGTTTAATTGTAATTTTTAAATTACTTTTACTTTATAGTTTTTGTTTTTATTTTATTGATGTAGAAGGCCACTGGTATATAGAAATCGATATAACCATTATCAGTGCTATTAAAAGAACTGATAAAGGTTTCACTAATTAGTGATTCCAAAAGCACTGATATAGGAGCCTTTTATTATAAATTGAATAAATCTATGGTAAAGGGGGACTTTATTAGTACATTAAAATATTTTCAATAATAGATTTTATGTTCATAGGGGGAATAGCATATCAATATATTTAAACACTAAAAAAACATATTTTAGAACTTGAATTAGTTATTTCTATACTAGTGTTATGAGTTCCATAACACGTGGCTCTTATGGCAGTATAATGACAATGTTTGAGGGGGTACAACAGAGTGGTAGATAGATAGGGTAGGACATGGTTTAATCTAATCAAATTATAGGAGGATGATCTTTTAGGTATTATAACTGTTGATGAATGTGACATTTTAGAACATGTGATTGAAGACACCTCTAAAATGACAATGATAAACAAATGTGGGTGTCCAGTTGTTTTCATATAAGGATTCATGTACAGACTTGGTGATGTTGGGTTAGTGTGTAATTAGGAGTCCTCCGTAGTAGACCATGTCACCTTAGATCCTAGTGAAGGAGTTGAGTTATGAACTATAGAGGCAGGGTCATGCATTATATGAATGTAAGATGTCTGTGATGAAGTAGGTTCAAAGCGCCAGTGGGGATGTAAATTCTATTAATAGAGGAAATGATTTAATTAACTAAATGTTATGAATTAATTTTTATATGAATTATTTTCCCATTATTTTATATCTATGCAATTCATTATTGGAATAGATCTATTGATTATGTTTTATATGGACTTTCTCACTCTAAAAATTCCTTCTGGAATGAATGTAGCATATCTCTAGCAATTTCTTGATATTTTAGTAGTTGATTACAGATAAAGACACCTGTGCGAAATTACAATTTGGAAATGTATTGATTTAAAAAGATATTCATAACGGATTGGTTGAACACCATTCCATCACATATTAATTCTTAAAAGAAAGGCATATCTTTCACCTCACCTAGAAAAGATGTGATTGTGTTGTATAGTGAGTTGGTTAATCCAGTAGAAATGATGGGAGCATAGTTGAACTAGATTATATTTATCAAATAACTATTTTTCAGCTAGGATCTTACAATAAAATCAAAAATACCCCCTCTTCTTTTCCTCCAAGTGCATCATTATAATGATGTATTCCTAGATTACTTCTCATTTATTCCTATTGACCAAGGAATTAATTTTGGAATGTAGTTTATAATTATAGAAAAGCCAATATTGATTCCTTTATATCATACAGATCCAAGTGAGTTGAGAGATTTGATGTTTCAGTTATATTATATTAGAGGTGAAGTGATTTATCAGACTGGGAACATCTCTTTATGGAACAAAAATGTAGTTTTCCATGAAGGTGGATGTTTACATATGCCTCTTTGTAGACTTAATGAATCTGAATCATGTATCATTATAGAAACATTACACTTTACCTAATATTTTTGATATATTTGATCTATTATGGAGATCCTAATGGTTTCCCCAAATTGATCTCCATTCCTCATACCATCTATTATGGTTCCGATAATAGTAAATTACCAATCATGAGTTTAGAAGTAGATATATATTGTATGATGAACCTTTCCTGTCTTTTAAGTTGAAAAATATAGAGTGGTGTTCATAGATCTCATGAATTGGATTTTTTATCCAAACTATGACTCATTTATATTTGTGTCAATGGATGATATCATCATATATTCTACAACATTATATAATAATTCTACAGATAATATGATTTAATTTAGTACACTACAATGAAATTTTATTTAGTCAAAAAATTTCTATGTTTTTTTCGATTCATGATGTGTATTTCATTGGTAATGTAATTTCTAAACAAGTAATTTTAGTTGACCAAAATAAGGTATATGTTGGGATATATTGGGAATAATGCCAATATGTGTTTTAGATTAAGATTCTATTTGGGATTGTAGAGTAATATTGAGATTCCTTCTTTGAAATATCAGATTTGGAAGAAATGATATAAAACTAAACAAAAAACATGAAGTTTTTTAGAAGATGTACTACTGTGAACAGTCCATAGCATATCTTAAGAGGAGATTTATAGAAGATCTAACTCTAAATATTGTAGATCTTGGGATTGGATATGATGTTTACTATGATGCCTAAGGTGTTGGGATTTAGGTTGTGTTGTCGAAAGGGGATCATGTAATTTTTTTCTTGATATTGTTATCTCTAACCCCATGAGGGTAAATACCTAATGCATGTTTCAGAGTTGGTGGATGTATACCACACTCTAATGTGATTGAAATATTACTTCCTTTATGAGAGGTTCAAAATTTAGACAGACCAAAATATCATGTTATACATATTATCTCACTAAGATCTAAACATGATGTTGATGTCTTGGGTGGAGTATCTATAGAGTTTCTACTCGATATGACCTATGATCAAAGGAAAGGTAATTTTGTTTTATGTGCTCCCATCAAGAAAATTTCAAAGACACAATATCTAGGAGTACTACCATTAGAAGAGAAATGAAATCTGTTGATTTTGATGGATGTGTTGCTAGAGGATTCATCTTTGGAAAATATATTAATGAAACTTGTGTTTCTTTGGTCATTAAATATTCCTTAGTGGACAAGGTAAAGGTAATCCATGAGTTAGATCCTAAATGTGTAATTATGTGGGAGTTCATGGAAATTGGTTATTTAGTTCTATGATGGTTCTTAGATAATAAACAAATGATTTACATGAATATTATAATACTAATTGTAGCTACCTTGAAGGAAGAGATAATAATAGAGTCACATGACTCAAAGTGAGTTGGGCATATCAGATCTAGGAAGATGTATTAGGATTTCAAATGTTAGTTTTTGGTTTCTAGGTAAGAATATTTATATCAAAATATTTTTTTCATTGCCTCCCCTTCCCAGGGGTAAGGGATGATCATCATAATTCTAGTGGATTTCAGGATTCAATTTTGTTTTCTATATAGAAGATGGATGACGTGAGTATTGACATAATGATGGGGTAAACCTGGACCCCAAGGAGTCATGATGCTATTTGGTTGGATGTTGGTCAACTGAATAAACTGGAACATATATCGATGTTCCATAAGAATCATTTAGTTGGTGAGTTATGTAAGTTGTATGTATGAGATATTGTGTGCTAACATGGAATTCCATAGACTATTTAATAAAATAAAAACTCTGATTTTACTTCATGGCTTTGGAAGGCCTTATAGAAGACCATAGGTACCCTACTAAAACTAAGTATTATTTTTCATCCATAGACTAAAAGAATATTAGTGGGGATGGAATAGATATTATGATACATGTTGGGGTAATTCATTTTTTTGCATTGGTAGATATTGGGATGATAAAATATCCATGTATGGAATAGAATACAACAATATATTCAAGGATTTAATACACATGGATTATTTAGAGGATCATTGTTCCCATCCATATAACTAACTACTATATTAGAATAATACTGGTTGTGATATTAATGATGTTTATAATTATTTAGATCCTATAGGGTGTCCAGTGGCCAAGGAAGAAGTCCTTCCTTCATCCTAGATATGTCATTTAGTAAGTGGTCTAGAAAATTCCACCATTAAAATTTAATATTACTTTTAATATAACAAAATTATTAGACATAATCTATCCATAATAAATCCTTAATGAAACTAGAACCTCTTAAAGTAATATCACTTGGTGCACATAGCTTCCTCTTCCTATCATTTTGGGTGCTTAATGTCTAGATTGATCTATGGGTAATTATTGAGGTAAGATATATTTTTTGTAACAATAATACTCCATATTTATCTACAATTTATCAAGTATATAAACAATATTGGAAATATATATTATTATAATCCCATACATTATAATAAATTCATTCTTTATTGAATGATTACAGTAGGATTATGAGAATTAGTGACCTCTACTTGATCGATCATAGATAATCCAATAGAGATGAAACTTTTTTTTTTGTAATTTTTTGTGTGTAAAATATAATTGCATGATCCCTTCCATGAATCTACATTATATAGAAAATATTATAATGCATATTATCTCATTGTAGTGAATTTTTTAATGTACATTTTGTTTGGTTCGAATCCATTGATGGATCATTCGAATTGACATAAACATTTTAAAGGTATGATATCATTACAATTTAGGACTCTAGAATAGTGTTTTTAACATTCATGACTTGGGAATATGTGAATTTTTTATATACCATTACATTATTTTTTATGTTAGAGTTCATGTGTATCCCATTAGACCTATTTTTGTAGGTATTGTCTGTTCTTTTCTATGTCACACCTTATTTTCAGTCATTTCATTGTGATGGAATATTTGATATGCCATTATTATTCCATGATATGTTGTGCCTAGGGATTTTATCATTAGAATAATTATTAGGATATATTTAACCATTATATTTCATATTATTCATTTATATTTTTCCCTGGCCATTGGATCCTTTGTTTCACTGTTCGGGTTAATAGGTCACTCTAAAAGACTTAGTCGACCCCTTAGTTGGGGAGCATGGATTATATGAATCAAATATTTCAGGTTTATATAAACGATATATAGGAAAATATCATTGAATATTATTAGACTGTTTGGGATAGGACTCCATACTCTATTATAAGAGGATTTATATGCTGGTGTGGTTGATCTGTTGGGAATGTCCTCGCATATTTTAAATGTTCCATTGATTATGGCATGTCAAACATTCATTCCATAGAAGTTATGTGGTAGTTGTGGGTATAGGGTGTGAATATACAGTTAATCTCAGAGTGGATTCATTCATTGAAGGATGAATATATACTTCCATTTGATTTGGAATTTAGTCACATATTAATATCTATTTCATTAGATGGCTAGTTATGACATTCTTCTAGCATGTAATTGAATCATGAATGACTGGGGTCAGTGAAATTTTTATGATTGTATGGTTATTTACTTCTAAATCATGATATTCACCTCTATATAAATTTACTATTATATTAAGGATGCATTGGTGGGGTATTTCTCAGTTTATACTTGAATAATTCATTACAATCTCGGTGGGCTTGTAAAATTCATGGTCATGGAACCATAGAATGTCGTCACCATTATGTCTAGTTCCCAAGGATCATGGAGTTTTGTGGAAAAAATTTCAAATTAGGATTGAATCCAAAAAATATATTTCATTATCTATTATTTTTAATTTCTATTTGAGCTTCTTATAATTGTTCAACTAAAAAATCTGGTGTCTTTTTTGCTTTATATTGTATAACACGATATTACATATGTTATAGAATTTTATTAATGTTTTTTTTTCAAGGTGATTTTTACTTGTATTATAAAAATGTTCTCATATTATAGTGTATGGATTTGATTAATATGGTTAGTCTCCCAAAATTATCTATATAATCTATCCACTAGACTGCTTACTCTTGCGTATTGGGAGGCGAGAATGTGGTTATGTGGAACGTTGAATTAGAACCAATGGTTCTGGTTGGGGTGTAACATTAGAACTAATAAATGGTTATTTTATAGAGTTTCTTAGTTATAAGTTTAAAAAATTACTTCCCTTAAAAAAATAGTAACAGTTGTGTTGCTACTCCCTCATCATTTCACCTTTCACAAAACTCAACAAATGTTTGTAATCATGAAAACAATTTAGGATTATTCAACCCTCAAAACCAAATGTAATTTATTCATAATTTTTATTTTCGGATTTCTCAACTGATTCTATAGTAGTTTAACATGAAATTTTTTATTCTTCTTGTTTTCTATAAATTCATTGAAACTATAAATCTCAAATGATGTTAATCTATATATATGAATGTACATTCAAATTTATATTTGAATACAATGTGTTAATTCGATCCCTATTAATGTTGGCTATTCATCACATAATTATATATATATATATATTATTTCTAAATTCATGTATGTATAAATATCTAGAAGTGTTTCTGTATAATTATTTACATTTATATATATTTATAAATGTTGTTTATACATATATATGGGCTACTGTGCATTTGAATAGAAATTTATATATCTAAATATTAAAAATAGATTATATTATATTTAATATTTATTTTTAATTAATATTTATATTTATAATATAATACTATAAAATATACATATATACATTATTCCAATATAATTATTATATTATATTTAATATATATGTTATTATGATAATAACAAACAAGATAAAAAGGGGTTTAATGGTCACTTTGAAACACTAATTTGAGTGCTTCAGCAATATTTGGAATATTATTATGATTCATCAAATTAATAGAATAAGTAAAATATAACAATAAAATCCCAGTACCATTATAAATTACTCCATTACTGATAATTATTATGCAATTCTAAAAACACTAATATTTTTCAATAAATTCATAAATATGCAAAAATATATAATTAAAATAATATGATATGTAGCCTAAAATAAACTTAATCATCTATTTACATGGGTACTCAATTAATTATAGGCAATAATTTATGCTCAACACAAAAACTAATTTATAAATAAAAAAGGAGCCAACAAATAAATAACCCAAAATAGTTATAATGAATTACACAGTTTTCATACATTTAAATTCCATGATAATTTATAAAATGTGGTGAAATATTTCAAATACATCCCTAGTAAAGAAATAAGTTGTTCATAACCATACATACCATGATACAATATGATGGAATCAAACTATAGTATTTTAAAATTGAGATTGTATATATTTATATAAAAATATGTTTACACACACACTACAGAAAATATATTCATATTTAATTATTCATACATAGATATTCAAATTTTTTATATCTATGTATATATATTATAATGTTATATATTATTTAATTTAAATAATTATAAAGGATACAATCTATTGACACCTAAGGTATATTTATTTATTCATTTTAAAATATTAATTTTATTGAAAAAATAGGATTAATATGAATTTAAATTGGATATATTCCAATCATATGAAAAATAATATTATAAGGAAGGGGTTAAAGGGTTCATCAAATTTTCAATAGAGCATAGAAATGTCCCTTCTCATATCATTTGGTTTTTTTATATAGTCATCATTCAAAAAATGATATCCTATTCAGTAACAAGAAAACTAGATCCCTTTGGCAATTGATAAGATATAAATTTTGGACTAAACATTGGGGATATTTGAATATTTCTAGATCACGATATAACACTATTATTTATGGGTGATCTCAAATGAGTACAACCTTTAACGATGAAAAATATCTAATTAAGAAAAAGATGCAATTAGTTGATTACGACATAGATGGTCATCGAAGACAATTTTATAGGTTAAATAGCTATGAATTTATGTTATTCTCAGATGGTTATACTAAATAAAAAAAATTATATATGTACTAAATATCTAAATTTGAAATCATGAAATGGATGTAGAAACACTCTATTTACATAACCACTTTCTCTAATGAATGATATATTCCCGATATATAATGAGATTCCTTTTCAAATATATGTTTGAAGAAAGATGTTACGTTCAATGGATATGATCTCTAAAATATTACAGGCCAGTCAAAATGACTATATATTTCTTTTAATGGTCTATGAATCCCCTAAAAATTTCCCAAATTGTGGTGTTACATGATCCAAAAATATAAATTTATTTTTTCAAATGGTTTTTGGCACTTTAAAATATTTCCATGATGTTAACAGATACATGGATTTAATGAAAAAACATTTAAATATTCATGGAATGATAATATAATAATTCATGAATGGAAAAATTATCACTAAGAAAACTCCCCGTATAATTTACAAAATGTAATATAGATTTTGAAAAAAATAGGGAAGTGTCCGTTTTATGCTATATATGGATATATTGAATCATTTTTATGTAAAAACATGAACTTGTAATATATGGTTAGTTATGATAGTTATTTAAAACAAACTACTATGGTTACGCATGAAGTGAAAATACATTGTGTTTAGTGTTTTTATATCAATAACCGAATAACATTATAATGATATTAATTTATATTGGGATCCCTTGAATTAATATATGAAATCATTGTTTGATTTATATGTTATTTGGTATTATTATCATATAAATCATGATTTTAAATTGAGTTGAATTTCGTTAAAAATAATAAATGAAATTGATGCTTATGATAATTTTTTTAGTATTTAGAGTCATATGATTTTTATGGAGTCACATTTGATAAGAATGTACACACTGAGAAAGGTTGAAACATTCCTCCATATCAATTTTCTTAACAAATTTATAGTTTTTCCTATGATAAGTGGAATCTGGATCTTGAACAACATTATTTGAGAGTAATTGAATAAAAATATAGGGAATCTTCTCTATTAACTAGTTAAAAACTATTTCGGAAATTTAATGATATTTTTCCCATTTCTCATTAATAATTTTCAAAAAACCCTAAAGATTCATGTAAGACAAATATACCTATTATTTATTGAATTTCCATGTTAAATTTAATTTTATTTCATCAATTTTAATGATGTAATATATTTATAAAACAATATGGTTCTCTATTTCTCTATAATATTACAAAAAAATATAGGAAAAAATAGACATGATTTTTATGGGTTTAAGATAATATTTAGTTCTAATGATGGATTAATAATATAAATTTTCTTATCTAGTTTAGTATACTATTACTATGTATGATATATTACATTTTTTACCATCCTTAATTAGGTAAATTGTTTTATGGTTGTTGATTAAGTATCATGAAAACCATATTTATGATTGATTCATTGTTAATGTTCATAAAATGACATGAACATCAGGTTTTTTGAAAAATTTAAATCTTTTAAATTTTTGTTTCACTATACGTAATATTTTTTGACACACATTAAAAATAATTTCTTCTTTTTCAATTTAATATTATGAAAACATATAGATCCAACAGAATTTCCATCAATTGAAAAGAAACATTTTGTCATACTATGTAAATTGGTTGAATTATTACTATTTTCATTTATTTAAATAATAATATACGAAATGGTTCAAATCTTTATTATATTATGAACATGTGTTCCAATACATTACAGATGAATGTAACACATTAAATGGAATATAATAATATTAAAAATATATGATAAAATTTCCAATCAGCTGGACTGTTTTATTATAGGGTGATATAAAATTAAAGAATCATTGATTTATAAACATAATACCTATTAAGTATTGACAACATTAGTCTCCCATAATATCTTCATAGCGAGTGCCTACTAGGTGAAGGAATATATAGAAGAGTTTTGGTAGCTATTATAATGATAGATGAGGAGTAGACAAATAAATAAAGTATCCATAATAGTTTAGACATTCTTCCATATATTGAACCTTTTAATGTAATTCATCAGAATTTCAATCCATCAAGGGTTAAAATATATTGATCAAATACAAATAATCAACAGTTTATATGACAGTATCCAAAATATAATTTCTAATAGTTATATGAAAATATGATTTAAATTCTGGATTCACTTCACTACCTATCAATATGACTATGAGTACATGTATTATCATATAATGGTAATGTGATTAATACTTTTTGTTATACATAATGGAACATAATAAATTAAAATGATGAAAAAAAATTGAGTTAATCTTGTGGTGGAAGTCCTATATATACCAATTACCATAGGAAAAATTAAATTTACATGAACAGTTCATACATTGGAATCATCTAAAGAAGATAAGGCATGTATTATACAACATTCAAAGTTCCAATTTTTTGATGAAAATGGGTTGATAAGAGGATCACAATTTTTATCAATGTATTTCCATTCATGAAACTCATTTTTAATATAGATGGGTGCAAGGGTGAATTATCTATAATAAAGCTAAAATATTTACAAGTATTTTATATCTTGAATATTGAAAAACATTCTAAATAGTTAATTTTTTGACTAAAAAATACATTGTAAAATTTAAATTATATTATGCATGCCTCTTTTATTGGGACATCTCAATCATTTCATTATTTTCTAATTGTAAGAAAAAAATTATTAGTACGGACCACATGGATGGAATTTTTTTTCATGATAGAGGGTCAAAATACCACAATACTTTAAAAATAATAATACTTCAATGAACACATCAATAACTCTCATTTTTTTATATATAGTTTTTTCCCTCATAATATTATTTGTTCACTACTCAATTTAATTAATGAGTAAAACCTCAAAAATTTGAAATATTTCATTATCAGAATATATTTTATTTTGGTTTGCTTTTTCCTTTTAAGAAACACCATGTTATACTTACACCACAAACAATAATGTGTAGGATTTCATTAAACGCAAGGACTTGTTTTACCAAACAAGAATATATTAATAAAATGTTATTATTTTTTATATTATATAATAAAGATTTTAAATTAATAGTCATGAATATGATTAGAAAATTTTGAATTTTATATATTTCACATAATTTTAACGTTCATATTATATATTTTTTGGACGTTATATAAGAAAATTTACAATTTTTTTGGATAAAAGAAGTATTTTTCCAAAAAATATAGTTTTTCAACCTTTTACTGGTGAACCTATTTTAAATCCAATATTTGATTCTTTTATATATTTAATTCTCAAGAATAAATTACATATCTTGATTCTTAATTTCAAAATTTACTTTGGATCGTTTTTTCGAATTTTTTATATGTTTCATGTTTTAATGAATAGTGAAAATTATTAAATTCTAATTGAGAATAGCTTTTTATCAAAATAATATATATAGTTAAATTATAATTTTGTTTGGTTTTAAAGGATTAAAAGGTTATATATTTATCATTTAATTTTAATAATGTTCATCGAAATTATTTTCACATTAAAATTTGATATAAACACATGTCAATGTTTTGATTGTTTTTACTTTTAAAAAAATTGTTATCTCATTTATTTAATTACATTAATTTTAGATAATTTATTGAAACTTTTGGGTTTTAATTTTATAATTATGGAATCAATATTTTGAATTAGTGGGTCCAAATTTTGTTAATAATGTACTTTATTTTTTACATATTATGAAAAGTTACTACGGTTGTTTTTATTTAATGTGGTTAAGTGTAAATATGTCAATTAACAATAAAAATATTATAATAAAAATACCCTAACACCAATAAAAATAATATTTTATGACTATATTCAATAATTATTACAAATGGTTTAAAATGTAATAATCGTATGGACTCTTTTCGATGATTATTACACGAATATTATTAAAATTGATGATTTTGAAAAAATGTCACACTCGCACATTATATAAGTAATTAAATTTTAATGTAGTAATAATTAAGATATAACATCTATTATAAATATTATATAGAAATATAGAATAATTTTCTAGATCATAATAATTTATTTATAATTTTTAAGGATTAAATAAATACCCGTAATGATGATAAAATAGTTTTGTATAAGTTATTTGATTAATAGAAATACCAAATAAATGTTTTAAATGGTATTAAAAGAAATATGATTTCAGTTAATTGAGGTTACCCATGATTTTTATAGTTGACTAAGACATGTTAGGATTATTTTAAATTGTTTTTTTCTTATTTATATTTTTTTGGATTTTAGTCCAAGTCACAATTAAGAATTGTGACAAAATTTACACTATTGATATTTTATTAAAAATAATACATTATTAAATAATTTATGAATCCTAAAAATATCATTATAAAGTAAAATCTTATTATTTATTGGACTATAATTTTATAAAATACCCATTTATGGATATTTAATACCATAAGAGTTAAAATTTATATCCACTTAAGATTTATATTGTTATTAACATAATTGAAATTTAATAGATTAATTTAGGGTAAATAAAAATTATTTTGTATAAAATAAAAACAAAACATGTCCAAACAATTTTGTACGGATAATATTATATCATCATAAAATTTATATCTTTTTTTAGTGGTTTAATTGACACTTTTCTTTTAAAATAAATTATATATTATTTGAATCAAAAATAGTTACAAAATATTGATATCTTGTATTTTAATATCTTTTATGTGACCACATAAGGATCGAATAATGATATGAATGAATATAAATATCTATTATGATATAAATGAAATTATTTTCAATTCTAAAACAATATTTATTTAATTTACATAAAAATAGAAAAAATGAATTTAATAAAAATAATTTTGAAATATTTAGAATTAATCAACATCTCTAACTAATATCCCAGATATTTAAGATATATTATATATGATTTAAATCATTATATTTGAATTTTTATATAGTCTTATTGTATTTTAAGTCAAATTAAATGAATAGTATTAAATTTTGAAATAGTGATATCTTATTGAATAAACTTATTATTAACTTATTTAATAAAAAATGTTAAATAATAAAAATGGGATAAAATCTTGTCCATAATCTATTATAATTTTAAAATTTTACCATTTTTATTATTTGGATCTAGAATTTTCCTATTATAATTTTATATTTTGAGAGTTTCCAAAATTACCACCATCTCTTACAAAAGGGAACCTCTCCTCTTTTTTCACACCTCAAAATCCATTTGGCTCGACCAAACCATTCCCAATTCACCCCCACCACAAATTCCCTAACTTCATTTTTGAGGCCATACTTTGGGTTGAAATCCAACCATAGGAGTAGTTTATTGCAAATCAAAAGGAGAAACTCTAATAATAGAAAATTGTTTTACCAAATCAATTCTACTTATTTTCTTCTTCTACATCCTATTCATATGTTTTTTACATAATAAATTAATAAATCCTATATAATAAATTTTATTATATGTTATTATGAATATGGTAGAACCTTATTCCTCTATTAATGCATCCTATGAATAATGATGTCATCCTTCGTCCGTACGTACGCTTTACTCTCTCCACATCATGGTGTAATTTATTATTCAAAACTACCTTATTATAAGGTGTATAATGATAAGTATAATATATGTAAATAATGAATATGAAATTATAATTATTTTCTATAATAAATTTACCATCCAATTCCATACAATTTAACCATCAAGGTAATGTTATCATCACACGTGCTTACGTATGGCCGACCTTCTCCACAACGTGGTGATATTCATTCTCCATATTAACCATTCAAGAATGATTATAAAATTTATATGAAGATAAAAATAATAATTAATAAATTTATATAATTATGTATATGAATATTATATATCATATTCTTTAAAAACATGACTTACACGACAAAATAAGAATGGAGAAACGAATCAGTTAACACCCGAAATAGTGGTAATGATGAAATATTACTAAAAATTTATATAAGAGGATCATATATGATATCATAAATATGGATTTGTTTTTGTAATAATATAATAACATAAATCAGTCATTGTACAGGAGGTTAACACACCATCGACTATGAGAATGTACATCGTAAGTGTTAATTTCATAGTCTCATTATTATTCGAGGTTTTTATATGTAAGTATCTACTAGAAAATATTTACCTTCCATAAATATTTTTCTTCAAATGTATTTCAAAATATTATTGGCTAATGTTAAAATTATTTTTTACCCATGATGAAGTTTTACAAAATATTTTTAAAGGAATATTTCTATCATGTTCCAAACCAGGTAATTTAAGACATTGTTGAAAAATTAAGGAATGAATTTTTTTTTTGACTTGGCGTAAGCGCCAATTTTCCATCATTATGAAACCATACCATTTTGAAGCTTATATAAATTTATTAAAAAGTTATATTCAAAATAATTTTTGTCTTTTATAAGTATGAATCATATAAATGTTTTCAAAGTAAAAAAGTGAAATTTTTCTCAATGATTTTTAATGATTGTTTTATATTATTTTCATCCATGTCAACATCCATTTTTTGTTTTTAAGAATAATTGAGGTTGATTTATTCTGATAAAATCATTTATATTGTATTTATTCTTTTATGATATGTTTGTATATGGATGTTCTATTTTGATACCATTCAAGATTTATGGTTTAATTTTTTTACTTTTAATATGGTAGTTTTAATATGAGTGTTTATGCAATGTTTCACCTCTTTCATATGAGGAACGCACAGGAGTTAATATATTTCTGGTGGGAACCCCTATTGACTATCAATGAATTAGTAGGTCTAAAGAGACAAAATAGTGTCTTGCCACGAGGTCTTGATGGTATGGTTATGTATGGTTTTTTATGAGACCTTGAATGTAAGGTTATAATGCTTGACATTATGCATAACCTTGTTATGAGATTGGTTATTGATATTACATGTTATTATTATACTAGTATTATATCGATGTGAAAAATTTAAATGGAATTATATGATATATTATTGTAATATTATGTTTAGGTTCATGTTAAAAAGATTTGTGTTATATTTTTATACCTTATCTAACGTTCATGATTTTTTATGAATGCATTTTCTATATTGTTTACCCATACGGAGAATATAAGTAGACCCCTTTATTATGATTTATATTCCCATGATTACAAAAAGTGGTGTATTATTGATATATACAGTTATCAAGGAGAATAATAGAATTCTAAATTCATTAACTATGTTTTATAAGATGTTTTGAACTAAAATTTATTGTTTATGTATATATTATATTTTCTCTGATTATTGAACTAATTGGTTCTTTGGGATTTTATTCTTTTACACATGCCAATGTGTTGAAATAATTAAATGGATTCAAGCATCTGGGGTCGGGGTGTTGACATTGGTATCATCGGAATTTTATCAAAATCCTTGGAAATTATAGTTATAACACATATATTAGAAAACATAACCCTATTATTGACTTTTAGGATTAGACTACATATAGGATATTATCCATTAAAATTAGTAATAGATAACCTAGGTTAATCTTATGGGCCAATGGATTGGGAATAAGAATGAATCATTTAGAGTTCCTATAAATGATTATTCATGATAATATCAATATGATATTTTTCTCAATTTGTGCTATGAGTTGGGATAATAGTCAGAATTAGAAATATTATACATGAAATGGATATACTGATTATGTTGAAGAGATTACAAAAGGGAAATGAAATGATGAAGGTATTAAGGAATACAATGTTGAAGCATAGTTATGGATTTAAAAGTGAATAGGAATTATTAGAGTTATTTTTTTTGAATTCAATAATTATTTCATCATTGGAGCTCTGGTAATACGAATTGTGACATATGTACAGATTGTACTACAGTACTTCATCATTAAAGATTTGGACGTTTGAATGATTTCATTTTTGGTTTTAATATAATAAAGGCGTATGAAAAAAGAGATACATTAAGTTGTTTGGAGAATATAATGTATTTTGAAAATATAGATTTATTTTTTGACAGGGAATTTGGAGGGAAGTCTTTTGGTTGAGCCTTCATGCTAGAATGGGTTTATTTGAACATTGTATATTATTGTTTGTAGTTTAGTTATGATTTTTTGGATATAATTTGAAAATGTTTTTGGTTTAAAAATACTTTAATGGTTGAATGAAATAAACATGGACTGTATGATTCATTTAAATTTCATCATTCTTAAAGATTAATCTGGAATTTCCATCCCAAGAAGATCAAAACAATACGAAAATATATCAAAGCACAGACAAATGATAACATTGATGGAATTGAGTAAGTTTTCTTGAGTTCTCCATTGGATAATAAAATAATCCCTCAAATATGGGGAAGAGTATCTAAAAAATCTGTTATCCTAATACCATAATTTTTTTCGAATTGATTATATATTAAATCAAAATAGATTTATGGATTTAAGGCCCTTAATTTTCAATTGATTATTGACTTTTTTGTGTTTGATGACCTCAACCACTCCATATAAATATTTACATTTTTCATCCATGTAGGTATCATTATTGGAAACTAATTTTCTCCTATTTAGAATACCAATTTCATGGAGATGTTGAAATTTCCCTTCACATATTATTAAGTGTAAATTTTATGAACCATATTTCGGATGACGGTTTTTTTGAACTGTATTTTTTAGTATCATCCATTTATTTTCTAAGTGTAATTTTAAATTACAAGGATGTAATTTATTCAAAGAAATGAGAATATAACAACCCAAGAATTTAAAATAATTACATTTCATAATAAATAATAGTTTTTTTCATTATTTTTACACAACACCATATTTAGCTTACTCTATACACAATATTGTGTTTCCATGCGCTACACGTAATGCATAGTTTTACCAAACACCAATATATTAATAAAATATTATTATTTAATATAATATTGAGCATAGCTATTAAATTAGAATTTATGAATAGAATTATCCTCATTATCAATTTTATATAATACGTATAATATTAACATTCAGATCACGTTTTTTCTAGACAAGATATAAAAAAATTTAATTTTTTATAAAAAGAGAAATTAAAAAAATGATGTTTTCCTCCTTTTATTGATGAACCCATTTCAAATCCCATATATCAAAATTATATTATATCTAATTTTAGAAAATATACTTATTCTATTAAATCATAATGTATAATTTTACACTGGTTAGTTATTTTTATTTTCCTCTAATATTTTATATTTTTATGAATAGTGAAAATACAAAATTTTAATTGAAAACTATTTTTTGATCAAAAATATTTATAGTGTTAATTTATAAATTTTATTAATTTAAAGTTTATTTAGATTATATTTTAATAATTTAATAAATTTATGGTAATCATAATTATTTTCAAAACAAAATTATATATTTACACATATCAATATTTTGATGGTTTTTAGTTTTAGAAAACACGCTTTCTCGTAAAATTGATGATATTTATTTTAAATTAGTTACTACAACTTCTATATTTTAAATTTCAAAAAATTGATTCAATATTTGGAATTAGTTGGTACAAATTATGTTAATGGAATATTTTTATTTGATATTATGAATAGTAACTATGAGTTTTTTATTTAACACAACTAAATGTGAATCCGGAAATCTACAGTTAAAAAATATTATAAAATTACCCTAACACCTCCATAATCCTATTGGATGAACAAATTAGACCGGTATTACCTCTGGTTTCAAATGGAACAATTTAACGGATATTGTTCCTTGAAAGTGACATGAATATTTTTAAAATCAATGAATGTGAAAAAATGTCACACTCTCATTATATATAATTATATTAATTTCAATATTTGGATAACCAATAGATAACATTTATTATAAATAGTATCTGGAAATATAAAATAATAAAATATAACAAAATTATGTTACTTTAATTTTTAAAAATAAAATAATTACAATTAATTATGACTCAATTGTGGTAAATAAATTATTTTATTAATAGGAATGTCAAATAAATGGTTTTAAATATATCAAAAATATATAATATGAATTATGTTAGGGGATTCGAAAAATATTAGGTGACTATGACATGTCAGGAGTATATTAAATTTTTTTCTCAAATTTATCTTTATATTTATATTTTAATTTACATCAAAAGTATGAATATTGTCAAAATTGACACTATTGATATTTTTTAAAAATAATAATTATTTAAATTAGTGAAAAATAATAATTTTTTTTTAAAAAAAATGATAACTATATGGTCTAAAATTTAATAAAATGTCCCTTTATTGACAATTGACACAATATAAGTAAATGTTTTTAAACTTTTAATATTTGAAATTGTATTACCATAATACGAAATAAATAGATTAATTAATTTTATATTAAAATTAAAAGGTTTTATATAATACCCAAAAATGTACAAATTTTTTTGTATAAATATTATTAGATCCTTTCACATTAATATAAATTTTAATTTTTCTAATGGGATCTTTTTATAATATAAATTATATACTATTTTAACAAAACATATTGAAAAAATATCAATCTTGTATTTTATTATCTTTTATGTCTACAAATAGGGATAAAATGTATCTATGAATTAATATAAATTTATATATTGATATAAATGAAATAAATATTATTATATTATATTATTTTTAAATTTATAAGTTATATAACTACCATAAATGTATTTTAAATTATAAAATAATATTTATGTAATTAACATTAAAATAGAATAAATGATTTTAATAATATTAATTTTAATATATTTTGAATAAATCCTCATATCTAACACATATCATAGATCTATATGATATATTATAGTTCTGTGAAAGAATTATATTCAAATTAATTATTTTTATTAATGTATTTTAAGTCAAATTTAATGAATAGTATTAAATTTGGAAATAATGATATGTTATTGAATTAATTTAATATTATTTTATTTTCAAATAAAAAATGTTAAATAATAACAAGTGGGTATTATATGGTCTAAAATGTATTATATGTTTCTTTTACGGGCCATTTTTTACTATTTATATCTATAATAATCTTATTATAGTTTAATATTCTGAGTGTATCAAAAAGTGCCCCTCCCCTCTCTCATAAAAGAGAACCTCTCCTTTTCCATTGTTCACACCTCTATAGCCTTTTGTATATAGCAAAAACATCCCACATCTCCCCCAAACATTCTCACTTCATTCTAGAGGTCATTATTTGGAAATAAAGCCAACCTAACAAGTCATTTTGTGAAAATCAGAAGGACACATTAAAAGAGGATGTAATTTTTTTACAAATTCAATTCTATCTATTTTATTCTTATACTTCATCCTCCTGTGTAGTTTCCAAAATAAAGTTACAAAAATAGTATGATATATATTCTTAGTTTTTCTTATTAATATGGTTCCACTATATTCCTCCCTTAATCCATTCTACAAGTAACAATATCATCACGCGTGCATATGTACAACTTACTATCTCCAAGTCATGGTGTAATTTTTTATTAAATGGATCATTATTTGGATTTCTATAAAGAAGATTATAATGGATATAAATAATTCCTTTAATATGATAATTATTTTTTATAATTAATATACCATCCAATTCTATACCATTTAACCCTGAAAGGAATTATATTGGCACTTTTTGGTACGTATGACATACCATCTCCACAATACGGTGAAATTCATTATCAACATTTAAACTTCAATAATGATTATAAAATTAATATGATGATTAAAATTACTAATAATAAATATAATATCATTATTTATATTAATCAAATACATCATATTCATACTACACGACAAAATTGGAAAGGGAAAACGAAGCGTTAACACCTGAAACCATAGTAATACTGAAATATTATTAACATAATGATATAAGAGGATGATATATGATATGAAAATTATGTATTGGGTTATTTTATAATTTAATAACATACATTAACCATTATAGATGAGGTAAACACACCCTTTAATAATGTAATTTACAAGGTAAGGGTTAATTTTACAATCTCATTATTTTATGAGGTTGTTTATAAGTAAGTATCTACTGGACCATTATTATCAACTATGTCCTTGTTTAATAAAATATATTTCAAAATAATATATTTTATTGATTAATGTCATTTATTCCCTTGTTTTAATTTTATTAAATGTTTGGAAATGATTCCTTTCATCATTTTTCAAATGAGGAACATTATGATTTTGTTTTGATAAATTAATGAATGAATGTTTTTTAACTTATACAATGCAAGTGGATATTTTTTTCCATTATAAGAGACAAAAAATTTCATGATTATCTTAAAAAAATACATGGTTATTTTCATAATGTATTTTTTGTTTTATAATTTCATTGGTTTTAAATAATTTCAAACATGAAAATTGTTATTTCTCTAAAATAATTTTAGTGATTATTTTGATTATTTTCATATATGTCTACATCAATTATTAGATTTTATTCTTAATTTATATTGATTAATTATGATACAAACAGCCATAATGTGTTGAGGGTTTTATGATAAGTTTTACTATGTTTGTTTTATTTTGATACCATTTATGGTTAACGGTTAATGTAATGACAATTCATATGCTAGTTTTAATTAGAATGATTATTTTTTGTATCACCCTTTTCAAATGAAGAATGCATTGGACATAGTATGTGATGAGCCAGACCCACTAATTCACCTCGAGGAATTCATACATCTCAGTAGAAAAACTTGTGTCTTGGCACAAGTACTTGATTTTATAGTTATGTATGGTCTTGGCATTAGGCCTTAAAAGAATGGTAATGATGTCAGACATTATGAATTTCCATATTATAAGATTAGTTTTTGATATTACATGTGATTATTTGACAAGTTAAATATCCCTGTGAATGTTTAAATGACATTATTTGATTCATTATTTCTATATTATGTTCGTGTTTATTATTTAAAGTCATGTTTTCATGTTTTACACTTTCCCCAAAGTTCATTCTTATTTATGAAAGCTTATATAGTATTGTTTACCCTTACTAAGAATATGAGGTTACCCATTTGTTATGTTTTATTTTCCCAAGATTAAAAGTATTATATGATTGATATGTAGGGTTATTCTAGGATAATACTGACATTATCAAATAATTAACTATGTTACATATTATTTTTTGAATAGTAATGTCATGATTATGTTTGTAATATATATTCCAACACTACTGAAATGATTGGACCTTCAGGATTTGTTTCCTGGTAATCATTTAATGTATTAAAATAATGGAATGGCTCCAGGAATATGGGGTTTGGGAATTTCATTATGGAATGAAAATATTTAAATACATGTGGAAAAAATATATTCTCTATTTATAAACACAACCAATATTGATGAACAATTTATTTTTGAAATTGAAATTGAGAAAATGTTAGAAGTTGAACAATATATGATTGAGAAAAATGGTAGTGTTGTAACATAACAATCAATGTAAAAAAATTATATACGAAGTAGATGTCTAAAATATGATATCGGATTGGATTCACATTGAAATCCTATTGGCCAAAAAATCCCATGTTCATTAGTATTATTGGGTTCATCACTCGAAATCATGTTCCATTAGATATTGATATGATGTATTAAATTGTGCCTATATTTATAACAATAATTTAGGATGAAATTACGGAAATATTATGATATATTTTCCATATTTTTATTAAAATCACATAATATAAAGTTAATTTACACATAAGTATCACTTATAGAGTAAATTTATTCTTGATGTCAGTTGAATGAAATGTGTATTCATAGTCATTAGATAGGATCACAGGACCTTTATGAAACATATTACGAAACATCATCTTATGAATTCGTAGGGTAATGTAAACCCCCACCCACTAGCTATATACTCACACATCATACACAAGTAAACATGGGATGTTTTTTCCATTAAGATGACACAGTATTTAAGGTACATTGTATATGGTAATATTTTTTTATTATTGAATTTTTTAATCACATTGATTAATAATTCTTAATTAATGAAAAAGAAAATGAGTATAGAGAATAAGAGAATGAAAATTTCGAATATGTTACAAATTCATTAAATTTTTTGATATTAATTTTTTTATTCTTTTATATTAAATAACACCGAATAACATGTGATCAACCATCTGGGATCTCCTGTTGGAAGTACAAAAAATTCCCCATCATCCTCACCCGATCCCACTATACTCTGAGGGAATCAGTGTTTAATACTTGTTTAAAATTTCCAAAAATAGTGTATATTTAAATGTAAACAAAAAAGTCATGGTGTAATGACGAATTCAATAATAATTTTCATAAAACCACCCTAAAATCACACATGTACAAGGGTTATTTAATTGGGGAGGTGAGGGGGAGAATGTCAGCCAAGTTTGATCTCCTTTTATCACCCCTCAACCTAAAATTGTAGAGGTTACAACCCTAAGAATATATTTATTTACATAAATAAATTACTCAGTCACTATTCATGAATTTACGAGGAGTCAAAACAAGATACACACATTCATCTGATAGTGTAATAATGAATTAAGGGGGTTATAGCATGATCACCCCTTTAAGAGGGAATAGACCTTGATCTTCCTTCATCCTAGTGAAAACTAGGGTTAGGTAATGCCAAAATCATATATAAAACCACCATTTATTTATTCATTCTATGTGGTGTGATAACCTAGAACCTCAGGTAATGATGTCTAACCACCTCATCGTGATATTATACAAAAAGAAAAAAATTCTACTACCTCCATCAATCCCAACCACAATTATAAATTAGGGACTTTCTTCAACAAATATTCTTTAACCCATGTCCTTAAAATTTAATCTTGATATGATATAGTTCGTATATTCAAATTTAAATACCAAATCATAAAAACATCCCATGCTCTGGGATCTAATATTGATCATTCTATAAATTATAACGACACTAAAATTCAAAGGACATTAAAATTTCTATTAAATTTTTTATTATGATATAAAATAAAATTTTAGAGAATAGAATAAACTGTATGATCACATTATTAGATAACCAATCATTTGAGAAGTATATATTATTGAATTGAATTTGTTAAATTAATTCATCTTAGGAGAGAATCTATTTATTAAAGAGACGTATCGTGGTATAAAAATAAGGTAATATTTTTAGTTACATATCAATCCACAAATTACTTTAAAACCAAAAAAAATTTAGGATAAAATATAATTCAATTTTTTATATTTTAGAGTAGATCAATATTTTGAAAATATGTAATGATCATATTATTAGATGATTTGTTCCGAAATGTGAAATAAAATAGATCCAATAACTTTTTTCACATTATAGATAATCGAGGATATAAGGGACATAAAATAAGTTTTATGAATGTTTAAGAATTTCTTATAAAGTGTCAAAAAAATTCAATATTCCAATATAATTTGTAAAGTATTTTTGTAGTGCCAACTGACTATATACATTTATTGATGAAAAGTGATTCCTCAAAACCCTATATTGATTTTTGAAATCTATAATGACTAGGATATAGAATAAATGAGGCCCTTTCTCATTCCCTTTTGAACCGTTACATTCGATTTTAAGTGGAATATATTTCAAAATGGGTGGAATAAAATTCCATCAAAACTAGTGATTCTAATGTGGTTGTTATTTTTTATATACCAATATTTTTAGAATAAATAGAGTCCCTAGAGAAACCATCAATGACCAAGGAAAAAAATTTGTGCAATGTTCTTAGAGAAATTGATGAGAAGTTGGATTATTACATAACAAATCAACACCTTAACACACACAAAAAATGGAAAAATATATGTTTCAAATAGATAAACTATTCAAATTGTTAATAATACTGTGAATCCCACTAGGAAGTGCGAGATCAAAATATTGGAAAATGGGTTTTGGTTTTATAAAATATCCTCTAGAAATCACATTCTTATGATCCCATTCATATTAATTTATGGGAATATTTTTCATATTCCTGTGGAACTAGAGAAAAATGGCATCGAGGAAGTCAAGGAAGTAAATATATATTGATAAATAACTATGAAGGAAATACGGCAACTGTTTTATGTTTAGTAAAACATCAATAGGAAATATTTTCTAAATTAAACTATTTATTAATATAAAAAAATGTGTATCAAGATAAATTGAATCAATAATAAATTTTCATCAGTTATAACATGATATTATTTACAACTATATATTTAAAATAATTTCAGTTAAACTCCATTCCATTTGGGAAGGTACATTTATTGTTAATATTGGATGACCATTTATTGTTGTTTATTTCATTAAAGAAACTATAATAGTCTTAATAATTATCAATGGTCATATATAGAAGATGTTCTATGGGAATCTTTTATATACACTAGTAGAATAAATCACACTCCTTTAAATTGTCTATCAAAAGCGACCCCATTTTATATATTTCATTAAAACATGATTAATTTCTATGATTGGATTAAATATTTCGAAAACTGATATATCTAATTAAATTGATACGTTAAATTTCATAATTTATAAATATGGTAGAGAAAGCATTGTTTTTAGAAATTCATATTGTTTCAAATTTTTGTGTTTTTATTTTTCAAATTTTTGTGTTTTTGAAATATTCCGACCTCAAATTGTACTCCTTTTCAGGATTTATATCTAATAAAATTCTTAGAAACTAATTTGGTCGATGAAATTAACCATGATTAATTCTGAAATAAACATTCTTTTAAATTCAGTGTGTGATAAATTCAATAAATAACCACTTATTTTGAATCATATTCCATTGAACACTACCGTGCCTTAAAATTTCTTATGTGGGGGGGGGGTTATGTTTTTCAATATCATTCACAATTCCATCATTTCTGTATATAAACAATACATGTCTTAATATATATTTTCTAGAAACTGAATTAAAACCATGGATCATTAAGTTCCATCTATTCTATGTCATTAAGACATCATTTTTGTTAAAATCAATTTATATAATGAGAATCTATTTCTTAATACTTTGATATTTTACCATTTTATCTCATATAATCCATGAATTACCATGTTTGGTAGCCATATTAAAAGAAAAAATTTCCCACCTTCCTCAGACTACAATTTAATTCATTATCATATTTAGACTAATATTTTTGTGGAGGGAGTCGGATGATCATGACTAATGTTTTATGAGATTCCTAATTTATTTTTCATCTTCTTTTAAAAAGTATTTGATGAGAACTATATAGAATTTCTTTGAGTAAGGCACTAAAAATATCAATATAGTATGTAATAGAAAGAAAATATCTTCCAAACCTTATATATAAGCTCCACACATTTACCCAAAAGTCAAATATTCCTCTCTTTCGTCAAATATCATATATTATTTAAACTAAAAATGAAATGAATTTAATAAAGGAAAATTGAGTGAATAAAATTTTATTTTCACAGAAGTACTGAATTTGTGAATTTTACTTTTTATTTCTTAATCTGTTGTATTTGAATCATTTCAAGGGTGTTTCTGTGAGGAATTCATTATTCTAGGAAATGAGTAAGCATGAATTTTAATTAAAAATTGTTTTAATCCTTTTATTATTATTTAGTATATTATCACATAAGAACTTACCAACACTTATCCCTATTATTACCATAAAAATTAATTATTATAATATGTATATGAATAATTTGGTTGAGATTTTAAAATTCAGTAAGTCTATGGAGAATCAAGAATGATGTTTGACTGAGAAAAAATTACCATTAAATTCAATGATTACTATAGATTGAAATGATTTTAGAAATTTATGTCTTAATGGGTATAGAAGGATGAAAGAAAATAAATCAAATTGAATATTCCTCATGGAAGAATTGTAATTAAGAATATTTAAGAGGCATGCTATGTTTGTGTTTCAAGGATATTAAAATTGGAACTCATTTTGTATAGTGTTTGAATTTTCCCTTGGTGATAATTTTAATGTTCTCATGTTTGGTATTCCAATGATTAACAATAAGGTAATTTATAGAATAAATAAATTCATTATATTTTATAACATTAATTTTATTTGATTCCATCACATTTACAATGTAATTGAGATATAGGTTATTTGAAATCTGAATAAAAATTTCAATAAATTTTATAAATATTATATGGAATGGCCAATTATGTTATTTTAATATATTTGGAATTTTTTTCGAATAAATGGATGGTGAGCTATTGATTTTATTTTGACTTTTTATTTTTAATGAAGGAAAATATTGAAGAAGTTAAAGGTTATAACATTTAAGTATAATATAAATTCAATTGTGGGAGGTTAAATTGTTATATTTCATCCCATGTGTAATATATTTGAATTCATGAAGGTAAATTGACAATGTTTTAGGTTGTGTAATATACTACGTCTAGTACATAATATATTTTGAGTGTAATACCCGAGACATTCATGTTATATAAATCATCAAAGGAATATTTTTCTACACACAACACTTGCTTGGCTTGCTTTACACGAAATCACGACCTTCCTCGATAGCTTGCGTCGTACGCAATACCGAGTTTCACTAAACAATGATATGCTATTAAAATATTATTAAAATTAGCCATTATGAATAGTAATAACCACTTTTTGAAATTTTATAAATTATATTTTTCAAAATGGACTTCATTTTTGGATTCTGAATATCTAAATTAGCCTAGGGTGAAATTTTGGTATTTTTCTGAAAACATTCAATTTTTGATGAATAGTGAAACCACTAATTGGTAGTTAAAAAACTGAATTTTTCATAAAACATAATTTTACCGCTTCCGTGAGTGGAATTTCAAAAATCCGAGAGACACGGTTCATGGCAGTAAGTAAAATGTGGTTCAATGAGATGAAAATAATTTTTGGTGAATAGTAACTTTTTACTTTTTTTACCACGGTTAAAAGTAAATAGGGTAATTAAGGGTAAAAATTATATTATTATTACCCTAACACATTTCCTAATTCTATTGGACAAGTGTAATTCGACCAAAAACAACCTTAGAAAAAAATATTACCAGTTAGGCCCACTTGGATTAGATTAGGACATTTATTATTAATATATTTACGGAAGGGTTAAAATAGTTAAAATCAATGTTTAATAAGTAACTCATTTTTAATATGGGGTTATACATAAGATAAATTAATATATAAATATTCATTAGAAATATAAGAATATTTCCTACATAATGGTATTTTATTTGTAATTTTTAGACATTAAATAATTTAATTTATTTATGACACAAAGATGATGCAGTAATTATCTTATTAATGAAATATTGACATAATTGATGTTATATACACCAAAATAAATGTAATTTGAGACTTTTTATGAATTAAAATAATTTTCTAGATTAATATGACATGTTAGTATTGATTTAATTAACGTTTTTCTAACTTATCATTCTGTTATGATTTTCACAAAAATTAATTACTAAATAGTGTCAAATTTGACATTAAATAGTATTTAAAACAAATATTATATTATTAATTGTTATTTTATTCCTAAAAATATAAGGTTCGGACAAATTACTTAGATAAGGTTATATATATTAATAATAAACAACTTGGGGTTCGTTTGGCTGCTTATATTATGTTTATTAACCTTATAGTATAAGAACACAAGAAGACGCAGTAAAAGTAAAATTATTTAACATAATGTTAAATCTACATGATAAGGTTAAAATAGGAACCTAAACTTGTCTAAATTATATTAAATGATAGTATTTCGACCCATCCCCACCATATATTAGAAATAAATCAATTTGGAGCTATTTAAAACCGAACTTGACTTTATAATAAAATAATATTTTTAATTATTCCAAAGGTGCCCCTCTCCTCCCTTATAAAAGGGCACCTCCTACCTCTCTTCCTCACACCACTTTGAGCCTTCAAGCTCAGCCATACCCTTCCAACATCTCCTCTCCAATTCCCTAAATACATCCTAGAGGTTCTGGTCTTATTCAAAGACAAAATTTAGTGCCCTAAAAGAAGGTCTCAAAGAAGCACTTCAAAGAAGTGGTAATGTCTGTTACCGATTCTTTCATCATTATTTCTTCTTCCACTTCTTCTTATTTAGTTGTTTCATTATAAAGTAATAACATAATTATCACTAATATACTGATATGATATTATATGTATGAAAAAACCTTATTTCACCATCTATCCATCCTACGGAAAAAGAAATCACCGCGCATGCGTACGTACGGAATACCGTCCCCACGTCGTGGTGTAATCTATTTTTCCACCTCCCCCTTACATGGATGGGTATAATGGTATAAATAATGACTATATATGACTATTATAAAGTATTATTGATTCTGAAATTGTATACATACACTCCAATATAATTCCACGATCATGGGAATGATATCATCGCTCGTGCGTACTTACGGAATACCGTCTCCACGATGTGATGTGATTCGTTCTACATGATATTCATTGAATAATAATTAAATAAATTAATTGAATGAATAAATATGATATATAGTACATTAATACCATTCTGGAAATGATGTATCTATAACCTAAAGATAAGAGTAAGAATTTATTCGACAAAACATGCATAAGAACAAAAAGTTATAAACACCCGAATAACAAGTAGCAATGAAATATTACTACCAAGAAACTAATAATATGACCATATATGATACTATAACAATAATTATGATTCTGTTATAAGTCAATAACATTATTTAAATCATTATACAAGAGGTTCAGACACTTAAGAGGCAAATCGGACCGAAGGTAAGGGAAATATCACAATCTCATTTTTATCCGAGATTGTTTATACTTTGAAATTTACTAGGGTGTATTTTATCATCCACATCCATGTTTCCTCAATATGTAATATTATTTCCATCCACCTACAATTGTTTAAATCCAATTTTACCCTTCGGTTAGTTTTTTAGTAAAGGATATAAAAGGAATCTTTTGTCGTTTTTCGTACGAGGTACTTTTTGACTTTTCCGACAAAAGTACGAGAAGAATGTTTTTTTAAATTATACGGCATGAATAGATTTTTAAAAAATTATTTCCAAGAAGATTCCTTCACAAGTTTTCAAGTTTATTTTTATTCAAATTCTTTTAGTTTATAATTTTAAGACATGTTAAGAAAGGAAAAGTGTTGTTGAAGTAGAAAGGATATTTTCCTCAAGAATGGAGTTCAAGTGTTTTATCAATATTATTTTCCATCTAAGATAATAAAGGGTTCTGTTTATATCCCTATTATTATATTGATTTGATTATGTTGTGATGAAATTATTTTTTTTTGAATTCCTTTATCTTATATGAATTGTTTTATGATTTCATGATGTTTAAGAATCCCATTTTTTTACATGGGTTATGCTATGATGTATGGTTTATGATTTTGTGGCACACATAAGAATGGTATCATTATGAGATGGGTGGGACCTATATCTCCCTCCAATGCATTGGGTAAAGATTTTATATCTCATGAGATAAACATGGCTGGAATGGTAGGTTATACCGGTTCAGTGAAACAGGACTGAAACGAGGGTGACTCGGTTCAGAAATGGACTTTGTCCACTAAGATAGTCTTGGCAATGAGTATTGGATAATAATATATGCTTCTCTATGATTATGTGTGTATGCCACAAAGTTTCATGTTTTATGTTATGATTATTGTGATTACATTTCACTGCCATGATTTATCCCATGTTATGAAATTATGATCTCTTTTGCAGGTTAAGATTTCCAAATGTTATGTGCTTATGTATACGATGTGATTGATATTTATTTTGTTTACCCTTACTGAGCATTTTAGCTCACCCTTTTGTATGTTTTATTTCCCCAGTTCATGAAGAAGGTTATTAAGTAGAATATGCCAAAAAGGGACTCTAGATATAATGAAATAAATGGGAGGCAATGTAGATGCTTTATGAACCAGTTGTTTATGTTTCCCAGTTTCAAAAGACACTATACCTATACGGTCCTTTCGTGGTTTTGTTATATGTTGTAATAAGTGTGCCTGAATTTTGAAGTAATAACAATGTATGTAAAGTATGGGTCATTATAGTTGGTATCAGAGGAATGGTATAGTAAACCTTTGGAAACTAGGATGTAAAAGCCTTAGTAAGAACCCTAAGGATAAGTCTAAGCATAGAACATAATCTTAGTGTTTTAGAAATGGCCATGAATAACCTAGGATAAGACCTTAAGTGTGAATTTTTTTTCTTGATTATGTGGTTTTCCTATTATAATTAGTGTTTCTCACACTATTCTTCTTGGTTTTAGTCAATGGCCGGAACCCGAAGGAATCATGTTAATGCAGAATGTGACATGGAATGCATTGATTTTCCCCCTGAGCAACCAAATGTTATGGGAGCTAGAATGCAAAATCTTGCAGCCATGCTCACACAACTTTCTCAAGCTATGAATCATGAAGGACCTCCAAACGAGCAAAGTAAGGAGCAACATTCTGTTGAATCCTTCATGAGATAGCGTCCACCTTCATTCAGCGGGTCTACTGATCCATTAGTTGCTGAACAATGGATTAGTACTATTGAAAAGATATTTTCAGTTCTTCAATGTTCTGAGCATGATAAAGTCATCTTAGCAGTGTATCATTTGGAAGGTGATGCTGATCAATAGTGGAATCTTATTAAGAATATGAGGCAAAGGGATGAAATTGAGTCCATGGAATGGGACGAGTTCAAGAACATATTTTTCAATAAGTACTTCCCGCATATTCTCCAAACAAAGATGGAGAAAGATTTTCTTGAACTGAAGAAAAAGGATGATGAATCTGTTGGTACCTATGAAGCAAATTTTACAAGACTTGCAAGGTACGCTTCTGGTATTTTTAACCAACCTGAGAGTAAGATCGATCGATTCTTTAGCGGATTAAAACCAAGACTTCTAAGGGCCTTAGCCATAAGGGACTTCAATAGCTACGAGGAAATCGTTCGATGTGCTCTCAAAATTGAGATGGAGATTGGAGTAACCCATCAGTCATATGGGCTTGATAAGAAGAGGAAAATGGAATTCAATGGAAAATCTAAAGAGAACACTGAAAAAAAGATGAGCTTTCCCTTATTCTCAATGTGTCGAAGGAAACATGGAGGGAGTTGTCTTAAAGGGAAAAGTAAATGTTTCAAATGTGGAAAAGAAGGTCATCGAGAATTTGAATGCCGCGATGATGGGAAGAAGATGTCTAATGATGCAAACAAAGGAAGGGATACACATAATGAAACTACTACACTTCAATGTTTCAAGTGAATGGAGATGGGACATTATGCCAATAAATGCCCTAATCCAAGGGTTGATGATGATGGTCGACGTCAACAAACTCTTAAGGCTAAAGACAAAGGAAAGTCACATGCAATTTCTATCAGCGATGTGGAGTACGATAACGATGTGGTGAAAGGTACACTTACCATCCACTCTAAAGTATCAAATGTTTTATTTGATTCTCGATCCACCCAATCTTTTATTTCTGAAGAATTTTGTAAGGGTATCACCGTATTACCTCAACAATTAGATGTTGAGTTAGCTGTGACAACACCAACTTGCACAATAGTCACATCAAAAGTTTATAATTCTTCTCCGATCGAAGATTGTGGGAAAGTGCTTCCTGCAAATCTTGTGATCCTTCCTATAGTGGAATTTGATGTGATTCTTGGCATGGATTGGATTTCTCTACATGGAGCTCATATCAATTTCCAATGAAGGGAAGTCACATTTCATATTCCAGATAAATCTATGATTGTCTATTGATGAAAGGATGAACATAACCTTCCAGTGGAAATTTTTTCCATTTTATGGGTATTGATTCCACTAAATGAAGGTTATTTATCTCAAATTGTTGGTGAGAAACTCACGATTAAGAATATACCCATTGTACGGGAGTTTGATGATGTCTTTTCGGATGAATTACCAGGTCTTCCACCGAATCGTGAAGTTGAGTTTTCAATAGAACTCGTACCGGGTGCTTTTCCTATTTCAAAGACACCTTATAGAATGGCCCCAATTGAGTTGTAGGAATTGAAGAAGAAACTCCAAGAAAATCTTGATAAGGGGTTCATACGCCCTAGTGCATCACCTTGGGGAGCACCTGTTCTGTTTGTTAAGAAGAAAGATGGATCAATGAGACTCTGCATTGATTATCGAGAACTTAACAAGATCACTATCAAGAACAAATATCCTCTCCCATGCATTGATTAATTATTTGACCAACTACGCAGAGCTCAATACTTTTCCAAGATTGATCTTCGTTCAGGGTATCATCAATTAAGGGTCAAAAGGGAGGATATACCAAAGACTGATTTCCGTACAAGGTATAGACACTATAAATTTATAGTGATGCCATTTGGTCTTACTAATGCCCCTGATATCTTCATGGATCTGATGAATAGAGTCTTTAGAGACTATCTTGATCAATTTGTGGTAGACTTTATAGACGATATTCTTGTCTATTCAAAGATCAAGGAAGAACATGAATATCACTTGATAATTATATTGAAGACCCTGAAAAAGGAGAAACTTTATGCCAAATTTACCAAGTGTGAATTTTGGCTTCAAAAAGTTTCATTTTTGGGTCACATAATCTCAAAAGAGGGGATATCTGTGGATCCAGAAAAACAGAAGTTATCGAAAGATGGTTGAGACCAACAATAGTTACTGAGATCCGATGTTTTCTTGATTTGGCTGGATATTATTGACGTTTTGTGAAAGATTCTTCACGACTATCTAATCCACTCAACATGTTGACTCGGAAAGGAGTTAGGTTTGTTTGGATGGAGGAATGTGAAGAGAATTTCAAGGAGTTGAAAAGAAGGTTATCCAGTGCACCTGTGCTCACACTGCCTTGTAGTGGAGAAAGGTTTGTGATCTATAGTGATGCATCCAAGAAGGGATTGGGGTGTGTTCTTATGCAAAATGATATGGTGATAGCTTATGCCTCACGACAGTTGAAAATAAATGAGCAAAATTACCCAACTCATGATTTGGAGTTAGCTGTGGTAATCTTTGCATTAATGATTTGGAGGCATTATATTTATGGAGAAAGGCGTGACATTTATACTGATCATAAAAGTTTAAAGTATATTTTCACACAAAAGGAGCTGAATATGCGCCAAAGAAGATGGTTGGAGCTGATTAAGGATTACAACTGCTCAATCCATTACCACCCTGGGAAAGAAAACAAGGTGGCAAATGTATTATGTCGACAATACCATGCTAGTTTATCCATGATGAGGATCACAAAAGATCCAATATTTATAGATTTACAAAGGATGGATCTTTTGTTTATAATGAAAGGGGAAAATTCATATCTTTATCAAATGAATGTTCAACCATCTATACATGTAAAGATTAAAGAGGCACAGAAAGAAGATGTTGAGTTACAAAAGAAGGTGAGAAATGTTCCTGAATTCAACCTTGATTGTGATGGGATAATAATGTTCAGGAATTGGGTTTGTGTTCCTCCCATCCCCGAATTAAAGATGGAGCTGCTAGATGAGGCTCATAGTTCATTATTCTCTATTCATCCTAGAAGCACGAAGATGTATAGGGACTTGAAAGAGTACTTCTAGTGGGATGGCATGAAAAGAGATATTGCTGAATATGTCTCTCGATGCTTGGTTTGTCAACAAGTTAAAGCTGAGAGACAGAAGTCTAAGGGGATGTTACAACCATTACCCATACCTGAATGGAAATGGGAAAACATCACTATGGACTTTGTCACAGGACTTCCTAAAACATCCAAAGGCAATAATGCTATTTGGGTCATAGTTGATCGTCTTACAAAGTCTGCGCACTTCATTGCTATTAGAGATGATTTCTCTCTAGATCAGCTTGCCAGGATATATGTAAAGGAAGATGTAAGATTGCATAGAGTACCACTTTCTATTATATCTGATCGGGATCTGAGATTTACCTTGAAGTTCTGGAGAAGACTTCATCATACTCTGGATACAGAGTTGAGTTTCACCACTGCTTATCATCCATAGACAGACGGTCAGTCTTAGAGAACAATTCAAACTCTAGAAGATATGTTGAGATCTTGCTCTATGGATTTCAAAGGTGGTTGGGATCAACACCTACCTTTTGTGGAATTTTCTTATAATAATATCTTTCACTCTAGTATTCAGATGGCTCCTTATGAAGATCTCTATGGAAAGAAATGAAGGACTCCAACTTGCTGGGATGAAGTTGGGGAAAGAAAGCTATTGGGACCTGATCTCGTTGATGAAATGGAAGAAAAGGTTAGATCTATTCAACAACACATAACAGCAGCTTAGAGTCGACAGAAATGGTATGCCGACAACTGAAGAAAAGTACTAGAGTTTGAAGTGGGTGATAAAGTGTTCTTACGAATATCTCCCTGGAAGAGGGTTATGAGATTTGGAAAGAAGGGGAAGTTGAGCCCTAGATATATCAGTCCTTTTGAAATACTGGATTGTGTTGGGAAGGTAGCTTACCAATTGGCGCTTCCACCGAATCTCTCTCAAGTTCGCGATGTGTTCCATGTATCTCTCCTGAGAAAGTACATACCTGATCCTTCACATATACTTAGCTCAGAAGTTGTACCGCTGGAGCAGGATCTTTCTTATGAAGAACAGCCGATAGATATTCTGGATCGTAGCGAAACATTCCTACGAAAAAAGACCACTCGATTGGTGAAAGTTTTATGGAGGAACCACCAATTAGAAGAAGCTACATGGGAGCTTGAGGATATGATGAGGGAGAGGTATCCTCATCTGTTTGTTACAAAGTGACGAATTTCGATGGAGAAATTCATTTTAAGGGAGGTAGGATGTAACAACCGAGACTTTCATGTTATATAAATCATCAAAGGAATATTTTTCTACAAACAACACTTTCTTGTCTTGCATTACACGAAATCACGACCATCCTCGATAGCTTGCGTCGTACGCAATACCGAGTTTCACTAAACAATGATATGCTATTAAAATATTATTAAAACTAGCCGTTATGAATAGTAATAACCACTTTTTGAAATTTTATAAATTTTATTTTTCAAATTGGACTTCATTTTTGGATTCGGAATATCGAAATTATCCTAGGGTGATATTTTGGTATTTTTCTGAAAACTTTCAATTTTTGATGAATAGTGAAACCACTAAGTGGTAGTTAAAAAACTGAATTTTTCATAAAACGTAATTTTACCGCTTCTGTGAGTGGAATTTCAAAAATCCGAGAGGCACGGTTGATGTCAGTAAGTAAAATGTGGTTCAATGAGATGAAAATAATTTTTTGGTGAATAGTAACTTTTTACTTTTTTTACCACGATTACAAATAAATAGGGTAATTAAGGGTAAAAATGATATTATTATTATCCTAAAACATGTCATAATTCTATTGGACAAGTTTAATTCGACCAAAAACAACCTTAGGAATAAAATATGACTAGTTAGGCCTACTTGGATTAGATTAGGACATTTATTATTAATTTATTTAAAGAAGGGTTAAAATAGTTAAAATCAAAATTTAATAAGTAAATCATTTTTAATATGGGGTTATACATAAGATAAATTCTACTATAAATATAAATTAAAAAGATAAAATGATTTCCTACATAATGAGATTTTATTTGTAATTTTTAGACATTAAATAATTTAACTTATTTATGACACAAAGATGATGCAGTAATTATCTTATTAATAAAATATTGACATAAATGATGTTATAAGCACCAAAATAAATGTAATTTGAGACTTTTTATAAATTCCACTAATTTTATAGATTAATATGACATGTTATTATTGATTTAATTAACTGTTTTCGAACTAATAATTCTTTTATGATTTTCACAAAAATTAATTACTAAATAGTGTCACAATTGACATAAAATAGTTTTTAAAACAAATATTATATTAGTAATTTTAATTTTATTCCTAAAAATATAAGGTTCGGAAAAATGACTTATATAATGTTATATATGTTAATAATAAACAACTTGGGGTTCATTTGGCTGCTTATAGTAAGTTTATTAACCTTATAGTATAAGAACACAAGAAGACACGGTAAAAGTAAAACTATTTAACTTAATGTTAAATCTACATGATCAGATTAAAATAGGAACCTAAACTTGTCTAAATTATATTGGATGAGATGATTTCGACCCATCCCCACCTTAGATTCGAAATAAATCAATTTGGATCTATTTAAAATAGAACATGACTTTATAATACAATAATGTTTTTAGTTATTCCAAAGGTGCCCTTCTCCTCCCTTATAAAAGGGCACCTCCTCCCTCTCTTCCTCACACCACTTTGAGCTTTCAATCTCGGCCAACCCCTGACAATTTCTCCTCTCCACTTCCCTAGAGACATCATAGAAGTTCTGGTCTTCTTCAAAGTCCAATTTTAGTTCCCTAAAAGAAGGTCTCAAAGAAGCACTTCAAAGAAGAGGTAATGTCTGTTACCGATTCATTCATATTTATTTCTTCTTCAACTTCTTATTGTTTAGTTGTTTCATTATGAAGTAATAACATCAGTATCACTCATATATGGATATGATATTATAAGTATGAAACCACCCTATTTCACCGTCTATCCATCCTACAGAAAAAGAAATCACCGCGCAAGCGTACGTACGGAATACCGTCTCCACGCCATAGTGTAATCTATTATTCCACCACCACCTTACATGGATGGTTATAATGGTATAAATAATGAATATATATGACTTTTATAAAGTGATATTGATTCTGAAATAATATACATACACTCCAATAAAATTCCACGATCATGGGAATGATATCATCGCTTGTGCGTGTGTACGAAATACCGTCTCCACGATCTGATGTGATTCGTTCTACATGATCATCATTGAATAATAATTATATAAATGAATTGAATGAATAAATATGATATGTAGTACATTAATACCATTATGGAAATGATTTATCTATAACCTAAAGAGAAGAGTAAGAATTTATTCGACAAAACACGCATAAGAACAAAAAGTTATAAACACCCGAATAACAAGTAGCAATGAAATATTACTACCAAGAAACTAAGAATATGACCATATATGATATCATAACAATAATTATGATTCTATAATAAGTCAATAACCTTATTTAAATCATTATACAGGAGGTTTAGACACTTACGAGGCAAATCAGACCTAAGGTAAGGGAAATATCACAATCACATTTTTATCTGAGATTGTTTATACTTTGAAATTTACTGGGGTGTATTTTATCATCCACATCCATGTTTCCTCAATATGTAATATTATTTCCATCCACCTAAAAATTTTTAAATCCAATTTTACCCTTCGGTTAGTTTTTAGTAAAGGATATGAAAGGAATCTTTTGTTGTTTTTTGTACGAGGTACTTTTTGACTTTTCCGACAAAAGTACGAGAAGAATGTTATTTTAACTTATACGGCATGAATGGTTTTTTAAAAAATTATTTCCAAGAAGCTTCCTTTACAAGTTTTCAAGTTTATTTTTACTCAACTTCTTTTAGTTTGTAATTGTATGACATGTTAAGAACGGAAAAGTGTTTTTGAAGTAGAAAGGATATTTTCCTCAAGAATGGAGTTCAAGTGTTTTATCAAAATTATTTTCCATATAAGATAATAAAGGGTTCTGTTTATATCCCTATTATTACATTGATTTGATTATGTTGTGATGGAATTATTATTTGTTTAATTCCTTTCTCTTATATGAATTGTTTTATGATTTCATGATGTTTAAGAATCCCATTTTTATTAATGGGTTATGCTATGATGTATGGTTTATGATTTTGTGGAACACATAAGAATGGTATCATTATGAGATGGGTGGGACCTATATCTCCCTCCAATTCATTGGGTAAATATTTTATATCTCATGAAATAGACATGGCTGGAATGGTAGGTTATACCGGTTCAGTCAAATAGGACTGAAACGAGGGTGACTCGATTCAGAAATGGGCTTTTTCCACTAAGATAGTCTTGGCAATGAGTCTTGACTAATAAGATATGATTCTATATGATTATGTGTGTATGCCACAAAGTTTCATGTTTTATGTTATGATTATTGTGATTACATTTCACTGCCATGATTTATCCCATGTTTTGAAATTATGATCTCTTTTGCTGGTTAAGATTTCCAAAATTTATGTGCTTATGTATATGATGTGATTGATATTTTTTTTGTTTACCCTTAATGAGCATTTGAGATCACCCTTTTGTTTGTTTTATTTCCCCAAGTCAGGAAGAAGGTTATTAAGTAGAATATCCCAAAAAGTGACTCTAGATCTGATGAAATAAATGGCAGGAAAAGTAAATTCTTTATGAACCAGTTGTTTATGTTTCCCAGTTTCTAAAGACACTATACCTATATGGTCCTTTCTTGGTTTTGTTATATGTTGCAATAAGTGTGCTTCAACTTTGATGTAATAACAATTTATGTAAAGTATGGGTCATTATATTGAGTGTAGTGGAAAAAAGAAAAATTGTTGTCACCATAAGTGATACATTACATCATTTGATGATACACAATGTAATTTCATTGTTGATTGAAGTTAATTGGTCATGAATAAAATTAATGAGATATATGTAATATATATTCCATGTATGTTGGAGATAAATTATTCTATTATATATATGAATAACATAATTATCTTATTATTAACTAATATGTCAAATAATTTTCTAAATTTTAATATATTTTTAATGTGGAACATCCATATGTAATATTAAATATATAATATTGATCTGCTACACAATATATTTTGAATTCATTGGGGGTATATGTATTATATTTTAAAATTGAAACATCGATGAATAATTTTTTGGACTCAATGAAATTCCTCTATAGCTGATACATATTGTATTTTACGTTGTGAAATTTAAAATAATTGAGCCATATTTCATCACATTTTGAGTTCAATCATGAATATTTATGTTGTCTCATGAAATTAATATCACTAATATTGGTTTTAAAAATATTTATAAATATTTTATTAATGATATGGATTTAATACAGAATAAGGGAAATTTTAGAATTAAATTCAATATCATAAAATTATTAGGTCCTTAAGATCTTTTCCTGAATAAGAATGGGATGGAAGAATTCAATGTTGTGGGTATTCTGCAAAACCTAAAATTTCAGAGAAGATACTAAAATTAAATGGGGAAAGAAACTCAAGGGTTGATATATTAAAAATAGAGGAGGGGAAGAATTTAAAAGAGTAAATTAAGGTAGAGAATAAGGGGAGTGGAGATCATGTTATTGTTTCTAGATACTATAGAGAGTGTTCTATGTTTTATTTTCCATTTCTATAATGATACTATAAAACTTTATTTCATATCATCACATACCATGGATATTATCATTCATATGGATGGGTAATGACCATATGTGATTTTGAAGAGGAATAATAACATGTTCATAAATGATTAATACTATTCATTATTGAATAAAAACACTCTTATATTGATTGAATTATTTATTAATTAGATTACTATCTGTTGGAATGATATTATATTTGAATTATTATTCTGCTTCATTCCTAACAATCTTGGATGAGGATTATCATTCCCACTCTACAATTTTTTTCCTATAAATTATTGAATAGGATACATTATGTTGCGTGAACCATGTGATTAAGAATAATTTTATAGGAGGATGTGTGAAAATTTAGAATTAAATAGGAGACAATTAGCTTTATTGTGTTTTTCCAAAGAGGATTTTAGATAATTTATTGTTTAAATATCACTATATATTTCCACACACATAGGAAGGAGGGTAATGATGTCGGGTTTACCATTGACCAAACCTGACAATTTATTTCAATCGAGGGTAAGGTAATATAAAATAATTGATTCTTTCACATTATTATTATTAATAAGAATAAATGATTTTTTTGTGGCAATGATAGTATTAAAAATTTTAATCCAACCAAGGAAAAATCCATCTCTCATAATATACAATATTTCTCATTATAAAATTTTTTTCAAAATTTAATCATGTCCTAATCAACCAAAATAGATATTTTACAAAAAATGAAAACCAAATTTTTGAACCAGTGTCGAGACATCACAATGGTTTTCACTATATAATATATTTAATATCTGTATCTTTTTAATTTTATTTTTAAACCCACTATTCAAAAAAATGAATAGAAGTTATCATAAACATGATATTAATATAAAAATGGATATGCATCACTTAAAAAAATGTTTGTTTTTTAAATAATTAATAACAAATTAATATGATATGAAATAATAAGATGATTCTTTTCCTTTTTTATATAAAAATTTATGAATAAAAATTTCAGTCCACATCTTTCTCATGTCATGTTCTATGGAATGAGACTCATGTAAATAAAAATATACAAATAGTATGTGAAGATAAGAAAAATTTATGGTATGAATTTGTAAGTTTAACATAATAGAGTTTATTTTGATCGAAAAAATATTATTTCATAACAATGACTACTTATTTTCCTATAATTTTTATCAACATTGGATATAAGGATCACCATCTATTATAATAGATGAAAAACTACATTTACTAGATCGTATGGGAAAAAAGTATTTATATACGATTGATTTTTAGTTTTAGAGTATCATCTTAAGCATACTTTGAGAACTTAATTTCATTGGGGGATATTTAAGGGATAAAAATACTATGTAGAAATTGACAGCTTCTATAAATAAAATATTAGATTGTTTTCTAGTGTGATATATCAATTTTTTCAAATGGGTCAATAAGAATAAAAAACATAGTATAAACCACAACATAAAGATCCAAAATTTCCAATATTTGAGGCCAATTTTTAACCTCGAAATTATACCTTATGTTATTTTTTTAGTTTTTTTAAAAAAATTATTAATTATTCATAATAGGGAATCTACTATTACAAATAGTTATCTAAAAATATTTAGGTCGAGAAATTTGATTCATTTCAATCATCGTCCACTCATAACCTATTTGAGATAGGTACCATGTACAAAATCTTTGGATATATTTAAAATAACAAACAATTTATAAAATAACATGTGAACGCGTAGACTCACGTATTACCTAAGCCAATCATATTGATACCAATTCCCCTTGATGTTTTTGATATTCACATGGTAAAGCACGATACTGGATATTTTATAGCATATCAATTTAATATTTTAAAGATAAATGTTGATGATATGTTATATCCTTCATGTTTATTTTATATACAAATAATTAAACAATAATTCCAAAAAATTATGGATAGATTTATTTTATTAAAGGGGAAACAAAAAATCAACAAAACGGTCTTGTTAATACAATATAGATAATCATCTAATATCACAAGTACCATGTGAAAGTACCTTTACCCCCATTAATAAAACATAAAAATTAACTAATATTAAAAGTTCATATAGATACATCATTTGACGATCAAAATATGGATACATTATATTTGATGAAAATATGTAGGGAGAGTCTATTACTGATATGATTGGACATTATAAAGTAAATTAAATTCTCATGCCTAAATTGATGGGAGCCTAAGTTCTGCAAGTATACATGAGTTAAATTATCATAATATATTTTCCAAATAATTGATCTAATTTTTCAGTTATAGTTTATACTAATTCATATTATCTTTAGGAAAATATGTCACTAAATTGTAAAGGAAAAATCCTAGATTTTTTTTTAATTTATTGGTTTAAATGTCACATTTATAAAAAAATCATTCAATGAAAATGGAATTTTAGTAGCAGTGAATCAAGTTTATAAAAATTCTTGAAATGGAAATAACTTACGGTGGGCTCATCTTAATACATATATGTCAGGGATATAACATTACAATCTCATCAGAAAAAAATATATTTTTCTTTTTTCTGTTAATTAGAATTTTTTAAATAACTAGATACTCATTGAGATCAATTTATATACTCCAAATATATTATATTATATAAATAAATTATATAAAAATAAGACAACATCATAGGTTATCCATTGTAAATTAATACTACACTAAACAAAATATTTTATATTTTGGATAGTGATAAATTCTTGTTGTACTAAAGTAGCACTATAGTAGCATGTGGCCTGTAGGAGGCCCTATTGTGGAGAATTTTTATAGTGTAACTATTCATCCTAGATGTAATTTATTGAATACCATTGAGTGTTACATCCATAGGGACACCCAACAAGAAATAGTTTCCCTTTCTGCAATGTACTAATGTTAATCCAGATCTATTAGAGTCTGGGATGATGTTGGTCATTTTTGAGGATTCTTGGGTGTGTGAATATCATCAAGGATTCTATGGTGGAGTGCCTAATTGTTTTATTTATGATGATTGAGCATCGATGCACGATTGTAATATTGGATTATTTTGTTGTAATTTTGACCACTAGGTCGTTTTTATGGAATTTGTAACTCTAGGCCTTATGTGTATTTATTTTAGGCCTATGATTCAAATAGGTTTCCATCTCAACCAAATTACAATGTTTAATTATAATAAAATATTATTGGAGTTTTATATTTTATATTATTTTTTAATAAGTATTTTTTTTTATAATGTTGTGTTTTTTACCATGATATAAAAGCTACGATTACTGATATTGAACCTCAGAATCCCATGGATTTCTATAGTTTCATTAGTATTACATAATATATATAATAATATTTCATTATTACAGTATATATAAACAAATTACTTGTTTTTATATAAGATTACTTATCTTATGAAATTGTGAAATAATAATGATTATAGTTATTATATTTTTAAATTTATTAAATATATCACATTACATCCACAAACTAATATCCCTAAAGCTTTATTTTCAAATGTAATAATAATATCATTTAAAATTTAATTTAACCATTATTTTATATCTATTTATTGTTTTTAGAATAAATGAAAAATTCTTAAATATTCATGTATGTAAGAAGATTTTATTATTATTGATTGAGAATATTACAAGGAATTAGAATGATTTCATACATCATTAACTAGAGATTCCCTATAATGTTTGTAATTTCTTTATTATGAATCGAACATAGATAGAAGGTTTATCTACTATTTATTTATTTTATTATATTAAATATTTTATGTTATTTTTATTGAAATAGAAATTAATGTTCAAAAATTAAATTATTAAAAGAAATACAATGGAATATATACTATAGTTTTAAGAATATGTTTTATAGTAATGTTTGGGATGTGATATTGAAATTTTGCACCATTTGAAAAGTAGATCATTTTCAATATATATTCTCATTTATAAAATATTGTCAATGGAATTAAGAAATCATATTTAAAATAGTGGATGTTTTTAAAGACATCAAAACCCAGGATCACTATGGTAGGTAAATGATATAATTTTTAAAATGTAAATGACAGAATAATGAATGTGAAACTTACAATGTTGTTAAAATTACACCATCTATAGAAATCATCATTTCATATAGATGAATATCACTAATTAGAATATATAATCCATCCCTCATCTGATGGAATCTAATTTTTGATGAATCAAAAAATTATTGAATGGGATATATCTTCTCACCATAGCATTATAGAACCTCATATTGAGAAAGAGTATAATGAAATAGAGCCTCTGGGTGAGGGGGTTTCAACATAGTATTACTGAGAAATCACCACCCCAATCATATGAGAATATGATCCTTAAAATCCATCATGGATTCTCTTTTGTTGTACATGTATTGGCTTAAACATTATAAACTAATTTATGCACAAGTTGTAAATCTCACCTAATTCCTGAAAATCCTACAAGAATTCATCTCCAATTGGTTTCATCTTATGATAAAACTAGTTAACCCAATATGGAAATCTTACTGATTGAAAATTTGTATCATTAATCTACCATAGGTATTTAATATAGTATCATTTCATCAATACAATTTTCTATGAAATAGTCATTCATATACTATGACATTGATGGGACCAATCCTTGTGATATGGAATGAGATATATAAAAATATAAATTATAAACAACAAAAAACAATACATTATGACATCCCAAATTTGTAAAATAATACAATACCAAGTTGAATAAAATGGACTTATTATTTAGGGAATATTTCCTTAAATATGATTGATATATTGATAAAACTATCTCCCAAAGGGACAAAAATTGTGTGTTTTCATTTTAAAAGTAACAATTCAATTCAAAAGTGTTCATTACATACTCAAAAATAAGAATACACACACATATTTCATTATTATTTAGGAAAATTATAGATTTTCATTCATGTCATGTGGTAATTAGAGATATGTCAATCAAACATGCATTGGACACCTTTATGGTGCAAATTTCTTGTTTCCATTTAAAGGGGAATTCTATATCAAAAGGCATTTCACATTCTATATATAACGAAAACTGATTTTATTATCTTATAACCCCATTATAATGACCCATATTTCATTTTTAATGTATATGTATAAAACTCATGTTAATCTGACACATGATGTGGTTTGTATAACTGAAAGTATGTGATTTTGGTTTAAAATTGACATTTTAGTTCAATTTTTCATCACATACTAAAAATCAAGAAAGCACACACAAATTATCTTAATATTTAATAAATATATAAATAAATCATTTTTTACAAACAAGAATTAACTACATTTGAATATGACACTGGGTGTGGGTTATATGATAGAAAACGTGTGTATTAATTTTAAAAGTGAAATTTTACTAAAAAAACACATCACATAATCCGAATGTAGAGAAAATTAATACATTTGTTTAATTAAGAAAAAAATATATTAATTATTCCTTCAAGAAATATAACTATTTACATCACACCAATATCAGACCTGGTGAGTGCCTTTAAACTAAAAATTCATGTTTTCATTTTGAAGTGGCATTTTAGATCAGAAACCATGTCACATGCTCTAAAGTGGTCAAAATAATTTTTCAGATCTTGAAACATTATAATAATAATTCATAATTTAGTTGTGATGTATAATAATTAATATCACATCAATCTGAATGATTTTTTGGACATTTTGTATTAATGTGAATGGTCTTTCAATAAAAATGACATTTAAGTTGTATCTATACACCAAATTCTTCAATCTTTTAAAACACACATATGTTGTCTTCATATTTTAGAAGAACATTTCTATTTAAGTATTGGTGTGTATAAATTAAATAAACATAAATATAACATATGATGTGTTTGGTATTGTGGAAAATGCGTTCTTTTATTTAAAACTGACATTATATTTAAAAACACCAATCACATACTCGAAATTCAAAAAGATGCTCAAATTGTAATTATCAATTATGAAATTAATTTTTCTTCTATTCGTGATATGTAAAAAATCAATTTTATTCACTTTTACAATATATGAGTACTTTTATGACTAAATGTGTGTGTTTTCATTTAAAAAAAATTATGTCTAAACATACTTCATATAATCAAAAATAAGCAAACACTCTCATATTTTCTTGATATTTTTTAAAAATATCATTTCCATTATTTATAGCATTACTTGTGTAACCACACATCAATCTAAAACATTTTTTTGGTATGATAGATAAATTATGTTATTAAAAATTTTAAACATAATTCATAATATTAATCACATACTCAAGACAAAAAAATCATGTAATGCCAATATATAGAAGAAAAATAACTAATTTTTTTCTAATTTTCTAAAGTATCCTTATGTAAATCATATTAAATGTGTGTCCAACATGATTACATTTTCATGTTTTCTTTTAAAATTTAGAATTTATTTTCCTAAGTACATCACATTCTCAAAACAAAGAAAATTATGTTGGATTTTCCTGATACTTTTGGGAAAATATTGATAATTTATTTTTTATGAGTAGTAATTAACCAAATGTAAAACTGACAAATGATTTAAATGTTATAGAATAAATTGCATGTTTTTATTTAAAGGTGAGATTTTAGTAAAAACCATATGTTTCATACTTATACCCAATAAAACACTCTTATTCTTCCAATTTATACCTTAGTAAAAGTATTTTTAAATATTTTGTGATGTTTTTGAATTAACAACATCTCAATCGGACACACTATGTGACAAGTAGGACTAAAAGTGTTCGGTTTCTTTTTTAATATAATATTAGACTATAACTTGCATAAAATTATAAAAAATGATGAATTTTTTTTGATTAAATTGATACCTTATGAAAATAAAAATAATGTTTTTTTGGATGTGTAAGAATTACTACCATCCCAATCTGATTCAAAGTGTGGCCTATATGTGAAAACATGACATGAACCCCCAATGGAAACAATTTCTACTTCCAGTGATAGAGGAAAATAAATGTTCACTATAATTATTTCCAAATCAATTACTAAACATGATTTTATTCATGTTTTTTCAAATGGGTATTCTGTCCAAGTCAATTTGTTGGGTGGAAAAATCTAAATTCTCTTTTTTAATAAAAATAAAAAGTTCTATTTTTTTATTCAATTTGAGTTTTATTTATTTTTATGATCATATGTTTCATTTTGATAAACTTAATTAATTTTAATTCAATTTTATTTATGAAATTTTTTTAGTGGGTGGATCTTTCATTAACCCTAATGTAAGTGTATAGTATCCGGGAATACACATACATGAGGTCGTCCTTACCTTCACATTATAGTATACATACCTTATCATGGCTAGGACATTAGGGGTGTTGATATAGAAGACACATCATGTTGTCTTGGCTAATTCACTTATCATGAAACCATTAATATAATACACTAGGATTTTGAGATATATTTTTTAAAATTAATTTAAATTTTTAGATAGCTTGTGTGGCATGTAATAATGATTTACATCCATAGCCTACAAGAAATGTGAGTACTAGCTTCATTGAACAATGAAATAATATTATTCAAAATATGATTTTGTAACCTATATATTATATAGGAAGATATGAAATGAAATAAATAAAATATTAAATATTAATATGAATATCCTTCTAATTATAAATTTAATTATAAATTTGATGACTTTAATCAATTAATTTTTGTAAATGTAATATAATTTATCAAAAATATGTTTTCTTCAAAAATTAGTATTTTTAATTTTTATGAAACAAAAATTATAAATAGTTTATATATTTTTTAGTTATTTACTTTATTAGATTAACATCATTTTATAAATCGTAATATCATAAATAAATAGTGGTGAAATTTTGTAATTTTTCAGAAAACTTTTATTTTTTCAAGAATATTGAAAAGTAATTATTATTTTTAAAACTATCATTACATTTAAATAACCTAAAAAATATAAATTTCAAATTATTTTTTAATGCAACATAATTATTATTTAGTAATTTTTAATCAACATAATGTTTTTTAATCTACTATATAATGGATTTTTTAGAATAATTTTTTTGTTTTTAAAAACTTGGTTTTCTAAAAACTACTTTTATTTTAATAATGATTCCCCATATTAACTGTTTATAATAATATATAAAACTAATTTAAATTGAATATTAAGATTATATATCAATAAATTTAGTAGAGATTCATACAATTAATATTTTTTATTCATTGTGTTATTATAAAATATTATTGTTCTTGAAAAAATACACTTCTCAAAAAAACTCTTCTTCATCCCTTCTATAAGTATTGTTTTAAATTTAATTTATTTCCAATTTAGAAAATTTATTTGAATATTTAAACTAAATTTTAGATATTAGAGTTTCAAAAATTATTTTCAGGTGAATTTTTATTAATTTTATGATTAATGTAAATATTTGACTAATATTGTGACGTATTGAATTTTATATGAATACTAATATTCAACAATTTTTTAAAAATAATTTATTTTTTAGTTTATAAAATTATAATTTTTTCTATAATATATATATTAACCCAATATATGTCATTGGAATAAATTTTATATTGAAATTATACATAAAAACATTGTAATCAGTTTAGCATTTTCTCTCTAAAACCCAGCTTTCATGTTGTCTCTATGGTATTAATATTAAATTAAACATTCCCACTTCAGTATATATAATTTATCAAAATTGATTCCATATTTGGAATAATTATAATATATATTTTCTAATAATTTAATCTTTATTTTTGACCCAAATGAATAGTAAAAATAGTACAAATTATTTACCACATTTAATGTAAAAAATGTATTTACCAGGGGTTAAACTAAAAAAAGTGTAAATAATGGCCTCAAATATGTAAAAAACACATTTTATTGAAATATTTAGACCATATATATTATTGTATATTGAATGTTCTTCTATGGGAGCCTTGTTACATGAAAAAATATAGATGTAATTCTTTTATTTAAAAGTAAAAGTGTTCCACTGTCCTGACTTATACAAGGACACCCTTTTTCCTCTCCACTTAAAATCGTCAAACCATTTTTCATAGGTACTTAACATCCAAAATAATATCCCAACATCTCTAGTATATTTTTATAATCCATATTGTGTGGATTAATCCAACCTATTAATGATTTTGGTTCCAACATAAGGAGGATACCTGAATATTATGTAACATTCATAAAAAAATGTTTTGTAATATTTGTTCATCCAATTCCATAAATTCATACAATACCAAGATTATATAATAATATCATTAACTTATGTATAATTATTTTTTATGTTATGTTAAATACCTACAAACATATCCACTTCCATAAAATATGTTATGAAATCATCGTTCGATCACACAGCAGACTACAACTTCATCAACTGATGCCTTTAAATTTTCTATTACCATAAATAACGGTTGTGTATGATGCTGGATATAAAGAATATATATGATATTTTTAACAATATTATTTCTATTCAGTAATTATATATTAAAAAATTAAATTTCATTCCATTGGGGATTTGATAATGTCTTTTGTGTGTACATCAGACTGTTGTCTCACAAAACGATAAGATTCATTTTCACTAACTCCTTACATGGAACTTAATAAGGATAAATAAATGTATTATTCAGGAAATAATAATGATATTAATGTATTTCTTAGCATTATTAAAATAGAATATATCACTTTTTTTTTATATTTTCACTCACTGAATGATGTAAATGGTGTTCACATACATGTGGATTACCGCATTCATGAAGTGATATGAGTCCCTATTCATCACCAGAACACATGTATGACATGTATAAGTATATTAAATGAAATAATAAGTTATTTATGATATTATTATTATTAAAATATAATATATAACATGTCTCTTTCCTGTAATTATCATTGAAAAACTGAAAAGTAAATCAAACATACGTACCCCCTATTGTATCCATGATCTTAACATAATTCATTTATAAGAACCATTTGCCTTACTAGACATAAAAGTGAAAATTATTTATAAATTTGATAATTATTTCTTGACTATGTTTCTCTATGTGAAGGAACCATGATCTAATAAAGAGAATGAAAAATTATAAATGAAGACATATATGAAAAACAATGATGTTATGACCATAATTGTGACATTGACGTGGAATTATTATTAATTGGTATATAAAAGAACATATGTAAATCATATAAGATATGATATTTTTATATAATTATGTTTCTGTAATATATTTATAATAGACTTATATTTATTATCAATGAGTTTTAAATTAATGTGAATGAATCCAAGACATTCTGAAAGGGATTTTGTGTCTCTTTTTTTACCTATGAGGTGTATATACTTCCAATGAGTTTATATAATGATTATTATAAATAAAATTATTGGAATTTACATATCAATTATAGGATATTTATTTTAATGTGTCTACAATAAAAAATTTAACCAATTGTAAAACGATTTTTTGTCTCAATTTTCAGTCATTGAGACATGTGATACTGTTATTCACTTTTCTTATTATATAATGTGTATTTACAGACCCTTTAACATGTAATATCATGAGTTTATTTAGCCCAGTTATATTTCATTCTCTATTAAATGGTATTATTTCTTGGGTGTTATTTTTCATAATTACCAAAGTGTTAATGATTTTATATTACAACGTAATCATTTATCAGTGTTGTTTATTAACACATTTCTAATAGTTGAATATTATAATACACCTCCCACGATACACAAAATTTTTTATCCTATGGTTATGTTAAGACGATATATTTTTTCCCTTAATCTTCCTCTCTTTATGTAAACATGATTTCAAAAATAATGTTTTCAATAGGAATTTAATTTTTTGTAATTTTTTTCTAATTTGTAAACCATGTTTACTAATAATTGTTTTAAAAATGATTTTAAAATTTTTAAAATGATTTATGGAAGACACATTACCCATTTTTAAATTTCAATTTTTTTTAATGTAATCAGCAATTCATTTTACAAACAATCCCAGTATAGATTTTTTCATAAAATGTAAATAAAAATTATATTTTCAAAACATGAACCACATGATCAATATTTACATCCATCATTAAATATAAATTATTTCATGATTGCCCTATTAATTTTCATTATATAATACAACTAAAACAGTTTACATTACTTTTGGGAAATTTTTAGATTTTAAATAAATTATTTCAAATAATAAAGTGGATTCTATAAATTTTTTTGAAAGTTTTTTAAAAGAAGAATTTTTTTTCAATAAAGAAATTTTTTAAATTATTTTTATAGATTAATTTTATGTTTTCATGCTTATTTTCATGGAAAAGGATTATTAAAATATTTTATGATTTTTTTTAAAAATATTTAATTTCAATGAAATTTTTTTTCTCAGGATATCTTATAATTAATCATTCAAAATAAATCTCTATCTAAGATGAAATTAATTAATGGTACATATACATTACTATGGATATAATAAATTGATACCATTAATAATATTTGTCTTAATGTATTATCATAAAATGATGTTTCTGAAACCCATTTCTCTTCCACAAGTTATACAACGAATGAATTCTATAAAATCCTTCCAAATTGTTCACATGTTATGGTATGATGAAATGATTAAATTCTTATAAAATCAATTTTTTCCATAGTTTATGTTTTGATGAAATTTTTATGAAACTAATTTCATCTCATGGGATCTAATATTATTATCTTTTATGATCATGTTAGACACATAAGTATGATTTTAATAATGTGATGGTTGTCACATTATAATCAAGGATGGAGGCTATGTCATAAAAATGATATGAGGGCCATATATATGAGTATAATTAACTGAATAATGATTCATGCCTCATGAGATATATATGATTAGAATTGAGTGTTAAGCTTATTTTTTAAGGTACTATTCCCACAATGATGTTATTGGGAGTGGATATTGACTACAATGATGGTTTAGGGAGTGAACTAATTATACTACTAGGAAAGGTATTTCACTTGGGAAGGGTTGTGTCCACCTAGGTGGTGTATCCTATTATAGAGTGCCCATATATATTTTATAAATCATCATTTATTTCTAATGAAATGATTTATATGATTATCTGTATTCAAAAATTATATGTCTAATTACTAAATTATGACAAAATGACTCATGTTCTTTTATTTAAATGTGATTCATATCTTATGACATGGAAATATCAATTTCATGACTCAATATTATAAAATTTAATATGCATGGTGTTGTTTTGAAATTGTATTCTCATGTACTCACACCATTATTTTAATTTTATTCTAACACATCTTCCTTTGTTACCCTTACTGGTCATCTGATCTCACCCATTCGTATGTTTCCTTTCCCAATGATATAATGAAATTTTCAATTTAGGGAGTGTTTGTGATGGGTTATAAAAGTGGATGATCTTTACGGGATACATTTATATTCTTTCATGAATTAAGGATATTTTATTCTATGTTTCTAAATTCAATTAACTATTATTGTACTTAGTCATGTGTTTATATAATGTAATGAATGCTCTTCTAATAATAAGTAATATACATATATTAAAATACTTGTGTATAAAAAGTTTGTATCATAGGAAAGGATTAGATAACCTTTAAAAAATATTTATATAAAACAATAGTTAGATTTAAAGGGATATTTCTATGGATATGTCTAGGGTTGTATCAAAGGTCAAGTCTAAGGATAATTCAATGTATAGGAAAATGTCCTGGAATAATGGTAAGGGATCTAGTGAGTGGTTTAAAAGAAATTAAATCCTTTAATGGATATTAAATGTGGATGGTGATCTAGAAACAAGGTTCCAAGGGTAATAACTCAATGAATGAAGAAAATAGCAGGACTCAACCATAACCTAATGCACAAAAAATGATCTTTGATACACACCTGGTTTGGCACTACCAAGGGATGTTGTTTGTAAATTAAAAATATATTTTCCAGTCGTCATGAAGGATTTAAATAGATGATTATTATTAATGACATTTGATTAACATATTTTGTCTAAAAAAGGTGTCATGGTTTGGATATACTATACATTATTTCTCATGATTATGTGCTTCTGTACTAAGATTTGGGTTTCTCAGACATTGAAAAACTGTCTTAGTTAATGGTGGGAAAAATATAGAACATGGATATTATTGAATGTGACGAATAATTCACTGATGGGAAATAAAATATAAGATTAATTGAGTGAATTATGTTGTGGTTATGGCTAATCAACTATCATAAAATTTGTTTAAAAAAAGTCCATATTAAATAAATATCTCACCCACTATAAAATTGAAGGATAGATGTTGTTAAGACTTTTTCTAGTATATACCTTGTGTGAAAGAATATTTTGTTCCCTATATGTCAATAATTTTTTATGAATCATTCATGGGAATGTCTTAGAGGGATAAAGAGATTTTTTGGGTGTAGAAGATGTCACACAATAAGTAACTACAAAGGAAAAATGAGAATTTTTGTTTACATGATGGATGAGAATAATTGTATCTCTATGTTATCATTCTTGAATTATTGTTTAAAATTTGTAAATAAGGGGAATTATGAGAATCAATTTCCTAATGGGAATGATCATAATTAAATTCCTCATCGTTATATGATCAATGGATATATTTTTAATGTTGATGAAATGAGAAATGACATATTAAATGAAGAAGTGTTAAGGAATAATAAGATGAAATGTAATTAATGGTGTAAGAATATAGTTTAGTTATTGATGTATTTATTTATTGGGATTCAAATAATTTTACATTTTATAAATGGTATTTAGGTTAATACAATATGAAACATTGATGTATTGATCCAAAATATGTTTTCATTTAAGAGTCTAGAGAATTTGATAAGTGGTAGTAGTAGACTATTAAGGTTATTTAATGTAATGGAGATATTTTTATTAATGTAAGATAACCCTTAATATTTTCATTATATTGATAAAATGGTGTTTAGTATGGATAATGAGTGTTTGATAAGGACAAAGTATATTTGATAGTACTGATGACCACATAACAGAAAAATGATTTATTGAAAATGTGGTTTACAAAAAAAAATTGATGGAGTTTACAACATTGTTGTATATATGGAACACATTAAATAATCTATTATTTTATTCATTCTTTAGGAATAAATAATTTTTTAATTGAGGTTTTATAGTAATTCATGTTATTACCAGGAATCTGCAAAATATGTGACGAAGGTATTCCCATATTTGGAATGTGATCAATATGAGATACATAATTAATCTTTAATGATTAATGTTATATTTAGATTGTGAAATTTATTGTCCTCTTTTATAAATATTCAATTTTTATGTCATCATGGTACCCATTTATGTGGTAGAATCTATGGAACATTGAATGAGGTTTTATAGTTTTACGTATTACTTCAACATATGAAGAGTTATGTATACTAGAAAACTATGGTAAATTTATTTAACTAAATATAGAGAAATTAATTATCATTGTAGTTATGGATCATATGATTCGGTATGGAATCATACACAATATATTCATCTTTATTTAATAGAGTAAGAGATGAAGAATATGTGATTCATACATAATAGATTCACCTTTTTTCTTAGAGTATGATATTAAGTTGATGGTGATCAAGGATTAACCAATGGATGAGATAGTTCTAATGGAATGTAATAAAACCAAGTATGTATATATTCTCATGAAAAATATTCAACTTTATAAAATTAATATTGAAAAAAATGTGATCTTGTTATCAGAATTATCAATGGTATTAATGACATTGTTCACACCTCTTTGGATTATGGCCTTGTGGTTGTTAACATTATTCAAACCATCTTATCTATCACGCTCCATCAGTATTTGGTTATTTTTTCTATCTTGTATTCTATGTTATCACTTCTCACCAATGTTATACTTTTTTATAAACATAATATGCATTATTCCATATCAGTTTTGACATTCCATTTCCTTTTTGAAGGGAATTTTGTAACCCTTTTTATGATATGGAATTTTATGAATCAATTTAAAAATTTTAATCCTTTATTATCAATGGCATATTTCTAGGAGTAAATTCATTTTTTTGGTGTGTATTATTTATAACCTCATAAATAAATATACATATATATTTACTAATATATAAAATTTTATTTATTAATTTATAGTAAATAATAAATCTATTTTTAGTAATGTAATTATATTCTTCAATAATATATTTTATTCATAAATGTTTTTAACTTATTAATGTGAAAAAATATTATCATTAATTTATATATATTTTATAAAATTAATTTAATATTATTTTCTTTAATTTTAAAAAAATTATCAAAATTATCTAACATTCAAATTTTTTATATTTTTTTAAAATATAAAATTTTGATTGAATAGTGAAAAGTACATATTTTTTTGTAAATCCGTCATTTATTTTGAAAAAAGGTAGTAATTTTAGATGAAAGTTATGTTTTAAATGAAAATAATTATATTTTTTCAATATCTAATCCAAATAATTATTTTTTTATCAACTTTATATTGGGTTTTAATATCTGTTTAATTGTCTATTTAAAAAAAGGTATTTTCTTAAAATTGTATTAACATGAATAATGATTCTCCATTATAAGTAATTAAAATAATAACAATTATGTAATTTTTTAATTAAATGTATAAAAAATATTTAAATAAATTTAATTTGAGAATAAAAAAAATTTATATTTAGATAATACAAAATTGTCTTTCAATGAAAAAAATATGAATCTAAAAATTGGATTTTCCATTGCAATAGTGGGTTTTTTTATCTTAAATTTTTTCGCAAATTTGAAAAATAAATTTTACAAAATAATATTCCATTTTTAAACAATCATCTAAAAATAATATTAGCGTGAAATTTTTTAAATTTTATAAAAATACTACGTTTTTCATGAATAGTGAAAAATAATGATTTTTTGTTGTAAAATTTCATTAACATTAAAACTATTTATAAATATACATTATATTTTAAATTTGTATTAAAGTTTAAGTAGTTGAATTTAATATATATTTTCCTATTTTATAAAATTTTATTCATTTTCATTATTAAATTCTATATATGATATTTGTAATCTCTTGAACATTATCTAGTTAAAAACTAACTTTATCGTCGTGTCTAAGGGATTATTTTTAAATTAAAATTTTCCACACCAATTATTTTAATTTCAAAAAATGATTCCTATATTTTTAAAGATCATAATTTATATTTTCTATTAATGTTAAATTAATTTTTGATCAAAATTAATAGTAAAAATAGTAAATATTATTTATGGTGTTTAATGCCGTAATGGCAGTACATGGGGTTAAGCTAAAAGTACAAGTGTAAAAAATGAACCAAAAAATTGGAAAACCCATTTTATTTACATTTATAGACCTAAAATATATATTATTTTTAATAATCAATTACTTGAGATATTTTATTGTAGGAAATCAATCATTAGATCTTTTCTTAAAAAAATACAAGTCTTCCACTAACATTTTATATAAAAGGTCTCCCCATCACCTCTCAACTTAACACCATAAACCCCTTTTTTAACACTAAAAATATGAATAACATCCCATATTATATAATATCATAATATAAGCCTTATTTTCTATATAAATTCATTATAAAAAGGTTTTTCCCTAAACTATTGATGATACATGTAGAAGAGGTTGGGTTCATCAATTATCATTTTCTATTGTACTTATTCCTCCTCCTCCTTCAATTGTTTTTTATAAAAAATTTATTTAATTAAAATATTATATTAAATAAGAAAATAATTTTTCATTTCAAGTTCATTAACTATAACTATATTCACTTCCACCAAAAAGGTTACAAAATAGTCAGTCATGTGCACAGTAGACTACATCCTCTTGAACTGATTCCAGTTGTTTTTCCATTACCACATCCCATGTTGGGAATTAGGATTCATATAAAGTATATATATAATATTAGTAAAACATTATTAAAACTTATTAATAATTATATAATATACACAACTTTTAAAAATCCATTTTATATGGGATAAGATAATATTTTTAGTGTATATGGCAGACTGCCGCCTCGCAATGCAATGTGATTTTTGTTACTAACGCATTACATGGATAATAATAAGGATAAATAAATGTCGTCTAAATTAAATAATAACTATATTCATGAAATATTTTTCATTATTATATGATATTATATACATTTCTTTTCTTCCCTTTTTAACTCATAGAATGATGATAAAATAATTCATGTATGTGTGGACCGATGCCCTCACGAAGTGATGTCACTATCTTTTCATCACCACACCACGTGGATGATATGTATAATTATATTCAATGAAATAATATTTTATTTATTATTTGATTTTCATTATTGAAATATTATATATTACTTACCCACATTCCATAATGATCATTAAAAAAGGAAGATGTTACTCATTTTTATGCATATCTTAATCACCATGAAAAGAACATAATTTATTTCTGGAAAACATATTTCATGGTTGTTTAAAAAATTAAAAATAATATATAAATATGATAATCAGTAAATTATAATTATATATAGTCTTAATTTTACAATTATCATTGTAAGAATACTTAAAATAATAAATCCATACATATCTGAAAAACAAAGTGGTAGTTACCTGAAACATGGCATTAACAAATAATTATTAATAAATATGTAATTAAAGGAAATAAGTAAATAACATATGGTATGATATATATATGTACATTTCAGTACTTTTACTTACAATAAACTTATATTTTTTATATAGGAGGTTCAAAATGGTGTGAATGAATTCGAAACATACGTTAGGAGTATTATGTCTCACTTTTTGATTTTGTGAAATAGATGCCATATTCACCACTAATTACATTTATGTAGTGTATATACTACCAATTAATGTATATTATTATTCATAAACATAAATTTTTTTGTTTTTACATATATATTTTATGGTCTTCAATTCATTGGGTTAGAGGAAAAAAGTTACCAAACCAGTAAGGGATTTTTTTCTCAGTTTTCCGTCTTTGAGACATATTATTATCTTATACACCCATCCTCTCATACGAGGTGTATATATATAATATTTGATAAAAAATATCATTAATTTTTTTAATGATGTTTTTTGTTTCATTTAATGTTATTCCTTTAATGGGATTTTGTTTCCTAATTACTAATGTGGTAATGATTTTATGTTACAACCTCATCATTCATCAGGATTATTTAGGATCATATTTATGACGACATAACCATAGGATCAATATCTCAAGAAACCCATGAACATTATTCAACTCCCATTATATCATTATAATACATATTTCATATACTTTTCCTTTCTTTATGTATTCATGAGTTCAAATATAATTTTTTTAAGAAAAATCATTCCTTCAGCCAAAAATGAAATTTATTCATAAACAATGTTTTCTAAAAAGTGTTGCAAAAAATATTTTAACCATTGTCCAAATAATTACTCAATGAATTTTTACACATATTGTCCTATATATTTTTTTTAAAGGAATCCTCTTCTTCGTTTCCAAACAACTCTTTTTGGCTTCTTCTAAAAATGTAAAATGAATCGATGTTTTCTTAGCATGAAATCCATGAATAGATTTTTTGATTTCCATGATTTCTCAATTGATTAAATATTTATGAATAGTTTTTCAATTATTATCTCAAGGAAATTTGTTATTTATTATTTCTAAATTTTTATATTTTAAAATAATTATTTCATAGAAAATGGTGGTTTTGAACTGGTTTTAAATTGTGTTTGTCAATATGGAAAGTAAAATATCCTCAAGAAAAGTTTTAAAAGATTTTTAAATAATAATTTATTAGTTCTCAATGTTATTTTTAATGAAACTTATTTTAAAATTGTTTTATGAAATGTTTTATAAAATTTAATATTCATAGAAACGTTATTTCCCCCATAAAATGTACCAAGTGATATTTTATAATAATTATCCATCAAAGATGAAATTAATTTATATTCTTTTTTATTATCTATGGATATAATCCAGGGATACCATTCAAATTATTTCTCTAAATGGTTTATCATGATAAAATGTTTATGAAACTGTTTTTATCTTACATGTGTCATACCAAGAAAAATAGCATATGATGGCTACTTATATTCTAATGGATTATGTTATAATGAAATTATGAAATTATTATCAAGAATTTTTATTCTCTATAGGTAATGTTATGATGATATGTTTATGAAGCCTATTTCATTTTATGGGTTCAAATATGATGATTTTTTTATGATCTTGTAGAAAAAATATGATTTATTTTCATTATCTGATAGTGGGGTTTTTATAAATAATGTATGTGGTTACACTATATCCAAAGATGTTTGGGAAATATTTTACAATTCGATTCATTTGATAATTATTTATATCTCATCAGATATATAGTAATGAAATGGGGAGTGTGCCTGTATAATTAACGGACTTGTCCTCTATGATGGTCTTGGGATTATGTCATGACTATTGTGGGGGGGTTTGAATGAACCCATTCCATTATAAGGATGGGGATACAACTAGGGTTGCGGTGTGTCCCATGTAATTGTTTTAGTCAGCCATGTAGTGCACTAATTAGTTTTTTGAATGAGCCTTGAAAAAAAAGGATCCTCTATCGTTATCCCTATGCTAGGATTCTCTGCCTTCTTCCAATGTCATTCCCTGTGAATAATGTTCTCTTATTTCAATAAGATTCATTTATTATTTACATCCCATCATTATTACAGGAATCAAGATTATAATATTTTTTTGTGGTGAGTACGGTTTTGAATCAATATGATCATTTTATCATACCCCAATTTACATGGTATTCTGTTATATCACCCATGTTTAAACATACATGAATCTACAATCACCATTTCTTATGATTATATTACCCATGTTATGAAGAATAGTTTTAAGTATAGTACTTTTTTATGATTAATAAATGTGGTAGATTGCTATGGGGGACATTAATGATATTTCCTGAAAGAAGGACTTTTTGTTCCCCATTTACAAATGCATTAAACAATTAATACCCTTAAGAATGTGTTTGTCTATGTAATTAATATTCATAAAAAAATATATACTAGCCATGTATGATAATCCAAGGATTCAATATTTACACATGGATGTGTTACAGATGTGGAGTTTCTCATGATGACCCCAATGTAGCCAAGGGCCCAAATTTGATACATTTTCCAATTTTTAATTTAGAGTGATTTGTGCACCCATCACACCTTAAATCCATATTATCACATTCACTCAAGGTTAACTATTTTTTATGAAATCCTTCCTTTTAATATTTCCACTCATCTCACACCCTATTGTTTCACATGGTTTCATCAATGATGTTATTTCTATTGCTACCCCTTATCACTATTTATTCTTGAATCCTAGTGTTTTAAATATACTCCCTTATATTCCCGAAGGGTGTAGATCTTTGGGATTTATCTTTTTGATTTGTAGAGATTATATAATACATCATAGAGGTGTATCACCATGGTTATGATTTATGAATTCCTCATACTAATTAATGTGACCTTTTATAATGTTGAGATCATCTCTTGTGATCATTGTGTTGGACCATGATGAAATTCAAGAAGATTTATACCTAGTAGTGTCGATCATCGATTTCAATGAGTACCTATGACTTTTTGATTTTGGAAAATCTATATAATATTTCTATTTTCTATTATGTGGTGTATCAGAGTTTATTTTATTTTATTTTTGTTCTCATGCGGTTTCAAGAGTAATTTTATTTGGGTATACATGAATTCCCCATCCATGGATTGATTTCTACACTAGTACTGTATATGTAAGGATGTGATCTCTAAATATATATTATAATATACTATATTTGTTTCTATTTTTATCATTTATATTTTATTTATTCTTGTTTTTCAGTATAATTAAAAAATCATAGACGTGTTCTTATCATGTATATCAATGAAATTTGGTCCAAAGCATGTAAATTAATGTGCTTATTTACATTCCTAAATTTTTGAGGATATTATTATTTACTTCATCTCTTTTCATATTCAATTCAAATTTTTCTTATCTATTTATATAATTAATCATCAATCCCAATATTTTTTATCCTATTTTGGGTATGAAATATCTTATATGGAACCAGTTTCACCTCAATAATTGGTATCATATATTTTATATAGGATTTAATGATATATTTGCTTAAGTTTGAGGTTATTTGTATCTTTTTTTATAATAATTTTAATGTGTGGAAATTGAATATGTTTGATCTCAATATCCATAATAAACCCTTATACACGGCATTTTTTTCAAATAACACTATAGTGAGTGTGTCTCCTAAATGATGGATGTCCACCACCTACATATATATTTTCCCTGCCGTTTTACAGATAGACTAATTTATGTTATATTTAACTATTGGAGACATGGTACTATATGAGGTTACATATGTGACCAATTATAATTCTGCACATAGAATTATCAGCAATCTATATATTACTAAATTCATTTTTGGTCATTTTCATAAGAAAGTGAGACTTTATGATTTCAAGATGATTCCCAAAAACTATGTTCTGGTCTGTCACAATGAATTTAATGAATCATATTTTTATTTAACTAATATAGATATCAATATATTTGAATTGGTTTGGGTCATAATTATGTTGACTTACCTAGTTGAATCTTTTAATTAATTAAAATAATTCATGATATATGGTATATATTTCATCACATTGGAAGAGGTTATGGTTTTAGTTTTATTAATATCTATTTAAACAAAATGTTTGATAGATGAATATGGTGAGATCGGAACTAAATTAACATTTTTATGTGTTAGGGGTTATCCAAAAAATGATAAAAAATGAAGTTGGGATATAAGAAATAGTTTTGGAACTTTTTTTTGTTATGTGAGTGGTAATGTTGGAGATATTAAATTATACTACTCGGAATCTAAATTTAAGGTTATTATCGCCTAATCCAATGTGGTATGACACAGTTTTTACACTACCAATTTTCTATACTAAATTTAGAATTTCTTATATAATGGATAGGAATGGATCTAGGTTTTCTTGTTATCATAGTACTTTCTTTGCATGTGATTTTTCGGGCCCTTTATAGGAAGATATTGTGAGTTTTGGTCTACTCAGAGATGTTTGGACTCATGTGTAGGCTTATATTCTATTTGCTTTCTATTTTTTTGTCATCTATTTTCATGTAATCTATTATTACATATTTTGATATATTTTTAAATTTTTAAACAATACTGATGTGCCCCATGAGGAATACTGTTTTGGTCTACATGTGTTTTGGTGTCCATTTCTAGTTTCACATGCATCGTCGTGGGTGGATACTTAGGTATTGGGGTACTATTTGCTAAATGTTGTATATTTTATAAAATTCTATATTTTGAGCAATTTTTATTTGAATATATTAGTAACTAAGATTGTATAGAAGGAATATCTTCCATTGTGGAAAATGTGATTTGTTAATTTAGACATCCCTATCTCTATCTACTATAGTTAGTAACATGACCATAGAGCCACTAGAACATATGAACACCTCCCTATATTCTAAATTCCAACCACTAATAGCGAGGGTTGAATGGGAGAGAGTTGGGATTTTATACCCTATATTGACAATAATATAATTACAATGCTATGAAAGTGATAAATCAATCATAGCAGATACCACGTTATGTGAAGAACATAATGATCCAAAACACACATGATAATAACCAGTCATAAAGTGTAAGATGGATTTCTTATGTAATAATCATATATTACCTTGAAAAAATTAATCAAATATACCACTAGACCAAGATCTAAGAACCACCCAACCCATCTAAAATTTCATTGACTTCAGCCAGGTGCACCATCTGCATGCCACTACCCACTAAGCTTATAACATTAATCCATTTCCACATCATCAAATAAAAACCATAAAGTGAATACTCGTCCAAAAGGTATTGTGTAGGGTGTGAGTATGTATTCAATAGGACACCACTAATGGTATTCCTATCTTGCATTAATATATTTCCATGTTTATGAAAAAATCATAAATTATAAGCACTGAAAAGATATTACAATACCTACACCACTCAGGATCTACTAATCAGGTGTAGGCCTTTAGCTACCTCAAACAGTGCCAGAGTGGAATGATGCATTCATGATCTATCATACTGAAAAATCCATCAACCTTCTAACTAGTTATATAACACACTAGGTCATATGGCACCATAACCACACATAGTTAAACCCCACATGTCATCATTACCACATAACCATTCAAACAGTACCCAACCCCAAAATTACAATATCTTTATGACATATCATAAGTCTCGTATACATCTTCATACTCTACCACTATAATCTCAACAACCAAATATCCCATACAATGGTGACATTCATCCTTCCTTACCCTGGAACATAATCCATGACATTGTAGTAAGCCTCATCGCCCATATGATAGTCTCACAAAAAACTAGTTGGGACCATAAATGGTCATAACCTTCTCTATAATGATAGTCAGTACAATCCTCTACAAATATTATTCAATATATTCATCTTCCAAAATGAGTTCTAAAAGTTACCTCACTCTATCATATATTGTGTGTATATGAACCTAAAAACCCTCTCAACCAACCATGACAGTCAACGTCACCAAACAAAACATTTAAAACATCACTAAAAAACCACTATCACTACTTAAAAACCATTTCTCCCATACATAATAATGATTATAACCATATTCTATATCGTGATGAACCTTTTCACTTCACTAATGGTGATTATCATCTACCTCAATCACTATGACCATGATCAATGGTTTTATATAGATATTATTTAGTCTTACCACCATTATAAAAATTCACATAACATGCGTCATCATGCCCAACCTACCACGGAACCCAATATCACACGTTTCTTATCATACTGAGATCTAATATAGAATTTTATTGAAGTGACTACTCTGATTTATCTCCTAGGAACCAAAATTGGTCAATGAAGAACATACTCTGTGTCATATGTACCAGATTACTCACTCTCATTTAGCATGAATCACATAACACATGTTTAAATTTATGATAAATATTCGAACCATGTACATTATGCACATATATTTAAACTCATCAAATACCTTCTATTTATTTTAGGCTCAAATATAAAGAATATGAAATGAATATAAGACACTATAAATAGAGAATATATATATTAATGGAGAGAACACACTATGTAGTGAAAGAATTATTGAAGATATTATTAAAAACATTAAGAATTACCCAAAAAAATCATGTGATAAACAATTACTTATTCGGATGATGTTATATGTAATATCCTTCACTCAGATACAAAAATTGAGTGGAAGGGTTATCCTCTACTCATATGAATAGCCGTTTCCCAACCCTCATTTAATTTTAAAATATTAATATTAAAAAGTTCTCTATTTTTTTCCTCTATAATTGGGACCCACATAAATATATGGTTCACAATTTGAAAGCTTAAAATAATGGTACCCTCCCCTCAAACCTATCTCTTTACATGTTTAAACATACTCTCTTGATCAAAAAGGTTTTATTTCCCATTTTTTCATCTACAGACCTACCGGTCTCTATTGATATTCCATTGGGTCACATCCTTGTCCTGAAATTCCAAATTAATGAAAAAATACATTGGTTTTCAAAAAAATATACTAGGTTATCCCCTTATATGATGACATAGGTTTTAAAATGTCCCCACTATATAATATATCATTATATAGAAATTTTATATATAAATGGATAGGAAATATCATCTATCCTCAACATCCAACTATGAACATTCCTAAACATTGATACAACACCAGACTCATCCATCTCATTTTCACATAATCTGACTACTCCAATTACTCATCATATAATAATGGATCCACTAATGGAAACTATCGACCATTAGAACATCCTACCTAATTAAATCCTTACTCAATTTCCTGATATCCTTATGGTACAACTCCCACTAGCATCCCATAACAAATAGGTTCAAACCATCAAACATTATCATTTAGATTTAGTATTATACACATTTTTATATGTATTTAAATTATTTCATTCCTCAAAATTTATCAATTTGAGCTTATTTTTAAAAAAATTGACTAATGGTGTCTTTTGAGAAAAAAAACTAAAAAATTGGTTAATACTATAAATTTAATTGATTTTAATCAGAAGGGTATGTTCGGATTAATTTTTAAAATATTATTCAAAATTGAGTGAATATTTTTTAGGATTTTTTCATTTATTTTCCTCAAATTTTCTTTATGAAAATTACATGGTTTAATAAACATAATCTATGATAAAATCAATCAAGATAGGAAATGTTTTTGGGTAGAAATGTGGACCCCACCACCATAACAGAATAATAAATCTTCCTAAACATGTCTAATTAAGGTTATTTGAAATGAATTATAAAGGGGACACATATTTTAATTTCTCCAATTAATTTGAAAGAGTTTTTCATTCATTTAATATTCCATAGGAAGGTATACATTAATAAATGAATTTTGGAAATCTCTACCCGAAAATGTAAATCATAGTATTTATTCTGCAAATCTTTATTGCAGTGGAAAATAATGAATTTTTTTTTTTTGGTGAATGAAAAATAAATTATTTAACATCATTAATGATGATTAATTTTCCCAGTTTAATAATTTTTTGAAGTTTTATTTCAAAATATTTTAAAGGTAGTTTTTTCAAATAAAATTTTGATTGATGAAGACCCATTTTGTCTCCTATGACATTAATGGTCGAATATGACACCTTAAGTACAGATAAATGACAATAAATATGAGTCCAATGGTGGAATAAAATGATTATTTATTGGCGAGGTAATATGTGGATGTAAGCTACTACTCTATGATTGTTTTATTTTTTAGTTTATTATTTCCCATTTAAAGCATTCATCAGTATTATGTTAAAGTGTTTCATTTTCTTCTTCCATCCTTCTTTCTATTAAAAATCTAATTATCTCTATCTCTTCCATATTTTTTCTATTTTCTATTTTCATTTTCCAATGGAATGTGACTAACACTTGTATTTGACCTTAGGGATTTTTAACTATATTATTTGTTATTTTATTAAATTGAAATTGATTTAAATATAGTTTTGGCTGATGCAGGAGTATTTCATGGGTGCATCAGTTTTCCACATTTGAATCATTTCCAATTTTGTTCCTTTTCATTCATTAATTTTCCCTCCCTTTTCTTAAGAAAACCATTCATTAGGTACAGTTCTTGTTTCATTGAAGAGATAAACTAACATATGGTGGAGCCATGTATTTTAAGAAATGAATTCTTAGTTGATGTGTTATCCTATTTGACTATTAGAGGATTTGGGGTTTGGAACACTGAAGTAATGAAAAAAAATATCACACTCAATAAATCAATTAATTGTAATTAATTAATTCAGATTCACCATATGAACATTAAAATTGAACTTATACAATTAATAAATAATCAATGAACCTGCTTTGTCTAACCCTGGGATCATGACCATTCTTTCCTCATCTCATTTTGTTTTCATATTCATATAGATTTAAATAAAATGTTTCTTTATTGTAATTTAATGTTTTCCAAAAAACCAAAAACAACAATTTTCATAAATTATTTGAAAAAATATAATATTGGAATAATAAATATTTCCTGATCCAACAATGACACTCTTCAAGTGAGGCAACCCAGGCTATCTTATGTACTGAATTTTAAAAAAAAATCTTTTTCCACACCCTATGACAGGCGTGCATCAAAATCAGGATCATTTTTATAAAATTTAATAGTTATTTCTATCTATTTTTTATCTAAATATAAATAATTTTCATAATTTTCATATTTTTTATTTAATTAAAATACTTAAAAATACCTTGAAATTCGTGATTCATTTATATTCAGATTATAATGCATGGGTAGATTAATCTGATGAGCATCAATGAAAGCAACAAGAACAACATCAAGAAGGTTTTAACATATCCTAGATGTAAGAACATATAGAAAACATAGAATAACTAGTAAGAAAAGTTGAAAGGGATATTGAATGTTTCTGTTCATTAATAGATTCACCTGACCCTGAGCCGGATGAGGAACCTGAGGTAGTGGTGGAAGAAATTACACTACACATCATTGAAAATTAATAATCTAAAAAGGATAAAGAGGGGGTACCCAGTGATTCATTGGACCTCACTCAACCATTTCAAGGAGAGATAGATGAAATAGAATTTCCAAATTAGCTACATGTGGGAGATCATCATGAACTAGAAAACTTTTTGAATGAATGTGATGAACTACATGATCTCCCCAAACATTTCCTATAATATGATCCAAGAACATTTCATATCTTTATAGATATAGAAGAATAATCTAACCAATTTGATGAATTCTAAGAATGGGTGGAGGAGCCTCACTACCTACCTCCATCCAATGATAATCGACTCCCAGAGGCACTTTCCCTCAATGGAGAGATGCATGCCTAACACCCTTAGGGAGATAATAAATTATTGAACTAAATATAATTTAATATTTTGAAAATAATTTTCGTATTACTCCCAATTGTCTTGAATTTTCTGAATTAGTTGACTCTTATTATGCTAAGGAGGATGAAGTGGAAAAAAATTACACCTGTTGAAGAACACATAGAGCCCCCTGATAAAATGGAATATTTAGTAAAACGAGTATAACAAAAGATCAAAGAGGATTTTCCTAAATAACAAGATACCCAAGTTCCCTATATTAAAACGTCATAATTTAACATTAATTCATTAAATTTAAATTTTAAATCAAACTCTTATTATTCTTTTAAATCATATAATCAATAGAAACCAATGGGCAGTTAAGCTATGTTTTCACAATTAGAAACCAATGTGGAGGATGTTATATTATACACCATCCACCACCTAGTGAGCTATACAACATTGGGAACGGTATGATGTGGTGTATTATATCTATGGATTAGTCAATAATGGAGAAGAATAAATCCATGATGGAAGGAACCATATATGGTGGATCAAATCCCTGAAAATCCACCCATTGACAGATTATGGATAAAATAAGGTACTACCCTCTAGAGGCAATAAATGAATCTAGGGCCCACCAGGAGGGCCATATGAATATTTATCTTTACATGATTTTATGGAATTTAAATTTAAATTACATTTTTTGGATGAATCAATCGTGCATGAAACTCCCCATTTACTTTTGGAGATTAAATTACATGATCCTTATTAATAATTGTGTAATTTAATTATTTAGTACAATGATGTCATATGAAATCCCAATATATTTGAGGGATAAGAGCATATATTTATTTCCAAAGGGAGTTAACTTTTTATATTTATCTTCTAAACTCCTTAAATGTTTATCAAAAATCATGTTTGGGTAATTAATATTGAAAATGAATTCCCACAAAAGAGCTATTATTAACTTGGTTTATCCTGGATACATGACTATGTTAATAATCATATGATTACATGATTTATATTTCAATAATAATGAAATTGAAGGAGTAAAATGAATAATTTTTTATTAAAATAAAACACAGATATTAGAAGGATGACTCGTGATTTGAGGGAATCATTTGATTAATGTAAATGATATTTTACAATATATTTTCATGCATTTAATTTATGAAACTTTTTTGAATGATTTATTGTTATTAATAATTATTTGGGAGATTTTACAATATAAAATATCTCAATTATTGATAGGATATCTAGACCAAGTACATCATTTTTTTCTTGAGAACATTTCTTCACTGATCTTGCTACATGTCACCTACCAAAACTTGGATTATAACATTTCAAACCTATAAATTTTCTAAAAAAATTTAAATTGACTGATTTATCTTTTAAAACCCCACTTATACTTAAAATACTATCTTTACATGAATCATTATTTATCCCCTAGAGACCATGAATTACATTTATAATGTTGATCAATGTGTAAAGAAATTTTTATCCATTCCTACCCTAGAAATAGTATTTTCATGATATATAAATGTTTATGTACTAATGTTATGGGAATTATGGTGGTGGAGATTATATAAAATTTAAGGAATAATTATAGTGGTGCTATTTTGGGTAATGAAAAAAGTTCATTTCATTCATTCATTGTAGTCATTATTGTTTTCCTCTCTTGAATTAAAAAAATATGAAATAAAAAATTAAAAAATAAATACAGGTTTTTATTGGAGAAAATCAAAAATCTCCTTTACTATATTAATGAATCCTTTCATATGTGGTTAGGTGATGTATTTGAGAACGGTTTCAATCATAATTTTGAAAAAAAGAACAAAATGAAATAATATATTTTGAAAAAAAATCACAAGGGTTCACAAATCAATCATTATGCATAATTTGATAATGACCATACATTGATCTTGGGGTAAGTGGGAGTTTCTAATTTTAATGTGAGAGTTTAGTGAAACTTTTATTTTTAATATCATGAATTTTACTTAATAGATAAACCTTATCCTTGATTCTTATTTTTAAAAGCACCATATCCTACCAATACTAAAACTGAGAGTAATTTGAATATATATTACACATCCTCGTGATTTTATGTTACTTTTTATTCCCCAAAGTGGATAATTTCGTTCATTTAGAAGTGTAGGGATAAATATCTTATTCTAATAATATGATAGTGACTCCACTTTAATTGTATCATGTGATATGAGTGAAAGTATCCAAGTGAGGTAAATCATTACTTGGAATGTATAATAACTATTATTTAAGGATCATGAATGAATGAAAATAGAATCCCCATCATTTTTCAAAAGGGGAAATAATTATTCCTGATTTTATTGTTTCTTTGAAAAAATAGAAATTAAATCAATATTGTATATGTAATTTAATAATTTTTTTTAACATTAATTTTTTTTAAAATTTGAAAATTATTAACATTTGTGTCCTCTGAATTCCATGTTGATATATTATGCTTGAGTAAAAGCTTGTTTTAAGTGTGGATGAATTATAAGAGCAAGTATTTTATTAATTTTTTATATGTATTTAAATTATGTAAATTCATTACATTTATCAGTAGGATCTTATTTAAAATAATTCGGGATTAATTTTGTGTTTGGGGAAAAATTTAAAATTGGTTAATTCTGAAAATGTAATAGATTTTAATCACAATGGTATTTTAGGAATAATATTTAATATATTAATCTAATTGAACTGATTTTCTTATTCATTGATATACATTAATAATGTTTTTCTATTGGACCATGTGTATGTTTGAAAAATATAAGGCCTGAAAACATCCAACATGTTGGACAACTGATTGAGTGGGCAGCATGGACACCACCTCCGAAACAGAAGCTCAAATCATCTCGAACATATAAAATTGAGTGTATTAAAAAATTATTTTAAATAGAAAACATAATAATGTATCTTAAATGAATTTGAAGGTGTTTTAACTCATTAAAGAGCCATTGGATGTTATACACTAACAAATTAATTCGGTAATTTTTTTAAGAAAAATTAAATCTTAGTAATTATTACACAAATACTTCATAAGGTGGAAAATGATGATGTAGTTTTGTTGGTGAATTAATTGACATTATTTAATAACAATAATGAATACATATGTCCCCAATTTGACCATTTAATGGGGTTTATACTCACAAACATTTTAAAGAGATATTCTGAAGCTGAAATTTCAATCGTTGAAGACCCATTATGACACCTAAGTCAATAATGGTCTGTTATGACACCCCAAGGAGAATAAATTGACTATAAATAAGTTACCAATGGTTTATTGAAGTGAATATCAATTGTATAGAGAATATTTGGATATCAGTTACTGTTTAGTATTTTTCATTCAATTTTTTATTTCTATTTTTATTTTCCTTATAATGTATTCACCATTTTTATTTTGAAGGATTTTTTTCTCTCCCGTATTTATTTATCTTCTCAAACTATTTATCTCTTTACCTTCCATCGTTCCATTGTGATTTATTTTATCTTTTCAATGTCAAGTGACTAACACTAGTATTGACCCTACAAGAGGTTTTTTAGTGTTCTTTGTTATTATGCATCAACTGAAAATGTTTTATATATTTTTTTGGATTATGTGGCAGTATTACACAAGTGTGGAATTTATCCACTATGGAATCATTTCCATCTTCCATAATTTCCATTGATTAGTTATATTCCCCAAATGTTCCATAGGAAACCCCTTTATATGGTGTAGTTGGGGTCTTATGAATATATGTAATGGCCTACGGTGTAGCCGAGTCTTTTAGGAAATTAATTTTCGGTGAGTTATAATACTATTTGAATATTGGAGGATGTGGGGTTTGTTATCCTAGAGGCATTCTAAAGTACCACGTAGAATAAATAATAGAAATTCAATTCATTAGTGAGGTTTCAACAACTTAGTTATCAAATTTAATTTCAACAATAAATATGTGATGAATGAACCCATGTTATCTAACACTAGGATCAGGGCTATTCATACCTAATTGCATTTTTCTTTCATCTTCACATACAATTAAATTCTTCATTGAATTATTTTTAATTTCATGTTATCAAAAACCCCTAAAAACCCAAATTTTCATATTTAATATAATAAAACTAAAACAATCATATTATGTGGATTAGAATTAGTGATTGAACTAACTATAATGCTCCTCACGTTAGGTGACACAAGTCATCCTCTATGTTGTATTAGGAAAATATATTTTCTTTTATCACGCCATATAAAAAGTTTACATCATTTATCCCAAGATATGATTAGATTGTCATTTCTTTACAGCATGATACATAATACCCATAAAATGCCACATCATTCTCAATGCTCATGTAATCCCTTTATCATAGCTGATTCCCGCACAACTCATATATCACATTGGATGCCCACAAAAATCATAATTGGAATATAAATCCAAATAAATCCTCTACCTCACCTAAGGCCCACATATCAACCAACAATATGTTAATTAACTTATCACCCATACACACACATATCCTGCACCAATATACCTAATAAAAAACTAAAACATTTGTAACATTCTAACAAAGAACCTTTGATTTTTTTCTATTTGGACTACAATAAATAAGTCTAATTAATCATATTCAGTGATCCCAAATCCCATATTTCTGATGCATATCCTCCCTATAGGTTTTTACTCCTCTCTATATGAGAACTACACTATTAGGTATCCCTCTCCCTATAACATCCTCCACATGTAGATGAAACATGGATTCTTGATCATGGTCCAGATCTATGTCCTACATCCGATATTTATGTCTTACCTGACCCATGAATCTCAACTATATTTTAATTCTTCTGAAAAAAATTACATATTCCCCATCTAGTCTCAAATCCTTCACCCCTTCAATGGATGATTGTACTAATCTTGAACATGAATTATATCCCAATACTGGAAACACTCCTATAACAATACACTATGTGGTAGAATCATTAACACTCTACTCTGACTATACATGTAGGTCTCTTTAAGGCCCATATATTCAATACACAAAGATCCACAACTAATCTAACCCAACTCCATAATCCAGAAATTTATTTTCACATCATCCTGGTTCTACTCCACTATCAATTCTAGATTCTCTACCTCCAAAAATAAGGTCAACCTAAAGATGTCTACAAGTACCCTTGTAGGGTGTTGTAAAATATCTTCAACCAATTTCACCATGGCTATTTAAAAGTTTTCCATAGTTGGTGTAAAATTCAGCAGATCCATAAACCACCCAACATTTTTCAGGACTAAGGCCTCACCCTATAAAAAATATAGGAATTCACGGGTTCAATCTATGCTCAAAGTCACAGTTAAAAATTACATGAAATAACCTAGACTCAAATTTCATATACATATTCCCCTAATTCCTACCTACATATACATATACATCCAAAAAGATATTTTTTGGTCCCATGAGAGTATATGTGTCAAACTTCAACTTTCACCCAGGGGTCATGTTAGTCTACATAAAAACATTCTTAATAGGCTCTATCCAATACTATACCACCCATAACCCATACTCTCTCTAGAATAATAGTGGGTATTTTGACTATAAAATTGGAGTTATATATGCCATGGGAATATCATCTCTCTATAATAATTATTCAATTCTCTAAATAACCTGTAGTAGAACCACCATGATATTTTCATCCAGTCATGTCCAAGACCCTCTTCCCACTATGTCCCAAACTCATATTCCCATTATTGGTGTCCTACCTTCCTCAGGGCCTCCACCTATAGCTCATGATCAACTCCTCCTTCAGTGTACCAATATCATGCATTCCTTTGTGTCACCACAACACCACCCTCCTAAATCTCTAACAAGGGACATCTACATTTTATCACATAGATAACCAAATACTATGATTAACACAAATATAGAAATACAAATAACACATATAGGTAATGTTTTAAATGGAAAAACATTTCAATAACTCTACAGTCCCCAACCACACCAATGTTTAATATCATCTAGCCTCATGGTCCCCTTCCTTCCCATATCAGATTCAGACCCCAAATATACCATATTAATGTATATACACATTGAATCAGGAATAACATACAGAGGATAGATATGTAAAATTAAACAGAGATACTATGTTGGATTGAAATAATTAGTTTAATGAAGATATAATAAACAAACAACAACCTTCCATTGGGTTTATTTTGTAGGATTCCACCAAAAAACTATGTTGGAAAAAAATTAGTCAGCTGAGGACACATTGATTTTCTCACCCTATTCATTTAATATATGTTGCATAAAAAATCATAGCCACACACCTACATCTTTTTGAATCCTAAATGCCTAATATAATCGATGAGTACTCACTCTTTACTCCCAATCCAAGATTCTATAAAAAGGAAACAACATCAAATACTTATTTATCATAATCAAATAAGTCAAATGTAATCATTAAAATATATAAAATTTAAAATTTCCACAAGTAAACTAGGAATATTCTCATGAAAGTGTTTTCTAGACACACAAAATAACATCCCTCTCATGTTCTGACACATTCCAAGTACTCTTTTGAAACAAATCCAATATTAAAAACAACTTTTCAATATTCCAAAACAGATACCACATGGTATCTTCAAAACATTATTACCATTTTATAACTACCCTTTTCATGTATTACCATGTAATGCAAAATATTATTGATGCTATATATAATAATAATGACATATGATACCACATTATGATGTCACAATCATGGTTCAAACTGACCAGCAAAAGGTCTAATAGCTATTTAATATTGGTGAACCTCCATGTATGCCAAAGAATGTTGAATAGTAGAAAGGGTGTAATTAGTAAATGTGGGGAATATATAGGAATTTTGGGTTATAATAAAAAATAATAACACAAATAATTTAATAAATCAATCACAATATTAGAAACATTATGTGATAAATATAAGGATCCAAAACACACATTTTAATAACCAGAGAAAATCCACATGTTATGCCAATCATTCAATATAATCTTGATCACATTTTGTCCAATCACAATTTTTTTAAAGGTTGGTGTCAAAGCCTCATTTTTATTATTAAAGGAAATACCTCTTTATGACAGGGTGAGGGCGACCCATTAACTTTCCAAAAGTCTTAAGGCCAAGTGGCTTGAATACTGGGCTTCAAAGCCCATTTTTTGGTCCAAATGACCCTTTGGTGAATAGTATTGCTACAGTAGTCGGAATGATACAGTAGCTGATACCGTACATCCACTGCTACAGTTCCAGTGATAGTGCCTCTACCACTACAATGTCACCAATACTACAGTACATAGACATTTATTCCTTATCGGATTAGATCATGGGTTTTTGGGTTTCCAAGAAGGATCATGTACTACTTGGGTACATTCTCATTAGCATTGGCCTATGACATATCAAAATGAATAAATCAATAAAAATAACATTATCCTAGTGTTGAGGAACCTCTTGGACCATATTAAAATATTTATTATATCAACCACATGAACTATCCTCGTTCCCCAGTCCAATATTCTCATGATATTGAAACTTTTCCACTTACTATAATCAAAGCAATAATGTTATCATACGTATTGAAGGGACCATCGTTGGGGTGATTATGAAATTAGTAGGAAAACACCAAAAGTATCCCTAGAATACATCCCATCATATATTTCTGTATATAAAAACATAAATAAACCATAAATGATATTTACTTTCTTGTGTATTGGACAAGTTGAAAATTCCTTTTGAATTTAAACTTTTCATGTTTAGAGGACTAGTTAGATAATATACTGAGCATCAGAACATAATTATATTAATATTAACACTTGAATGTGATGTTTCTATGTGTAGTTTAATTTTTGATAGGTTTTTGGAGTTTTCATATAATTTTTGGATGCATCATTCTCTAAAAACATAGTTTCTTGTGGATATTGTAGTAGGTGCACTATTGGCACATATTTACTTTAACAAAGTAGATAAACCAAAAAACCCATTTTCTTATGATCCATAGTTTTTTTAAGGGATGAAATCACCATGTAGTAACCATTATCCTTTTATTTAGGGGTTCTTATATTATTTAGGCACACCTTTTTTATGTATATAAAATAGTGAATTCATATATTTCCCTAGTGCAACATAGAATCTGATCAACAATGACTTTATTGAGGATTATTCTCAGTTTGTTCACCTACATAATCTAATTCACCTAAGAACTAGTTATTATATTTTATTTTTTTGTTTAATGAAATAAATTAAATTCATTAAAATAAATGAAAAAAATAAATAAGTTGAAACTTAAATTCAATTCAAAATTACCATAAAATGCTAAACAGAATGGATTTAGAGAAGAAATGAAGTTTTATTGAGAAAATTATCATGAAGCACCTTCATTGAAAAGAATATAATATACTTATTGTACATACTACAACATATGATTTGACTCAGTAATCTACACTAATTAAGGGTGAGAAGTGTACTTAGTTATTTCTATGAACACCCACCATCCACCTCCTCAGTCGATGGAAAATGGTCATAGATCCATAATTTAAAAATTATACAACCAAGATGAGGTTTAAACTAACTATATATTATACCTATAATTTACTTAAAATAGTAAAAAACATGGCATCAGGTTGTAGCATAGGATTATTGATCTATGATATTCAATTGTTCAATTAATCATGACCATGAGTATTAGAGATCATAATGGAGAACAAGGTGGAATGAGAATGAAAGAGTTGAAATGAAAATAATAAAAGGGGGTGTGTGGATAAAGGCAAAAAAACCATTAATGAATTATATTTTATATAAAATGAACTAAAATAAAATTACATTGAAAATTAACCTAATGTAAAATTAATAAAAATAAAAATAAAAGAAGAAAAGAAAAGGGGGCAGCAACTTCCCATGCAGAATCTATCTCTCAAAAGTGGACCCTTGTTTTCCAAAACATATATTCTAATGTCCCCATGGTACCTACTTATTGGATGTTTTAAATTGAATTTATAGTGTATCCATTTTTTTTCATTAAATGGAATCACCTAGAGGTAGTTAGGGAATTATTATTGACTATGTTTTTTTTGGATAAGGATTCAAAAAATCACCCTTCAATGTATTTCATTCAATATTCACATTAATGGATGAATAAAAAATTGGGATTTATTAATAGACTATTAATTTGAGTCCTCATTCCATTTCAGGTGGAATAACCTCAATTGGAGGGGTGTAGAACGACTTGTGCTTCAGTTAAAGAGCTGGGGTCCATGATGTCCACCTAGATGGTTCTCGAACTTCATTGATTTTTTCTGGCCTCAAGATGTTCGAATCATCTCTTATCTGAGAAGAAAAAGTTAACAAAAATAAATCAACTAATCCCAAAATATCACATCAATAGGATTGTTATTATAATTTATTCCAAACATACCCATGTGATCAAAATCTATTAAAATTATGAAAATTGACAATTTTAAAATTTTAGCTAAAAATATACCATTAATTTAATATGGATTAAAATGATCAGAAATTTATCAATTATAATGATTTAAATAATTGAAATACATATAATAATGATGAAAAATATTAGCTCTATAAATTCCTCCACATGTAAATTGTTCTTTTCCTCTTGTATAAAATCCCAAAATTGATTTCAAAGGACACTAATATTACCAATTTTCAAATTTGTAAGAAACAAAATCAAAAACAGAAAATGAATAGAAAATAAAATTTTCAAATTCAACATAAGATATCAATAAAATATCTCATTTTTCAATGAAATAGTCAAAATATTAATTTTTCTTTTCCACTTTAAAAAATAATGGAACTTTTCCTTTTACATTTTCATTCTCCTCAATGCGTTATTATAAAACATGCCAAATCTTGATATAACTCACATTTGAATATTCTATTTAATATCTCGTGATAAAAATTAGGTACAATGAGTCATATATCATCAGATGATGCTCCATGTCCATAGGCTTCTAAGAAACTACTTTATCCAATTTGTAATGTCAAAAGGCATAAAAAATCAGTGCGAATTACAATAAAGGTTCACGTGACTCTGGGTTTTATGGTTGGTAGGATTCAATTATTTTAAAGTTAAGGAAAAGGGAGGCGGTTAATCTCAAATTTAAAATTCATGATATTAGAAAAATAAATGTAATGAAATTATCTCCATCAAAGTAGAATCTCCCACTTCCCAAAAAAATGAATGTATGGTCACAGTCAATGAATAGAACACTGCATGATTTCTGCACCCTATTCAATTTTTTTTTAATTTTTCAACTTAAATTTATATATTTTTCTTTTTATAGAAAATTATCTTTATAATAAACCTCACATCCACCACCTCACTATATATGATCAAAATACTAGGTCTAATAATGGTGATTTTTGGTTTCCCCAAATCACAACCAATTTCTCTCGTTTATTTATTTATTATTTTCTATTTTTTATTATAGTGGGGAAAACAATAAAGGGTAAAAGGAATTAATCAAATGACCATTCAAATTACCCAAAATAGAATCCCGACACTTCTTCCTTACAATTTATAACATCTCTTCCAACATTATTCCATTTACACCCACACATCAACATTAAAATATCCGGAAAATACTAGGAGTAGGTTTGGAATTGATGAAAATTGCTTGAAACATGGATCATCCTTATAATGATCATTTATGGTCTCTAAAAAAATTGATGTAAATTAGGACTTCTATTTATATGTTGTTTTTAAATCATATCAGGAATGGGAAATATTATTTGGGAAAATTAGTCATGGAATGAATAAAAACACTAAATGAATTATCTTGAATTTTATAAATTTGAATCATGAAAAATGGTTTGGATATTTCGGTTTCATGACTTAACTAATTCTATCAAATCATTAGTCCTTATTTCAATATACAAGTTTCAAAATAAATATTAAATATTTCTTTTTTTACTCATTCTATTTCATTGAAATTAAAATATAAAAGATAGAGTCACTAGATTCCTAGGAAACTAATTTCTCCTAGATAATTCATGTAAAGAATAAATTCATGTGTGGGCATGTAAATTCTAGTTTTCTTTAAAATCATGATTTGAAAATAAATGTAATAAGTTTAAAAAATAAAAATTAACAATAAAATCTCTTTGGAAATGAATAATAGTCCTCATTCCCCATTTGTTATTTAGGGATTCATTTTGCCCTCATGAACCTATAATAGAGAAGTGCACAATTAGGAATACGGATAATTTAATATTAGCTAAATTATATAGGTGGGAGTGTGATGAATTCTGGACTACTTCCTAATACTAAAATTGAAATATAAATTCCTATAGAGCATGTAAAGATAAATCTTGGTACGATCGCACAAGTGGGCCTTGAATTTTTTCTACCCCTAGATGGAAATTCCAACTATTATCAAGTGTCTGATAATTCTTGGGTATTCATTTTCCTGAACCGCCACATATGTATTTTCTTAATATCCACTTCTTTGTATCTATTAATGAGCACTCCATATATATGTAACACCATATATTCCACTTTATAAATGTAGTATATCTTGCATGGAGGGGGTAGGAAGATGAATGAAACCTCCTCCTCCATCATTGATAGATTTTTAACATCATCTTCAAAATCAAGTGGGTTCTCTAGTTAAGCTACATGGAATGAATAATAAAATATAGATTCAAAATTAAAAAATAAATTATTAATTTAAAAAACATCCCCTTTAATGTGATATATTTTATTAATTTTTTTAGTAAAAATAGTTGGGTTCTCTTATTGTACTCTTTCTAGTAAATGTTAAATGACTTCCAAGATATCAGTATGACCATCAATAGGTGCAATATTGTTTTCTCTCATCATCATCTAGGTCATAATAAGATCTCAATATTCAAAAATTTCAAAACAGTAGGGAGAAATATTCAAATTAGTTTCAATAAATTTAAACGAGTTGGAGTACAAGAATGTTTCAACTCTATAAGGTTATTCGGCTTGAATCTCTTCATCAATGGAAAGTGTCTCTTAGTGTTTATCATCGATGGGAGGATGTAGGTTGTTTGGATCCTCCAAATTTACATAAAATTTAACTAGGTTGATTTTGTATTCTTTTAATGTTTATGGCTCTTCTTCTTTGTAATTTTTGGGATGGTCATGTAGTTCCTCAAATTCATTCAAGAATTCATCCAGTTATTCTTAATCTCCCCAATTTAGCTCTACATGGCTGTCCTTTTCATTTCTCTCTCCTAGAAATAGTTTTGTCAGGTCGAATTAATCTTTTGGTACCTCCAAATTTACTTCCACTACTTCTTCAATTTCAATGATAAGTAGTGAAATTACTTCCACCAATTCATTAAGTTATTTATCTAGATCAATATTGGGATACACTATTAATGAACAAACATAGTAATGTGATCATTCCATTTTTCGCCCCAAGTCTTCCAGAATATTTCTCATCCTTTCCAACCAATCCTTTATATTTTTATAATCATCATGTGGCTCATGATATTGATCCTAAGACTAATCATTCCATGTAGATTAATTACACTTCAGCTACATCAATGATATTTATTTGGGATTTTTGGGGTTTTCTTTAGAAAAATGAGAATATATCTACAATGTGAAAATATATAAATATTAGTAAAATACTTATTGTAATGATGGAAATAACACTTGTTTTGACACGCGTCTTCCATAGGAAATTGAAAATTAATATTTTTTATGTTTTCCTAATGAAGCCAGAGGCTGACCAAGGACATCTATCTTGAGAAGCAACCTCAGTTTGGTCACCTACATAATATAATTCATATAGGATCTAATTTTCTCGGTGTATATTTACTAAAATAAATGTAATTTTAGAAATTAATTGAAATTCATAAAAATGAATAAAATAACATTAAATTCAAAATTATATTTCAATTCTAAATATAATGTAATTAGAGAAGAATGAATTTTCTCCCAATAGAATTTGCAGAGATCACCTTCATTAAGAAGATTTAATTCTATATAGTGAACACACTCTATCAAATGTGTGTAGACCTCAATATACCGTAGTTGTAAATTCAAAGTGTACATAGAAATTGCTATGAACACCCTCCACCCACCTACTCATTCGATTGAAAATGGTTGCAGATCATGAACATAAACATTAGACATTCGTAGTGAGGATTACCCACAATATTAAGTATCCATAAAATTTACTCAAATCACAAAAAGTCATGGACTTGTGTTCAAGAACAAGATTACTCCCCTAGGATCTTCCTTAGGCCAGTTACTCATGATCATGAGTATTATAGATCAAAATAGAGAAAAATGTGGTGGAATGAAAAAGAAAGAGATGAAGAGAAAAGAAATAAAAGAGGGGGAGTTTTGGAAGAAAACCCAAAAATTTAAACCATTAATGAATTATAATGTCTATAAAATTAACTAAATGAAATGTAAATTTAAAATTAAAATTAATTAAATAGAATTAAATTTAAAAGGAAGGATGAAAATAATAGCGTGCATTAGCTTCCCCTCCAGAATCTATTTCCTAAAATTTGGACCCTATTTGTCACAGCATATGTTAGAATTCTCCCAAGGTCCTTTATTATAGGATTTTGTAAATTGATTTTCCTATCATACCTTCCAATTTCACATTAATTAGACACTCCTAGTGGATGTAAATGAATAATTTTTGACTATGACTTTTTATGGATAAGGATTCTATGAATCTTACTTTAATATATTTCATTCAATGAACACATTAATGAATAAAAACAACATGGGATTAATTGATAGAACATGTATAATTTTACTCATTCCATTAATGGTGGAATCACCACAATTGAATTTGTGTAGACATGGTTATACATCAGTTATTGAGGTGGGTCCATGATAGCTCCCATGAAGGTTCTCTGACATCAATAATTTTTTCATGTTACTATATATTAAAATCAACTATTTTAGATAATGATAATTATTAATAAGATAAATCATCTAATACAAAAAATTCCCATCAATTTGATCGAAATTATAATCATTATTCCCAAAATAATCATCAAATAAAAATCTGTCAAAATTCCTAAAGTCAACAATTTCTATATTATAGCTGACAAAACACCATTAATCCAAAATTGATATAAATTAGGCAAAATGGATAAATTAAGAATATTTAAATACATATAAAAATGAGGAAAATATTATCTCTATCAATGTAACACACCGACCACAGTTACCCAAATCCAGTTCATTATTTTAATAAATTGGCGAGATTATAAGGAATCATGTCCCTAAAATACCCATTAGTTTAGTAGTCTTGGAAAATTTATTACATACATGAACATTACTTTACACCTTAGAAAATAAAATAAAGTATAAATGATCCTACGATAATTCCATTAATACCCTACCTTAACCATGATTATTAATCATAATACACTTCTTAGAATCCCAGGAAAATAAAACATAAGAAAGGGGTAACCTCAAACGCTCAGTAAGGGTATGAAATACAGTAGAAACATTCATAAAGGATCATAAGCATTTAGGAAATGTATAAGACTAAAACACAAGCCCTTTAAACATAAAAATTATCATAATATGGAAAATATGAATCAGATAATTCCATTTACTTATTCACATGGATATTCTACTAGTCGAATAATCACATTTAATATCAATAGCCAATTTCACAATGATGGAATGTATAATTCCATACTTCAAAACCACGTAGTAAAGGCCTTGTGCCAAGACTATAAATAATATTTTGTCAAGGCCTTCTATTAAGACACTAGATTGTCTCACGAGACCTAACGATGCATTGAGGAGCTATAGCAGGCTCCATCTATTACTTACTATGTCCAATGCATTCATCATATGAAAAGTATTATGAATAACATAAACATTCGTATTAAAACTAGCATATGAAAGGTCAATAATTTATCCATAAACCATGAATGGTATAAAAATTACACATCCATAGTTAATCATATCACGAAACCGTCAATAAGATATGAAATATTTATATCCTAATAAATCCGCCTCGATCAAGAATAGTATCTCGAAAATGATGTTGACATAGTTGAAAATGATCAGTAAATATATTTGAGAGAAATATGTGTCTTTCATTAAATAATCTAAAAGTCACAAAATATTTAAAGTAATTTATTTAAAATAATGTTTTGAATCAAAGTTTCCCATACCACTTTTAATCTTTTGAAAGGAATTCACATTTTAAATCATTCATGTCCATATAAATAAATCCTTAAAACCATTTTAAAAACATGGACATTAATGAGAAAGGTTTAGAAGAATATATCTTCAAAACATTAAAAATGATGTTTTTGTAAAAGATTCCCTTAAAAATAATCCCATTGAAATCACTTTTATGAAATATGGACATGGATAATAAATATGTCCTAGTAGATATTCATGTAAAATAACCTCGGATAAGTAAAGAGAATGTAGAATTAACCCTTACATTGCAGTTTCGTATGGTTGAGGGTACGTTTGACCTTATATATAATGATCAAAGAATGATATTAAATTATAACAGAACCATGTTAATATTTATTATATCATACATTATTCATTTATGACATTATACTACACATTTAATAATTATTTCCATGTCAAATTAACATTTTGGGTTTTATTATCTTTCTTTGTCATATGTGTTTTAACTTGTATTCATGATCGTATCATTTAGATCATGATTTAAATACTTCCAGAATATGAAATTTGATTTATATATCATATATATTTATAATATAAAAAATTACAATAGATATATATATGAAATGGAAGGCCCCATTTATGGAGACAGTTGGTTGTACGTACGCATAAACACAGTTTCCATTTTCATATTGTATTAAACGAATGTAACTGAATTGGATATATGTAAGTACACACACATATATATATATATATATCTAGTAGAATTATTATTTCATACATTAAATACTTATTAATAATATATATTTTTATAATCATCGTCGAATGGTGAACGTGGTAATGAATCTCATCACATCGTGGAGACGGTAACTTATACATACACATGAGCGACAATATCATTACATTGATGGTGAAATAATATGAAATTGGATGGTATATCAAATATAAAGAATAATTAACATGTTATATCCATTATTTACCTCAGTAATAATCAATATTATACCCATCCAAATAATTTATTGTTTGAATAACAAACTACTCCATGACGTGGAGACGGTAAGTCGTACGTAAACACGTATAGTGACATTGTTATTTAAAGGATGGATAGAATAAAAAATATGGATGTAACATATTTTAATAACATCAGAGTATGTAGAAGATGATGGAGTTATTATTTTGGTTCAGAAATAGAAAACATAGAGGATGTGGAAAATTAAAAGAACTTGAAAGAGGGTGGTGAAATTATTACCACTTCTTCGGGTGTTTTCTTTTGATTTGATCTAAAAAGCCCCTTCGGCTGGATTTAGGATCATTGTAAGGTCTCTAGGATGATTTGAGGGATGCTGGGAGGATATTTGGGTAGGGTTTGTTTGAACCAAATGGTTTTGGTGCTGTGATTTTGAGAGAACGAGAAGTACCCTTTTATAAGATAGGTGAGGGTAACTTTAGGATATGTTTGAAATATTATTTTATAATAAAATAATTTTCAGTTTTTAATGGATAAAAAATGATTTAATAATAGGGTAAGTTTGGGATGGGTTGAAACCCACTCAGCCATTAGGTTTTAGATAGGTTTTGTCACCATATTAACCTTGTCTGATATATTTAACTATTCGTTAAATATTTTAACTTTTACCGTATCTTCTTGTATTATTACAATATATGGTTAATAAACATACTCTAAACTTGCAAGAAAAACTCAAATGGTTCAATAATGTCATATATAATATTATTTAAGTCTTTTTTCTGAATATTATATTTTTATGAATATTATATCAACCAATAATATAGTATTTGTTTTAAAAATAAATCTATGTCAATTTTTACATTATTTAGTGTTTTTTGTGAAAGTCATAATAACTTGATTACATCGAACAATATAAATTGGAAAGACCAAGAAATTTAATATTCACCTATAAAATTCGTGGATGTCATAATAACATTGAAATTATATTTTTTTAATATTTATAATACCATTTTTTTTATTTTTTTTATTAATACTGTAATTACCGCTTCATCATTATGTCATAAATAAATTATATTATTTAATAACTAAAAATAATAAACAAAATACCATTATGTAGGAAATATTTTTATATTTCATATGAATATTTATATTAGAATTTATATTGTGTGTAACCCGAAATTAAAAATTGGTTAGTTATTAAACATTGATTTTAACATTTTAACTCTTCTTTAAATAAGATAATAATAAATGTCCTAATCTAAACCAAGTGGACCTAAAAATCTTATTTTATTCATAACGTTGTTTTTGGTCCAATTAATCTTATTTAAAAGCATTAGTACAAGTGTTATGGTAATTATAATATCATTTTTACCTTTATTTACCCTATTTACTTTTAACCATGGTAAATAAAAGTTAAAGAATATTATTCACAAAACAATATTATCATCTTATTGAATCACATTTTACATACTGATATCATCTGTGTCTCTTGGAGTTTTAAAATTCAACACTGAGAAGCGGTAAAATTATCTTTTATAAAAATTTGCTAATGTGTCTACAAGGCAGATAAAAGAGGTTAAAAAGTACAACAAAATTTTATACATTCAATTTTAATATAAAATGACTCTAATGAATTACATTAAACTTATATAGGTATTTTATCTCTATTTTGACCTAAAATAAATTTAAATAAAATAAATAAATATTTATATAAATTTCGGTTTTAAACAATAACGTTGTGTTTTTTTACTATTCGTCAAAATTGAATCCTTTCCGAAAAATACCAAAAATTAACCATTAGATAATTTTGATATTAAAAATAAAAAAATGAACTATATTTACCAACTTCAAAACATATAAGTGGCATTAAATAATTTGAAATTAATTCCTGTTATCAAAACCAAAAAGCGGGTTTTTTAAAAAGTAAAAACTATCAAAATATTGACATGTGTTTATGTTAAATTTAAAAGTGAAATTACTTATAATGACCTACATTGTAATAAATGATAAAAATACAATCTAATTATACATCCAAACCATTCAAATGAATAATTTAATACTATAAATGTTTTCGATTAAAAAATATGTTTTTAATTAAAATATAGTATTTTTCACTAATCATTAAAATATGAAAGTCATGAGAAAAGTACCCAAAAAATAATCCATACTAATTTTTTTCCTGATTCTAAAGAAGAATTTATTTTCATTAATTTTAAATATATAAAAGTTTCAAATATTTGTTTTAAAAAGGGTTTTTCATTGAGAGGTAGTAAAATTTCAATTTTAGAAAAATAGTTCTTTTAAATGAAAATAGGAATATGTTCTTAAATTATGTCTAGGAAACACATAATATGGATGTTCAAATCATATATAGTATATATGATTCAAAATTCAGTTAATAATATCCATAAACGCTTTTTGAATGGCTAGTTTGGTAAGTTGTGTTGTGCTCGAACTTAGTGTTTAGTCTAGCGCAAGCTATTGAATTACTATAAAGTGATAACGTACTATTAGATCATGGGGTGTTAAATTATCCCCACCTTCAATAAATTGTGTCCTCACAATTTGAAATTGATCTTCGAAATTAAAAGGTTAAAAATAGAAAAATAACTTTTTGGAAAACCCACATCTGAAATTGGGTTAATAAAATTCAATCATAATGAGTGGGAAAGGAAAATGAAAAAGTCACAAAAAATTATGATCTCAATTAGGAGAACATTGGGAGAAATTATAGACATATAATTGTAGGAAAGAGGTAAATATTTATTGGGATTGATTGAGGTCATCAATCACAAACAAGTGTACAATTGAGGGCCTCAAATCCATCGATCTATGATGATTTAAAATATCATCAGTTCAACAAAACATAAGGTATTGGAATAACACATTTTGGATTTTAAGAACCCTTAACTAATGATTATGAATTAATTTCTTCAGAGAATAAGAAAAAATATATATACATGACATGTAGAGTTTCGTTCTTCAAATAATTCCTTCCTCAAATTCATATTTCACTCTAAAAGATAATAGAATTCAAAAATATTCTATTTATACTAATCATATGGGGTTCCAAAAATAATGACTTTTTTATTTATTTTTCAGAATATTTAAACAAACTACATTATACAACTAGGACATCATGTATACTAGTGGTAGGTGATCCGCCCTTGTCACCCTTTGGTTGCGGGTTCAAGTATCACGAACTTGCCGGACGCGATGAGTAATTGCCCGACCTCCGGTTGTCCTTTTTTTGACAATCCAAAAATAATCTCAAGAAATGATTTAACCTTAACAATAGTATCCAATATCAATAATAATCTATTCAAACCTTTATACTTATCCATAATAATTCTGTCCGAACTCACGAACCAAAATTTATAAGGAAGGTCACATAATATACATTTGAATACCTAATCATGTGTTCTCTTAAAATGTCATAATAAAATGAATTACCTGAAAACCATATTTGAATGTTATGTACTTCATTATTCCTTATATAAATCATAGAATACTGGATATACTCCTAAAATCCACAAATGTTATAAACTTCAACAATGATGGGACATACAAATCATTAATCAGTTCCAAGGTAGTCAAGAATATCCAATATAGTTTGTCCAAATTAGCCATCTCTTATTCTATAAATTACTACCTCAGTATCAGGACCATATTATGGTTTACCATTCCTTCAACCATGTATTTTCAAAAAGGATTAATATTAAACCATGTTACTTTACTTGGTACCACACAAACTCATATCCTTAATGAAATAGTATTGTAGTATAATACTTATTTATTTCCATAATTCATATAACCAGAACATTGTTGATACAACACTCAAATAAAATATTACTTTAATAACAACATTATAACACTAGTCATTCATATTAATCTGTTGTAGTATCATAACATGATTATTATCCCATAGCATCATTTGGGGCATACTATGATTATTTGGACATTGATTCACATAGTGTCCCAACTCCTTGTAGATGAAACATTGTACATTTGAATCCTTTTTTAACCCCTGAAATCACGTACTTGGTGCCCTTTTTCTCCAAACTTATAACAATATCTCATTCCCTACATTCATTTACCAAGGGGATAATTTCCCCATTTATCACATATGAGAAAGTCCTTCTTTTCTCTCTTTCCTTTATCCATATATCTCTCTACCATCCTTTTCTTCTCTTATTTCCGTTCCAAACCATAGGACTCAGAGAATTCTTTTTTTATCTTATTAACACATTATATTATTTCTTCACATGAAGATAATACTTGGGAGACTATTTCCCTTTTAAATGTTGGCTTAATTTCATGAATGATATGATCCTTTTTAATATTCTGATCATGCGTACTATTGGAATTATCATTCTTTCTACTAGGTTCCATTTCTAAATAATGGAATACACATGGATAGGTTATGAATCAAAATGCATAATTCCAAAGTTGGAAAATACCTAACATAAATTGAAAAGATTATGCATATAATCTATAAGTATAAAAGTTTTTCATTGTGGATATATTTAATTCTAAATCCTTCATAATGGATTGTAAAGAAAATGTGAATTATACTAAGAAAATCCCTCGGGGGTGTCGTAAACAAGAGTGCAGCAACACCCATTGTCGTGTGCCAGGATACCCCGGGTCATGCCCAAAATTCCTTGTCAGATTTTTCACTTCTTGTTACATCTGTGTCAGAGACACCTTTACCTGCTCAAATCTAGATAGGGATGTAAGGCTTCGAAAATACACAAAATCTCTACATTACAATAATTATAGGAAGTTCTTCTATACTAATCTTCAAAGTCTATCTTAGCGTAATGTTCACTAATTATAGTTTTTATAAATCTATTTCCAAGGTTGTTGCTAAACATCCTCGGATACCATCTGTAACGCCCCGACCCCAGTTACCCAGAGTTGTTGCATTATTTTAATACATTTTCATGATTACAAGGAGTCAAGTCCCGAAGGATCGATTAGTTTACCTGTCTTGGAAAATATATTAAACACATGAACATTACATTACACATTAGAATATAAAACACAACATGAATGATCCTTTCATAACACCACTAATCTCCTATATTAACCATGCTTATCAATCATAATACACATCATGAAATCCTAGGAAAAAAAATATAAGAAATGGGTGAGATAAAATGCTAAGTAAGGGTAATAAATACAGCAAAAATATTCTTAAATGGGCATAAACATTTAAGGCAATGTATAAGACTAAAACAAAAGCCTTTTAAACATAAAATTTATCATAATATGGAAAATATAAATCAGACAATTCTATTAACTTATTACATGGATATTTTACTAGTCGAATAATCACATTTAATATCAATATCCAATTTCATAATGATGGAGTGCATAATGACATACTTCATAACCATATGAAAAAGTCTTGTTCAAAGACTACAAATAATTTTTTGTCAAGGCCTTCTTCCAAGACATTAGTTTTTCTCATGAGACCTACCGATGCATCGAGGAGCAATAGCGGGCTCCACCCGTCACTTACTAAGTCTAATGCTTTTCTGATATGAAAAGGATTATGAATAACATAAACATTTATATTAAAACTAGCATATGAAATGTCAATAATTTATCCATAAACCATGAATTGTATAAAAATAACATATCCATAGTCAAAAATATCACAAATAATTCAATACAATATGGAATATTTGTGTCATAATAAATCAACCTCGATCGGGAATAATATCTCCTAAAGGATGTAGACATAGCTGAAAATGATCAGTAAATATCATTGAGAGAAATATCCCTTTATCATTAAATCATTTAAAAGACACATAATTTATAATGGAAGTGCATTAAAATATTGTTTTTAATAAATGTGTTCCATGACACTTTGAAACTCTTGAAAGTAATTACGATTATAAAACATTCATTTATATATAAATAAATCCTTAAACCCATTTTGAAAACATGGCCCTTAATGAGAAAGGTTTAAGAGAATAAATCTTTAAAACATTTATAATGATGTTTTAGTAATAGAGTCCCAAAAATAGAATCCGTTTGAAAACTCTCGTATGACACATGGACATGGATTATAAATATTTTATATTAGATACTCATGTAAAAACAACCTCGGATATGTAATGATATTGTTGAATTAAACCTTACCTTGCACTTTCCTTTGGTCGAGGGTACATTTAACCACTGGTATAATGACCATCATGATATTTTAAATTATAATAAAACCACATTAATATTTATTATGTCATACATTATTTATTTTTGACTTTATACAACCCATTTAATAATTATTTCCATGTCAAATTAACATTTTTGTGTTATAATCGCTTTCCTTATCATACATGTTTTAACTCGTTATTCTTGATCGTATCATATATATAGTAATTTAAACACTTCTAGACTATAAACATTGATTTATATATCATATGTATTTATAATATAAATATTTACAATAGATAGATATATGAAATGGATGGCACCGTTTATGGAGATGGTAGGTCGTACGTACATATAAAAGCAATTTCTGTTTTCATATCGTATTAAACGAAAGTAACTGAATAAGATATATGTAAGTATATATATATGTATGTATATATATATATATATCTCCAGTATCATTATTATGTCATATATTACATACTAATTAATAATATATATTTTTATAATCACCATTGAATGGTGAACGTGGGAATGAATCTCATCGTGTCGTGGTGACAGTAATCTATACGTACACATGAGGGAAAATATCATTATATTGATGGTGAAATCATATGTAATTGGATGATATATCATATATATAGAATGAATAAAATTTTATATTTATTATTTACATTATTTAAACTCATTATTATACCCATCCAAATAGTGATGTGTTTGAATAACAAACTACACCACGACGTGGAAAGGGTTAGTCGTACGTACGCACATATGGTGACTTTGTAATTTAGAGGATGGATAGAATAAAAAATATGGTTTTACCATAATTATAATAACATAAATGTATGTAGTATGTAATAGTGTTATTATTTTTGTTTGGAAAACACAAAGAATTTAGAGGTGAAAAATAAAAAGAACTTGAAAGAGGATGGTGAAATTATTACCTTTTCTTTTGGTCTTTCCTTTTGAGTGGATCAAAAGTGCTCCTTAGGCTGGCTATCTGATCAAATTAAGGAATCTAGGTTGATTTTATGTATGTTGGTAGGATATTGGGGCGTGGGTTGGCTGAGCTATATGGTTTTGGAGTAGTGTTTTTGAGAGAATGGGAAGTACACTTTTATAAGAGAGGTGAGGGTCACTTTAGGAAAAGCTTGAAATATTATTTTATAATAAAATAATTTTCGTTTTATAATGTCTCCAAAATTGTTTATTTCAATTATATGGTGGGTATGGGTATAAAAGACTCATCCAATAGGTTTTATATAGGTTTAGGTGACCATATTAACCTTATATTTTAGATTTAACTCTTAGATAAATAATTTAACTTTTATGGTTAATAAACTTATTATAAACATCCAAGAGAACCTAAAGAGGATCATTAATGAAATATATTATATTATTTAATCCCTTTAGCCGATTCATTGATTTTTAAAAATATTATATCAACCAATAATATAGTATTTCTTTTAAAAATAAATTTATATCAAGTTTGACCTTATTTGGTAGTTGTTTTTTTTTTGTGAAAGTCATAACAACTTGATTACATAAAAAAAGATACATTGGATCAACAATAAAATTTCTTATTATCCAATAAAATTCATGGATGACATTAAAACATTGAAATCATTTTTATTTTTAATATTTATTATACTGTTTATTTGATTCATTCATTAATAAGGTAACTACTGCATCATCATTATATCAAAAATAAATTAAATAAATATAAGTTTAAAAATTATAAATTAAATACCATTATGTAGAAAATATTTTTATCTTTCTAATTCATATTTATAGTCAAATTTATATTATGTGTAACGCTATATTAAAAATTATTTTGTTATTAAACTTAGAATTTAACACTTTTAACTCTTTTTGTATAAATTATTAATAATTGTCCTAATCTAACCAATGTTGACCTAAAGGATCATATTTTTTTCCAATGGTTGTATTTGGTCGAATTAGAGTTATAAAATAGAATTTATACATGTGTTAGGGTAATTATAATATCATTTTTACCTTTAATTACACTCTTTCCATGTAACCATGGAAAATAGAAGTCAATAATTACAATTCATAAAAAAATTATTTTCACCGTATTGAACCAAATTTTACTTATAGATTTCAACCATGTCTCTCAAATTTCCAAAATTTATCTCACAGTAGTGGTAAAATTATGTTTTATGCAAATTTGCTAATGTGCATAGAAGGTGGGTAAAATCGGATAAAAAAGTCAATAAATGTTTATACATCCAATTTTATTATTAAATTATTACAATGAATTATATTGAAATTATATATGTATTATTTAATATTTTTACTTAATATCAATTTAATTAAATTAAAAATTATTTAAATAAGATGTCGGTTTTCAACAATAACGCAGTGTTTTTCATTATTCATCAAAAATTGAATGTGTTTAGAAAAATACCAATCATTCAAATTAAGATAATATTGTTATTCTGAATTAATAAATGATTTATATTTTACCTAATTCAAAACATATATGTTTCAGTAATTAATTTAAAATTAATTATCATTGCAAAACCAAAACGTGGGGTTTTACAAAAATATAAATTATCAAAAGATTGACATGTGTTTATGTCAAATTTAAATGTAAAGTTAATTATAATGACCTACATTTTATTAAATGATAATAATATAATCTAATTATACTTCAAAACCCGTAAAATTCATAATTTAACTCTATAAATTATTTCGATTAAAATATTTGTTTGTAATTAAAACATAGTATTTTTCACTATTCATCAAAATATGAATGTTATCAAAAAAATACAAAACAATTATCCAAACTAAATTTGTTTGTCCCACTTCTAATTAAAAATTTAATTTCATATATTGAATAGATAAAAGTGTCAAATATAAATTTTATAAAGGGTTCTCCATTAAAAGTTTGTAAAATTTCATTTTTTGAAAAAAACTACTTTGATCTGAAAAAAAAAATTCTTAAATTATTTCTATGAAGCACATAATATATAGTGTATATAAGATTCAAAATACAGTTAAAACTATTCATAACTACTTTTTGAACAGCCAGTTTCGTATGTTGTGGGGCGCTCGAACTCGGTGTTGCGTGTAGCGCAAGCTATTGAATAACAGTAATGAGATAACGTAATATGAGATCTTGGGGTGTTACAAATAGTCAACTAAGTGATATGTTAATATTTTAACCAAAATGGGCTCCTAGACCACACTATTAGTGCCACATAACATGTATCTAGGCATGGTTAGTGCACATTTAGATCAAAATTTGATACTTGAATATATATACTACTTCTCATAGGAAGAGGACACTATAAATTAGGTTCAGGGTTTTCCCAAACATGTATCCAAACATTCAAGATCATAAAATAGTTTCAAATGACTATTACCCCTTCTTTTATAAATAGGATACCCCTCTTTTTCTTCCTAGTTATGCCTAACACCTCCCCCTCAAGTGGTCTCTCCCTTCCTCCTCTCTCATGAATTAAGAGATATTTCACATAAATCCTTTAAATCAAGAATTGTCTGATGTGTTGTAACTATGTTGATAATATCTAAAATGAACCTTCATCACCTCTTCATTTACTTAACCATATGGAATAGTTAATATATCTTAGATATGTTGCCCTATTTTCTGAGGATTTGATGATTTGTTAGATTTGATTCTTCTCAACTCAAACCAAAGAAATATATTTGATAACTGGACCATCAAATGAATAAGGTATGTGTTCAATTTTATTTTCCATAAAACTTTCAGTGTTTATCTAACATTTTTGTTGTGTCATGTAATGGACCTATTTGGGTGTCACTTATAATTTATGAAGCACCTTAATTTAAGTTCCTTGACAAGAGTAATGGTGTTTTGACAACCATTTATTTTTTTGGAAGTTATGACCAAAAATTTAACCACGCCTTGAGGTAGGGTTCACTAAATCACATAATAAGTATTTTTTTCTTTATGATTGAACTACCATTGGGATGTTTTATTTAAAATGGTTGTGATTATAGTATCATCCAATGTTTGGATTGTATTACAACTTCCCCTATTTTGGTGTATTAAATAATTAAACTTCAATGAGATGTATAATATGAATAATTGGATTTGTCAAATGGAAATGTTAGGTTCTAAAATAAAAAAACTTTTTAGGTTCACGTAATTATAAATTAAAAGGTGAGTAGATTAATGGCGTGTAATGATTTATATTATTGTCATGGGGGCATCCCATTGACATGATAGTTATTGTTAAATGTTATGTCCCTCCTATGACCTATTAATTAGATTTCCAAGTTATATAATTTAAATTTATTATGAAAAGGATTTTGTTGTAACCTATAATTAGAACTGTTAAGTTTGATTATGTGAAAAAAGATCCACTAAACCATGATATTTTCATCGTTCTTCATCACAGAACATCCAGCTAAAGACTCATAGTGTAACTAGGGTTAAGTGGCATTTTTATTTTAATTAAAGAGAATTCAGTTATGGTGGTTGATCATGATGTATCACACATCCCCTATATGGATTATGGTCATTGAATCTCACATATCTTGGGTTGTTAGGCATGAAATCTCACACCCACTTGATTACTATGTTGAGCAAGATGGTAATATCCAAGAGCATGATGATGGACATGACTTCTATATCCAATTTCATCTATTTTTATTATGGACTGAAAAATAGAAGAATTTTTTTTATTAATATTTCCCTCATTATACTATTGGGTGGGATGTATTTCTTCATTCATTGATATTTTAGTATCACAATTTCCCTTATAATGTATGAAACACTTATGATTAATTATGGATGCCTCGGTTACACCTTGGATCCTAACTAGTAAAATGTATTTATTTATATGGATATATAGGATTTTAGATAGATAGAATATATATATAAATTCACAAAAAAAAAATTTATAGGGATACATGTTTATAGATATTCTAGATTATGTCAATGAATATATAGTTTACTAGGTGTCATTAATGAATCTGAACCGGACTAGTTTACATTTTTTATTATAGCACTGATTTGGATGTGATAAATTCGCACGCTACTTATTTAAAATTCATGGATGGGGTTATACATTAAACAACATTATTGGGGACATAATCAGTATATCCCACTCCCAATTCATAAGTCAATTACACTAGGGTACCTGAATAGATCTCAGGCTTGCAGGATCAGGTTCTAGGATGGTGGATTCTCCATGTCTCCCTTATGGGTTATGATAAAGTATTTGAAAAGATCACCAATATAGGGCTTGTGAAGATATTGGAGATAGTTTATGGGTATTTTATTAATTAATTTATGTTTTGGGTCTTTCTATGTAATGTATACCTATAGTATGTAATTTTTGAACATTGTGTCATTTGAATGAACGATCACTTTTTCATTAATTGTTGATTTTCAATTGTTATCATATTTCACTTTTTTTATTTAATATACTATATTTATTAAAAATACATAGGTTAGAGTCTCAACATTATATAACCATTAGACCCCGCTTCTAGAAAAAATCCTCTGGAATACATGGAGGGAAACATGAGGCATAGTGGCCAATCAGTTTGGGGAATTATTTTAGTGGATATCATATTTGGAGAGTGGAATTGGTATCAAAGGTGTATCATTTATTCCTTGGTTTTATTATTTGTGGACGGTATATTGTATATTTTGATTATTTTAGCAATTGGTAAATATCTCATTTCTTGGTATAGAAAACCCAAATAGGAGGGAAAGAACAAGTGATTTAGGATCAGACATTTTTTATGTTTTTCGGAATTACATGGGAAATTATTTCACATTTAGAAATTGTTTCACAATCATGGATTATTTATTTATGGATTTTGAATTAACTTTTTGGACCAGTATAGAAAAAGGAGTGAGTTTTGTTTTGTATCATTCTTGGAAAAAAAAATATTCATACACTATTCTTATACCATGTTATATAGATTACATTATATATTTCATGAGGAATATTGATTTTTATATCCATGTTGATGATTATTATGAATCATTTTTTGTATACCATATTAGGCACATTATTATATTTCCATGCTTTATGATCCATGTTTGAATGTGTCACGGTTATGTAGGGACTTTAACTGTTTATTTAAATTCCAGCCTATACTTATTACATGTGAAGTCATTCCCATTGTATTCTTGATATATGGTTGATTAACATAATATCCACATCAATATAAATAGTGCTTATCATGTATATTGAAGGGTTATTCTATATAATTAGCCTATTATTTTATGTTTTATCAATGAACTAATGGTTTCGAGGGATGAGACATTAATGGTTTCAATTAATTGGGTTCCATATTTCAAAAAATAATATGTATAATCACATTATTAATAGGGAAATGGTGACCCATATAATCAAACTGTCTCATATATAGTTTTTTTGAAAGAAAAGATGAAATCTTGTAGTAGCTACATGAATTTCATTTGTTAATTATAATGGTGAGTAACTTTATAAAATGGGAATGATAGTTTATCTACCCAAAACATGATAATTATATAGATATTTTAATTTTTAATTTATCTATATAATAACTACCTTGTATATAATTTTAAATCAATAATTTTGGCATAAAGACCCATGTGACTAAACTCCCAAATGCACAATTTGACCCATGTTGGTCAGGTGGGTCATGATGTAGAAAGATGGGACTATTTGAGGATGGGATAAATCTTACTAAATCTGTATGGATAATTGTTCCCATATAGGTTGGTTTGTTTTAATATTTACTAACTAAATCAACTAAGGATGTCTTGGAAATTTAACAATATAAACTATAATTGGTTTCAATATACTGAACTATGATTGACAAGATATGACCCTCACACGTCTTCTTAACCACAATAATCTTTGATACTAACCCCAAATGGGTATTATTAACAAATAGGAGTCTCTTTAATGTGTTTCTAGTAAAATATATGGTGTTACATATAATAATATAGTGGTATCTCACCTAACAAGTCCCTTTAATTAATGAAATCCATGTGACCTACCTGTTATTTTTTTTACTATTAGGTTTTAGATAATTAAAATCACAATTACAAACAAAATAGTTTTTTCCTATCAATATTGTAAATAGTATTTTTACATAAATAAGAAAATTATGAAGACCCCTGATTTAAAAATATCTTTAAAAAATAATTCATAAGATAATTTACCTAAATTCCTGTATAATCAATGGTAAATAATGTTCTTTGTACATTTTGTTTAAAACTGGTACTCAAAATCATTTATATGCTATCTATATAAAGGTGTATTAAATTAGTGTCATTTAAATTCATTATAATTGAAACCTTATATATGTGATAATAACACTAACCATAATGTAAGGATCAATATTGATGTCCCCTTTGAGTGGAAATGTAGATGTTTTCCATATACCCATGTTGACTTATTCATAGGTTGTGTTGGAATTACTAATTAGGTGATAGGGCCTAATGATCTTTTACGGGATTACCTTGTTTTAGTATTGACACATTATTATTTAATAAGGATTTATCCCATTATATGTAGAAACCTAAAAGATATAAATAATTTCTAAATACCTATGATACGTTTTTTTATGAGATCTGTCGTGTGTTTGTCTGGTTTCCACAAATTGAATCCCAATATTACCAAGACATCCCAAGTAAATGGCTGAGTGATCTTTAGTGTCACACCCCGACCACAGACACCCTTATCTTACTGTTTTCTTGGTCTCGGTCTGAATTTTTAACGTTTATTTGTGTTGAAGGGTTTCGCGCCAGTGCGCGGTCATCGCATCGTTAGCGGTGACCGTGCGGCTGGCCCGGGTGACTACGTGTTCGCCCGACGTTTAAATTTGAGAATTTTATGTTGTCATTTTATTATTATTATTATTATTTATTATTATTATAAGTTTTATTATTGTTATATAAGTTTTGTTATTATTAATATTATAAGTTTTATTAATAGTATTATAGTGTTATTATTATCATTATTATTACAATTATTATTATTATTATTTTATCATATATATATATATATTTAACCCTAAAACCTACCCTAATCCCTTTACCCAGCCGCCACCCCCCTCACCTCTCTCTCTCTCCATCCCCTCTACCTCACCGCAGCCTGCAACCGCCCCTCTCACCGCACACCCGGCGGCCTCCTCCTTCAGCGCCGCCCCGGCCGCCCTCTCCCCTGCACACTCCAGCATCCGGCGGCCCGAACGCCGCCCTGCTCCGCCCCTGCTCCACCTCGGTGCGCCGTCCGCCGCCTCCGCCCTCTCGCCGTCCGACTCCCCTGCGCGCTGCGCCGTCTCGGCTTCCCCGGCCTTCTCCGCCTGTTCCCGTCACTGACCCCCCCCCCCCCCCCCCCGCGGTCCTCCCGCGCGCTCCCCGCTCCCGGCGTCCCCCGTTCCTTCCCGCACCGAGCCCACACCCGGCCTCCCTCCGACCCCGTCGTCGGCGCTCTGTCGGCCTTCCCTCCCTCTGGCCGCCTGTTCCTCTGCCCCGGCCTCGGCCGCTCCCTCGCGCGGCTCCTGTTCCGGCCAAACCCCGCCTAGCCCCTGCTCGCCCGGCTTCCCTCGCCGCGCTTCTCCAGTCGCGCGCCGCACCGACCTCCGCCCCCTGTTCGTCATCCCGGCTCCCCGGCGCCCGTTTCCCTTGCCGCACCCACGGCCATCCCGGCACCACCCTGCTCCTCCGGCGTCGCCCTCGTCGCCGTCCCAGCGACCCGACCCCCTGCTCGCCATCGCCGGCCGCACCCAGCCGCGCCGTCCCCGTTCTCCATCCCAGCCGTCCTGGCTCCCGCCTCCGCCTCCCGTCGAGCCGGCCTCCCTACTCCGTCGCCTCCCGCGCGAACTCCCCCCCCCCTGTCCCGGCCTGCCGACCTCGTCCGACGACCCAGCCGCCGGCCTCCGCCCTGCTCCTCCGCCTTGCGCAGACCTCGCGCCGCGCCTCCTCCTTCCTCTCAGCCACGCCCGGCCACCCCGTTCCGCCTCTCCTCCCGCTATGAGTTTTGTTTTTATTTTGTTTTTATTTTGTTTTATTATATTCTTTGTTTTTATTTTGTTTTATATATATAATGTTTTAATATTTTTACCATGTTAATAATCTTATAATTATTTTATTATTATTAGGTTATTATTATTATTATATTATTATTATTTATTATTAATATTATTATGTTACCATTATTATTATCATACTATTATTATTATTGTTATTATTATGTTAATATTATCATTTATATTATTATATCATTATTAAAATTATTATTATGTTATTATTATTAATACAATATTATTATTATTATTATTATTATTATTATAAATATATTATTGTTTTAATTATTATTATATTATGTTGTTATTTTTATTATTATATTATGTTAATATTACTATTTTTATTATTATCATGTTATTATTATTATTATTATTATTATTGTTATTATTATAATTATCATTGCGCTATTATATTTATTATTGTTCTTGTTAGTATTATGTCATTATAATTATTCTTATTAATATGTTAATATTATTGTTATGATGTTTTTGTTACACTTATTATTATTATATTATTATTATGTCATAATAATAATAATTATTATTATTATGACATTATTATTACTACATTTTGGTTATTATTACGTTATTATAATAATTATTATTATTAGTATGTTTTCATTAATGAGCCTGCTTAACGGCCTTTTTTTAGGACCAGTTTGACGGTGCTAGACGCTGCAACCTTTACGCAACAGGAGTTTCGCGTCGCGTCGTTCTTCGTTACGATCCGAGGTAGGTCTCCCTATGCACTTGCCTCTAAATTAAGAATTTATTTATTCCTTGTCCTTTTATTGAATTTCAGTAAAATTAAAAAAAAAATATTAAGTAGTTTTTATAATGTGGTGATTTGCTGAGAATGCAAACTGTTTAATTCTAGCATTTCATTAAAAGTGTTTTCTTGGTTCCATTGTGGGATTTCATAGTAATGTCGCTAAATGGTTCTTCCTGAGTAACGAAAGACATGTTGAATTGGGTTTTGAAATGTTTTTGGCATGTGTAAATTATTAAATGTACTATTTGTGGAAAATGGTGTTTTCTTATAACCTTGATTAGAGAAAACATCGTGTGACCCTTTGAAATTGTTTTTGGAAAATTTACGTGTGGTTATTGGTTGACGAAAGATGTTTTCCCTTGTTATGTTATTAAAAATAATGCTTTCTGGGTTGTGAAAGTTGTTTATGTTCTTGTTTGAGTGTTTCCAAAAAAGTGTTTTTGCGAAATCATTAGGTAATGACAATTATATTTTTAGAAAGGTATTTTTGACGTGCGTGAGTTTTGGAATATTGTTTGGGTGTGGAAATGGTGAATTTTGTGTGCGATATCTTGTTTGGCCTGCGATATGAGGAAGAAGTATACTATGTGAATGTGAAGCTTGTTTGAGCACACGAGAATCCCTGGGTATCTAGGTGGGCGGACTAGAACTAGTGCGCTAGTGAGCCAGATGGGTGTCTTCCCTGTTTCACTTAGCTGGATTGACGATTGCAACACTAACTAAACATATGATATCTGAGGGTCGTGGCCTTCTAAGCCACGTGTTCTGAGGGTCGTGGCCTTCTAAGCCACGTTTTCTGAGGGTCGTGGCCTTCTAAGCCACGTTTCACCAAGACACGGGGTTCTAGGGTCCCACGTAAGCTAGGTGAACCTTATGGGATTTACCCATAGTGCTCTACCATCTCTGGTGTGGTGCCTTCCGTCGGCATACGGGGGACCACTTAGGTGTGAGTGTGTGCGTGTGTGATTATGTGTGTGTGTGTGAGTGTGTGAGTGTGTGTGTGTGCCCACGGTTATTGCTGATAACTTCTGGTTTATTTTTAATTGCACTTGGTTTTTTCCTTGCCTGTTTACTTCTACTTGCACTTGTTTTCTTTCCTGCTTGTTTACTTTCAGTTCTTCTTTACCGCTTGTACTGGTTGCTTTGCGAAAATGGTTCTCAAATAAAAATGTGTTTTTCTCTTGTGTAGTACAACTGAAAATGTAACACTTCTTTGTCGTTCAGAACGAATTTAGAATCAATGAAAAGAAATTCAACTTTTGAAAAGGAATAAGGGTAATGGCTCGTGTTTAGTTTTTCAAGTGAAACATTATAAAAGCATACTTTTATACATTGTAGTTCAAACCTGAAATAGGTAGATTCTTTATTTACTGGCAGTGCATTGGGATTTGTTGTGGGGCTCACCTACTGAGTACTTTTGTGCTCACGCCTATCTTTTACCTTTTCAGTTGCAGGTTCCTTGTGTTCAGGTTTTCCTAGCTTGATTCGCTCAGTGCGGGAGCGACGTTGGTTGTAGTTGGGTGGTGACCGCGAGGTCACGTGGAGGTATGTCGTGGTGTAGGTTTGTTTATGTCTTTAGTGTCTGTTTGTTTGTTTAGTTTATATTATTTCTTTCGATCCTGTTTTTAGCTTGGGCTGAAATCGTTCCCAACGATTAAAGTTTCAGTGCCCGGACCTTGTTTCCATCCCGGGGGGATCGGGAACGCCCCTCGGGACTTGCCGCGGACCGGCTCGGGTGACCGGTTCAGGGTCGACCCGGGCTGGTTCGTGACAAAATGGTATCAGATGTGGTTCTTGTTATTTGGGTTGTCCGGTAGAAGGAGATTAGGACTGTCGGAACTCGAGGGGTAGGTACGGGAAGAGTGTCGCGAACTCTTGCTCGCACTGATCCTCGAGTTACCAGGTGTAGTTCGAGAATTGTGTCCTTGTCTTTCATGGTTTGTCTTGGATTGAGAGATGATAATGGAGGCAAGCCGACGTTACATCGTAATCTCACATGGAGTAGTGACCCATGTGGAGTCCGCGTACGTGGTTTGAATTCCTCCTAGTGGTCGACGCTGACTTGGGACATGGCCCACTACCATGTCACCAGGTTGATTGTGACTACTAGTCCCTCATTTCTGTGATTGATGAAAATTTGGATGTTGTTTCCGTTTTGGTCTGTGTGAGTGCGTAGTTGGAAATGAAAAAGGTTTTTGAAAAAAAAGTTGGACTGGTTTCTTTTAAAGGACTTTAAATGTATAAAATGGGTTTTGAAACTGAAATCTCTTGATTTGAAAATCTGTTGTTTGCTTGGAATTGGTTAAGAATGATTTGGGGTGAAACCTCAGTTCCTCTTTATGAACGTTTGCACATGTGTGAGAATGCATGGAAAGTGTGTGTTGATGCACGTATGGATGGAATGTGGATGAAGACATGTGCAACGGTTCATGAGATTACCTGGGTGTGTATTTGAAGTTAAAGGATTGAATTTGTTTTCTAAATTTGGTTTTAAATGAAAATGGTTTTGGAACGTTTTTGGTTTGAAAGTGGATTGATTTTTAGAAAGTGATCTTGAAAAAGGGTGGTTTTGAAATCAAAAATGAAAAGGGAATTTTAAAGAGGAGATTTTGTTTTGGGTTGTGTTGTATTTGTTCGATCCTTGTGCTACTTGTTTTGATGAAGACACTTTTACTGATGTCGCTTCGGTTTGTTGTTGGTTTTGGCTTTGTGTTTTATATATCGCTCGGGAAATGCCTCCCAGAAAGGTCTCTAAGGATTCGGATATGTCATGCCCAGTTTTTAGTCCTCCTCAGACTCTGCCTATTCTCCATGGTGATCAGGGTCCGTTAGAAGCAGTGAAATGGCTCGAGGAAGTGGAACGTGTCTTTAGAATATTGGGATCTCCCGATAGTGTTAAGGTCCGTGAAATTATGGAGTTGTTTGAGGGTCCAGCTCTGGACCAATGGAAGAGGGTTACCCCATCATCAATGACAGGTGAAATGACGTGGGATGTCTTCAGAGTTGTTTTCATCCAATGGTTTGTACCTGAGGAAGTGAAGCTGAAGAAAAAGAGAGAGCTTGTGCATATTCAACAAGGTCAACGGACGGTGAAGGCATATGTTGACCATTTCAAGGAACTGATTCTCTTTTCTCCAGAGGTAGCGTCGCATGATCTCATGAAGGTCTCTCTTTTCTCTGGGGGTCTTTGTCCAGAGATCAAGAAGCGAGTCCTCCCTTATAAAGACCTTTTGTTTCGAGAAGCTGGTGGAGGAAGCTTTCTTGGCTGAGTTGGATTCCGGTGTGCGGGTTGTTAGTGCTTCAGCATCCACAGTAGTTTATAAGAGTTCCTCCTCGGGTGTGGAAAATATGCCAGATATACCTGTTCCTAACGAGTTATCCCCTTTGGTCCCAGCTTCCAGTTCATCAGATCTTTCGATGGTATGCTTTCAGTGTGGTCGTTTCGGGCATTTAATGCCGTCTTGTCGCAACCCTCCGAAGACGTGTCATCGATGCGGTTGTCTAGGTCATCTGGAGAAGTTTTGTAGGAAGCGTCGCTTGAAGAGGACGCTGTGATGGGAGAATGTCAGTACCTGACTGTGAGGCAGAAGATGTTTCAGCCATCAGAGCCCCAGCCACAAGTCTCGGGGTGATGCTCGCGCACAGTCAGGAGTCCCCAGGGGTGAGAAGCCTTGGTCCATGTTTTGTGTTCCGTGTTGATGGTGGAACAATTAAAAACCTCTTTCATACTTGTTTTCCGGCTACTAAAGTTTCAACAGCGTTGTAAATGTGTTGTTTTTCTATAAAGTGGTGATGGACTTGTTCTATGATAAATCTAAGCGGACTTGTCGTGTGAATGTAATATTCTAAATCGGGTGTCCTTCCTAAAAGTGTGTTTGACTCTCGTGTGGGTTGACCTTTGTTTAGCAATGCTCATTAGATGTGGTTGTGTTTCATGGATTTCAGTGGGCCATGTTTTTGACTCGATGTTTTGGTTTAGGGTTTTCGTGGGTTTTCCCTGGTGTTGAAGGATGTTGACTCTAGTCGAGGATTCAATGTCTCGACGAAGGTGTTGTTTCAATCGTGCTATAAGAGTTGGTTTGAATCATTTGGGAGTTCCCGCGTCGACCCCCTTTAATAGGTGTTTTCCATTTAAATGGTTAACTTTTCTGCACAAGTTGAGCTCTTGTGGTGGGGAGAACCCTTCGTGTTCTCCCTCAATCTCGGACCCCAGTTTTCTCTTGAATCGGTCGGGTGTGACCTGTGTAGAGTAAGGTCATCTCCGAGATTCTCAGTTCTCCCTGGTACCTTTAGTTCCGTTGAGGCATGAACATAAATTTTGATCAACTTTTGGCCTGGTGACTTTCTGGGGGCAGAAAGTGTCTGTGGTGGGGAGAATTGTCACACCCCGACCGCAGATACCCTTATCTTACTCTTTTCTTGGTCTCGGTCTGAATTTTTAACGTTTATTTGTGTTGAAGGGTTTCGCGCCAGTGCGCGGTCATCGCATCGTTAGCGGTGACCGTGCGGCTGGCCCGGGTGACTACGTGTTCGCCCGACGTTTAAATTTGAGAATTTTATGTTGTCATTTTATTATTATTATTATTATTTATTATTATTATAAGTTTTATTATTGTTATATAAGTTTTGTTATTATTAATATTATAAGTATTATTATTAGTATTATAGTGTTATTATTATCATTATTATTACAATTATTATTATTATTATTTTATCATATATATATATATATATTTAACCCTAAAACCTACCCTAATCCCTTTACCCAGCCGCCACCCCCCTCACCTCTCTCTCTCTCCATCCCCTCTACCTCACCGCAGCCTGCAACCGCCCCTCTCACCGCACACCCGGCGGCCTCCTCCTTCAGCGCCGCCCCGGCCGCCCTCTCCCCTGCACACTCCAGCGTCCGGCGGTCCGATCGCCGCCCTACTCCGCCCCTACTCCACCCCGGTGCGCCGTCCGCCGCCTCCGCCCTCTCGCCGTCCGACTCCCCTGCGCGCTGCGCCGTCTCGGCTTCCCCGGCCTTCTCCACCTGTTCCCATCACCGACCCCCCCCCCCGGCGGTCCTCCCGCGTGCTCCCCGCTCCCGGCGTCCCCCGTTCCTTCCCGCACCGAGCCCGCACCCGGCCTCCCTCCGACCCCGTCGCCGGCGCTCCGCCGGCCTTCCCTCCCTCCGGCCGCCTGCTCCTCCGCCCCGGCCTCGGCCGCTCCCTCGCGCGGCTCCTGTTCCGGCCAAACCCCACCTAGCCCCTGCTCGCCCGGCTTCCGTCGCCACGCTCCTCCAGTCGCGCGCTGCACCGACCTCCGCCCCATGTTCGTCATCCCGGCTCCCCGGCGCCCGTTTCCCTTGCTGCACCCACGGCCAGCCCGGCACCACCCTGCTGCTCCGGCGTCTCCCTCGTCGCCGTCCCAGCGACCCGACCCCCTGCTCGCCGTGGCCGGCCGCACCCAGCCGCGCCGTCCCCGTTCTCCATCCCAGCCGTCCCGGCTCCCGCCTCCGCCTCCCGTCGAGCCGGCCTCCCTGCTCCGTCGCCTCCCGCACGAACTCCCCCCCTGTCCCGGCCTGCCGACCTCGTCCGACGACCCAGCCGCCGGCCTCCGCCCTTCTCCTCCGCCTTGCGCCGACCCCGCGCCGCGCCTCCTCCTTCCTCTCAGCCGCGCCCGGCCACCCCGTTCCGCCTCTCCTCCTGCTGTGAGTTTTGTTTTTATTTTGTTTTTATTTTGTTTTATTTTATTCTTTGTTTTTATTTTGTTTTATATATATAATGTTTTAATATTTTTACCATGTTAATAATCTTATAATTATTTTATTATTATTAGGTTATTATTATTATTATATTATTATTATTATTTATTATTAATATTATTATGTTACCATTATTATTATCATACTATTATTATTATTGTTATTATTATGTTAATATTATCATTTATATTATTATATCGTTATTAAAATTATTATTATGTTATTATTATTAATACTATATTATTATTATTATTATTATTATTATTATAAATATATTATTGTTTTAATTATTATTATATTATGTTGTTATTTTTATTATTATATTATGTTAATATTACTATTTTTATTATTATCATGTTATTATTATTATTATTATTATTATTGTTATTATTATAATTATCATTGCGCTATTATATTTATTATTGTTCTTGTTAGTATTATGTCAATATAATTATTCTTATTAATATGTTAATATTATTGTTATGATATTATTGTTACTCTTATTATTATTATATTATTATTATGTCATAATAATAATAATTATTATTATTATTATGACATTATTATTACTACATTTTGGTTATTATTACGTTATTATAATTATTATTATTATTAGTATGTTGTCATTAATGAGCCTGCTTAACGGCCTTTTTTTAGGACGAGTTTGACGGCGCTAGACGCTGCAACCTTTACGCAACAGGAGTTTCCATTCGCGTCGTTCTTCGTTCCGATCCAAGGTAGGTCTCCCTATGCACTTGCCTCTAAATTAAGAATTTATTTATTCCTTGTCCTTTTATTGAATTTCAGTAAAATTAAAAAAAAATAATATTAAGTAGTTTTTATAATGTGGTGATTTGCTGAGAATGCAAACTGTTTAATTCTAGCATTTCATTAAAAGTGTTTTCTTGGTTCAATTGTGGGATTTCACAGTAATGTCGCTAAATGGTTCTTCCTGAGTAACGAAAGACATGTTGAATTGGGTTTTGAAATGTTTTTGGCATGTGTAAATTATTAAATGTACTGTTTGTGGAAAATGGTGTTTTCTTATAACCTTGATTAGAGAAAACATCAGTGACCCTTTGAAATTGTTTTTGGAAACTTTACGTGTGGTTCTTGGTTGACGAAAGATGTTTTCCCTTGTTATGTTATTAAAAATAATGCTTTATGGGTTGTGAATGTTGTTTATGTTCTTGTTTGAGTGTTTCCAAAAAGGGGTTTTTGCGAAATCATTAGGTAATGACAATTATATTTTCAGAAAGGTATTTTTGACGTGCGTGAGTTTTGGAATATTGTTTGGGTGTGGAAATGGTGACTTTTGTGTGCGATATCTTATTTGGCCTGCGATATGAGGAAGAAGTATACTATGTGAATGTGAAGCTTGTTTGAGCACACGGGAAACCCTGGGTATCTAGGTGGGCGGACTAGAACTAGTGCGCTAGTGAGCCGGATGGGTGTCGTCCCTGTTTCACTTAGCTAGATTGACGATTGCAACACAAACTAAACATATGATATATGAGGGTCGTGGCCTTCTAAGCCACGTGTTCTGAGGGTCGTGGCCTTCTAATCCACGTTTTCTGAGGGTCGTGGCCTTCTAAGCCACGTTTCACCGAGACACGAGGTTCTAGGGTCCCACGCGAGCTAGGTGAACCTTAGCGGATTTACCCATAGTGCTCTACCATCTCTGGCGTGGTGCCTTCCGTCGGCATACGGGGGACCACTTGGGTGTGAGTGTGTGAGTTTGTGAGTATGTGTGTGTGTGTGTGAGTGTGTGAGTGTGTGTGTGTGCCCACGGTTATTGCTGATAACTTCTGGTTTATTTTTTACTTTCACTTGGTTTTTCCTTGCCTGTTTACTTCTACTTGCACTTGTTTTCTTTCCTGCTTATTTACTTTCAGTTCTTCTTTACCGCTTGTACTGGTTGCTTTGCGAAAATGGTTCTCAAATAAAAATGCGTTTTTCTCTTGTGTAGTAAAACTGAAAATGTAACACTTCTTTGTCGTTCAGAACGAATTTAGAATCAATGAAAAGAAATTCAACTTTTGAAAAGGAATAAGTGTAATGGCTCGTGTTTAGTTTTTCAAGTGAAACATTATAAAATCATACTTTTATACATTTTAGTTCAAACATGAAATAGGTAGATTCTTTATTTACTGGCAGTGCATTGGGATTTGTTGTGGGGCTCACCTACTGAGTACTTTTGTGCTCACGCCTATCTTTTACCTTTTTAGTTGCAGGTTCCTTGTGTTCAGGTTTTCCTGGCTTGAGTCGCTCAGTGCGGGAGCGACGTTGGTTGTAGTTGGGTGGTGACCGCGAGGTCACGTGGAGGTATGTCGTGGTGTAGGTTTGTTTATGTCTTTAGTGTCTGTTTGTTTGTTTAGTTTATATTCTTTCTTTCGATCCTGTTTTTAGCTTGGGATGAAATCGTTCCCAACGATTAAAGTTTCAATGCCCGGCACTTGTTGCCATCCCGGGGGGGATCGGGAACGCCCCTCGGGACTTGCCGCGGACCAGCTCGGGTGACCGGTTCAGGGTCGACCCGGGCTGGTTCGTGACATTTAGTTTTAGCCTTCTTAAATGAATTAGAATTATTTAATGCTCTAGTTCAATATGTTAGACATGACTGAGACATTGTTCAAAACTTCATAGGTTTTGTGACTTTTTTTCATTTCAATAAGATGGAATATTCTAGGAATTTTTTTTACTAGTTGTGTTCTTTTGTTGTAAGTGGCATGTGTTATTACATGTGGGTCCCACTTCCTTCTTGTGTTATGATAAATAATATGTTTCTGAGAAAAAACATCACATAATATCTTAAAACCTATGGTTACCTAACCACTCAAAAAAGGTTCATTGTTTCTTGATTGGCGCATTATGGGTCATCTCAAGAGCAGCGTGACCTCAGCGTTATGAGCTCTATATGAGAATTGTACCGTTGAGCTAGAAATCAAAATTTTAGTTGTCTGAGTGATTTTTGGAAATGTTTTAAAAAGTATCTTGTGATGTAACTCTAGCAATATAGTTTAATTTGGGAAATATGTATTATTTTTATAACATTGATGGACTTGACTTGGTATGAGCATCACGTGAAAATCAGAAAGTGAATCTGACCATAGAACACCCAAGTATTCTAAAAGAAGAAAATTATATTTGATATCATAAAGAAAATTCAATTATGATTTTTTTCATGCATTACATGGAACAATTTTATATATTTAATTTCACATAAAACATAGTTTATCCTTTGTTTCATAGATCCTAAACTTTTTTTATTCATGGATAGCTTATTCAACACGAAACACTGAACCTGAACGACCTAAGATATATCTTACCATTCTATCATATCCCTTAAATTGGTAGGTATGAATATTATTGACTACTTTATGAAATATATTAATATAAATATATGTATTATTCAATATCAATTATTCATATAATTTTAGTTAGTAATCAATCAATTTTTAGTAATGTGGTTTTCTTCTTCAATGTTACGTTTTCTTCAAAAATTATTTTCATTAATTTCCATGAAAAAATATTATAATCAATTTTTTATAACGTTTAGATAATTTATTTGATTAAATGAATTATATTATTTAAATATTAATACCAAATTTATGTTATGATGAAATTTGTGTATTTTTCTGAAAAGATATAATTTTTTATTAATATTGAAAAATAATGATTTTTAATTGAACAATGTCATTTTTTTAATTAATATATATAATTAATATATATATTATATTTATGATAATGTACAATTAGTTCAATTTTACTTCTTTTAATCCATGTTAGGTCATTGGAATCAATTATGTAATGAAATTGAATATAAAACATTGTAAATTATTGAACTTTTTGGATTTTAAACTCTTATTTGGCATTGCCTCTTCATGATTAATATATAATTGAATGTTCTCAATTTAATTTGAAAAAATTGGTTCTATATTTTGAATAATTTAATTGTATAATATATAAAAAATTCATCTTAATTTTCAACTTAATAATTGGTCAAAACTGTTCAAATTATTTACAACGACTAATGTAAAAACAATATCACCAAAGGATAAAATGTTCAACATAATGGGGGAAATGACCTAGAAACAGTTCAAAAACCCATTTTCTAGAAATATATTGACCCTTCCGAATATGGGATAAATTTCTCTGATTTTGTTGGACCCTTTCCTTGAAAGTAACCTATATAATAATTTTATTAATGTAAAATAAAAACGATCATTTTCATTAAATTTATATAAAGCTTCACATATGTGAAAAAATATAGGCTTAGTAATAAATATTATTTTGATATATAAATTAGTTATTTATATCAAAATAATTTCTTTTAAATTTTTATTAATTCATTAATTAGATGAAATATTATAGAATCTCTGAGGCATTAATTATTTAGTTAATAATTAACTAAAATAAATGATATAAAAAATATGAAAACTAGTAAACTGAGTAAATTGTTGTTGTAAATTAATTTTTAATATTAATGTATAATTTTATTTCTTTTTTTGTATAATTGATTCTATTTAAATCATTTTAATTTTATTTCTTAAATTCAAATCTAGTATTTATTTTCAAAAATAACAAAAAATCTTTTTTTAATAAATATATTTTATTAACTGATTTAAAATTTTAAAAAATATCTTCATTAAAGTGATATTTAAATGTTAATTATTATAATATGTAACCCATTAAGGGACACATTTTTCTTTTATAAACAATATATTGATATTTTTTTCATAAAAACATTTTTAGTGGAGTTTAGGATAAATAGGTGTTTGCATGTTACTTACAACTATGTTAAAACTGATTTTCAACACACATTGTATATTTTTTTTTTGATAAAGCTGATTTAATATTAATATTATGTGGTTATGAGTTATCTAATATTTATTCTCTTAATTTAGCTTTGTTGTATGAATAATTTTGATTAGAAACTAGTTGGAATAATGGAAAACGAAAAAAAATAAAATGGAAAATTAGCAGTTAAGGATCATGATATTTAAAAATGTGTTTTAATGTTTGGTGGTGTTCATTATAGGATATATCATATGAAAATATATTTATTTGTCTATTTTGGTGATACATAGGTAATATTGACCTACCATTATTGAATACATCTAAGTATTTACAATAATGTTACTCATCCTCAACTATAAAAGGGCACTCACACTCCTCAATTCATCAAACCAATAAAACATTTGGATAATAAAAATTCTACACAAATCACATCAAATATCCCAAACCATATCCTATATTATTTTATTGGGAATTATTCCATCATTTCAAGGATTTAGTTCTAATCTATGGACGATACTAAAAGAAGATGTAATGTTTTTCAAAGAGCACCGTTATTTTACTTCATTCACCATATCGTTTGATTTTTTTATACTGGGATGATAAAATAAACTCAATATAATTGTCATAATCATATTTTATTATGTTATGGTTAATACATACAACATCATGAACTTTTATTTAATTGGTTATGAAATCATCATTCATGTGTACATCAGACTACTGCCTTACGAAATGATGTCATTCGTGTTTCCAATACCACATATCATGGTCAGGTATGATAATGGATAAAATGTTTATAGATGATATTTATTTAATAATTGTTATTGTGGACTGATCATATCATATATACCCTTTTAATTCCATACTATAGGGGATACGACAGCGTCACTCATGTGTGCGGCAGACTACCGCCTTGTGAAGGGATGTGATTATGTTTTCACTAACACATTACATGGAAGGTAATAAGTGAAAACCTAATAAATATATGTGATATAAATTAAATATTTAGGATATTAATAACATATTTATCATTATATTATTTTATTTTATCAATTTTCATTTACTATCTCACTCAATGGAAAAAAATGATAGTGTCGTCTGTGGACGTGTGGAGTACCACCTCCTTGAAGTGTTGTGATTCAAATTTTCATATATACATCAAAATAACAATGTATATAATTAATTATAAATAAATTATATTGTATTTATGATATTATTATAAAAATTTAAATATAAATTTTACTTACCTTTTTCTCATAAAGATCATTTAAAATGGAAAAAATTACTCACCTATATGTAGGACCTACCGTATCCATGATCATAAAAATAATTCAATTTTTAAAAAATTTATTTCCTATTTGGTTTCAAATTTATAATTGATGTATAAATATGGAACTTATATAATGATTATATTTCCTTACATTTTTAAATAATTTCCTATTTATCCATAGTCAGCACACCTAATTCATTCTTTACACAAAAGCTGAATATGATCAAAACATCATATGTAAACATTATTGATAATAAAAATGTATATTAAATGTTAATAAGATAAATAAAATTAATAATAAAATTAAATAAATAATCAGTATCTTCAAAAACTAACTTATGTTTATTTTTTATGATGATAAAGACACATGTGACTTATCGGACTCAATGAAATGGGTTTTCTCATTCCACGTTTATTGTTGTGATATATATCACTTATTCGAAAAATATTTTTGTTGTGTGGTGTATATACTACCAATTATTGTATTTTATTATTAAATTACTAATATTTTAGAGGCTTTTTTATCCATTTTATGATCTATATTTCATAGGGTTAACAGTTATAATGATGCGGAAGCAGTATGAAAAATTGGACTCGTTTTTCCTTTTTTGAGATGTATGTATTGATATGCACCCATATTATTCTACAAGGTGTATAAGCAGACCCAATGAAATTTAATATCATAAATATATTTGTTCTCAAGATAATAAATGTTTAAATAAATTTTATCCTTTCATGGGGATTATGATTCAATGTTACAAATGTCTTAATAGCATGATTTTATAATATCATTGATTATCGTGATTGTTTATGACAATGTCTCCAATGATGAAATTTTATGATCCAAAAATATATAATTCACATTAATATTATTCTAAAAATTTTATTTCATGAGAATATATTTTTCTACTTAATATTCCGCTCTATATATACTTATGAGTTCAAAATAATGTTTTATTAAAAACTATCTTTATTGTTGAAAAAATTATTTCATCTAAAACCATGTTTTCTAAAACTAAATTAAATGGTTTTTGAAAAACATTTTCCTTGGATGCAAGGATATTTTCCTCCAAAAATGTTTTAATTTTTTTTAAAAATACTCATTCATTATATATCATTAGTATTTTAAAAGAAAATTATTTTAAAAATGTTTTAGGATTTCAAAATCAATTTTCAAAATGAAAATAATATTTTTCTAAAAAAATAATGGTATTTTAATAGTATGTCCATTCATAAATATCAAAATCCCAATTTTTTTACTAATTCTATAATGAAGACATATTGATATTTCTCTATATGGATTATGTTTTTTTTGAATTTATTATGACGAAACCTATTTCTTCTTTGTAGGTTACACATGTTTCAAAATGATTATATGGAACCTGTTTATTTTCCACAAGATAATCTTGTTTTCTAAGACATTGACATTAATCCAACATCTATTACATGTAGTAATCAATTTATCTAAGAATAATGATTTTTCTATTAGATTTATGATGAAATTATTGCTTCTTTACTTTATTCATGTTGTGGTTCATGGATATTATGTATGATTTGGTGTCCAATATTGCACCAGATGTGCTCGTTATATCTTATATAGTGGGTGAACCCCGATAGCGATCAAATTAATTAAATAATGTAACATATATTGATATAAAGGGTGGGGTTTACCTAATGGTTTCTTCTCTCTATTAAATTAGGCTGTAACAATTTCATTCACAAAATTTACATGAGTAGTAATGAAAAATGTTCCAAGATACCATTACATTTTTATTATGATTTTGATATATTTGGAATGTTTCACATGATTGAGTTTGATATGACATGGCACATGATTGCTGATTTTGATGACCCTTTTCTTTTACAAGTTTTCATATTTCAATATCCAGGTATTGATTGGTTTTAGTTATTTTATTATTCACTCATTCACTCAAAACATGTTTCCTTTCCCACATGCATTTTTTATGATCATTGATGATATTCAATTTCTAATGGTTATGTTTACCATTATTGATCATTTTAGATCACACTTCATATGTTTCCTTTTCCATGGGATATAAAAAATGATTTTTAATCCATTATTTCGATAAGTGATTTCAAATGTATAATGATGATGAATTCATGTGAAATAATAATACTAAGGTTACATGGGAGAGATTATTATTTAACGACATGGGTATTTTCTATGTCACGAACTAAACCATATTATCATCCCACCCGACACCCAGCCTGGCTCGTGACATGAACCAACGAGCATTCTTGATCCCCATGGCCTTGAAACTAGTTATTGGGTGTCAAAAATGTATTTTGGGAATTATTTCACTGAATTATATAAGCATATGTAACTAAAAAATATAAAAAATACATATTGGAATAATCGAAACCTGACAAGGTAAAACAATTTCAGAATTTAATTTTTATGGTAATAAACATAACCCAAATGATCTAAAATAATGTAAGCAATGAAAATATCACAAATAAAACATTTAAATATAAGAAAATCCATTTGAAGCAACCACCACCAACTTGCAATAAGAGAAATATTAGAAAGTGGAACATCAACCATCATCATGATGCATCTTTCCATTACCTGGGTCATACAATTAATATTCTATATACCCCCAAATGTGTATGTAGGGAGTAACCCAAAGCCCAATTAGATGACACATAATGAAAAATACTTCATACTACGACATTAGAGGATAATTTAACATTCCCATTTATAAATTTTTTTTTGAAACATATCCAATTTTTTTAAAAAGAAAATACTTTTTCTGAAAATCACTTTTAAAGGTAAAATTACTAAAGGAAACTATTAATAAAATAAGTAGACATTAATAACGAAATACAGTCATGGTCCACCATCTATTGATGAATGCAATCAAATCTCATAACTCCCAACTCAAAAAGAGATCCATTGAAAAATCCCAAAGGGTTATATTGCTCGGGTGTGATAGGGTAACCTTATACCTCAGTGAAAGGTGGTATTGAAACCACAACAATCAATTTTCCCATGAACATGACACCAGATGGTGACACATCATAGGTTCAATTGTCCCCAATCATCATCAATTTTTAGTTATTGATGTACTCATCAACCTAGTTTAGAGAAACTCATGCATTCTACAACCAAATAATTGGCATACTAGATCTAGTAAGCCCACCTAGATACCTTGTAATCCCATATTCTCAATATCATTTCACTTATTACTAAAACCACTACATTTCCAAGTTATGGACAAGAATTCCACCATTTTCATAAAAAACCTTACATTTCACACAGAAGAAAATCAATTCAAAACACATTTTCACCACTTCAAAATTTCAATATAACCCCATTTAAGTTAATTATAGAATGTATGAAAATCAGTTTAACCATTTACATGGGCCAATAACATTTTCCAATCAACACACAAGCCAGGTTATCTCTTTAAAAAATGATTTTCATCATTTTCATAGTTTTGAAAACACATTTAAAGGTGAGAAATAAAATCTAAAAAACACCTAAGAAATTAATTATCATTAAAAAAACTCATTTTAAACACATTCACACCTCAGGTTCCCTTGAAAACACATTTTTCTTCCCTCAAACAATTCATAAAACACTCCCATGATGCACCATAATATGGAAAACATGAAAATAGAACCATTAACATTATAAAATACACATTCATCTTATATCCTTGGTAATATAATTCAAAAAAATATTTTAGACCTCACCTATCAATCATAGAACATATTTTTAAAATTAATTAAGAATGCTAAAATAGACATCAAATGTCAGATCATGGAACCGCCTACCTCAACTATAGAAACTTCTATAAATTTGTGTGTAAATGCAACTGCACCACCAAAAGACCTTGAAAAGTCAATATCCAACAAATAAAAACAATATTGAACCGTAAAAATCCATATTCAACCCCAAATAGATCATCACTCTTCCCAGAAAAACAAAACCCCCTCAAATAAGAGGAGAAAGCGTAGAAAAGTGGGGAGAAATGGAAGAGAAACCACTTACTTAGTGATTTAGTAGACTGTCCATGACAAATCCACCACATGATTAGATATATATGGGAACCATGAGATGGGGAGGAGGCACACAGGTCTAGAAATTATTAATGTGGAAAGACGGGTGGATTTTGGGTCCAAACCATAGAGGACAAAAATGGGATTTTAAAATTTTTAATTACCTTTACATCGTGCACGTTATGCCAAACCGTACACCCCTCTATTTCTGTGATTCAACTACCACATGATATCCCCACAGGACCTATCATATAATTTTAACATTAAGAGATGGATTTTGCCTAAAAACCATGACCTTCACACAGTTACCTCTGTAGGGGCGCACAGTTTCCCCTAATAGTGTGCCAATCATGCACCATAGGCTATGTGGCCCAAATTACCAAATTTTCACCCAAATTAAAACAAATAAACTCCAAGAAATAAACAAAGATAAAATATTCATATAATATTGCCTAAAAATTTCAAACCCATCACACTTAGTAATTGAGATAAAAGTAAAGACACAAAAATAAACCAAATCAAAAAAAGAAAATAAAAACATGGGTGTGACAATTATCTACACCATAATGCTTTCTGACCCAGGGAATCCACAACAATTGATCACCCAAAAATCCAATAATCCTATACCACATAAAGATATTCCTAAAAATTTCAAATGAAATTAATGAAAAAACACAACAAACAGAAAAAGAGGTTCATAAGTATGAACTCTGGATGCCAGAATGGTCTTCCTACCATACACTTTCTCCCCCCCAAAATATAAATATAGTCCAGATGATTGATAAAAATAAATATGGATTCTCACAATGCAAAATCCAACCTATCAATTCAAAAAACTTCATGAATTACATTAAAAACTCATATAATTTTTCTAAAATGAGAAAATGAATTCAAACCACATCTGAGTGACTACTTCCACAACATTTCTTGAGCAAACCCAATGGGAATGCTCCAACCCCAATGTTTCCTCAAGGAAGGAAAATGAAATTAGATATCTCTTAACATGATTTCCCACTAAAATCCCAACACTAAAAACTAAACCATATAATACAAATGGGGTGGCCCGAATGGATTTCCCCCCATTTGAAACAAGATAGGACTAATATTCTCCACATAGAATTTCAATAAGACCCATGGTGTGTCTCCCCTCCCTGAGGTCCAACCACAATATCCATTTAGCATAGATTGACAGGGAAAACCCTACATGATACTAACTTGTAACATATCACGTAGACTAAAACTGAAACTAATTTAAATGGTTGATCATAAAAGGATATCCTCGTCGACATCTTCATCCAAAATGTAATAGCCACTGGAGTTCAAGAAAATGTGACAACCACACCACATTTAAAACAATGAGGAACTCATCAATAAATAACGGTCATAGTGAATAAATAGTCCAGCATGCTGCTTCTTGAAAAATTGTACCTTTTCATGAACAAAGAATTATTACTGATAACCTTAAATTATTCCCATATAAAACTGGGGACTAATCCGGACCAAGGTCCTTTACACCCCATGCAATTACTGACTGTAGGAAAGCTTCTCTCCAAGACCTATGTCCAAAGCCCTAATATTTGATTAATAACTTTCTTAATATATATAAGCTAAAAATGTACATCCAAAACACCCTCTTTTGTGTCAGTAGTGGCCTTACAATAACCCTAGTGGAACCAATGGACCACTAAATATCGTGGAAGTCACTTCGCCTCAACATGAAACATAACCAAGGTAATGACATAGAAATTTTACATGTATCATCCTCTATCACCTAAAATGATAAAAAATAATAATATGTAATACATGGGAGACTTCTATTTAAAATAGTATAATTCATAATATTTTGGAATAATAACATGATTCCATTAAAATGGTGTTTCTCAAAATATTCCATGACATGCACCTTTTCATTTTAAAACATATAAAATACCACAAAACACCACCAGGATCACAAATTACCAATGAAGATGAATTACAAATAATGTTACTTTAATTTGAGCCTCAAACCACACACTATTTTGGTAAATGGACACAACAACTTCTTATATCCATATTTCCTGCACTCAAGGAATGACAAGCCCCGTCTCTTAGAAGAAACTGATGCAAGATCCAACAACCTTTTTAGACCATGGTCAAGACCAATAGCCATGGGACACTTTCCACTCATGTAATATCTGTTCCCCACTTCCAGGATTGTCCTTCAAGCATAAAGGTGTAAACCTCGCCTATAACTCTATAGACAACTCAAGGAAACTATACTTTCATTTAATTTTTCATGTCCACTCATTCACTTCAAGAGGATTCACATCATCATAAATGGAATGAGAATTTATCTTATAAAACAAAAGAATAATGTTAATTTATTTATCTAATAGAGGGACTTCTAATGATAAATAACTTGTGGCCTCACCTCACGAATCCATCAAATCATTTTGTAAAAAACACCAGCTGACAAGGGAAATCTAAGAATCAATCAATCTAGACTATCAGTCAAAAATCACCAGAAACAAACCCTAAACACACAAAGTGAACTAAATAAAGGATCCCTTGAACACTTTTCACTAGAACTCAAAAAAAATTATTTCAAAATCATTTCATTGACAGAAAATCACACATGAAACACCATTCAAGAAGAATGGTTCACGAACTCAAAACACCTCCCTCGAAAAGAACCCAAAACACTAGGATACACACCACATGTCTACTAGTTATCAATTAATAACATTTCCTCTTAAAACTCTTTTTCAAAATAAACCAAAAATTTATGGTTTCACACTCACAAAAGTTATTTCATGGAGTCTCAAACATGCACATGCTCATGATATATGGGGAATTGATCATCTTTTCCATACATATTCAATGGTTTGGGTCAATTATTAAAATACCCCAGGTCAAAAAAAAAACAATCCAATTTTTGAAAAAAACATTCCACCAATGCTTTTGACTTCCAAAAATTCATAAAACATTACAATAGTTCACTAACCACCAAATCTAAAACCAGTACAATTACGAAAAATAAATCCAAAACATTACTTCATTTATCAAATTAAAATTAAATAGATTTATTCAAAAAATTAAAACTCATTCCATTAAAAATATTTTGGACAAATCGACAAAAACACTTAAAATATATTTGCAAAACTAGCATTCAAATAGTTTATGTTTTCTAAATAATAAATTTTTATAAACCATATGTTAAAATTGTGAAAATCCAATTGATGTTGAACTCATCCCCCATTTATTCAATTTTAATTTAATAAACATTCCATTTTCAAAATCCTTCTTCGAAATGATTCAGGACATCAATTTTGCATCTTTCCTTGAGAAAAACCTATCCTTTTTAAAATTGATTTTTTCACAATTGAAAAATAAGGGGTCCCGACATAGTTTTCAAAACCCTAAATGACAAAATACAATTCATAAAGGAAGCTATTGTTGGTGGGTGACATGATAATATAGTTCAAGTCAATATTCAAATCACACTACCATCATAGATTTTAATCTAGGACAATGTTCCTTGCTCCACATAGCTTTCCAGGCCCTGCGACCTCGCAGAGACAATTTTCCCAACTATTTTTTCAAATCCCAATCACAAAACAACCTCCAAGAAAAATAGAGATCAAATGAAACAAGAATTTACGTGGTATCTTGTGTCCTCTCATTACGGGTGTTGGCCAAGAACCTAACTCATAGTCAAAAGATCGTTCCTCAAAAATCCTTACTGAGGACTACTGAAAAACTTCCCCAAATAACATGACAAAAAAATAAGGCAGCCTCCTCTAATACCATTTAGTCACAAACCACGTTGGATTGACATCCATCCGAACACCCTACTCAACAAGTTGTATATCTTGAAGGGTATACCGGATCCCCTCTAGATATAAACTAGTTTCCATGTTTCAAAAAACTACTATTTAAATGATTACACCCGATTATATAATCATATATAACAAACAAAAATAAACAAGACATAACTAAATAACTATAACCAGTCAACCTACAATAATTCATAGATTAAATTTCTACATATTTAAACTAATTCCATATGGTCTACAACAAAATGGGAAAAATTACACTATCACAAAACCACCATGTAGCTATAGGATCATCCTCCTCAAGCCAAAACCACCAACCTGAAACTGGACCAACACTAGAAACTGATACCACCAACATCACCATGATGCATCATGCCTTTACCTGGTTCATACAAAGAAATGTCTAAATAAACCTAATATTGTATGTAATGTGGGAGACGAAGCAAAATAGGATGCCCAACAATGAATAATATTTCATGTAATATGATTATAACAAAATTTAACATTCTCATTTACATAAATTACTTTCAAACATTTCAATGAAAACATTTTAATGAATAAACATTTTCAGAGAAAGACTTTTAAAAGAAACATTTTAAAAGGAAAATTTTTCTATATTAAACTTTCTATTAAAATGATATACACTCAAGGTCCCCCATAAAATGATGGATGGAACTACATCACATAACTTCCATGTCACAAGAGATCACCATGGGAAATACCTCAAGGTAATCTAGCTTATTCAAGAAACTAAAACCTCATTATATGGTGAAACGTTGTATAAAACACACAACCATTAGTTTCCTCATGAACTACACACTAATAGGTGACACATTATGGACCTAGTGGTCTCTAATTATCATTAATATTAGGTTAGTGTTGTAATCATCAATACTTCTAAGTGAAATCAGGTCATTCAACTTTTTAATCACTACCAATATATATCTATTCAACCCACCTAGACACCTGATATTTTATTATTCTCACAACCATATCACATATTACAGAAATCACCACATTCCCAAATTCATTCAAAGAGATAATCCCATTTTGAATAACAAAACACCTTCTATTTCAAACATGCCATATCCATTTTAAAAACATTTTCACTTCATTCCTAAATAATGAAACCCCCTTTAAATTACAATTAGAATGTAACATAATAAATTTATCTATTTGCATAGTCCAATAAGTTTTTCAAATAAACAACACCAAAGTTTCTCTTTTTGATACTGCCTTCTCATCATTCTCATAACATTCAAAACACATTTAATGGTGCACAAAAAATACAACAAACCAAAGAAAATAATTTTACTTTTAAAACCCTTTTTAAACACATTCCAAACTCATGTTTCATAGAAAACACAACTTTCCTCCCTCAAACACTTCGTAAAACACTCTCAAGAACCACCACAATAATAAAAACATGAAAAAATAACCATTTCCCTTATAAAATCTAAATTCATCATATGCGAATGTAAAAATAATTCCAAAAAGTTAACAACAAAAAAAATAAAATAGAGAACATATTTATAAACTCAAGAATGAAAGATAAAATCAAGTAAAAATGATGAAGCATTGAACCACCTACATCAAGTGTAGAAACATATAGAAATTAGGCCAAAATTGCTTGCTCCCCACCACAAGACCATATCGATGAAATATCTTACCCAAATCATCAATATTTATCCTAAAAAATTAATCTCTAAATTGATCACCCCACCCATTGGAAAAATGAATCCCCAAGAACGGATCGTAGAAACCCGAAAAAAGAGGGATGGATTGATTGATATACCACTGAAAAGGGAATTTAGTAGAGTCTTCATGCCAAATCCACCATAAGTGTGGAGATCAAAGGGATACATTGAATATGGAAGAGTTTCCTATGGGTGGAAATCCCAAATGGGGGATGTGGAGATGACTTACATTAAAAACATAAGAGGAAACAATGGGGTGATAAAATTCTTAATGACCTAATCATTATACATGATTTTCCCATACGGTTTTCCAAACCATGGGGAAACCATTTCCCTCACTCTATATAGGAGGCACTTAACACATGGTTAGCCTACACGCCCTCACTAAGAGTGCATATCCCATGCGGTAGCTCCTTCCAAAAAACTAACCCCAACTGCATGGTTACCAGGGTAGGGGTTTACAATTTCCTTTAAACTTGAGCCATTGGATGTATAGTCCAAATTTCCTATTTTTCTTAAAAAAACCCAAATGGAAAATTTTTGCCTAAAATTAATAGAATACTACCTAAAAATTTCATAACAATTACACATGGTTCATGAGAGAAAAATCAATAAACAAAAATGAACTAGATCCAAAAACAAAAATAAAAACTCATGGCTGACTATTTAAATAAGATTTTTTTCTTAATCATCAAAAACTCTAATCCTAAAGATCAATGAAATTTTAACTAATCCAGTTTTTTCATTTTTTTGATGTGTATTGCGGATGAAAAAAAGGGTCACATTTATCAGCAATAATGTCGGTTATGTAAGGTATATGATTTTAGTACTAGATATATGAATATAGATTCTAGGATATTATAGTTTCTATCAGATGAATGTTTTACATAACAATGGAGATAAATTTTTTTTATGTGTAGTTATATTGATATTTATGGAGAACATCATAGGACTATAATATTATGGTTTATCCAAAGTTAAATGTCTAAAACACCCATTTGATGTTTTAAAAGATGATATCTTAATGTGATTACATACATTTTTTGAGATGTTTTAGTTTATTGATGTATTTGTAAATCCATGGGTCAACATGAAGTTTTATTTAGGATGGAATTATTTTTAATGTTTATAGAAAAAAATGACAACCCATATTATATGTGAAAACAAATCACATCAGATAATGTTGTTGGATTTGATTCCATTCTCGAAGGACGATAAGGTTTTTCTGTCTACCACTGGACTACAAGATGAACTACATATTAAAAAATCTCTTATATTTAAAAAAGAAATTTATTTTGAAAATATATAGGATTTTATTTTATGAACAATGGTTGATTTATGTTGGAATAGTTTATAATCGAATCATTCTGATATTTGGGATTTTAAAATTATCAAGAAATGATTGAATATTTTTAAGGATAGTAATTTATAGAATGATTTTGCTTTCCCTTTGGGTATTAATATTTAAATTTTGTGTCTAATGTAAAAATATGTATTAATTTTTTGAGTTATCTTAGAGTGTTCTAACCATTTTGGTTTTGGATAATTTTTTAAGACAATATAAAAAAGATTTGTTTCCCTTTTCTAGTTATTTGGTATTTAAATATTTATATTTGTACATTAGATTGGAAAAATTCATCTTGAATACTCATTGCTTGGAGAGATGATGGTATAATGATTGAAATTTGTCAACTGATGAAATTATACTCATAACCTAAGTATATTTCCATATTCTATTAATTTATATTATAAGATATTACCTCAACTCTAAGAATTTGTATTTTATGTATTATCCTAGTACCTTTAATTCTAATGAATAAATGGACTTTTTGATCATCACATACTTATGGTTTTGAGGCCCTGAACATTCCATGGATCATTAACTTTCTTGTGATCAATGACAGTAACCACATTATATAATTTTTTTTCCTTTTCTATATTACACCTTATATTCCCTAATTGGGAAACCATGTTATGTGTTATGCCATATGAAATTTTTACATACATTTGTCTCTTATTATAATGATATTTTATTAAAAAAAAATATGATGTCGGTTTAAAAATAAATTGTCTCAAATTTCTTATATATTATTACTCGGATGAATTTCAAATTGGGAGGATGTTATATATTAATGGAGGAGGATTTAACACCCACTGATTTTAAAATAGGAAAATTATATCAAATATCATCCTGTATAGAAACCCAGAGTTTATCATGTGTTAAATGAACCACTATATACATCTTTTATTTCATGTAAAACAATTTTTATCTTCTGTTACATAAAACCGTGAAACATTAATGTTTGATATCATATTTAGCTCAAAACATAGAACTTGAATGACCAATGATATATATTATCACGATTAAAAATTAATTAAATGGAAAGGTATGAATAATATTCACATGTTTATAAAATATATATTTTTTCTAGTCAATATTTATTATAGAAAAATGATTTTCAAATTATCAATCTATTTTAATATAAGTGGGTTTATTTTTCAAAAATATGTTCACTTCTATAATGATTTACATTTATTATCCTGAAAATATATTATAATAAATTTTTTAATATTTTAGAAATTATATATGATAAAATTATTGTTTTTTAATTAGAATAAAAAAATTATTTCGTGGTGTGTTTTTAGTATTTTCCATGAAGGATTCAATTTTTTATAAATAGTGAAAAATATAGAATTTAAATTTAAAATAGTCATTTAATTTATTTTAATTTCAGTGTAATATTTTAATTTCAATTTCACTTATTGCACAATTATTTCAATTATACATATATAAACCCAATTTATGTCATTTAAATTAATATCATATGGAACTTTTATATAATGACATTGTAAATATCTGAAAATTTACGCTTTGAAATCATGCTTTACCACTACCTCTGCAGGACTAAATTGAAAATATGTTCTTCTGCTTTTGTGAATTGAATTTATAAAATAACGGATTCCATATTTGAAATCATCATAATAGTTTATTTACAATAAGGCCAAAATAAGTTTTGACCATAATAATTGATGAAAATTATAAAAATTAATATCAGTAATTATGTTTAAAACAAGTTTACCAACGTATTAAAATATAATATTATGTGGTTAAATGACGTAAAAACATATACAAAACACATGTAATGGACATATTCTGACACTTATGACAATATTATCTATTATTATAGGTTTTTGGAACACATTTCCCCAAAATTGATGTATATAATAAGCTTAGTAATGAAAAGGATAAAAGAAAATCTTTCCATTTCATTTCTACATTGCTTTGTAATAGGGGAAGAAATATTGTTTCGGTTAAAATATTATTTAAAAATATATAGAATATTTTTATATCATGATAATTTATTTTATTTTTTAGAGACTATTTTTTTATTTTAAATACTTAAGAACTACTAACAACTTCAATATTTTTGTTGATAATTAATTAAAAATTATACTATAAATAATAAAAGTGAATTAAATATTTGTGAATTATTGCGTTTCATTATTTTTTAGATTACAATATATCATATAACATAGGTATGAGAATAATATATTAAATTTTCATCATTTTCTTGTTATTTTTTTAATTAAAATTAAATTAATAATATTAAATTTGACAATAATGTTATTTTATAATAACATATATTTAATTTAATGATTTAAATCTATTAAAAAACATTTCTTCTATCGTGTGATTTTTAAATGTTAAAAATTATCAATTGTGTCCCATTAATGGTCTAATTTTTTTATATTGAATATATTGACAACAATTTTTTAAAGTAATATGTTTGCGTGATTATGGTCAAAGTATTGTTTTTCCATGTTCCATGCACTTCGGTGAAATCTAATTTTTAAGACATTGAACATTAATTTTTACACAATTGGATATAATATTTACAATTTTTTGCAAAAATAATCTAATACTTATCCCTTTAATTTATTCTTAACAAATTAATTACTTATATTGGAAAACTAGTTACCCTAATGAGATACCAAATTGAAATATATAAGCAAACAAATGTGTTAAGGTGAAAAAATTAAAACATCTATTTTATTGTGTTTTTGAAGATTTTATTTACCAAATAATCCCTAAAACATTTAATTATCAACTTTTTAGAAATTTTTTGTAATATTGACCTCCTAAGAGTCAATACCTTAGATTATTTACAAAAATGACACTCCTCATCAACTATATAAGGGTACCCACTTGCCTCACTTCTTAATCAATATGAAGAAATTTGTATCTTTTAACCCTATCCAGAATCACATCCCAAATCTCATCCCATAATTATAAATTTCTAATTTTTTGAATAATTCCTAATAGTCATGTTTTTAGTGAAAACTTTATGATGATACCCAACGACGAGATAATGTTATTCAACGAGGTTAATTATTTTACTTCTTTATTCACCACCATCAATTGTTATTATAACATGATGATATAACAACCTCAATTTATTCCTTGTAAATATTTTTTTTGTTTATTTTAAATCCTAAAAACCCACTTATGTCCATGAAATGGGTTACAAAATAATCATTCGAGTGTATGGAAGAAAACTGCCTCATGTAGTGATGTTATTCATTTTTCTGTTACCAAATCTCATAGTTAGGCATAATAATTTATCAGAAGTTATATATTATTTTTATAAGATACTTTTACATTTATAATCATTATATAGTATATATCCTTTTTCATTCCATAACGTTGGGGATACCATAATGGTAGTCGTTTATATAGTGGACTACCGCCTCGCCAAGAGATTTGATTCGTTTTTCACTAACATGTTTCATGGAAGGTAATAAGAGTAAAGATAGTTAATATAGGGTATATACATGAAATATTTGTTATATTAATGATAAATTTATCTTTTTAAATATAATAAATCATTTTATGTCTATTTTTTCACTCACTAGAGAAAATGATAACATCTTTTGTGTATGTGGGGACTATCGCCTCCTCGAAGTGATGTGATTCCTTATTTCATAACCTCGACAAAAGAATGATATATAAGTATATATATATAACATAATACATTGGTATTAGTAAATTTTAATTAACATCATTCTATAATGATCATCAAAAAGGGAAAAGTTACTTAATGCATGTATACGAGCTACCATCTCCATGATCATAATTTTAGTTCATTATTCATAACCAAATTTCATAATTAGTTATAAAATTATAACTCATGTATAAATTAGATAATTATTTCATGATAATTATTCTTTATATGAGTAATTAATGTCCCATTTTTCTATATTCATCCGATGTAATTCATTTTTTTACACAAATGTCAAATATTGTCAAAACATATGATGTATTCTAAATAAATTAAATAATATTTTATAAATGGTAATATGTGAAAAAAATTAAAAATAAACTTGAAATTTTTTCTCATTAATGAATATAATTTACATTTTTTAACTAATCTAGCAGATAATGACACATTTCAAAAGGAAGACTCATGGTATGGGTTTTTAACATCTCATTTTAATTTCTATGAGATGTATGGAATAATTAGTACTAATTTTTATTTTTTGGTGTATATAATTCCAATAAATATATTATAAACATATTTAAATAAATGGTTATTTTTATATAAATTTTATGATGACTCATTCATGGGTTTTACTATAACAAAGTTAACTATGCATTACAGTATTTTTGTCTCAATTTTTCTTTTTTGTGACATATGCCAGGATATACACCTTATTATTCTATAAGGTGAATATACACACCATTTCACATTTAAAATCATGAATTTATTTATTATCATTTTATTTTATATTTAATATATATTTATCCTTCAATGAGGCTCAAAATTAATTCTTATTAAAGTTGTTAGAGTTTTATTTTACAATCTCATTGGTTATATTGATTTTTTATTATTTAGTCTAAAATGTGGAAATATTTTGATCTACCTCTAATGAATTATATTGATATTTACTATACTAATATTTTTTCATTATAATAAATTTTTTCACTTAATTTCACTTTCGTTATGTGCTCAATAATTCAGATGTATTTCTTTATGAACAATAATATTTTTGGTCAAAATTTCTTTTCATTCCAAAATAATGTTTTCTAGTAATGCTTTACATACTATCTTAATAAGAATTTGCCAAACATGGAAGGATGTTTTATTAATGTAAAATTTTTAATTAGTTTTAAAATATTCCTTTATAATATTTCATATTTATTTTCAATTTAAAGGACACTCAAAATGTTTTTTCTCTTAAAAAGTTATTTTTGAATAAAAAAGGTTATTTTCCACCAAATGTTTTAAATCATATTTTAATGTTATTTCCATTAATCAATTCCAACAACATGCTTTTTTACTTATGATAAAATTTCAATATTTTATTATTTCTTTTGATGGATTAATATTGTTTTGATGATGGGTTATGGATGTTTTTTCTATTCATGTGTTTAGTCATGTATCAAAGAGACTGTTATGGAACCTGTTTCTTTTCCATGGAATAATCATGTTCTCAATGATATTGGCATGAAATCCATTTATTTTCCATGAGTTAATTATGATACAAAAGATTTTTTTATGATTTTTATCAGGAAATGTATTATCAATGTAATTTATTTGTGTTTTTTTCAAAGACATTGTATACGGTTAGGTGGAAAAAATAGATTTGGGTGATCCAATTATAAATAGTTAGAATGGTGTGCCCATATAGTAGTTCAATGAATTGGTTAATGTACCTTTCCTAAGAATAAATAATTATCAATTTACCTAGGGGTTTTTCCTATGGATTTAACTAGGAATCAATTATTGTTGATTCTAGTTTAATGAGTTATGAAGTTAAATGCTCAAAGATAACAATTTTTTTTTCTAGTTATGGTTTTGTAATGATTATTCTAATCGAGACTAATATAACATCACTAATTATTATTGATTCTGATAAATATTTCCTTTTATATTATTTCATATTTTATGATCTAAGTTTTAATGATTATGAGTAATATTATGATTGTCTCATGCTCTCTGATTATGTCATCATTACCTTATAAAATTTGTATGCTCATTGCTGACATTCAATCGCTAATTTTTATGTTTACCCTTACTGAGAATTTTATATCACTTATATTTTCCTTTCAATTAACTAGGTCATAAATAGTGTGGTTTAATGAATTATCATTAAATTTGATTTCACATGGATAATGATAATGGGTTATGTAAAATAATAAAATATTGGTTATGTGGGAGATATTCTCATTTTACAACATTGGTATTGTTTATATAGTAGTATTTCTTAATTATCCAAAAGTTTAAACCTTATATTCCATCGAGAATACAAATAATACAATTTTTTTATTGACGATGAATGGTTTGCAGGGAGAAAAATGAGCGATAACATTCAGACTCAAATCTAGAATTGTATGTTTTATGGTTTCAATAGTAGAACTAGGAGTACAGGTTCTGGGATATTATAAAACTAGTGTGCTAATGAGCATATTGTTTTTTATTAACTGTTATTATAACTAATAGAGTTTTTTATGCATTCTGTAACACAGATTAGTGGCATTTCTATTTGTTTCATCAGGTTTTTTCATTATCAGTAATGTGATTACTAGTAAACTTATAATTTAGGGAGTGTTACATTGATCATGAGGATAATGACCATCCATGTAAAAGGAATAAAATATTAATGTGGTAATTTTTTAATGGTAATAATGGCATTAAAATCATGTAAATTTATTAAACATTTTAAATCATAAAATAACACTATTAAAATTGATGTTCTTTGAAACATAATCTCATGCGGGGATTCCATTTTAGAAATGAGTGTATACCAGCGATGTATGGCGTGTTTTTTATATTTCAATTCTGTTGGGTACCATTTAAATATTGTTCACATGGTGTGTGTACTCTATATATCACATTGGGCAATGTGAGATTCTGGTTCAATTTTTGAACATTGACAGAAATATTAAAGAGATTTGTTGAAGGGAGTTGTCTAAATATGTTATAGATTGTTTTTTATTTTATTGTCACTATGAAAGCATTTCACACACCAACCAATATATTCATTATGTAATCATTTTTGGTAGTATGTATTAACCCCTATTGTAAATTTAACCTCAGTTCACGATGATATTTTTAGTTATAAAAAATATCTAAAAGTATAATTTCTTCATTTTTAATGTCTTTACTCTATAGAAGTGTGAAAAAGGATAATTTTAAGGGTATTCTCATACTCAAGATGTCACTAAAGGTATATTGAAGGGGAATATCTTCAGAATAAGATTTTCAAAATGTTGTATCCATCATTGGAAGGTTTTTGTGGCACTCGTATTACATTTGATAAAGTGAAAATATAATGGTTTTTTAGGATACATTTCTGAAATATGGTTATGGGAATTGGATAATGTTCTTGGTGTGACATTATTATGTCTTCACTTTAGTCCATAGAGATATGTATTCTTAAATATAATGGCCTTCTAAGCCAAGAGTTTTTTTAGATAGTCAGATAGAGGTGGTTAGTTTAGAAATTTCTTGAAATAAGATGTGTAGTCATTGTGTGACCATTTTTTCCACAGCATGAGTTATGATGGTTGTCAAGGAATAGTTTGTATAGTCTATTCAACAAAATACAATGTGACTTGTTTTGATCCTGTTTAATTAGAGATGAAAATTGATATTAGAGTATGGGATATGTATAATGTCTTCACATGTTGTCGAGTTTATCATTTTGAAAATATTTTCGAAATAATCATTAGAATATTACATGCATGATTAGGTAGGTAATTCGAATAGTTCAAGTGTCATGACTCGTAATTTCTCTTTCAAACGTGAGTACATATATTGGGGAGGTCCTTAAGGATCATGTAAATTGAGATGATGGAAGAATCTTGTCACATTTTAGAAAGGATCAGGTAATCTAGATATGGTCATCTCAACCTAGATTATGGGAATTGGTTGAGTAAAAGCATTCAAAGTACCATTTTAATAATGTCACCAGTAGATGCGTGTTGTGTATTTAGAAACCCAATGTGTCTATTGGGGTGAATAATCAAGAACCAAGTAGGTCATGTGGTTTTTTCATTTTAGCTCAAGGATTCATGGGGAAGTGATGTTATATGTTAGGATATAATAATGTATTTTGTTTTGAGAGGATTGGTAAATTCTATATCAATTCAAACATTTATTTCGTAGTGGATGACATGTATCTTACAATAAGATTTAGAAATTAATTCTGAGCATTGCAACACATTAGTGTGATTTTTTTGAGTGAAGGATATGTATTTATTGGTTTCCCAATAATTATTCTATGTTTCATATGTTTTGGAATCCAAAAAAACATTTTCACGGAAATAGATATTGGTGTCGAGTTGGCACACAGTTAGTTTAACTATGTGGATCAACAGTGAAACCCATTTAGAGGAATATATTTTATAATCAATGAAACCTACTAGGGCTAACCATGTTCCTTGCTTTAGGTGTGAATAGGTGACCCACATAGGCTACACATTATTTTCCAAAACATGGAACATATCTCACACCGTTAGTGCCACTTGACAATTCGCTATACAAGGTTGGAACATCGATAGATCAAACCATGAATGTTTGTCATGCAGGGTGTGGATCCTTGGAAGATGAGGGTCCATGGATGGTGAATTATTTTCCGAACCATTATAAAAACCCATTTGTCACTTAAAAGAGTTGAAAATGGTTGTTTTCTCATACCATTATTAAGAGAGGTCCCCCCCCCCTTTCTTCCTAGCCACACAAAACATCTCCCCTTGTGTGGGAGTTCCCTTCATCCACTTTTTGAGATTTTAATATATTTCTCATAGGAACACTGAGTAAACGTCCATTATATTCTATTGAACTATATCTATAATCTCTTGACACCTCTTGATTCTCTTATTCATTTAACATTCAATGAAGAATGATAAATATGTGATATCTATTTTCGATATTTGCAGGGTGTTTGGTGGTTCATCTAATTTCATCCATTACATCTTGAATGAAATCCCGTAATTACATTAGTGGGCTATCTTAATCATTATGTATGTTGTCTATATACTTTTACTTCATGTTCATGTAATTTATAAAATGTTTCCACTATGATGAACTCTAGACCTTTCATAGTGTTGATTTGATTTTATGAAATGCCCAAAATTATATGCCTAGACGGTCTTTAGGGGTTTTTAGACCACTTTTATATTTTTTTAGGATATAAACTTGGCTTGAAACACCCCTCTTAGATGGGATCACTAAATCACACAATAATCATATTTTTATTTATAACTAAACCACCATAACTGTTTTGTTTATTAAAATGGTTATCATTATATTAACATCATGTGATTGGATTATATTCCAACTTCCAGTATTTTGGTGTATTAAATTATTACACTTCAATTAGATGGTTATATTAGATTAAGTGAATTATTTTATTGAAATTTCTCATTTTGTAATAATCCCACCTTTTGGTGTGTTTTTTAATAAATAAAAAAGTTGTTTGAAATGTCACATCCATGAGTAAGATGATAGACATGAATTATGTATCTCATTTTATTTATTGGTTATATGACATATTGATTTTAAGAAATGATTTTATTTGTATTATTTTTCCACTGATTCTATTGGATGGGACGTCCTTATTCATTAATTTAGGAATTAGGGTCATTTCACTCCATACAAAGTTTCACACTCTTATGATTATATATGCTTGCTTGAGTTACATATTGGGCCATAAATAGTAAGGCTAATTTATATATATATATATATGGATATATAAGATATTAACTATAGTGTAACTATATACAAACAATCACACACACACCCACAGAGATATATATATATATATATATACTGGATGACAAGCTTAAGATATCTCAGCATAAGTAGAAGTAATTATAGTCGACAGCTGTCCATGATGAAACAGATATTGAGTTGATTACATTTATTAGTACAACACTGAAATTATTTTGTTATACATTTACACTTCATGATTCCTATTCACCGATTGGATAATTCATTAAAAACGATTTGTGGTGGACTACTATGTATATATTACAACGTGTTCATTCCACCATTGCTCTAGGATACCCAAGGAGTTCTCATTGTTATGAGAGCTGGTTTCAGGATTTTTATTTCTCGCTATTATGCTTTTGGGATAGGATAGAGTAAAAGAGTATAACATTTATCTAGAGATCAGGATGTTATTATTGATTTTTGATATTGTTTTATTTTTTATGTATATTATTGTTCTTTACATGTACTCAATTTATGTTCTTTTCCTCTTTATGTACACTATAGAATGTTTTTTCCTGATCATTTATTAATTATTTATTAATTTCAAGTTGTTGGTATATTCTAATGGATTTGGTTATTTCTTATACAATAATTATTAATGATCATAAGGATATATTCTCCCCATTTTACCACTAATTGAACCTCACGTCCAGTCTGCATCCTTTAGCGTATGGGGCGGCGTGCTTGAGGCATAGTGCCCAACATTCTTGGGGTAATGTTTTAGTGGCTTTATGGTTGGGATATTGTAGAATACATTTCACATAACCTACTACACTCATTATATTTAATCCCTTTGAAATATATTAACTACATCAATGATTTCTGAAGTGGAAAACCCCATCAATGGTATGTCATTCTAAAAGATTCATCATCCTTCCAGTCAATTCCATACTATACTGATTCAAATGTCAACATTAACACAAAAATAACAACGCCACTTGTCTTACTATTTGTATATCTATTTTCATTCAATCTTATCCCTCAATTTCATATCCAAATGACATATCACAAGTCCAATGCACATATACATACTAATCCATGGTTGGATCAGTAACACAGAATCTCAACACACGATGAAATCTATCATCTGATATTGTGGCCCATTGACCCCAAAATATAGGGGAGCCTTAGTCACTATACTATTGTCTCACACACCACTATCTATGGTGTTTTCAAATGTGAACCTCCTCCATTCCAATGTTATACCACATTCCCTATTATAATGAGTTTATAGAGTCCTCCACTAATAATGAGAGGTCAGTAACACCTCACATGGTAATATTTTCAGTGTACATGACCATAATGACCTTATTGGCCATCCACAGTGAGTATCATGACCATCAATCCAAATAAACACCCATGGTGAACCTCAATCACCACCAAAAACAATGTATCCAGATTACAACAATTGGAAACACTATCAGCCACATCACAAAATATCTTATAGCCTCACTTTTCTTATCAATATATTACAATGTCACTTGGACCATTCCCAACACATCCCTGTGAAAAACATATATATAACAACATTATAATAATTTTCATAACCAACATCTATATTCCCAAATAATCATGTAACCCTATGTCGTTATTTTCATGCCACAAGAGGATCAAATATATCATTTGATACAGGATACATCCCTTTAGTATATCTCATGATCAATAAATACACAAAGAAACACATTCCTTGTCTTGCTTGGAAAACCCCCTCTGATTCCAATTTACCATGTATCATGTTAGACTTTTATAAATTTAGGATACATATACTTACCACACTCTTTATACTCACATACATCTTCTCATTAAATATATGTTGTTTACTTGGGATTAAAAGGGGTGAAAAAAATTATATTAAAACGCATAAAATAGATATTACTGACAATAAATGGAAAGAACATTCTAGAAAGATAATGAAATAAAGGAGAAATTCTTATAGACTATTATACATAACTAATACTACCTATTGTGATGAAAGGAAAATTATTATAATGAGGAATGAGAGGGATGCCTCACTAGAAACTCTATAATAAGTGGAAGGGATCACATATTTTTTAGATGAATGACCATACCCTTAACCACTTTTTGATTTTAAAAATATATAATTAATTTTTTTCCATCAAGATATGGTTCATATTAAAAAAACATGTTTCTTGATATTATCCAGTCATGGTATGGGACTCTCTCCTCTTCTTGATCTTCTCACAATGTGATTGCTAGTGCGCAATAATAAAGGTTGTAGTCTGGGCATTTTAGCTCCACAACAACTCATTTTTCATGAAATGCCTTCACTGTCACACTACATCCCCTAAATGATTAAAATAAGTCAAAATTCGTGGGTTTTTAGAGAAATGTTTCTTGGTACACATCATAGGTGAATCTCAAGGGTTTATAATAATCGTACTTAAAAATTATGTTTTGGAATTGGGTTTTTTATGTAGTGAAAACCTGCTAAATCATCTATTATCAATACTATAGAGCCATGTTTTTTCATTACTACTATTTATTAATAGTATTAAAACATTGAAAAAGGGGGTACAATAATAATCAACACTAAAAGTCTCCCATTATATGTTTCTTTAACAAACATATAAACCACCCTTTGTCAGCACTTTTCATAGCACAAGTAAATAAGACCAACAGAAAAAATAAACATAATTAAAAATAAATTATTTGAATAAAACTATACTATTATCAGTATATATATATTAGACTATATATTATTTATTTAAAAAATAATATTTATTTGTTCTTAATATATAATATTCGTAGTGAAAATAATTACAAAATAAAAAATTATTTATTATTTTCTAATTTGTATCAAGTAATAGAATTATAAAAAAATCCTGAGAGAAAAACAAATTAATATATTAATTAATGCATTATGAAATGTTGAACACAAGACATGAATTTAAAAAATTCATAACCATTTATTAGGATGTCATTTTAGACTCCACGAGACGTCAAATCAAATTTTGCGAAGAGATATATGATATCTAAACCTCAAAATTCAAATGTCCTTATTTTTCTCACTCCAAAAAGAATTATAAGGTCACCAAAACTGATTATTTTATACCATAATTTTTTAATATTCTATTGAATTCAAACATTTTTTAAGATGGTCCACAATTATTTTTATGATGAATCAATTAATTTTTAGGGATTATATTCATATAGATAATATTGTTTTAAATTGTATCATTTTTTTCATATACTAATTTTATATATAAGTATGTATATATTAATATATTGATATATATAAACTTAATTTCATAAATAAATATGTAAACATATTTACATAAAAAATATATTTGTAAATATATAAAACATTTTTAAATAGTAAATAATTATCCATTTAATTTAAAATTAAAATTTATCAAATTTATCTATAATATAAAAGAATGCGTATACATATATACAAATAAAAATGTATAAGAAACGATCATATATAAATATGTGTGTATTTGGGTATTGATAAATAGATATATATTTATGTATATAAATAATATATGTAAATAAATATGAATAATTAATTCATGTAAATATATATAAATATTTTTATTTATATATGTAGACATACACAAATAAATATAATTATACATACAATAACACACGCACACAATCATATTTTATTAATTTGTTTAGAAACAATTTTATAAATATATACATATATATAATATGTATGAACATATATATATATATATAGATATAAATAATAAAATATAGAATAAAATAGGAAATATTAATGGTTAGTCGGTTTTTTTTCATTCAGAAGTCCCATGATCTAATCCTTACAAGTATTTTCATAGGAATATGTGAGTAGGGGACAGCGCTGATAAAGGTGGTAATAAAAAATAATGGTTGGGTTTGTCATTTGTGGGTAGGAACAAGGGGTTAGATTGGGGGAGACTACATATAAATAGATTATTTTGGTAAGTATTGAGATGGTGTTTTTTTCATTATTAAAAACCCATGTATTATGATAGCTATTTGTAGAACTCATAAAGGGATAATTTGTCATCAATAAATGTAAAATAATAATGATTTAGTTTATTAGTGATAAATAGGGATTATAAAGGCCCCCTTTTGCATCATTTTTAAATCCGATATAGGGTACCATTATCTATTACATCTTTGGCGTTGAGAAATGTGACTGACTATGAAATAATCATACAACATCACAACATTTTTCGTGTCGATAATGTTCGGATATAGATAATTGAAGGATGCATTGAAAGAATATTTCCCATTAAATCATAAATTTAATTTTAAGTATCTGGTTATGTAAATAATTTGAATGTGTTTTGTAACAAATTAAATCATTTATTTGATGATTATATTCATTTTTTAGGTTCATGTATGATCATGTGTTCCTCCAACCTATATTCCTTTAATTTAAAGTTAATTTTTTTATCATGAAATTGTTTTTGCGGATAAAACCTTCATTTACACAACCATGTGTTTGAATTAGTAGGGTTTACCTTATGTGAAATGGTTATAACATTTAGATGATACGAGTCTTACCCAACCATGTATGGAACCTTGGGGGTTTACCCTAATTTTGGGCACACTTTAACTTATCGGGGATGAGGGACTGGTTGAGGAACAATTACATGTGATAGGGAGAGGGTATTGTTTTCATAAAGCTGATATAGAAAACCTTAACATTGCCAGGTTTCTATGTGGTTTACCCTTATATGTTTTTAATTTTTTAGTATCCATGTTCATTACACCCGTCCAATAGCATGTTGTCTTGAGCCTAAATTTTTGTTCAACTAATATTACTCCTAACTACCTTCCGAGATTCCCTCTCACTATACATTAAAAGATTGTCCCAATTTTTTTTGAGGATATTGGATCCCCTACTCCTCATGTTCTTCATTTTTACCTAAAATTTTTATTTATAAAGAACTATATTTGACTCCCTAGTGGTGTTACTCTGATGTATTTAACTTATAATTTGAGTCATTTTTGAGAGATCTTAGGAGATGAGGACATCGATATTTCTGATCAACAACTTCCTGAAACCAATTCCCATTAAAATCTTTGTTGTAGATGTCAACCTCGATGGTCTCTGTGGTAGACCAAAATGACCTTCAGAAAATTACAAGTCACAATAACCCATCTACATGTACCCCTCTTTCTCTAGTATTGAAGAAAAAGAGTGACCCCCCGAATCCCCCCTCTAATAGGACCTTGGTTGGGAAATAGTACCGAGGGTTTAAAATTCACAAATGGGAGGCATTAATTTCAATTAAATGAAGATGACTGAATCATAAGATAAATATCCATCAAAAACATGATCATATATAAAATAATGAATATATAATAATAATAAGACATATAACTCATTTCATGTGATAAAAATAAAATTCTAAAATATGAAATACTAAAATAAAACCAATGGCAAAAACTCTACAACACCTCAAAACTGTAATATTATATTTTTTTAGCTTAGTCTTTAAATCCATCTTGGAATTAGGAAAAATATATTTTATAAACATTGGGTGAGAATAAAATATACACTCATTAAGTTCATACTTATCTAATCTCTTGTAAATTTGATAAATGTTTAATAATGATCCACTGAATCTAAATTAGAAGTAAAATGCACATAATTAATTATATTATCCATCCCAGTTGTTCCAATACCCAGTCAACAAATATCACATATTGAATATGAAAATAAAATTGATATAAAAAAATAGATAATATCACCCCATATCAACATCCCTACAGAATTTTCACTCCCTTGACCTATCATAATACTTCGTGTTCGCCCATCCAATATATATATATATATATATATACACACTAGTGATCGAATCTCATGTCAAGTATGATGCGGTTCAAGTCATGAACCTACTGATACCAACCTATTATGTAGTCCAACATCTCATGTCATCCTTAGTCAATAACCTTAAATTACACTCCCAAACAATAAAATCATTCGTCCAATAATATACCTAATAACAACCTCATAACAAGGGTAGTGGGGTTTTATGAACATAAATGACCCCAACCTCCTTCCCTCCTCCTACCACGCATGACCCCCACTACTTGTTTCATCCTCCCACCATCAGGTATCACCACCAACTATGATATTAGAATATGGTACTCACCTCAACTAGGTAGTGATACCATTTTACAACTATCAAATGAAGAGTAGATAAGAAGGTTTATTCACCAATTTGTTATATAAAAAACCATAATGTTATAGAAAACACCCCTAAAATAATTTTGGTGATGGTATGTAGTAGCTAACTGATATGGGGTTCATATTGAAATAATATAAATAAACAAGGTTAAATAGGGAACATAATACACAACCTATGTATTCACTTCTAATTGAACTAAAATAGACCTCATCACATCCAAAACACCTCAACACATATATCACCAACTGTTTCCACCCCTAAATGAAACTCACTGTACAAGAACGCCACACCATGTATAATTAATATTTCCTTAAAAATTTATCTAGTTTATAAATTAACTAATTGTTAATTAGCATCAATATATTAATATATTTAATTATATTGTTAATGAAAACTCACATACAAGCACAACCAATTTTTAATTCACCCATTAACTATTTGGTAATAAATAATATATCAATATTTAGATCATTATCCAATTACCACAAATATAATTTCATCCTGTTCTTATTTAATTTATTCCCATGAAAATCCAATTTCATCATTACTAGCCTCATTTCATTTCTACCAGGTAAATACAATACATGATGCAATGTAACATCCCAAATATTAAGAAATAATAATGACCCATATATTTCCAACGTCAACACCAAAACCCTACTATATCACACTTGAAGATTTCATCCAACAACTATAACTCGTCCATAATTGCATCACATTCTGAAATTACACAAAACTAATAGCTCAGCATAAAACAAATCTGATCAAATCACACCCATCAGTGTACACGGCCCAAAAGGTCAGACAACCACTACATATTTATAATTAGCACACATATGATAATAGAATTAATTTTTGGCTTCCAACATTTCCACTATTTCAGTTTAAAGATGGATTTCATATTATTTAATCATTTCATTCATGGTTATTTTCATAGAATCTCTGGATTTCATACAAATTGTTTATAGAGATATGTTGGGGTTTAACCTTTACTGGAAGATAATTTGAAACATTTAGTCAATGAAGGGGTTCATAAATCAAAAAACACCGAAAACTAATAATAAGTTAAAATCATGAGAACACCAAGTCCTAAGGATGTGAGAGTAGAAATATCAAGTAAAATAATAAAAACATTTAAAAAAACACTCTGTTTCCCATTAAGATAAACTCATATGGTTCAATATCTTATTAGTTCAATCTATACTTTCTACCCAAATGGAATAAAAATAAATTTAATCCAAGAAATAAAATAATTAAAGATGGAATAATGTTCCACGGCCTCTGTCATGTTTTCTGGAATCACTAGGGAAGTTATATGGTAGAATATGAAAATTAAAAATAATTGATCACACTATAAATGTATTAGGTACAAATGATATTTCATTCTCCAATAGTATTTTTCCACAAAAATATCCAACTATCCATTCTCTTAGCCAAAACCTTCCCTATATTGGGAAATAAGCGGAATATAAATGTAAAAAATAAGAACTCATTATAGATAAACATGTAAAATCACTTGAATATGGGGATTAATGAAACTAAAAATTGATGGTGAAATTACTCCCAATGATTATTCTATTTAACCCATGAGTTGAGAAAAAGTTGGATAAATCAGAGGTTTTAATGGGTGCTTCCAATTTATATGGACCAATTATTAAAATGACAAGAATGAACTACTCCTGGATGCATTATAGTATGTAATTTTTCAACACCAACCATAACACAAGACCAATTAATATAACTAAATCACCCCCATTACAACAAGTCTCCAAAATCCATGGGGTAGATCCTAAAAAATTATAATCTACCTAGGGTAAGTCCATGGTGTATCTAATGTGACGCACCACAACTATCGTGAAAACTCAAAAGACACAAAAACCCAAAAGACAATGAACTAAAAAAATCAAATGGACCCCAAGGTAAAAGTATTATCTCTGATACCACTACTATGCAACATCCGGACATGCAAAAATAGCCCTTCATTTAGTAGAAATACCTGAAAAGACCTCTCGGTCTCCCTATTCCGACACTCATCCTCATATCATATGCATTCCATAACTGGAAGGTGAACTAAAAACTAATATCCCCAAGGCACTACACCACAACGCCATAACCTAGCTACAAAACCCAAAACTATTCCACAAAATGTATCTCAATGACACAATTTCTTATTTTTTATAAAAACTATCCCCAGCTCCACCCATTTCTCCTTAAAACCTTTTCCTAAACACCCAACTCCCAATGATCTCTAGATAACCAGATGGAAAGGTTTTATTTATTACGATAGATACCTTTTTGGTGAATCTGATTGCAAAAAATCTTACCCATCCTTATAAAGAAAAGGTTAAGGTGGATGTGTGAACAACATTCCAATGAGATACTTATTAAGAAATTTATTGTATAAAAAACCCAACCACCAACGAAACAAAATCAGAAGAGAAAATAATATTTCATAAACTAGTAGAGTATCAAGTACTGAATCACCAATAAAAAAATGGTTGAAAAATATAAAATCAAAATAACATGGTCAAATGATCGGGTATATGTGCCTCATGCTCCCACGTACTTCATTCCAAATCGCTATGCTTCTATTGAAATGAAACCAGGGAAATGAATAACCCTCACAACACCTTCCCAAAATGTTCCTTGATTTCAAATAACCTTCTTATTTACATCGAATCATTCTAAATATTTGAATCCCTCATGTAATTTAGCTGTAGTTTTTATAAAGAAACCGATGAATATGGGACCCATTGAAGATATTGAGGATTATTTCCAACTAATTTGGATGTTATAATCGATAAGATACCTCACAAACATTCTCTAGTACTTCAAATGATATAAAAAATTGGGGAGATATCTTACTCTCCTAACCAAACCACAACCGCCCCAACAAAGTTGTCACGACCCATCCTCGGGGCCCGTGCCGTGACTACCCCAAGCCCACCTTTCATTGGCCAGGGGCTGGAGACTAGCACCATGGCGTAATTCGAGATAAAATGGGAAGGCATTACCTTTATAAAGTTAAAAAACACACATAGTATGCAAGCAGAAGTAAACACTAAGTAAAACGGGGTATAATAGTAAGTACGGAAAATTAAGTGGGACAGAATACAAACCCAAACTGAAAGTAAAGTACAATTGGAAAAGGAAGTACATCAACTAAAAAGTAAAGCCACATTGTTGAGACGTACACTAGAAGTCCCACCTGAAGGGTGGGTACAGATAGTTTCCACAGCTCCATGGGTCCAACCGTCCGCTCCGTGTACGTCCCGCCCTGTGGTCCACCTCCTGGTACCGTCTCGCTCCATGAGCCTCATCCGTGATCAGCGATGTCCATCGTCTGCATCCAACACAACGTAGTGCGGGAATTTCCCGTTCAGTGGTGAGTATACCCTACTCAGTAGGGACCTTGAGACCCCAGAAGGTCTCCCGCAATCCACAAAGGATAATCCAGAAAGGAAAGATACAATCACGAAGTAACATCCAACACTAATTAGGTATATGCCCATACATTTACCTAAGTCATCAATTCTCGTTCGGCTCCAGCATCCATGCCAAGTTCGATCACGTCCATATAGGAGTACAACCCAATCCACACAGAATAACATAACTCATTCCACATAGAAAATCAAGTCAATCATATCGAAGATATTGATTGATGTCAAGATTCACATCACATAGGAATAATTCTTCGTAAGATGATAGAAATGATCAGATGTAGTCACTGATTCATCTAAGCCGTCAGACCCACACATGATCGATAGGTACTAACCCCCACAATGAACCACACAGGATCGATAGGTACTAACCCCTGCAATGATCCACACAGGATCTGACCCACATAGGATCGGTATGCGCTGGCCCACATAGGACCGCTGAGCACTGACCCACACAGGATCTGATCCACACAGGATCAGTAGGAACTGATCCACACAGGATTGCTGAGTGATGTAGTCGTCGTTGTCGAACCCACGGAGGATTCCCATGCAGTCTTCATCGTTGTCGCAGTCACAGCCAGCTCTAGGGTTCCCGCACACAGCAAGCTCTTTCGGGGAGGGTCCGCTCCACGAGACGAGGGTATGATACATCAACTGACACGTAGTTCGGAGTTGATGTATCCAAAAGTTCTGTATCATCAAAAGGAACTCAACGTGACAGACGACGCATCAATCAGACGCCCGGTCTGAGAGTTATTGGCTTTTTCGTTCCAGGGGCCCGGTTGGATTTTAAGTCAAAACCAACCCGGCCGTACTACAACTGCGTCCAAACCTCGAGCGAAGTAAGCCAAAAGGTCTGTCTCACTAATAGGAATCCAACAATGTCGATGACATGTCAATCGGACGTCCGGAGCTCAAGTTATAAGTGTTTCTGCTCCGAGGGCCCGGTTGGTTACGTGTTCGAACCAACCTGGCCAAACCCAATGTTCTCTGAAACCTTTAGTGTAACATACCGAAACGACCGTCTCGATCCAAGGATCGTATCACAACTGATGTTCCATCATTTGGAGGTCCATAACCAACATTATGGGAAAAATACCGAAAGAGGTCTGGAAATGGGGGTTTTGGGCCCGGACCGACCCGGCCCAAGACCCCCAAGGTCGGCCCGATCCGGGTCAACCTGAACCGGGTCCGAGTCTGGCCCATTAGGGCGTGGCTCGGCCTGGGCGCGGCGCGGCCTGGCCTGGGTGCGGCCCGACGGCCTGGCGCGCTCGGGCGGCCCGCGTGGCCAGCTCGGCTGGCCGAGCTGGGCGGAACAGGGGGGCGCGCTGCCCCCCTGATTGGTAAAATGTGGCCCCCACGTGGGAGGGTCGCTCCTGTAGCCAGCCAGAGGTTTCGACCCCCCCCCCCCCCCTTATGGTAACCGGCCGGCTTGGCCGGCCGGTGGGTCACCGCGGGACCCCCCAGCATTTCCTGCCTCCTTACTCTGGCTGCCAGAAGCCGGCCTCCACTCCCCCACACCACTACGGCCATAGGGTGCGGCCTTGTCCGATCGGCGTGGTGTGACGATGCGCGCCACTCCACCGAGGACCCGCTCCGGCCGCGGCCTCTTCAAGGATCTCTGGTGCTGCTCTCCTCTGCCCATAATTCATTATTTATGCACTGTGCAATGGCACCGCGCTGCCTTGCTCGTGCCGCAACAAAATCAAACATTAAGGGGGGAGGAGGGTCGGTCATGTTCGTGCGGTCCGACGTCCTCCCATTATTACAATAACAAGTGGCTCAATTAGGAAATTATGGATGACGACGAAATTATTCACAAAGAAGAAATTGACCCCTACCTCTAGCATTGTTGAACGAAGGTTCGTCGTGGGGAAGGCACGTCGCGAAAGACGGAGTCGCGGAAGGAGGATCTTCGGTGTCGCAGTATACGGCGTCGCGTCGTCGATCAATGAGGATGGCGTCTCTCACCGGCTGCAGAGAGGGAAGAAGATGGTATGATGAACTACCCTTTGCGGTGATGGAGTTCATCGTCGATGACCGGCGTTCTTCGTTGGCGACGGTGCGTTCTTCGTGTTCTTCAAGGAGGAAGATGAAGTTCAAGACTTGAGCGAATCCTCTCCAAATTCTCCCCGCACAACCAAAACTCCAACTTAATAAAATAAGACCTTGTCTTATTTAATTAACACACAAGCCAACTTTTCAATTTGAATTTTGAATTGAATTCAAGAATTAATTACTTTGAATAATTTAAACAATTAATGAGTTGAATTTTCATTTAATGGGGGGTGCAGGTGCGTTTCTTAATTAAAAGAGGGGGTTTGAGGAAGTTGAATATGTGGGGCTTGTGTGGGCCCCACCCCACAAATATCCTACCTAGTGGAGTAGGATATAGTGGGTCCCACTCCAACCACTTAACTTAGGTTAATCTACATTAAATAAAAATAAAATTGGTTGCACCATTTTATTTTATTTTTCACTTAACCCAAAATTTTAATTACCACACACGAGCAAACACAACTCCAAAAAAGGTGTTCCTATGCAATTACCGACGTTGTGATTCCATCGGTGTCCTTGGATTTCGATTCCAAGCACCGGTTCAAAAGTTAGGAAATCCCTCTCATTCGTTCACTGAACATACCTGAGCTAAACTTTAGAAAAAATATTCCAGGCTCACCGGGCCTCGGAATCAGGTGCCGTCAAAAACTGCATTCTTGTAAAATTTCAAAGAAAATTAATAAAAAAATTTCCCTTGATGTTTACGGGTCTTTACAAATGTGGAAACCCTCAATAACACATGGTATCCAACCTCAATCTTCTAATGTCCTTGACTATGTCCAGTATAAACATTACGGTGTTCATGCACAACCATCATCAACTCTTAAACAATCATGATATTATCTATCATGCACTACCCCACACTCAGACTAAGGACTGCAAACATACCAAAATTGTTCTAAAATAATTGATATCAACATAGTTATCATTGCAACACCATGAATGGAGTCATACTAATGGATTGGTGAAAAATATTATTGTAATAAAATTCATTAAATGGCACGTGTTTCAACCATAAACTTATAAAATTTGGAAACTAATCACGTAACATATCCATTATTTTCATGATGGTCGACTTTTTTTCATTAATAAAGGGAAGATAGTCATTGTTAATGTGTTACTGATAGCCAAAGGTATGTTTTAATTCTCTCAAGATATTCGATGTGAATCGAGGATCCCAATCATATGTGATGTCCCCTGGTACCTCATAGATCCTAATTACATCGTCCATGTATCCTCTCACTATAACATTCATTGTACTCAACTACTTAATCAACATTACAATGTATGACTTCATCAGTTGATCCTAAGTCAACCATATAGAATAACATCACCCCATGGCTCAGGGTAACCTAATGTTGAATTTTATCAGAACATACTATAATTTAAACTAAATGATATATTAGGGCTTCATAAAGAATCCATGGAAATGGTGCCCTGCTATAACCTATTTATAGACAGACATTGCACCATGAACTCTACCATTATATTATTTATCTCATTCCATCAAAGCCACCTCTTCAAAACATGGTACATCATGAGAATACCTAAATTCATCACTAGGGTTGAGCTATGAAGCACGTGAATAATTATCTTCTGAATATACAATTAAACAAACATCATACCCTGAAACTGAATATAATGGTGGCCATCCTCTGACCACCACTCCAAAGCATCAGCAAGACTAACATAGTCCATTATCACATCAACATATGAGTCCCCAAAGTAATACCCTCCACATAAATTGTCATGGAAGATTCCAATGTCACCTAGAAAGATCCACCTCTACCATTGATCTATTATTCTGTAGGAAATAATTATATTAACTCCTATGACATCCTCTATGTTTCGTAAGACTCTTGAAAAAAATATCCTTGTGACTATATACTAAAACGTCAAAAAAAATCCCCTACCATAGGGAATATGAGATATCAAAATCATAGTCCTTAATAAAACACTATCCATCACTATTTATTTATATTATGACATTGACATTTGAAAAATAGAATAAAATTCATCGTACATGAATATCAAAAAACAATATTTAATGAGGAAATTTCACATCAACTTCAGGTAAAAAAACTGCAACCACTAATTTCATATCATGGGTGGAATATTCATTATTGCGTGGATTCCACTAAAAATAAAATTAAGAGATAAATTACATCTACATCATCTTGATGCATCCTAAAACTATATAGTATGTATCACAAATGACCTTGAACATCACTCCTTTTTTGATAAGTTGTTGCACCAGGGTACTGATCAAATTCTCTTTTTAGCAATTTATGGTTGACTGAAACAATTCATTCCAAAAAAATTATTAGTCCTTCCAAATCTGACTCATAACTAGGGTTACAATATAATATCAGTTAGATAAAAATATTTTACAATATCCCATAAGACCAAAGAAGCATTGAGACATTACTATATTCGTTTATGATGCCTATGAAAAATCTAATTCAATATTCGATACATACATGGCTACATCCTTATGAGACATCTTAATTCAATGTATGTACATATTCTATATCAAAAATTGTCACTTTAAAATAATCCCATAGAGTCTGTTGTGTCTATGAGGTTATAAGAAAACTCAATGGTACTCAATAAGCTCCTTGAATAACATTAGGTATATCATGATATCAGCAATGATACCAAAATGAGTTATTCTCAGAAATAAAGGAACATGGTGGACATGTTCTTAATGACCATTGTAATTTCATTAGTGATGTAACGACCCGAGTCTGGATCCCCTCCAATGGTTCCTCGTACCTGGTTCACCACATGACCTCAAGCACATTTACCTGAACACCAGAGGCTGCCGACTAGCAGCGAGGGCCTTGGTGAGTCGGTGGGGAAACTATTCCCTCATTCAGTATGGTATACAAGGTAAGAAAACAACAATAAACAGCAGAAGTAGTAAAAAACATGCATAAAAACATAAACCAAACACTGGAAGTAATGTAGATATATAACTATGATGACAATGAAGCATCAGGTACATGTATCTAAGGAAAACAACAACACAACAATGTGCTGAATACAACTGAAACCAAGTGCAAAAGAAAACAAAGTATGCTCCTCAGCATCGTGAGCCACGGCCTGGTCCCATGCTCCCCAGCTCCTGGTGCAATCATGATCCTGAAGTAGAAGGGCGCTTTCCCTTGTCTACACTTGTAGCAACATAGTCTGCTTGGGCCCAAAAGCATGGCCCAAACAGGGTGTGAGATACAAACCCCGTAGGAAATCACTCAAATATTTTTGCCTTATAGTCAAATTAATACATGGTAGTAAATAAAAAAGAATCATTAAACAGGAAAGCAGATGCAGCTACAATCCACAGTTCTAACAAGTAAAGCACACAAGCAAACAGTCATCAACAAGAAGTAAATAGGTAACCCTCTGGGTCTCTCTCATAACCTAACCCCTAGGGTTCAACCTATAGTACTAGAAACCCTCTGGGGGTCACACACAGTCTCACCCCTCTCGTTCAGCTACGTAATTAAGCAGACTCTCTGGGAAACACTCATCGTCAATTCCCCCTATTGTCTCATATCGTGCTAAAGGTTCTCTATGGAAGCACCCAACGTCAATTCCCCCAGTGTCCCACGTCGTGGATCTATAGACTCTCTGGGTAAGCACTCAACATTAATTCTCTCTATAGTCTCGCATTGTAATTAGAAGACACTCTGGAGAATCCCTTCCGTCATTTCTCCATTTGGTCTACTACTCCAGGTTCATACAGTCCTGAGTATAACTAAACATGCTCGGCGCATGTGTATCATCCAAGTAAACCTCAAGAACTACTTGGCTATCAACTAAGCCTCAACAGCATATCAAAACAGACAGTTCCACTATCCTTCAACAAGGTATGGCAACTGGAAAAACGTTTAACATGCAAGACAAGCATGGAAAAGCAACCTGAGCACAAAATAAATTACACTACTCACAATAAATAACCTCTACTAAAGAAATCAAGCAAAGGAGGAAAACAACAAGGGAAAAACAAGAAACTCATAATACCCCATTCAAGGGTGTTTGTGGAATTTGCACATAATATTCATCAACTTTGTACGAAAAGGCACAAACCACCTACCTCGATATGAGGAGATCGATATATGTGAACCACAAAGAAATATTCCTCTTAGAACAATGTAGATCTGAGAAGACGCACAAAACTTTATCCCAAGATAACATGGAAACGAGGAGGAATCATGAAACCAGGCTAAAGCAGAAGGAATAACTCACCGCTGTGATTCCAACGCAACCAACCATTCTCGAATCGGAGAACGGACAGCGAGGTCGGAGCTCGTCGAAGATCCATTCGTACGGTCTCTCTCGGAAGGATGAAAACTGGAGAAGAATATTAATTTGGTGGTTAGGAGCGACCCCGGTCCATTTAATGAAAAAATAGAAAGTACACGGCATGTACTTCTTGATTACACGGCGTGTACTTCAATTTTTTGTACTCCGATTTAATCGGCCTCCACCTCAGCCTTACATACCGTGTGTGTGGCACGGCACGGTCAGCACACGGATTCGAGCCGAGACGAAGTTCATGGTGTGTACTCATAAAGTACATGGAGTGTACTTCAAAAATTTCAAGAAAATTCATTTTTCTGAAAAACTCCAGAAAAAGGAAAAACGTACCTGAAAAGAGATCTGGATTCTTACAAACTTCCTCCCCTAATGAAATTCAACCCCGACTTTCCCTAAGGAGGCGGAGAAGGAGAAACCCCGAATAACTCTGGCCACTATGATTGTACATCAGCCTCCCTCTCCCAAGTTTCATCCTGTACTCTCCCGTGCTGCAAGACCACTCGTACTAGAGGAACAGACCATCCGCGGAGAACCTTGGTACTATGATCGACAATCCGGATAGGATGTTCCTTGAACGACTCATCCGCTTCGAGCTCGACTTCCTCAGGCGGAAGGATGTGAGATGAGTCTGAAAATTAACGTCAAAGTTGAAGGGTGTGGAAGATGTCGTGCATAGCCCGATACCAATGTGGTAGTTGCAACCGATAGGCGACCGACCCCACTCTCTCCAAAATCTCAAACGGGCCAACATACCGCGGTAAAATCTTACCCTATCTCTAAATCCTTTTGTGTCCCAACCTCAGTGCAACACGCAGGAAACCCTGATCACCGACCTCGAACTCTAGAGGTCCTCTCCGTTGATCAGCATAAGACTTCTACCGAGACTGTGCTGTATTCATCCTCTTCCAAATCAGCTCTATCTGCTCTGAAGTCTCCTGTACAAGACGAGGTCCCAGCAAAGCTGCCTCTCTTGCCTCCAACCAGCATAAGGGTGATCGGCATGACCTACCATACAAAGCCTCATATGGTGTCATCTGAATGGTCGCATGAAAACTATTGTTGTAGGAGAACTACACCAGAGGAATATGATTCTCCCAAGAACCCCCAAAGTTTAGAATGAAAACTCGGAGCATATCCTCAAGCACCTGGATCGTGCGTTCGGACTGGCCATCAGTCTGGGGATGGTTTGTTGTTCTCAAAAGTACCTGTGTACCTAAGGCCTTCTGAAGTCCCTGCCAGAACCAAGAGTTAAATCGTGTATCTATGTCTGAAACAATAGAGCGTGTAACTCCATGAAGAAAAACGACCTATCTGATGTAATGTTGTCCCAGATCATCGACACTGAAGGTATCCTTGATTGGAAAGAAGTGAGAAACCTTAATGAGCCTGTCGACGACAACCCAAACAGCATAGTTCCCCCAGGGCGATCTCGGCAACCCGGTCACGAAGTCCATAGCAATATCATTTCACTTCCACTTCAGAATAGGTAGATTCTGTTGAAGGCTGACTGGTCGCAGATGCTCTGCATTCACCTACTAACAAGCAGAACATCTCATGAAAAAACCAACAGCAATCTTTTTCATACCCGGCCACTATTACTGGCGATGAAGGTCCCGATACATCTTGGAAATGCCAGGATGAACTGCCCAAACAGAGGAATGAAAATCCCACATCATCTCCTCGCGTATGTCTGCTGGTACCCACACGCGTCCTTGGAAACGCAAGATCTCATCCTAGCCCACTGTCCATCCAGGAAGAGGGTCCTCTTCTGACACACCCTCCTGCAGGACTAAGCCTTCTGAGTCTGATAGCTGCCTCATCCGTACCCGATCATGTAGCGTAGAGGTAACAGCTATAGAAGATAGAAATGTCTGTCCCCGTCTGTCGTGTACCTCTAGATGCATCTCAGAGAACAGAGCCATCAGCTGCCACTCACTATTGGCCTCCTGAACTGCCTTAATCTGAGTTCTACTACTCAACGCATCTTCCATGGTATTTTCCTTTCCCGACTTATAGGCAAGCACGAAGTCAAAATACTGGAGATACTCAACCCACTTGCGCTGCCTCAGATTCAGATCACACTGAGTAAAGATATATTTGAGACTCTTTTGGTTAGTGAATATCACAAAGTGCTCTCCCAGAAGATAGTGTCTCCAACAGCACAAGGCATGAACAATAGCTGCCAACTCCAGATCGTGTGTCAGGTAGTTCCTCCCATGTGGCCTCAACTGCCAAGACCCATACGCAATGACTCCATCTCCCTGCATAAGCACAACTCCTAGCCCGACACCTGAAGCATCACAATAAATTGTGTAGCACTTTCCTGGCTCGGGAAAGACTAGTATCAGTGATAACGTCAACCTCCCTTTCAGCTCTTGAAAGGCTGACTCACAAGAATCTGACAATAAGAACTTCACCCCCTTCTTGGTTAGACCAGTAAAGGGTGATGATAGATGAGAATAGTCCAAAATGAAGCGTTTTTAGTATCCAGCCAGCCCTAGGAAGCTCCGTAACTCAAACACGTTCTTCGACTGCTCCCAGGAAACTACAGCTCTGACTTTCTCTTGGTCCACTGAAACTCCTTCCTTTGAGATGACGTGACCCATGTAGTGAATCTGATCCATCCAGAAGTGGCACTTCGACAGTTTAGCATAAAGCTGATGCTCTCTCAGTGTACTCAAAATGATCTCAAGATCTCGGGCATGGTCATGTCGAGTGGGAGAGTACACCAAGATATCTTCCATGAAGACCACGACGAAGGAGTACATGTAAGGATAGAACACTCAGTTCATCAGTTCCATGAAAACTGCAGGTGTGTTTGTGAGTCCGAAAGGCATGACTGTATACTCATTAAGACCGCACCTGCTCCTGAAGGCTATCATAGGTATATCTGATGGTCTAACATGCAATTGATGATAACTGGACCACAAGTCAATCTTCGAGAACACCCGGGCTCCTTAAAGATGATCAAAAAGGTCATAAATATGCGTAAATGGATATCGGTTCTTGACCATCAACTGGATCAGCTTCTAATAATCCACACAAATCTTAAGGGTACTGTCTGCCTTCTTCGCAAATAGAACTGGCAAACCCCAAGAAGAAGTACTAGTTCAGATGAATCCCTTAGCCTTTATCTCCTCTAACTACTTCTTGAGCTGCTGCAACTGAAGTGTGGCCATCCTATAGGGAGGAATGGACATCGGTGCCACTCCTGGCATGAACTTAATAGAAACGTCTACCTCATGCTATAGAGGAAAACCTGAGAAGTCCTCTAGAAAGACATCCCTGAAGTGATCCACAACTAGAGGAAATTCCAACTGTGGAGTCCCCTGATCATCCATATAATGAATAGAAATCTGGGATGTCACCCCTCCTAGACCAAGATGCTCGAGTCCTACCCGACTCTCCCAAACATCCCATTCGCCTCTATGAAGAAATGACTCACCCTCTAGTGAGATGAAACTGACTCTGCGGCGATAACAGTCAACGACTGCCTGGAAGGGAATCAACTAGTCCATTCCAAGAATTACATAATATCATGTCAACTCTAGGACATAGAGGTCCCATAAGAAGCAATACCCCTCATCCTCGAGAGGGAACTCTCTACACTGGAGTACACTAGATGTCCTTGTCCCCAAAGGTGTGTCTAGTGTCAATGAGTTGGCAGAAGAAAAGATGTAGAGCCCAAGGATCTCCACGACAGAAATAGAGATAAATCTATGCATAGCACCAGTATCAAAAAGGGATGAAGATATAACTGAGGCTACTATAATCGTACCTCGAACAGTAGAAGGGCTGGGATCCTGCTCTTAATAAGTCTGCTCCACAGTGAAAGACTAGCCCGTGCCGCGGCCCTGCACCCCTGGCTGAACACTCTGAGCTGAACCTCCCTATTGGGGATGAGGAACTGGTGGCTGGCTACCACACCCTTGACCTCCACCTCGGGCCGAACGGCCGAAAGTACTCCAGTTTCCCGACTGGTGAGAAACTGGTGGGACTGCTCCTGAATGAGGAGTCATGGAAGAACCCCAGTCACCAACTACTAGTGAGAAAACCTAGAAAAAATGTTGTAGGTGACTCATCTTGATGCAAGATAGGCACTCCATGGGGTCTCTCTAGCACTGTGGCCTCGTGTGCCCTATCCGGCCACACTGGTGGAATGTCACCTGGCTGCCTGATGATGCGTCTCGCTTCCTCGAATCACTGTGTGTAGGATCTCTACGAAGCTTCTTGCTGTCATCTAGAGGAAAGATAACTCTGGATGCAGAACCTACCTGACTCACAGCTCCAGAGTTCCTCATATTGTGCTCCGAAATCAGTGTCTGGTTGACGATGGATGTAATGGAAGTCAACTGGAAGATGTTCACATGTGAGTAGATCTCCCGTCTGAGTCCATCCTCAAAATTCCTTACCAAGAACCCCCACTCCCATCCTGAGGGGGTGTAAAATGTTGTAGCTCAGTGAAATGAGAGAAATAATCCATGACAGATAGAGTGCCCTGCTCTAAGATCATGACCTCCTGGGCTCGATCGGCCCTCAGGGTCTCCGGGTAGAAGTAGTCGTAGAACACGTGTTAGAACTCCTCCCAAGTCATAGCCTGCTAATGACCCGCCTATGAGACCACGTCCCACCACCTCTTGGCGGATTCTCAGAGCATTTAGGTGGCTAGCTGGACCCGCCTCTCTAGAGGTATCTCCAGATGCTTGAAGATAGTCAGCATGGCTTCCAGCCATGACTCTGCAGCCAGAGGTCCTCCCTCCCCCGAGAATGTGGGAGGATGCTGCTGCTAAAAGACCCGCATCAAGTCTGCAATAGACAAGGAAGGAGGCTGTGCTCCCTGGAAGGCCTACATCATCCTCATGAAAACTTCCCTGAACTGCGCATCAGCGCCCACAACTAGTACAATAATCGGTGCCAAGGTAGGCTCGGCTAGGGGATTGACAGGAAGTCCCTGATCAGCCGGGTCTGGCGTCTGATCACGGCCTAATGACAGACGTACGACCGAAAGACGTCTCGAAGGAATACCTCTAAAATATGAAAAGAACACCTTAGATCAGGAAAAAAAGGATAGATAACACAAGGGTACAAAATTTGAATAGGGGAAGAAAAAAATAAAAGTTTTCTAAAGACGACTACACAGCGTGTATAAAAACTACACAACGTGTCTTTTTAAGCAACTTACATGGGCATGTACTCCTGCCCTACAAGTCGTGTACACTTCAAAATACACGGCGTGTTGACCCCAACACACGGCGTGTACTTGTAACTATTCCCATGCCCGGGTTCGTTACACGGCTAACCCACACAGTCCGACAAATCCCGAGACTACATGGCGTGTTCGAAATAAACACAGCGTCCACTAGACATGGCTTTTGGTGGTCCGTGTTGTTAAGTACACGGACTTCTACACATATGGACCATACACGACGTGATACGATAAAACACGACATGTATAGGTGAAGGCGACATCGTCTCGTGTTGTTTGTGACATGGCCGTGTACCTGGGCAATACTACACGGCGTGTTCCGAACAAACACGACCTGTGGAAAGGAAGGTAACGTCGGCCCGTGTTGTTTGTGACATGGCCGGGTACTTGAACAAGACTACAGGACATGTTCTCTATGAACATGGTGTGTGGAATTGATGTTTACGCCGTCCCGTGATGTTCGTGAAACGACCGGCTACCTGGAAAGGACTACACAGCGTGTTCCCTATGGACATGGCATGTTCTACCCGACCTTCCCCGACACGTGTTGTTAGTGACACGGCCGGGTACACTGCTCCAAACTCATACGGCGTTTACCAATGGTACATGACATTTTCTCGAAGTTACTCCCACGACAATGTGTTCTATCCACACGGTTAGTGACATGGCCGAAAAACTACATAGCGTGTATCCACAATGTACACGCTGTGTATTCTAGGTTTTTCTGTGCAGTAGCTCAGAAACTGCGCAGAATTCCAGAAACACTAAAAACAAAGGAAGAGTTGCCAAATTCTAATCCGTGAGGGCCCAAAACACATCAACAACCAAAATTTGGTGTTTATTTTAAGCAAGGAACAAAAAAATAGTTTTGTAACATAATAGCAGAGAATCTATCAAGCATCTACCACAATAGCATGCATAATCTACACATAGCCTATCACAACAGCATGCAATCGCTAATGCACCCTAGATGGAATGACAAGAATGCATGACATGTTATTTCTACAAGTGCCTATATGATGCATGAGATGGAATAACCTCATCTCATCGGGTTGCGAGAGAAATAGAACTGAAATATCAAAACAATAACCGCACAAGTCATATGAATCACTCTAGATGAAAACACATGAACCATAAAATCTCAAAAGCAGAAAAATGCAATTAACGACGTAGTTTGGTTTTTCCCTGTACACGGGTTATCTAATCCCGGGCACAGCTTAATAACAAGTACCGAATCCGTTATATCCTGGTCTAAAGTCTCCAAACTATAAGACAAGAGAAAAGAACTCCTCTGATACCACTTTTTAATGACCCGAGTCCGGAGCCCCTCCACTGGTGCCCCGTACTCGGTTCGCCACATGACCTCAAGCGCGTTTCCCCGAATCCCAGAGGCTGTCGACTAGCAGCGAGGGCCTTGGTGAGTCAGTGGGGGAGACTATGCACTAATTCGGTAAGGTATACAAGGTAAGAAAACAAAAATAAATAGTGGAAGCAGTAAACAACATGCATAACAACAGAAACCAATCAACGGATGCAATGTAGATATATAACTATGATGACAATGATGCAGCATGTACATGTATCTAAGGAAAACACTAACACAACAACGTGATGGAATACAACTGAAACCAAGTTCAAAAGAAAACAAAGTAATCTCCTCAGCATCGTGATCCACGTCTCAGTCCCATGCTCCCCAGCTCCTGGTGCAATCACGATCCTCAAGTAGAAGGGTGCTTTCCCTTGCCTATACCAGCAGCAACATAGTCTGCATGGGCCCAAAAGCATGGCCCAAATAGGGTGTGAGATAAAATCTCAGTAGGCAATCACCCAAAGATTTGTTCCTGACAGTCAAATGAATACATGGAAGTAAATAAACAAGAAGCAGTAAACAGGAAATCACAAGCAGCTACAATCCACAGTTCTAACAAGTAAAGCACACAAGTAAGCTGTGAACAACAAGAAGAAAATAGGTAAAACTCTGGGTAGATCTCACAACCTAATCCCTATGGTTCAACCTATAGTACTAGAAACCCTCTGGGAGGCACACACAGTCTCACCCCTCTAGTTCAGCTACGTAATTAAGAAGACTCTCTGGGGAAGCACTCACTATCAATTCCCCCTATAGTCTCGTATCATGCTAAAGGCTCTCTAGGTAAGCACTCAACGTCAATTCCCCCTATAGTTTCACATCGTAATTAAAAGACACTCTGGAGAATCCCTTCCATCAATTCTCCCTTTGTTTTACTACTCTAGGTTCTCACAGTCCTGAGTATAACTAAACATGCTCATCCCATGTGTATTGTCCAAGTAAACCTCAAGAACTACTTGGCTATCAACTAAGGCTCAACACCATATTAAAAGATATAGTTCCACTATCCAACAACAAGGTATGGCAACTGGAAAAACGGCCAACATGAAAAACAAGCATGGAAAAGCAACCAGAGCACAAAATAAATTACACTACTCACAAGCAATAACCTATACTAAATCAATCAAGAAAAGAAGGCAAACAACAAGGGAAAAACAGGAAACATGCAATACCCCATTCAAGGGTTTTGGTGGAATTTGCACATAATATTCATCAACATCCTATGGAAAGGCACAAAACACCTAACTCAATCCGAGGAGATCGATATATGTGAACCACGACGATAGATTCCCCTTAGAACAATACAGATATGAGAAAACACACAAAACGTTCATCCTACAATAACTTGGAAATGAGAAGGAATCAAGAAACAAGGCTAAAGAAGAAGGAAGAACTCACCCTTTTGATTCCAATGCAACCAACCGTGCTCAAATCAGAGAACGGACGGCGAGGCGGGAGCTCATCGAAGATCCAGCTGTACGGTCGCTCTCGGATGGAAGAAAACTGGAGAAGAAGATTAATTTGGGGGTTAGGCACGACCCCGGTCCATTTAATGAAAAAAGTACACGGTGTTTACATAAATTTTATGTACTCCAAATTAATCGGCCTCCACCTCAGCCTTACACACCGTGTGTGTGTGTGTCTGGCATGGTCAGCACATAGCTTCGAGACGGAAAAAATTACATGGTGTGTACTCAAAAAGTGCATAGCGTGGACTTCAAAAATTTCCTGAAAATTCATTTTTCTGAAAAACTCCAGAAAAAATAAAAACATATCTGAAAAGAGATCCGGGTTCTTACAAGTGACATTGAAAAATAGGAACACAAACATGAATTATCCACACAGACATTGTAATGAAGTCTTTGTGGTATCCTCACCATATACCCTCATTTAATGATATCTAGACTATATGAAGATCTTTAAAACCTTACTGTCTACCTAAATCTAGTTGAATAGATAATCTATCCTTAGAAGAGGGTGATGATTCATTGGTGTTATGTGGTTCAACCATTATTTTCCATGAAAAACCTTAGACCATCATCCTTCTTCATGGTGAATAGTATTAGAACACCCTAGGGGGATAAATTAGGCCATATGGATCCCTTATGAAACATATTATTGAGAAATATCCAATTAGAATGCGTCAAATGTGAGTGCCTAATGAGATGGATCCATATGAATCAAAGAAGCACTGAATTGTGATTTTATCTCATAAATATTGTCGTATAAGGGAGGTATATTCACAATTATGATCGGGAATATGTTAAAAAAACCAATCTACAACTCAGGGAGTTACCACAACTATATCATCCAATAATAACTATAACAACTAATATATAAGAGCCTCCACACACCTATCGGTCATCTATTAAAATTAATATCTATTAAATTATATTATGTCCCTCCACATTTGAAATATCAACCACTTCTATTGAAAAAAAACAACACCCATAGAATAGAACAAATCCTTTCTAAGAATTTGATCTTATAGATGTTCTTGAAATAATAAGTAACAATCATATGAATGATGTCCCAAATCAACATTCTACACCCCCAACACTCATCTAGAAATTCATCTCAACTATATATCTACTTGGAAACTCTAATGGAACTGGATGTATCTCCACATGTAGCCCTAATAAATAGAATAATGATGGAATTATGGTGGAGTGTGAAGCTCCAGAATCAAAAATGGTGGAAACTAATGTTGAAGATAAACTGATATTACCAATGATTACCTCTTGCTCCTCATGAATGGGTTCCTCTATCACATACAGCAGTATTCACCCAAATCTTCTTAAGTTCTTCATACAGCCTTGATGGATTTTCCTTAGAATGTGTCCATAAGGGAGAGTACAATCATGAGTCTATCTATGGCCACTCACATAATGTATTGTTTGATCATAAATAAAATAAACCAGATGTTGAATAAATGATATAGGTCCCGTCTACAGATATGTCCATTAATTATACTTTTGATATTATGGATTAAACGAGTCTTAGATTCTCATTTTATGTTGGCCTCCTTCATTGGTTAGGCACTAAGTCTGATGATGAAAATTGATCCTCATAGGAATAAAAATGCATAAATGTAATATTTTTAAATGCTCAAGAACATTAAACCCTATAGTAACATGAAAAACATTTTTGATGGCTCATTTTTAGTCAAAACCACATAAAAAAAATGTTCATTATCCCTGATCATATTCTCTATTCCCCAAGAAATTTTGTTGACCACATTCATGAGGAAATATAAGTCAAGAATGAATCTTCAATATCACTTATTCCTTCATCTAAACTTCGACGTGAATATTAATTAGTAATGAGCTGACTATATAGCTAATCACAAGATTCAATGTCTCCTTGAGATGTGCATAAGGTCCTTGATCATCATGACTAGATCCTATATGATCATTCTATCTTACTATAGGGAGAGAAGTTCCCACCTATTTTTTTACCTTCAAGGGAAATTACAAGAACTCTGAATGAAACTCCTTCTAAAATTCATCCCAAGAGAATACTTCATCCTCTTATTCTACTAGAACAAACATCCTCCATTGGCATTTTGATCCTCACATCAGACATGTTCATGAAAAAACCCAGTACTCAGCTTGAAAACAAATTAGACATAAGGTGGTATCAATATCCTCCAAAAGGTGATCTATATCTTGATAATACATGATCCCATCATATATTTATTGAATATTATAATGGAAAGAACCCAATACCTTCTTCCAAAAATTGTCCCCATCAACCAGATCGATCATCTGATAATCTACTGGATCTCCATCGTTATACTTTACTCCTTGAATTGTGTGTAGTAATTAACCATGATATAGTACTAATGAATAAATATAGATGAATATTTATTTCTAATATCATATAATTTACTAATATTAAATTATTTTAGTTTATTTTAACATATCAACATCACTTTATTCAATAAAAATCACAAACAAATATGATTTGTGTACATCAGCTAGGCCTCTAATAAAACATCCTCACATGTTTTTATATATGAAATTTTTAATGTTAATTATCTGTCTTTTTGTTGTTTCTTCTCTTATATGGTTGTTAAATATATTTTTAATGGATATAATTTTCAATATTATGTTGTTGAAGTGTTGAGAATAGATACCTATGAATGATGGCCAAAACGATCACCAACCAACTAGTTGACTCCACAAACTACCTTATGGGGTTATTTCAAGACTATAAGATACTAAAAACCCAATCTGAATGTTGGTGGAGTTCCACCATCTATCCCATAGATCTAGTATAATCCAATTTTTTTCTCTATGTACACTAGTTTTTACGTGGTACGACACCATCCATCCTATGAACCATGTTTGAGGGTACATTAGACTAACTGTGATGGATATTAAATTCATTCATTTTTACACTATTTAATTTCAAATTATAATCATAGATGACCAATTCTGAATTTTAGGAAAATCCCCTTGTATCGAGATCCTCCCATTCTTCTCTCATTTCGTCTCAATGTTTTGAATGATCTAGTGGTGATAGAATAGTAATATCCTCTTATATATCATATTTGGATACATTTTATTGATGAAAAATTGATTTTATAACCTTATTATCTTTAAAATTCATGAGTATAATGTTGGAGGCATAAATTTTTCTATGAAAAACCTTTTTACCATAGATAAGATTATCATGATAAGTGTGTTTTTATATATAATTCTTTATAGAATGGTCATTTTTATATTATATTCTTCTAGAATCTTATCTTGGAATTCATTTATAATGATGGTGTGATAGTGGATTGATGATCATGGACTAAAACTCAGTCACTCTTCTATAACTGGTAGGTAATTCATAATCTATTCTAGAATTGACATCAAATATAGTGAACTATTAGCCTCTCCATAAAAATTCATTGAAATTGGTTCTATTGGTGGTCTCTTTAACAGTTGGGATTCGAAAACCACCCTTCCTAATTTCAAATCCACTTTATTATCCATTCAAAAAAACTTCCTTTTAATCCAGAATCTGAGTAAGGAATCCATTTATTGTTAGTTAATTCAATATGAGTGTGTGATGTAGTTTAGTTTTTGATTCATTGATGAACCATATAGTAAATCATCAAAAATCTCATATAAGGAGGTTTTGTACCATTTAGATATCTGTATAAACATATTTCTTAGGTATGACTTGTGTGTTGGATTACTTTTTTCCTTTCTTGGTTATGATTTCATGTGGGGTTGTGTAGAATGTGAGACTCATTAATGATGCTTTTGGTTAAGGAGTATTATTCAATCATTATTATTCATGTTTTATGTTGATCACATGTATTTTATTTTATTTTTCATTCTAAATGATGTTATGTGTTGTTTTTCATGTAATTCAATAACCTATTATGTGTATTACCATTAATTTGTAGGTATTGTACTTAGTTCCTAGAATAGGTGTTCCATTATGACATGGTTATCCTTTATATGGGAGAGTGTGCATGAATTTTTATAATGGTGACACAAGAATTGATAATTGGGTTGGGATATGAAAATTCCATATGAAGGTTGTGGGATTCACGTGATGCCTACTAGATTACAAGTAGTATTCTTACTTGAGGATTACTGGATATTGAGTAGGATGATCACTTGAAGCCTAGTGGATTCTTAGTAGCATGTCTACTTGAGGCCTTGTGGATTTCGACTATCATGGGCACTTAATTACCAATTGATGCCAAGAACATGCCTCAATTTACTCCTAGTGGATAACGAGTTTCTTATTAACATGACGATGAGGAGTAAGTTAAATAGGATTTTCCCATTTTCTTGGTTACTTTTTAAATCTTGATATTTCATTTACTATGGAGTTCAATCATGTACATTTAGGGTTTATGGGGGCTTGGTTTTCATGCATGTTATCAATATATGGTTTCTTATACTTATACACTTATCATTGTCTTGGAATATACTTGTTATATATGTTAATTTTTTGTGGACACATTGGTGGTGTCCTATGGAGTTTTATTACTCACACCCTATAAAGGTATCTTGGTACTTTGTGTAATTTATGTATAGGGATCCAGGAAAGGGTTAGGGGTCGATGGAATTTGTTTGAGGTGGGGAGCATGAAGATGGATGTAGTACCAGTACATAATCCATAAAATACTATAGATTATTTATTTTACATTATTGGACTACAAATCTGGGTTAGCCGACTACCTTGGGATCCAATATATTTATTTGTACGGAATGGGTACCATGTGTTACTACATTTTATATTTAGTTTTCTTGTTGATTTTATGATTGATATTTAATGTTTAAATTTTTATTATCTATTCTAGGAAATGATATAGAGGTTATAGCCTATCCATTGATGGTGTTTAGACCCATGCAGCTAATATAAACCTTTTATGTATGTGGCAGTGAACATGAGGTCTTGTGGGTATCTAGTATGGACATGGTGGTTCAGGTTATGGAATTACAAAATGGTATGATTTCATTTTTTTCTTCTTTTAATATTTACTATCTTAGGACATGGTGGATATAAGATATATTATGTTAGACGTAGGTAGGAGAGTTTATATCTTATTGACCAACTCATATGTAGCTGGTCGTTGAGTTATTATTGAAAATAATTCTATTACTATTTCATTATATTATTGTGAATTAATTCGTTATAACATTCCATGTTGGATCACAATTTATATATATACTTGTTGTGTGCTATGTAGTATTTCCTTTATTTTATAACTTGATTATGATACCTATTCATCATAGACATGAATTCTATTACTAAGTGATATATTAATCATTCATTATATTTTGATAAATATTTTGGTATTAATTAATTGAACCAAAAAATGTTGTTATGTTTTGTATATATATATTTGTCACTAACATGCATGGATGGGAAATTTAGTTAGTTCAATGAGGGATATAAATTTGGTAATAGGAAGAATACTAAGAGGACCATTTTTTAATTCCATAGACAAATAAGGATAATTTTTATGGACATTGTTTTTTTTCTAATGTTACCTCCTTGTTTGCGAAGATTCCACGATAAAGGAGACTTATGGGACATCCGGCTATTGTGGGAGAGGATTATACCACAAGAAAGGATTCCCATATTCCTCCACCTACTATATAAGATGGGGAAGTAGATCACACCACTATTCCTACTTCAATGATGCAAGTAGTAGGGCCATATCTACATGGATTCCATCTATATGTACATTCCTAGGGTGAAGAGTCCTCGGGGGCCATGGTCAACTATGCCAAAGATTTACAGCTCCAACATCATCCATCCATTCATGGAACATGATGACCACATGATATTGAAGAATATATAGACATATTTAGAGGGAGTCATTGACCTCATTTGAAACATGATGATAGGAAAGTGAATCTAAATGATATCATTTTTTATAGATCATCCAGGAAGTGGTGGGGCATAATGTGAATGGATGGAATACTTTAGGGTTTGTAAATGGAAACCTTCGAGGACCTGTTATTTAGGAAATCATTTCCCAATAAGTTTATGTTTGACTGAGCATAGGATTTCATGAAGCTACATCACAGGTCCTTGATGATAATAATATACACTGGTTGTTTTAAAAAGCTAAAACACATTGATCAAATCATTTATAAAAATGTTGAATATAAGGAAATGACGTTCGAGAACAATCATCCCCCATGGAAAGAGGTGAAAGGTTAAGAAATTCATCCTAGAAATGTTCCCTAAAAATTTTCGAAAATCCATCACAATTGACAAGGGATATGAGGATGTTCAAGTAGTTTTTCTTCTTACACACTTCAGTAGTATAATTGGTGGACCTCATTCTATTGTGTACAGTCACCCTAAAGGTTTCAAGAAGTGGAATAAATGGATTGTGAATCTATCTAGTTGTATTCTAGTAGATCAGAGTATGAACTTATTTAGTCCTCATTTAGGGAATAACATACTGATTCCATTATGGGATGTTTGTTCATTTTGACCTTCACAACACTTCATTTCTAGTGTTGGTAATGTAGTATGACATGGAATTGATTGTATTTTTTCACTACCATTATGAGATAAGGATTCCCTATTAGATCAATGAATATGTCTTTATTGGACTAGAGATTCATCTCAATTACACAGTAGAAGACTTTGATAATGATGACTCGAGTGGGTCGTGCATCTTATATATATGGTCATAAAGCTAAGGATGGATGATTTTATATATGGTATTAGACTTTTGTAGACGGTGGTGAGGGACCACCAATAGCTATAGATACACCCTTGATCACATCAACATTTCCTACCACATTGTTTGATACTAGTTCTTTTTATTTCTTTATTTATATAGAAGTTATTTCTAGCCATGACCTACTACTCAAGTAATCTTCTATGTTAATTTACCTCGATTCACATTTGAGAACAAAATTGGACCATCTTATATGATTCCTACTATGTCCTATAGTAATTCGTGGCTATGGGAATCTATGGGATTTTATTATTCTATAGATTATGAGAATATATGTTATTATTGGAATGAAATTGTTGATCATATAATGATATCAAATTTATTGTTATATGGGACATGTGTCATTGAAATCAACCAGGAAATATACATTCTTGATTTTCATAAAGTGGTAACCCAGAGCTGGTAGAGTTGGTTCCGACATGAGCTAGATTGCAATGTCATTGTGTAGATTTTGGGATTTTCTCTTTTACAATGATTAGTGAATCTCGCTAATAATTTCCTCCAACTGTAGATCACTATCCTAACATTTTCCTAGATGAATTCAAAAATATTCCCATAATATTGGAGTTGAATTTGAGATAAATATCATTCTAATTGTGGATCCCATTTTGATGCCACCTTATCATATGAATATGGTCATGTTGAAGGAGCTAAGGGTATATCTCAAGGACATGTAATGAAAAGGTTTTGTTAAGATGAGATCTATATCATTGGGTACACATATTTATCCACTGATATGGTAGATGTTACTTTTTATCTCTACATAGATTACAAAAAACTGACCTAGGTGATCATGAGTAATATATAACGTTTACCTAGGATCAAAGATCATTTTGGTCAATTATAGGGTGTATAGTGGTTCTCCATGATTTATCATTGTTACATATACCACATCTTGTTGATTAGGGAGGATTAAGTCCCAAGGAAGGTGATTTTGAGTAGGTGTGTGATATTTATTAATTATTGATGCTGTTTGGATTGAGTAATGGATGAAAATGTTCATAGTCCTATAAAGAATATATTTTACCCATATCTAAACTTGTTTATTGTGGAGTTCATTGATGAAATAATTATCTCATTACCAACACAAAATAATCATTCGATACATATTGAGGTATCACTAAGAATTCTTTGAATACATCATCTTTATACCAATATATATGAGTGTATATTTTGGATTCAATAGCTGATGTTTTGGATGTATGTGATTTATGAAATATGTATATTTTTTGACCTAAATAATCTTGAGTTTGTGATGTCCTAGAATCATCTCTCATGTTTGTTTGATGATTGGAGGTTTATATCAAATGTTTATTATGGAATTAGCTCGTTTATCGTCACCGACGACGATGTTCATGAAGAAGGTTTGGAAATTAAAATGGATATACATGGGTGAGGGAGAATTTTATAATATCAATAATATTTTTATTATATCTTTATTTTTGATACTCTCTAGTCTAGTAGTTTGTTATGCAATTCATTATGATAAATCATTCATTGGTTTGGGAAAATTACCAATCTAAAGGGAGAGGGATGTTTCTTGTGGGTCATTATTTTATGTATGACCCCATGAGTGAAACTATCCTACAAAAATATTGGAGATGGCAATCATAGTCCATGTTATGATATTTTTTTATCACTATCTCTTCAATGAATGGTTTGTTGACTACACCACTAGTGCAGAAAACGTTATTTACGTCACCATTTTTTACGTCGGTTTTATATAACCGACATGATAATCTGTGAAATGTGGTTTTTTACGTCAGTTATTTTAAAACAGATGTAACAAATGCGGTGAGTAGCTTTTTAACCTCGGTTATTTTAATAACCGACGTTACAAATCGCGCGTGTTCTGTTTTTACGTCGGTTATAAATTAACTGACGTAAAAAAACAAAATTATGGGGGTTTTTTAGGTCGGTTATTTCATAACTGACGTAAAAAACGAGATATGTATGAGTTTTTTTATGTCGGTTATAAAATAACCAATGTAAAAAATGAAATCGGGGGGGTTTTTTACGTCGTTTATTTTATAACCGACGTAAAAACGCGGCTTTTGAGACCTTTTTGACATCAGTTATTTTATAACCTATGTAACAAAACAACCCACAGAACATTTTTTACGTCGGCTATACAATACCCGACGTAAAAAACTATGATTTTTGATGTCTTTTTTACATCGGTTATAGAATAACCGACATAAAAAACCAACACGCAGATTTTTTTACGTCGGTTATAAAATTACCGATGTAAAAAAAGCTATATCTGATGCATTAATAACGTTGGTTATTACAATAACCGAGGTTATAAATGTAAAAAAACAGTTTATAACATCGGTTATTAAATAACCAACGTTATAAAACATTTAGAAAATTAACAAGCCTCGTGGATTGTCATTTTCATTTTTTTGATCGACAGACTGGCGGCTCCTGTCTCTCGCACGGTAAACCCTAGTCAACTCGTCGATCTCGCTGTGTTAAACTCGATTTGCCTACAACGTTTATCATATTTACTCTCCTCAGATCTATCTTCTCAACTCGCATCACTCAGGTAATCCTTCCATGAATTTATTTCGTTCATTTTTTTCCCAGATAGTCTATATTTATGTTTTGTGATTTTTGTGTTTAAACTAGGTAAGATTCTTCGATTTTGAACCCTCTTACCTCTTTTTTCCATCATCATCTTATTTATCATCCCTAGATATATTAGATCGACTCGTAATATTCATGTAAGGCTCAACTACTTTTATTTAGTTTGTTTTTGTTTCATGAATGCCCGATATTGATGGTAATTTTTGTTTTCATTGACAACTAATGATCTCATTCACCTATATTAATACATATAATGGTAATTAATTAAATGTACAAATTTGGAAATGATATTTCATGTGTTGTTTCTTCTTATGTTTATCCTCTTTTATATGAGAATCTATTATACATATAATTTAATGGTTGTTGACCTCTATGTCCCTTCGATGCATCGCTATGTCTCATGATTCCAAATAAAAATGGGTTCTGTTGAGGGATAACCCAATTATTTTTTAGACCTTGGCCAAGGCCTCGACAATATGTTTAAGATTTCTAGAATTATCCATTACCTCATTATGATATTAGTTATCGACAAAACTTGTGATCATTTAACTAGTTGAATATCAATGGTTATTTTTAATTATCATACGATCATTTAAGTAGCCATATTTATTAATATTTAATTCCATCTATTTCATGCGGAAGTAAATATTAAATTCTTGTGTTTTTAGTTGTTCACCATGCCTAGTTTTTATATGTAAACCATTTATTGGGGGGTTGTCCGGGGGTGGGGGCTGTCCAGAGGGTTGGGGGTTGTCCGGGGGGTGTCCAAGGGGGTGGGTGGGTGTGGGGGCTGTCCAAGGGGGTGGAGGTCTGTCCAGAGGGTTTGGGGGGTTTTCCAGGGGGTGGGGGCTATCTAGAGGTTGGGGGTGTCCAGGGGGTGTCCAAGGGGGTCAGGGGGGGTGTCCAGGAGGGGGGGGGGTGCTGTCTGGAGGGGTGGGGTGCTGTCCAGTGGGTGGGGGGCTGTCCAAAGGGTTGGGTGGTGTCTAGCGGGGTGTCCATGGTGGTAGGGGGTGGGGGTGGTGTCCAAGAGGGGTGGGGTGTTGTCTAGAGTGGTGGGCGCTATCCAGGGGGTTGGGGGGCTATCTAGAGGGTTTGGGGGTGTCCAAGGGGGTTTCCAAGGGGGTGGGTGGGTGTGGGGGGCTGTCCAATGGGGTGGGGGCCTGTCCAAAGGGGTTTGGGGGTTGGTCAGGGGGTGGGGGGCTGTCCACAGGGTTGGGGGTGTCCAGGGGGTGTCCAGGGGGGTGGGTGTGTGGGGGGGCACTGTCCAAGGGGGTGGGGGCCTGTCCAGAAGGTTTTGGGGTTGTCTGGGGGGTGGGGGGTGGGGGGTTGTCCAGAGGGTTGGGGGTGTCCAGGGGGGGTGTCCAAGGGGGTAAGGGGTGGGGGTGGTGTCCAGGAGGGGTGATTTTCCCCATCTGAATTATTATTTTAAATATGATTTGATTCTCAGGTTTACTCCATTCACTCCAATTTTCTATCAATGATGTAGGCGCCATTGTTTTCTTTTATTCAATGGAATTTAAAACTCTTATATCTAACTATATTTTCTTTTAATAATAATATTCAAGCATATTTTTTTAAATACGCATAGATTTGTTTTATATTTCAAAATTGTTTTACATTCAAATTATGATTTTTTTCATATATACTTATGTTTGTCTTATCTTAAAAATATTTTTTTTTATATTTGTTATAGGTAATAATGATTCGATGTTGGATTACGGCACATCGAATGAGAAATAAATATGAGGAAGGTGTTGATGCCTTTTTAGAATTTTCTAAACGAAATGTTCCAAGTAGTGACATTTTTTTCTATCCATGCCTGAAATGTTTGAATATGAAGAAGTTTAAATGTGTAGAGATAAAATATCATCTAATGTGTCATGGTTTTAATATGAGTTAAATCCCTTGGATTTAGCATGGTGAAACTGAACGAAATGTCACTGATGATGATGATTCACAAGATGGTAACTTTGATGGAATTGAATAAATGATTCGCGATATTGTAGCAGAACAAATTGAGATAGAACCGACAGTTGCGCGTCTATATGGTGATGCTGAAAAACCATTATATCTTAGTTGTGTAGATTTTACGGTCTTGTCAGCGGTGTTAAGATTGATTAACCTAAAGGTGAAACATGGATGGAGTGACATAAGTTTTACAGAGCTGCTAAAATTGATGAAATACATTCGTCCAAAAGATAACGAATTTCCATATTCACATTACAAGGCCAAGAAAATATTACGCCCGATGGGATTGGGATACAAGAAAATACATGCATGTCCAAATGACTGAATTATATATAGGAAGGAATATGAATTTCTGTCAGATTATCCCTAATGTGGGACATCATGGTATAAGGTGAAAGAGAAATCACAGGCTGATGTAGAGATTACAATGCTCCATTCAAAGGTATTTTTGTATCTTCCTATAATTAATCATTTCAAATTTTTATTTCCTAATTCACATGATCAAAAAAGGGTAAGATGTCATGATAATGAGAGGGTATGTGATGGAAAAATATGTCATCCAGCTGATTTTCCCCAATGGAAGAAAATTAATGCACAGTATTGTACATTTGGAAATGAAATAAGAAATCTCGTATTAGGGTTGTGCACAGATGGAATAAATCCATACCGAACCCTCAGTAGCACACATTGTTCATGGCCTATTTTATTGGTAATTTACAACCTCTATCTTGAAGTTTGAATGAAGCGCAAATATGTCATGTTGAGTATAATAATCTCTGGTCCAAAGCAACTCGACAATGATATTGACGTTTACTTTTCACCGTTGACTAAGGATTTGATACTGTTATGGGCTGATGGTATTACAGTGTATGATTCTTATAAAATGGAATATTTTCAACTACATGCAGTGCTTCTGTTAACTATAAATGACTTCCCAGCATATGGAAATTTGTATGGACACAGTGTTAAAGGACATAAAGCATGTCCAATTTGCGAACAACAGACGTCATATTGTCAATTGCATCATGGGAGGAATATAGTGTACATGGGTCAACAAAAGTTTTTGGCTATGGATCACCCTTATAGAAGACTAAAAAAGGCATTCAATGGATCACAAGAATTTGATACTGCTCCAAATCCTTTATCCCCGGATTAGTATTTTGAGAGGGTGAAAAAAATTGATGTGACATTGGGAAAGACACAAAAATATGGTAATGATAGACATATTTGGAAGAAAAGGTCGATATTTTTTGAGATACCATATAGGAGGAATCATGAAGTTAAATATAATATTGATGTCATGCACGTGGAGAAGAATATATATGATTGTTTGATTGGAACATTGTTAGATAATAAAGGAAAGAATAAGGATGGGTTTAATGCAAGATTAGACTTACTATCAATGGGAATACGTTTGGAGTTAGCTCCCACTCCTAATAGAAGACGAACAATTTTTCCCCTGGCTTGTCATAAATTATCGAAGAGGTAGAAAATTAGATTTTTTCAGTGTCTTCATGATATCAAAGTGCCTCAAGGTTATTCTTCAAATGTAAAAAATTTTGTCTCATTGAAGGACTTGAAGTTGATAGGTATGAAATCACATGATTGTCATGTCATGATACAATAAATTCTACCAGTTTCATTGCGTGGAATGTTGCCCATTCGTGTCAGAAAGACTACGATGAAGTTGTGTTATTTTTTCAATTCAATTTGTAACAAGGAGAATGATGTGAATGATTTGAACATTTTCGAAAAGGATGCAATTTTTATACATTGTTAATTGGAAATGTATTTTCCTCCAACATTTTTTTGATATAATGGTGCATTTAATGATTCATCTGGTTTGAGAAATAAAGTTTTGTGGACCTGTACATCTTTGTTGGATGTATCCGTTTGAAAGGTATATGAAAATATTAAAGGGGTATGTTAAAAATCCATATCGACCTGAAGCCTCCATTATTGAAGAGTATATTTATGAGGAGGTAGCAGAGTATTGTACGAGCTACTTGGCTTCGGCGCAACACATAGGCTTGCCTCCATCTCGCCATGAATGAGTTAATAATGAGGTAAAGGGGATTCGTGGCTTGAAAGTCAAATCATTGTCAGCTGAACAGATGAAGAAGTTAGAATCATATATCTTGAATAATATAGCTGATGCTCAACCGTATATCGCATTGCATATTAATGAGTTGAAACAATGTCATCCAAAGATGAATGAAATGTGGATTTTGAATGAGCATAACAATAATTTTTTACCATAGATTAAAAATAAATTGCTTGGTAGATCTGATGTATCAGAGACAGTAAAATGGATAGTGGGTGATCTATGTTTAAATGTGATAACATGGTCCAGTTATGACATTAATGTCTATACATTTCGTACAAAAGCTCAGGAAAATAGAAGTGCAGTTCAGAATAGTGGTGTATTGGTGTTTGCAGAAGCAATGAATTTTTTGAGTGCTAAAGAAAAAAACCCAATTTCTCCATCAAGTGCATATTATGGAGTGATTGAAGACATATGAGAGGTTGATTACTTTAAAATAATTGTTCATGTTTTTAACTGTAAATGGTTTATCGGTAAAAACAGTGTCAGACACGATGAATTTGGAATGACACTTGTTAATCTGAATAGATTGGAAGACACGTCTGATTCTTTTATAATGGAAACACATGCAAAACAAATTTTCTATGTAGTAGATCAATCTGATATGTAGTGGGCTGTTGTTTTACAAGGGAAAAAACAATATGTTGGTGAGGATGAAGTTTATGAAGATGCTGATTTATGTGAGATCCCTACTTCCATGGAAAGATTAACAGAACATAATGATGAGCATGTTGAAGACATGGTTTGTTCCATAAGGAACGATCACGATGAAGGAATTTGGGAAAACAATCCATTTTTACATTCCTAAAATTTCAGGTAACTTATGTTTCTTTCTTGTTTAAATTTATTTATTTTCATAAATGTTAGATGTTGTAATTTTTTTATTTATTAAAACAAGTTTTAAAACAAAATAAGTATAAGTTTTTGTTTCTATTACGTTTTTTTAGTTTACATTATCATGTTTACCAATACATGAATTATATATCTATTATTTTTGTTCAGTGACAATTACTTTACCCTGTTTACCAGGTTTACCATGTTTACCATGTTTACCATCTTGACCATATTTACCATCTTTACTATCTTTACCATTTTTTAACATGCTTACCATATTACTAACGTTTACTATTATGTAACATAGTACACTTTTCTATTTTTTGATTACAGTAGTATTAAAATATTTGAATTTTTATATTTTTGAACTAACGTTTGTTTTTTTGATTTGAAGGATAATGAAAGATCATTCAGTTGATCAAGCACATGATTCTAGAGATGGGCATATTGGCCATACCCCTAGGGCGGAACATTCACATGCTCCTATTACAACAATGATTTCAAAGGTTGGTAAATGTGGGTGCACACGTTTACCAAAATTATCAGTTGCTTGTATGCAAGATCAGAGGATAGTCATTGATTTTGATGATGATGATATTCCTAGAGGTCCGAATGCAAAAGTTTTTAAGAGTTTTGTAGCAACTCATGCTAAGAGAAAAGTAAGCATTCTGTATGATGACTCGAGAAGTGTGGATAAATCAATAATCTCTCAGTTATGGGAGATGATTTTGGTAAGATCTTTTGCTATTTTTTGAATATTCTTTAAATTTTTCTAGTATATATAATATGTTTAAACTCTTCTTTATCAGATGACATTTGATATTCCTGACACTCGAGGAGTTAGGAAGAAATTCTTATCATTGGCTTCAAGGAGATGGAGGGATTTCAAATCAGCCCTCTCATCTGATTTCATTTATGGTCATAGGATTCATGACAATCCATGTCATATATATCCTTTTGTCGATGAAGACACATGGATATAGTTTTTGGAAAGTAGAAGAAAAGAGTCATATTTGGTAAGGGCAGTGTAAACTTTTATAATATTTCTTATATAAATGATCTTATTAACGTTTTTTAATGATTTCTTATTATTAATTTACAGCAAACAAGGAAATCTCATCAAGAGATACAATCTAAAAATGTATACCCTCGTAGTTTATCTTGGGGAGGGTATGCATTATTGGAAGAACAAATTATGGTGGAAAAATTTCAACAACTAAGTGCTGAGTCTTCATGATCTGGAGAGGTGGCCCCTCCATCTAGACATGAAAAATGGAAGAGAGCTTGGAAGGGCCAAAAAGGGCAATATCTTTCGGATGAATTGAGAATCATAGCTGAGAGGATTGTAAGATATATATTTTATTTATTTAAGTTAACCATTTTTTTCATACAATTTAAATCATTACAGAAATGTTAAATTAAGTAATACAGGACACTATTGAGGAGTAGAGTTCACAGGGGACATTTACAGCTACTAATATGGAAGATATATTATTTGTAGCATTGGGAAGGCCCGAACATCCTGGTCGGGTAAGTGGATATCTGGTAGGTGTTTCGGTAATAAAAGGTGTTTCCACATTCTTCAACATCAAACGTTGAGGGGGTTTATAGAAAAAAAATTTAATCCTTGGAGGAAGAAGTTCATAATATTAATGCGATGCTGGAGGAAAAGATTAGAGTGTCGGTGTAGTCTATGTCTGTAGACATGCAAAGACAATTTAAGACTGTAACTCCCACTCCTCAGCCTCCTCCTGCAGACCCCATTATTTATCCTCCACCTCCGCCAGTAGCTCCCACACCCCCACCTCAGCTTGCTGACCCCATTTTTTATTCTACTCCTCTACGGAAGCTTCCTACTTATTGCGAGTTGTATGTTGATGATTCTCAACAGCATATAGTAGCATATGGGATGGTATATTGTATAGGAGATATAGTCCATCATCATCAATTAGAGGTAGAGAATCTGAGGGTCACTGTACATGATATTATAGATAGATCAGCTCGAGTACCATTACCTACAGATGTGGTGGCGACAGTTGGACATAGTATTGGCCATTTTTTAATTTGGACATCCAGACTTCTTCGACTCATTACCATAGAGGTATGAATGTTATATCTTTTATTTTATTTTTTTTATTAAAGTAGTTTTATCATTTGAAAACTAATATATTTTTCAATTTATTTTTACAGGAATAATTCAAAGGTAAAGAAATACTGTATAGACAATGACAAAGACAAATAGCTACGACATCGGATACAGATTCTAGTAGTCTTAACAGATTGTCAAGATATTCAAATTTTTTGGCGGGTCATTATAAGTTTCCAATGGAAGCTCATGTTTTTGGATGTGAAATAAATTTGGGGATTATAAAAACTGATATCATGGAGCATTTTACTGGAGATAATTTGGGCATCAACGTGGTTAAAATGTTTTCCATGTAATTCTTAAATCCTTTTCCCTGCGTTATATTTATTAAAAATTTATAATTATGTCTATTTTGTATTAGGTATCTTTATAAAATTTGTGAGAGGAATGAGCTGACAAATGTATATGGATTCGTGGACCCGCAATTGATTTCCCCTGAAGCATGTGCATTGGATGAGGAACAAATAATGCTTTATATTCCTGAATGACTTGAAAATAATATAGTCACACAATGTTGGATGATGCCTTTTTGTGAGAGGTATGAAAAACTTCTCTCTCAAAGAGTTATTTATCTTTTAAAATAAAAAACCACTAACGTTAAATTTCCTTTTATCAGTGATCATTGGATGTTAGGGTTTTTTCCCAAGGGAGAAGGCACTTTATTAGATATGCTCTGTCTATGATAATGTGCGGGAAAGTTTTAAGAATATATTGGAAAATTAAGTTTCAATTTCTCAATAGTTTTATATATTATAATGAATTTTAAATTTACCCCATTAGTATTATTTTCAAATAGGGCATGGGCCTACTTTTGAAAAAACACAATGAAAAGGAATGCAAAGATCAAATATGTAAATGAGAAGGTAAATATCCATTTATAATTTGTACTTTTAGATTTATTACATTAAAATAATATATTTAATTTAAACTCATTCAAACAGAATTGTCATGAACAACAAGGCGTCATCGAATGCAGATATTATATGTTATGATTTATGTATGAAATAATAACAACTGGGACAGTTTTGAATTTTGACCTGGTAAGATTTCCTCTTAAAATTTTCCTTAATATTTCAATTAGATTTACTCATTATACACGTTAACTACTATCCTTTTCATTTGTAGATTTTTGATGACCCTCAACCCTATAATGATGAAGACATCAGACACTTACAAGTGGATGGTCAAATTATTTTACAGGTTTGATTAAATTTTAGTTGTTTGTAATGTAAAATGTAATTTTGAATATTGTCATTATAATTGTGTATTTGGTAGTCTTTTAGGTTGGATTTAGTTTTTTTAAGTTGACAGTGTATGTTTTGAATGTTATATATGAGAATGTTTAATTTTTCTCTTCTTCTTGTTTTGGTCTACATATGATGGTTTTTCTGGTATGGATTCTGGACTGGGGGGGGAGGGGTTTCAAGGGTTTAGGGGGGTGTTCAGTGGGGTTGGGGGTGTCCAGGGGTCTGGGAGGGCTGCCCGGTGGGGTGGGGGGTATACATGAGGGTGGGGGTTGTCGAGGTGTGTTTGGGGCTGTCCAGGGGGTTAGGGGCAGTCCAAGGGTGTGGTGGGGGCTCCAATGGGGTGGGGGAGGGCTGTCCAGGGTGTGGGGGGTATACATGAGGGTGGTGGGGTTGTCCCGGGGTGTTTGGAGAGTCTAGGGGGTCGGGGGGTGGTCCATGGGTACGGTGGGGGCAGTCAAGTCGGGTGAGGGGGTGCTGTTCAGGAGGGTGGGGGTTGTAGAGGGGTGTTTGGGGCTGTCCAGGGGGTCGGGGGGTAGTCCAGGGATGTGGTGGGGGCTACAATGGGGTGGGGGGATGTCCATGGTATGGGGGTATGAATGAGGGTGGGGGGGTTGTCCCGGGGTGTTTGGAGCTGGCCAGGGGGTCGGGGGGTAGTCCAGGGGTGTAGTGGGGGCTGTCAAGTGGGGTGAGGGGGTGGGGGTGCTGTTCAGGAGGGTGGGGGGTTGTCGACGGGTGTTTAGGGCTTTCCAGGGGGTTGGGGGGCAGTCCAGGGGTGTGGTGGGTTCTATCAAGTGGGGTGAGGGGGTGAGGGGTGCTGTTTAAGATGGTGGGGGGGGGGGGTTGTCGCGGGGTGTTTGGGGCTGTCCAGGGGGTCGAGGGGTAGTCTAGGGGTGTGGTGGGAGCTTCAATGTGGTGGGGGAGGGCTGTACGGGGGGTATACAGGAGGGTGGGGGATAACAAGTGGGGTAAGTTTTATCTGTTATCAATGTAAATGCTTAAATTTCCTTTAGTTCATGTTTTGATCTCCATTTATTTTTGTGGTTCGAATTATTGATTTGGTTTCTGGTTGATTTTGGGGGAAAGCAGAGGACTGTAGTGGATTTTTTTAAAAAAAAATTTTTTGTCTTTCACGTCGGTTATTTTATAACTGACGTGATAATGAAATCGAGAAGCGTTTATCACGTCAGTTTTTTTCATAACCGACATGATAAACACTTGTGTCATGGTTTATCACATCGGTTATGTAATAAACGACTTGATAATGGACCTGGTAAATTCTTTATCATGTCGTTTAATCAATAACTGAGGTGATAAAGGGCCTGGGAAATTGTTTATCATGTCGGTTATTTAATAACTGACTGATAAACCATTTCCCAGGCCCTTTATCACTTCATTTATTGATTAAAAGATGTGATAAACCCCTCCCGAGACTTGTTTAGCAGGTCGTTTATTTAATAACTGATGTGATAAACCATAACCCAAGAGTTTATCAGGTCGTTTTTTAAACAACCGACATGATAAACTCCCCCGCACGTGTTTATGATGTCGTTTGTTGTATAACTGATGTGATAAAGGCCCCCACCCCCAGTTTATCACGACGGTTATATAATAACCGACGTTATAACCCCCCCCCCCACCGGGGGGTTTTCACGTCGGTTATTAATTAACCGACGTGATAAGCACCACGATGTTATGTTTGTTACGTCGGTTTTTAAATAACCGACGTAAAAAACATTATTTATAACGTCATCGGTATTAACGTCATCTAAAACCCGATGTAAAAAATGATAAATAACTGACATAAATAACGTTTTCTGCACTAGTGCACATATAACATGAGCCTTCGATGTATCTTCACACAATAAGGCATAAACATGACGAAAATGATCATGGTTGAGAATTTATAAAAATTTAACATGGAGATGTACTATAAACTAGTTAAGTTAAATTTTGATTTAGATATTGTTAGTAATAAGACAATGGTATCTCAGTATGTTAGTGAATATTCATTAGAGGAACAATAGCATTAGATGTTTTTTTTGTTTGATTAGATGAAGGACTATTATGAGGACCATGTATCTATGATTTTTTTCCATTAGTAGTCAAATATTCCTTGGTAGATTGGGTTTTTTATGTATCGAAAATTGATCCATTGTGTCCGATGATATTAGAACATTTTGGAGGCGGTGATTAGATACTCAAGTGGTAATTAGATGATTATTTTTTGATCTTGTCAATCTGGAGAATTGTAGTCCTTTCTTCTATCAAGGAATAGATGGTGATATACTTCTATACATATATTTCTGTTCTACATCATTGAAATAAATTGTACCATGACTTTAGGAGGATGTTATGGTGGCTATGGATGAATAATGACATTTCAAGATTCATTTCCCAAACCCTTACCAATCAAGGGAAGAATAACTAGCACCAATTCCCCAGTGGACTACTCAAGACAATTCATTTTCCCCTATGTATGTGATGGGAAAAAATAGTGTATTTTTCAATGAAGCTACCTAGGCCAATGTGGATCTGTGATTATATTATGGTTATTGTTTTTCAGATAATTAAATTTACTCATTTATTACCAATATATAAAACTCACTTAATGGATGAGATGTGAAATTTTTATTTTTGTTAGGTAGTCTGAATGAATGGTGTTCCCATTAGAATTTTATCTAATAAAATTGTGGTTTTACAACACAATTTAGTGGGGATTCTATAAGGGGTTACAGACTTTGTTGAAATTTATCACAACATACTATCCCTATAAGGGGTGATAGTTAAACTATATGATATTTATTTGGGGTGATATAACATACACTTGTGTCCAAAACTTCAATGGATCATAGGATTATCATCAATCCTTGGTTGATTTCAAAAAAATTATTTTTTAACATGATTTGATATAAATGGATATTTTTTAGGATCATTGGGGACAGGCATTTATTTCACTATATTATTGGAATGATGCTATTTAATATGTGATTTTGGGTCTTATTATGGTATAGGAGATCTCTGATAGAGTGGATCTTATGCATAATAGATTTATACCAACTCAAATTAGGCATAAGTCTTATGAAAACCATGAGAGGTGTCTTTTGGAGTTGTGGTCGGTAGTGAATTCTTTATAAGAGTTAATCCTTTATTTGGATACTAAATTTTGAAGAAGAAATGAAATATAGAGTTGTTAAATGCTATAACCATTAAGATAATATAATGAATTGTAGTAATGGAATATAATATTTTTATTCCTTCCCACTACTGTGGTATGCATGAAAAATTTCTTTTGTCTTGTCTTCAAAGGTACAAATCCAATAATACACATTATATTCAATATGAGGGTGTTGATATACATCTTGATTCATCATATATTTTGTACCAAGTGCATATTGTCAATAATAGTGAGCATGTCCTTCAAGGGAAAACTGTAACACTAGTTCAGATTATGTGGAATCATAGATATATCTAAGAGTATACCTTGGAGTGGGAGGATGATACATGGGATTAATAGAACATGTTTTTTTGGTAAGGAACACAAATGTTACATCATGAGGAATAGAAGTCATTAGAGGTGGATAATTGTAACATCGTTAAATTTTATTGTTTTATAAGATGTTTAAATTTAATTATACATGTCTATGTGGTATCTTCTCTGATATGGGCATTATAGAGCATTGGATTCATTGATAAAGGATAAATAAATGAGTATTTGTTGTGTTAAAAAAAAGAATGACTAAACATTTGATACATACTACTAATGGATATTTATTTGAGTTACTACACATTTCCAGGCTATTGTAAATTCCACAGACTCAATGGTGGTTCTGGAAGCACCCGAGAAGTACTGCTAGGCACACTGGCCTGATAGTGTTACCAGTCCATGTGTCAGTTAAATGAATACCACCATATTTTAATTTGACACTATTTTGATAATATTTATCAATAAATTTATTCACAAAGGGACATGTTCTAAATATAACACATCTCACCTTGTATATAGACTCTCCCATCTTCTCATAATTCCTCTCCAATGATTGATCGGTTCAGTGGAACTCAAACCATGATTTCTTCTTATATCATTTAAAAATTCATCTTCTTCAATGATATATGTACATGGATCTTTATGGTGTTTCTATTTTCCATGATGATTGAATAACATTTCCTTCCTCTCATTATAAAATGACATAAAACATAACAAGTTGAAATAATTCCGTGAAAAAAATCAATATCTAACATTAATTATGAATTTTATATGGGAATGTGTTCATATATCATCTTCTTAGACCTTTTCATTATGGAATATTGATGATAGAACCATAATATTTAGATAAATCTTTTGTAAATTGTTCAATGTATTTATGTGTCATGAAAACCCCATTTTCCAAAGATATATTTATTAATAAGATATGTTTTTTGGGGTAAGTAAACATAGAAATATAATTTTGGTGTTCTATTCCGCTTTAATCTCATCATGGATTTATTTTCTATTGGTTGTATGCTGGTATATCAATTATTGTGTGATTCACTAACTTTATAATAGATTCCAAGTAGCATGTTTACACAGGTCCTTGTCTATTTTTCATAGAACGATCACTATTGTCTTATTAGATCCTGATAATAGAAATCACTTGATTTATAGTGGTTTCCATATATATTTTTTACATGATGTCAACTAGTATTCATAGTTGTCTTTTTTCAAGTTCTTGGTTAATTATGATATGTTGATATTCCTTCTAGATTGAATCCATGGCTGGTGTAGTCAGGAATTATTGTGGCTTAGTTAGACACGTGTTTTTAATATATATAAATTAGGATTGATTATGTATTGATCATTATAATGGAGTAAACTAGTTATACATGTGACCTTTTGTTAAGGATGCATTAGTGGTTTCCTATAGGTTTTTGTTCATCACACCCTACACAAGTGTTTTTATTTGTGTGTTGAATTCATGTATAGGGCTCTTAGTAAGGGAAATATGACCTTGAACACTATTTGAGATGTTGATCATTGATCACAAAGTAGAATTTGAAAATAATTTAGAGGATTCTGTAACTTAAATAAGTATTATTCTTTAACTATTATTCTATTTTTACATTCCACCTTGAGATTATGTTTAATGACTTTTATGAAATGTGTTTCATATGATTCATTATTTTATATTTAGTCTTCTGCAAGATATTTTGATTTATATATTGTTTCTAATATTTTTTATAATTTTTTAATGTAAATGAAATGTTCGGTATAGTTTCCCCACTGAAAAAATTCATACCCTCACTACTAGTCGACATCCTTTGTGTATCGGGTGGTGTGTATAAGGTTTTGTGACTCTTTGCATCATAAAAGATATTTTACGTCGTTTCTTTATGTCTACCCTAAAATCATAAAAACTTCACATATCATGATTAGAATTCTTATGATCAAATACATCATATCTCATGGGGAACTTAAATACTTTTCCTTTGTCAAATCCTTTTCTTACTTAATGATCTAATCTCAATATATATATATATATTCCCTAAAAATACATTCAAGCCTCAAATGTTCCTAACCCAAAGATCAGTACTATCTCTTAAATTAAATATTTTATATCACTCTATCTATAACCCAACTTTACTTGTACCCCACCTAGGATGGTAATTAAGTGAGATATTATCCTTTAAAACCTAGCTTCAATAATCCTCAGTTTCCATCTCGCATTGATGTTATAAAAAATGATAGGAATTAACCTGAATTTATATAAGATGATTATGTAATAAGATTAAAAACCGCAAAAAATCCAGCATATATAAAATAATTAGAATAAATATATAATGAAACTCACAATGCATATTGGCCGATATAAATAAAAGTCCCTAAAATGACATACAACAATAAATTCGAAGGAGAAGCATCTACAGAAACTATATACTGTAAGCTAATAATGTTCATACCTATCTAAAAAACCTCTTAGAAAATAAAAAAAATTAATATATATGTAGGGTGAAAAAAAAGTACACTTCCTAGGATCATACACAAGGTCCCTCCTGTTAATGGGAGAAGATCATACTAATTCACTAGGGAATAAATAGCCGATGTAACATGATACTTAATTAGTTAACTATGCATCTCATCCACACCAATGACAACATAGAAAATACTATATCAATAATAGAATAATAATATAAATATCAAAATTAATGAATAGATTATGTTTTCCCAAATATAGTTCACCATTGATTTTTTACTCCCACAATCCATCCTAGTACATCTTTTACTCCAATCCCTTCCATATATATATATGTGTGTGTGTGTGTATAGTGATCAAGAATAATTTTGTTTTTGATGTGGTTTAGGTTGCAAGAAAACACATCCCGATTACCCTTACATTCCATACTTTTGTTTTGTAAGTTTCAAATATCTAAATATCATATCCCACAATAAAATAATCATCCATCTCATCACATGTCCAATCATAACCTAATAACCAGGATAGTTTGGTGTCATGAACATGGATTAGATCAACCTTATGCCCTCCTATTACCATGAATGTCCCCACTTCATGTCACACCCTCTCATCATCAAAAATCACCAACAACATTATCATCATAAACTTGTTCTGGTGGATAACTAGTAGTTGCTTCCATGTAAACCACTCCAAAGTAGATCTGGGTAGTGGTGGAAGTAAATAATTTTTTACAAAATAAATTTCATGTTGACGAAACACCCACTAAAACAATAGGGCATTGGACACATTAATCTAAATTGGTGGTGTGTATTTTTTAGAAACATAAAAAATAAAAGGTTATATATGGAAAACAATACACAACCTACAGATTCACTTAGAAAGGATATAGAATAACCCCAATCATTTCCACATCACCTAATGACATTGCCACCAATTACTATTAACTTAAAATGAAAATCACCTTGGAAAAAAACCAACAAACATTTCACAATTCCTATATCATTAACAATTCATTTAATTTATAAATGAACTTGTTATCAACTCAGACTCGCTTATTGAACCATGAAATTCTTTATGTAATGAATACCCACTTAAAAACCCCCATGTATAATAAATACTTTAACCATTTGGTTCCAACTAATTTATCTACATTTTATTATTAAATTTTTTCCACACATTAAATTTATTCCCCTACATATAGGGACACATACATTTCATTCATAGATATTATGTCTTATTGTATGAATATTTGTTTCATGACATAATTATCCTTACTAGAACATTTTAGGTATAGATCCTATGTAATAGTGGATACATATAAATAATTTTATAAATGAACAAAAATGACTCGTACTATCTTCATTGTAACTACCCCCCTTGTTCAATATATCAATTTTAATAACATTCTTCAAAACATGGGGAAGAGAGAATAAAAATGTTTGGTAAAAGATGTTCAATAAGGTTAGATAAGTGAGATATCAATGATAAAATAAAAAAACAAGAGCATATTAGTATGATAATAGGATAGTAACATTTTGAAACCATACCATGCATATCATAGATCATAATCCGGATTCATGGTATTTAGATTAGCAGTTTATAAGATACAGATCATAATGGAATCATTGAAAATGATCCATGAGGGAATAACATAAGCATAATGTGTATGTTTTTGGTATACACATAAGCATTTAGAATAATTAGTTTGGAAGTAAATGGTCACTTCAATACAATCGTAGTGGTTCAGGTTTACTCCCCAAACTATCGTAATAGTCATGTTTTGATCCCAATACAATCATAGTGGGTATACTCCCTTACTGAACTGTGTTCACTTCCCATTCAAGTCCTCTTTATCTCATGTTATATCAATAATTACCTAATGACTTGGGTGAATATATATTTTTGGTCCCACCTAACACGTAATTAAAATCATACATATATGTGGAACGATATCATAAAATATTCACCATATCATAACCCATAAGAAGGAAATTGTTTGTATAAACATTTCATCATAGCATAACCATGGAAAAGATATGGGTATCTTTAAAATCTTTTCATATTAATCATAATTAATTTAGAGATATAAAAATGATTGTATCATTTTATAATATCCCGAGTAAAACATAATTATGATCAATGAGTTCAACATAGACGAAAAATGAATATAAATTTTCACTTAAAATAATCCTTGAAAATTTACCATTTTCTCTATGAAATCACTTATTGAAAATTGAAAATTTTTGCAAATATTAACGGAATTAATTTCATTGAATAGAACCATAGAAAATTGAAAAATAATATTCAAATACATGATTCTTCATGATGTTGGGAACTTCTGTATATACTATATAAGTTAAACAAACACGTTTCAACAATACATTTATAATAATTAAAAAAGGGCATCATTTAGAAAATTAAAATATGAATATTATTTAAATTTTTTGGAAAACATATTATACATACATGAAATTATGTTAATAAATAATTTAATTGTTGTAAAAAAAATTTCAGATACCTTTTTACAAAACATGGACACGGGAGAGAAATTATTTTCTGACCAAAGGTAAAAAAAATTTGTTTTAGTTTAAAAAATTATTTCAGTGTATTGATTTTTTAAAGAGATTAAAGTTATCAGAAAAATACAATATAAAAAAATAATTCGATTATAAAAAATTATAGAGTTTCTTGAGTGGTATAAAATAATATTTTTTCAAACAAACATAATTTTAAATTTTCCTAGTAATCTATTAAATTTTAACATAAAACCCCTACATCATGTTAAAATTTTGTTGTACGTGATATTTCCTCAAATAAAAAAATTGAATTTATTATAATCATATACCATTATTATTTAAATAATTATAGTATAATATATGAGAACTTTATTAAATTCCTACATGGATTTTTCCATAAATCATTAATAAAATAATTACTTCATGATGTTAATAATTTCATTTCTTTTCAAAAGTATTTTAGTTTGGTTGTTTTATTCCTTGTGCATTGATCATAGATGAATAATATAAAATGTTTTAATCATGATATAAATTTGAAATAGATTCAATACATATATATTTATCATAATCCAAAAAATATAACTAGGAATTAAATAACACTATTTATGGGGATGATATTCGATATGTACACAGGAGCATTGCATTAACTTTTAAACGAATATAATGAAAGAAACATAAAAAATATTTTAAATTTTAAAAATAATTATTATATGATATAAATAATACAATTAATCAAATATATCCTTATTACCAACCAATAAAAATTTAAATGAACATCTCTTCATGGAGGTGGTAGTCCAAACATACACTTGAGAGATGTTATCATTTTCCAACAGATTAGAAGATAAGATGGTATATATTATATTATTATATTAAAAAACAATAGTTATGTAAAAAATATCACATATAAAAATTAAACCCCTCATTATATCCTTCCATAAATGATGGAGATTAAAAACTAATTGTATTTATAAGTGAAGATGGTTAGCCATACATACATACGAGTAAAAATTTCACATTCTGATTTATTGGAATAATGGTGGATATGGGTGGTTTAAAAAAATTATAACTCTTTAGTATATTTTATATACTAATTTTTTTATAAATTTAATATGTTTATAAATGGTAAATAAGATTTTAAAAAAATGTGAATGGTTAAGGTGAAAACCTCTTATATGAATGAACTCATTTAGATATCCTCTTAAGGATCCTAGGAATACACATTTGGGAAGACCATAACCTCTAGAATGTGTATAAGGATTATTATATGATAGTTGATTAGGTATTATTTGATCTAAAATTCTAAATGTGGTGTAAATAAAAGAAATTAGGGGTTCCTATTTATATGTCAGTGGAAGGTAACACATAGAATTTCCTAAATGAATAAATTTTAATAAAGTAATTATTCATTCAAATATTCTAAATTTCTAGATATTCTAAGATAAATGTAACGACCTAAAATTTTGAATAAATATTGTTTCCTAATTTTTTTTGTGTTATTTTATTTTTCACACTCAAAAAAATTGTTTCATTTAACATGAGTATAATTAAAATGATACTGTTGGGTTTTGACTATTATATGACCGTTAGTCAGTATGACCGTTGAAAAATGAATGTTGCGACTTTTGTCTCTAAATACAAGTGATCTTGGTTAATTAATATAGAAAGAAGATTTTATGGACTCACCCAGTAGTCTTGGACTGATCGAAGCCCATCTAACAGAACTTGTGATGGAGGTAGCACCACTGGGCCTTGCTCTGGACCAAACCCAAGCCGAAATTCATCGTGTGAAGCTAGAACGGAATCGCCTTCGTGAGAAGTTCAAACTGATTGAAATTACTACTCGTGCGATGTTGGTCGATCCTCCCTCGGATTCTCTCACCTTAGCACACCTTACACTTAGTTCATATGCTGGTGTGATAAGGGGCTATGTAAGGAGACCGCAACTGCCTTGTGTAAACCTTGATTTAAAATAAAAATTTTTATTTCTCCTTACGATGATGTTTATGAATTTTCAAATGTCTGGATAAAAATAGTATGCATATTTTTGATGAATTTTAGAGAAAATATATTTAAAAAATGTTTTTTTAAACCATAAATAATTAAAAATATGTAATTATTTTCAAAATATGGTCTTCTACAATTATGTTCAGTACGAAATTTAGAGTCTAATAAGATCAACAAGATTTTTGATGAATAGTAAATTATGAATAGTGATTTTATGCTTAGGATTAGTAATGTGACCAAATGGATTAGTAATATCACATAAATAAAGAATTAATATAATCTAGGCACCTTGATTAAGTAATATGATTCAAAAAAATGGTTAAATAACGGTTTCATAAATTATTAGTCAAGTATTAGTTTTCTTGAGTGAATAGTGTTTTTTAATTAAAAATTTAATTAAAAATATTTAGAAAATTAATTTTATAAAATGGATTTCATTTTTGAACTCAGAGCATCGATATTTTTTAAGGTAATTTTTGGGGATTTTTTTGAAAAAAATAAATTTTTGGTGAATATTGTATTTATTTACAAATTAAATTAGAAATATTTTGAAAATTATTTTTATAAAATGGAGTTCATTTTTTAAATCAGAGCATTTATTTTTGGTTAAGGTGAAATTTTGGGATTTTTCTGAGAAAGTTGAATTTTCAATGAATAGTGAAAATACTGTTTTTAAGTTATGAGTGTTTAATGACATCATTAAATGATGTATTAATTATGTAATCTATATGGTAGACTAATGAATAGTAAGATAATGTATTAGATGTCCCAAGTGGCCAGTACCATGGGAAAATACCTTGGGCAAGCCCATGGTTTTTCCAAAACCACTAATGATGTGTCCCTTGGTCATTAATGCCTTGTCCCCACACTATCCCTAAAAATACCAAGCCATCCTCTCATCCATTCGACTCCCAACACTTCCCCAACGAAGTTATGGTCTCCTTACTTCCCAAGGAGTCCTCCCTAGGTGCCCCCAAGCCCTCAAGGTCCAATCCTTTGAGTTTTAAGAGTTACATTTTAAGGTAAGGGATCCAAACTCTCTCTTTCTTTTCAATTACTCTCTTTTAAGTAATTTCTTTTATGCTCCATGTTCTTATGTTGGAGGATGTTATTTTATATTCATTATAATGTCCTTTTTATGTTCATATGATGATTGAACCCCTCTTACACTCATCATTCCAGTTTATGAATGTTTAAGTGGCGTCGTTAGGCTGCTGAAATTTTTGTAACAGATTCTTTCACCCTTCTCATTTTCATGTTCTATTTTCTTGTCAAGTATTTCAAGTTCCTTTTTATTATGTTGAGGTATGATATCTATATCTATAATACTGATATTTTATGATCATATGATTAGATACCCCATTTGATCTCTTCAATTTAGTATTTTGAAGTTTTAAGTGGCATCGTTAGGCTGCCGAATTTTTAAGCGGTTCTTTCACACTTTTCATTTTGAAGTTCTACATTCATGTCAAGTCTTTCAAGTTCCTTTTTATTATGTTGTGGTATGATATCTATATCTATCATACTGATCTTTTATGTTTATATTATTATATACCCAATTTGATCTCGTCAATTCATTTTTTTGAAGTTTAAGTGACGCCGTTAGGCTGCCGAATTTTCATAAGAGAAATCTTATTTTTGTCTTCCTTTCATGTTCTTAATTTCATATGGCACATCTTTAAAATTTCATTACCATGTTCATATATCCTTCATATTTTTTCCCTCCACTGTTTTATGTGTCATATATGAATGTTTGACTGATGTCCCCTCTCTTTTCAATGTTTTCTAAAACCCCGAAACGTAGCCGTTATGCAGCAAAATTTTCGTCTCAAAATCCCTCTCTCTTTTCAGAAAATTATTTTATGTTATTAAGGTAATACGCAAAGATATTATTTCTACCGTGTTATTCACATATATATATATAAATTTTCTATTTTAAATTCTGGGATTTACATACATGAAACCCGCTTTCCCTTTTCGTGGGTTTAAAGTGACATAATGATCATGTCTTTAAAGCAGTTTTTAAAACGTTATGATTATGAGATGAAACCAATTTATTTTATGCTATATGGGTTATTTATGAAATTTTTTATGATGATATATGTGGATCAGATGATAATAAAGGAAAATTTAAGGGTGTGCTCTGATAGCACTCTAATGCATTGGGTAATGATGTAACCACTAGAGATTACAATTTTCATGATATCTTGGTGAATAACCTTGGTAATTTTCAAATGACACCTTGGGGATGGACCTTGGTGATATGTTCATGATTGTCTATGTTAAATGATGTATCCACATCTTAATGTTATGAAAAATTTTATTTTTATTATGATATGCCACATGATTTCTTTCTCATGACGTAAGGTTCTTTTTCACGACATAGTTGATGTATCTCAAGTTCGCATGTTAAATGTTTCTCTTGTTTCCATTAATGGTTCTTAAGCTCACCCTTTCTTTTGATGTATGTCCCCAAGTTATGATATGCAGTAATGAACCTAGGATGAATATAAGAAGAATCCTTTAATGTGTTTAAGAAAAATGATTTTTTTTGTTTCATGTATTATGTTCCTGGTTGCGAAGACACTAAATCTTAAAGATCCTCAGTTTTGTATTATGTAATGAAAGTTTATGTGATAAAAAGGCGGGATGCTATAGTTGGTATCAAAGGTTGGATTACTTATTTGTGTAAATTAGGATATGAAAACTTTAGAAAGAACCCTATAGAAATGTTTTAAAATAGGAAATATTCATAGTATTTTGGTGAGTATTGAGTAAGGGGTTTCCAAGAAAATACATCCTTGTCTGGATACGAGCAGGTAGAGGAAGATCTGGCACATATGTACATAGGGGTAAAACCCGAAAACACCGCTTTGATCTAGACTCGAACGGGAAATGGTACACGACAATGGGCCTTGCTTCACTCTTGGTTACGGCACTCCCGGGGGATATGCTTTGGTAAATTCATAATCTTAGTATGAACCATTATTAAAGGAACAAAGATAAAATAAAATAAAGATTCACATACGAATATATGATAACAGATAACCTAGATTTGAACCTAGGGGATCAAATGATAGGGTATACTTTGCTTCTATAAGTTTATCCTTCTATTCTTAAAGATTCCTTTTAATGATAATTGGATAAGTATTGAATCCTTTAATTATAATTTCTTTTCTTAGTTAATGGAGGGATATGGAAGAACATGTACCAACAACCAATGTGATAGGAAATGTGATGATTTCCCTATTGATGTGATGGAGATGACGAAAGATCAAGTTGAATATATTGTGATTATGCCAAACAGCTATCAAAAATCATAATTAATAATTGCTACATAGTTGAATGCCCAATTTCATCAAGGAAGAAGAAGACAAAGTCTCAAGGATGTTCATATGATAAAGTTGATAAGGGAAAGAAAACCCAATTTCCTTTGTGCAAAAACTGTGGAAAGGGGCACTAAGTAGAATGTCACAAAGGAACCGGGATATGTTTTAGGTGTGGCAAGATAGGGCATAAAGTAGCCAATTACTTTAAAAAAATGGATAATGTGATGAATGGAGATGAGGTCCGATCTAACATGCCTTATACATTTCTGTGTCGTAAATGTGGAGAAGATAGACATTATCCAAGGAAATGCTCTCTTAGAATGGGTGATAAGAATTATGAGCATCAACAATCTTCGAGGACAGGGGAACAATGCAAGTGCTATGCTGATATGGGTCATGATGACTAAAGTACATGTAACTTCTTCACAATAATTGTCTATGTCATGTTGTATTTTAGTTCGTGCTCTATGAGCATATCTTTTATGTTTTCTAAGATCAACGAGTCACTACCTAAGATGATTTTATATCATTTAGGAAAATATCTATTGTTATGTAACACATGTTGATGTAGTAAATCTATTCTTCTAAAAAAAGGGTGATTAGGGGATTAAATGATGATTATTATTTTCGAAGATGTTAACTATTTTGGGAACCCTATTTGATCAAGGTAAATATATTACTACGATATTTTCATTGTGGAGTTAAGGTTGACTTATATTTTGAATAATCGATGAATTTAAGGTGGACTATATTAATTTAGGTTACTTATGGAAATGATTAACCTATCTTGGGGTAAATATGTTTAGGTTAGTTACTTTTGTTATAAGATGTTAGGAGTGGTTGATGTTGTTTGGAGATGAATGATAAATTTTACCTTGGAAGACTATGTTTTCAAATCCTTCTTGTGTTTGGGTTTCAATCTTAGTTTGGGTGATGTTGTTTGAGGATTTTTGAGGATTTTTAAGGAGTAGTCCTGATTTCAGATAGTCATGAGGATAATTATGGGTCTAGAAAATTGAGTTTTCCTAGAACTAATTCCAAAAACAAGAATTATAGTTAGAAGGAATGGTTCTGTCCATGCAATATTCATGGGATTATATATTTAGGGAGATGTTTTTTGTGTATACTGACCACATGATAGTAAAGATCATTTTCTCATAGTAGGACCTAAAACTTTGGAAATAAATTTTTTTCATGTATATATTTTCTTTTTATATTGAGTAGGTAAATTTATATGGGAAAAAGAATGATTTTTGATTCCTAGAGTATAAATACTTAGGAATACGAAGTGTAAGAGTTTAAGAGTGAGTAGAATATTATGTACCTATTTACTAAGATTTTTTGGACATTCAAGAGTATTAGGGATGAGTGATGCTTATATCATTATATATTACTTATTCACTATGCAAAAGGGGAAAGAGTTGTCATCTATTATATCCAATTTTTTATATACGAGTAACAATATATATGATGGGGAGCTTCTACCAGATTGAACCCTTGATTATGATATGATTCTAAATTTTTGAGGTCAGTTTGTTGTCCATATGATCTATTGTGAGGATTTGGTGAGGGACACATATGTTGTGAGGTAGGGCATTAATCTTGGTGGGTCAATGATATATCATTATATACATAATAAATATTGGTGGACAAGGATAAATTGAGGAATTACTTGGTCCATCAATGGTTCCATATATTTTAGTAGGTGAAGAATGTGAACCAAAGACCCAAAGGTCTAAAACAATCACTCCACATTCCTAATTTGAAATTGGATGACGTGACGATGGACTTTTTAGTATAGTTTTTATGGAAACCCAAAGGTATTGTCGTAGTGTGGGTGATTATAGATCAATTGACTAATGTGGAACATCTATTTCTAATATAATAGATCATTTAACTTGATTCCCTTAGTAAAATATATGTTCATGGGATAGTCTGTTTTCATGGAAAATAATAGATATTCGTCTCATAATAGGACTCCATTATTAATTTCTACTTCTATAGATGGACCATATAGGTTATGGACATGTTTGTGATTTTGAGAACATTTTACCACCATCTGATTCATTTAAAATACGAGTGAAATATCTTGATTTTGGAGGGAAATCTTTGATAGTGAGTCCTTAAATTTTCTAGGCCTTGGAAGAACAATTTGGTTCTTATATAGTCCGTATACAATAACGGTAATTTAGGGTCAATATATATGTATCCATCTGTAAATTTATAAGATTTACCTTTTCATTAACTCTTATATTGGATGAAAGTAAGTGAATTATTAAATATAGGGTTGAGTCTTGTTAAATAGATGTCAGAGCATATCTAGTTGATCAGGAAGTGGTTAGGTAGTTTCCATTATATCCATATGTCATTATCCACCTAGAAAAACCATCGTCTAGAATTTGAGCTCGGTGACAATTTATTTATATAGGGGATTCTGAGGTTGGGGAATCTGTGTATCAAGAAAAAAGGAAAGATGTAACATTGATATATAGATCTATTTGGGAATATGGAGAGGAGCATTATAATGACACACAGATTTCCACTTCCTCAATGGTATAGTTATATACATGAGATATTTCATGTATCATAGCTTCAATGGAATTATCCTGATCCATCTCATAGGATCATCACTGAAAAAATCAATCTTTGTCCAGTATATCATTTTAGGAGTAACAAGTGTATATTGTGGATCAGAGTGATATGATTATGCATGGAAGGTTGATTCCTTGGATTCAGGAGTAGTTGTTGTAGAATCATATGTAAGAGGAGACATGGTTGTGAGAATCCATCTTTATAACTCAATAGATAAACTTGTTCACTGTTAGTCCCTATAATGTTTGAGAATATAAATCATGTGTAATTTTTTATATTATGTGGATGTTGTAGCATATCATTCTATTTATTGGGTGTGTTCCTTTTTAAATTTTATCCAAAACACCAATCTTATATACGAATACGATTAAATCAAAAAATTTATCTCATAATCTATATTGTTAATTTCATTGAGAAATTATAAATGTGTGGGTGTTTGGGTGAAGATATTTGGGTCAAACCATAGCTTGAATAAGTTCATTGGATCCCAATAGAGGTTCTTGGCGTGTTGGAGAAGGAAAAAATATTTTCATGGTAATTTTGTTGTGGATAAAGGATTAATCCTTCTAGTTTTTTTTATTTAAGAGGTTTGGTGAGCCTCTATAAATGTTCCAACTGATTTGTGTATTTTTTGATGGATTTTGGATATTTTTAGGATTTAATTTCTTTTGGTAAATTCTTCTATGCATAAAACATTACGTATAATAATATTCCCAAGTATAAAATGTTTTATATCACCAGGAGGTGGAAAATATCATATGTATAGTGGAAAATCATCTTATGCATAAAAAATATATAATAATTTAGATTTTTAGATATGGGAATAATCATAGATATGAGAAAGTATATTATGTATTATTTTCCCTAAAAAATAAACACCTTATAAAAATATATAAATATGTTATATATTAATATATATATATATATATAATGTATTAATATGCATGTTACATATTAAGGAAAATATTTTATACACGAAATATAAGTTATATATTGTTTTTCTAGCTAAGGGGTGGACTTTTGTGTGAAAGAATATATAATGTTTGATCAATATATTAAGAAACATAATTTTCAAAGTAAAGTCAATTACATATGAAATATAATATATTATTTATGAATTATATCAAATTAATATGTCCTACATATCAAGATAAATATATTACATATGAATTAAATCTATGTAATATATCTAATGTTTCCGAAAATATATTTTGAATCATCTTAAATATATAAAATATAGGTCGAATGTCTTATATATTGAAAATTTCTCATAAAAAATATATTACATATCACAAATATATTACACACATGATGAAATATATTATGTGTGTAGTCTTCCATTGGGAAAAATCATATATATGAGAAGTATGTTTTGAAAATAGTGAAATATATTATGTATTGGGTTATTCTCATTAGGAAAACCATTATATTTTAAGAATAGGTTATTTATCACATAAAATATTTTGCATTTAGTTTTTCTTATAGAATCCCATATGTATGTATAGAATATTTTCCATATGTGGTTTATCAAAATAATAACCTAACTTCTTAATTATATATCTTACATATTGATGTAAAACACAGATTTCAGAAAAGACCTCAATCTTAAAGGTAATATACATATTCTTTATATGTCTTATTGGGTGATACATATGGTTCTTAGTAGGTGTTTCCAGATATCATTATTTTTAAAAAATAGTTTTTGAAGATTATTTCTTCAATTAAATAATTTTTATAAATAACTATTCTATGGAAGTAAGGGCCCTTCCATAAACTATATGCAGGAAAAAATTTCCAATAGATTCTTCATTCCATCCTTCATAACAAGGTGTGATCTTTCTGATTTCAGAATAGATTTAAGCATCATTCAATTTGGGTGTTAGAAACAGATAAATCTATCACTATGTGACTTGACTCACAAAGTTTCCCATGTTATTTTACAGTATCAAACATTTTATAAATCTATATTCCTTAGTTCCATGTTTTTTATAAAGTATTTCATTTTTTCTTTATGATTTTGATGTATTATTGAAGTTACCAAAATCACAGTTGACCTAAAAAATATATATATCACTTATAATATTATCCTTTAGGACTACAGAGTTCATTGGGTTGTGTGTATCTGATTGATGAAAATAAAACAAGAATTTTACTATGATGTGAGGTGAGTCGGATTTTGCAATATAATTTGAATCTAAATGAAACTATGAAGGGTTAAAAAAAATTTATTTGAGGTTATCAGGTGATCTAATATAATCAAGGACTATTTAATTAAATTAGAGATTATTTTGTGAGTTTCTCTTCCACCATATTGTTTATACATTTGATATTATCGAGTAGGTATATGTTACATTGTGTTGTGAATCATAATAGATTACTTGGTGTTCATATAATCCAATTAAGTGATTATATTTGTTATTATCAAGCTGGACACTCTGCCCAATTTTATTTGTATGTGAGATTACTTGGCGGATGATCTTCCTCCTGATTGGGTAGTTACATCTTAGATTATTGGTTAGGATAGACTACCCTTAAGTTGTTTATATCTAAAAATGATGGATGGTCCACTCTTCCCCTAGATTATTTATATATGATATTATTGGGGAGGTAGCTTTCTCCTGAATGTGTTAATTATTATAGCTTTCCATGTTTAGAGATATCCAAAATGGGCCTATGTAGGTATGGAAAATATTGAGATTCACCTTATACTCAAAGATTAGTCAGATTTATTTATTATGCTTTCTTGTGTTTATTATGAACATTAGTATGAACATTTATTAGACTTGATATAGTTGGGTTAAACATTGATTATGGGAAAATGATTTTTACTCACACCCTACTTGATCCACCATTGGTACGGAAGTAGATTTCATGGATGCAAGAAGGAAAAAGGTTAGGGAACTGATGATTGATTGTAGTCATGGATTGTATGTATTGAGCACATGATATGGGGACATTCTAGGTCTTGGTAATAAATTTTTGGTTTTCCTAGTTTTATAATTTTTTATTTTTTTATCATATTCAATTGTATTTTTCAATAGGGGATCATAATATCATATGTAAGAAATATATGACATATTTATCATATATTTTGATATTTCATTGGATATGGATTATTTATTAGAACTTGATCGGATTTATATTATCATTTTTATTTGTATGTATGATATTATTATTATTTCTATTATTTTTCCTCACATTTATATGAAGGTATATTCCCCTATAATAACACCATAAATTTTCCTTGTTTATTAAAAGCTTATCATATACAAGGAGTCACGTATGGAGTCTTATATCCCATTTTTCTTATTACTATAGTGTATATTGTCCTAGAGTGTTACATTAAAAAATTTAAATATTCAACTTAAAATCATTTTAAATAATTTTAAAATAATCTTATATTTTGAGTTTTGGTAATTTTATATCTGAGATGTATTATATTTTATCATAATATAAGAATTATTAATTAATATTTATATTCATGTAGTTAGTAGTTTAGGTTTTTAATCATTTTTTTATATTCATGTATTTTTTTGAATATATTTTGACATTTAAATAATCCATGATAAATTGTTATAAAAAAATTATTAATTTTTAAACATAAAATCCTAATGTTCTAGAACATACAATTAAATGAATGAATGAACACATCCATGGGCAACAAGGATATGTCACATCACCCTCTATGGTTTGACCCACCTCAATGATAGCCAATTAATAATTTTATGCTGGAAGTGTAACGCCCCGACCCCAGTTACCCAGAGTCGGTGCATTATTACATAACATTGGAATGATCACAAGAAAGATCAAATCTCGAAAGACCGATTGGTTTAGTATCCTTGGAAACACTAGATATATTCATAAGTTTTAACTTACATCATAAAATGAAAAACTACTACAATAACATAATGTTTCCACAGTCCACACTATAATCCCCTCATAAAATTCCTCCACGTCATTCATAACTTACATCTTCCCATCCTGGGAAAAATAAAACATAGAAAAGGGGTGAGCTCAAATGCCCAGTAAGGATAACAATATAGAGGAACATTCAAAAATAAGCATAAACATTTAAGGCAATGAATTACTAAAACAAAATCCTTTTAAACTTGAACTTCAACATTGTATGGCAAAAGTAAAATGATATAATGTCATTTACTTATTCACATGGATATTCTACTAATCGAATAATCACATGCAAAAATAAATAACCACTTTCATAATGTTGGAATGCATAATGCTGAACTTTAATTTCTTTGTCAAGGCCTCATCCCAAGACCTTGGGGCTAACTGTAACCGGAACCCAACCCGGAGTTCCTCTAATAACCGGACACCAACCCGGAGTGCCTCTAATAACCGGACACCAACCCGGAGTCCTTCTAATAACCGGAGACCAAACCGGAGGGCTTACTTTTACCAGTCCCTAACCTGGAGGGCTAACTTTTACCAGTCCCCAACCTGGAGGGCTTACTTTAACTAGTCCCCAACCTGGAACATACTTGTCCAACACATTCATATGAAGTAAAGGATGAAATATAACATAAACATTCTTATTGGAACTAGCATATGAAATGTCAATACTTTACTCATAAAACATGAATGCTATATAAATGACACATCCACAGTCAAACATATCACAAAACTTTCAATCCAATATGGATGTTTTGTATCATAATAAATCAACTTCAAATAAGCGTAAAATCCGTCAAAGGATGTTGACATAGATGAAATCAAAACACTTTTTAGATAAATATCTCTTTCTATTTTTGAAATCATTTAAGAGCCATATAAAATAAAACATTTTCTTGAAAATGTTCTTATAAGATTGTAAGGGAAGCTTTGACGATTTTATAACGGTGGAAAATAACCGCACCCGCCGTATAAGTTAAAAAAAACATTTTTATCTTAACTCTGTCGAAAAGGTTAAAAAGCACCTTGTTTGGAAAACGATGGAAAGATTCCCTTATAAACCTCTTATAAAAAGTCAAACAAGGGTATAAATGACTTTAACCCATATTCTTTTAAATATTAGAAATGTTTTGAAATACATTTTGAAGAAACATGGACGTGGATGATAACAAGGTCCCAGTAGATAATTATGTATAAACAATCTCGGATAATGAAGAGATTGCGAAATAAATCCTTACCTTGTACTTTTCCTTGGTTGGGGTAGGTTAAACTCCTGTATAATGGTGAAATAATTGTTATTAAATTATGAAATAATCATATACATTAATATGATATCATATATGATCTTTTAATATTGATTTGATAATAATATCTTAGTATTATCGTTGTTTCGGGTGTTAACTTAGTTGTTTTATTTTATATGTTTTGTTACGTAAGACATGTTTGTAAAGGATATGTTTTATATTATTCATATCCAGAATGATATCAAGTCCTTAGACATAATTTTTTAAATCATCAAATGATAATTATACTTGAATGGATATGATGGAGAATGAATCTCATCGCGTTCGTGGAGACGGTAGTCCGTACGTATGCACGAGCGACAATATCATTCTTTTGATATTAAAATAATATATAATGGATGGTATATCATATATACAGAATCCTTAACATGTTATATTTATTATTTACATGAGATACACAACATTATTATACCCATACAAATAATATTATATTGAATAACAATTACACCACGATGTGGAGACGGTAAGCCGTACGTACGCACATATGGTGACATGTTATTAAAAGGGTGGATAGAATACTGAATATGGTTGTACCATATTTATAATAACATCACAGTATATATATGATACTGGATTTATTATTTTAGAATGGTAACAACAAAGGAAGAAGAAGTGGAAGAAGAAATGAACTTAGAAAAGGGTGGTGAAATCATTACCTCTTCTTCGGGTTCTTCCTTTTGATTTGATAAAAAGGGCTCCTTAGGTTGGCTTTATGATAAAACTAAGGCCTATAGGTTGTAATGAGGGATGTTGGGAGAGTATTTGGGAAGAGTTTGGCCGAACCAAAAGGCTTTGAAGGTGTGAAGAAATTGGAAGGAGGAGTGCCCTTTTATAAGATGGGTGAGGGGCACCCTTGGAAAAGCTAGAAATATTAGTTTATAATAAATTCATATTCGGTTTCCAATGGCTCCAAAGTTTACTATTCAAAGGTTAGGGTGGGGAAGGGTCGAAAACAACTAAACCAATAGAATTTAGACAGGTTTGGGTACTTATATTAACCTTATCTTTAAGTATTAACTTTATGTTAATTAGTTTCACTTTTACAATGTCTCTTTGTATTTTTATATAATATGGTTAATAAACTTACTACATACATCAAAGAGACCCCCAAGTGGTCCATTAATGATGAACCTATCATGATATAAGTCTCTTGTCCGAACATTAGATTTTTAGGAATTTAATATCAATTAATAATATAATATTTGTTTTAAGAACTCTTTTATGTCAATTTTGACACTATTCAATAGTTGATTTTTGTGAAACTCATAACAGATTGATTACTTCGAATAAAGTCAATTAAATCAATCCTAATATATCATATTATCCTAGAAAATTATTTTAATTCATTAAAAGTTTCATATTATATTTATTTAGGTATTTATAATATCAATTATTTTAATTTTTCACTATTATAGTAATTACTGCATCATCATTGTGTCATAAATAAAATAAATTATTTAATGTATAAAAATTATAAATAAAATATAATTATGTAGGCAATCTTTTTATATTTCTAATGAATATTTATAATCTAAAATCCAACATATATAACCCTATTTAACAATTGTTTTTCTAAAAGATATATGCTTGTGTCATTTTTGTATTCATTTGGACTTAATTAAAATAAAGTGTCATTATCACTTACAAGTGGATCCATGGGGTCCCAAAATAGACCCAAAGATGCCCATGGTCGACCATGTATCAACCAATAGGGCTAAGACACGTTTTAGGGTAATTTAGTATTATTATAATATTATTTTTTAACCCTTATTTACCGGATTTACCTTTAACCATGGTAAATAAAATATTTACCGCAGTAATTGTTCAAATTGTCTAAAAATAAAAGTTACCTATTTACACAATTTGAACATCCTGATTCCAAATATTGAATCCATTTTCCTAAATTCAAAACATAGAAGTGTCAGAAATTAATTTAAAATTAATTCCCGCTGTCAAAACAAAAAGCGTGTTTTTAAGAGATAATAACTATCAAAAGATTGACACTTGTTTATGTTCGGTTTAATTGTAAAATTATGTCCAATGACCAAAATTATATTAAATGGTAAAAATATATTCCAAATATACTTTAAAACCACTCAAATTCATAATTTATCACTACTAATTATTTTGATTAAAAAAGTTGATTTTAATTAAAATTTAGTAATTTTCACTATTCATCAAAACATGAAAGTTATCCGAAAAGTACCAAAATTTCACCTTAGGCTAAATTCGATATTCCGAATCCAGAAATGAAGTCCATTTTAAAATATAAAATATATATAATTTCAAAAAGTAGGTATTACTATTCATAACGGCTAGTTTGATTGGTTTTGGTGTGTGTTAAAACTCAAGGTTGCGTACAACACACGCTACTGTATTATTCAATGAAAGCGTACCGTGGAAGCTTGGGATGTTTCATTTTATATTTTTTTATGTCCCCATTTAGTCAAAAAGTTTGAAATATTCTATTTAAAAAGGGTTCACTATTAAAAGTTGATAAAAGTGCAATACTGAAAATGAATTTGTTCTTGCATTATATCTAAGAAACTCATAATATGGATTCTAAAATTATAAGGATTATATAAAGTTTAAAATTTATATAATATTATTCATAACCTCTTTTGAATAGCTTTTTTTTGTAAGTCATGGTGTGATTGAACGCGGTGTTGCGAGTAGTGCAAGTTATTGAATTATTTTGAAGAAATAACACACTATGAATTCTTGGGGTGTTACATTCTCCCCTCCTTCAATAAATTGTGTCCTCGCAATTTGAAATTGTTCTTCGAAAATAAAAGGTTGAAAATTGAAAAAATATATTTGTGGGAAAACCCACATCAGAAATTGGGTTTCTAAAATTTAGTCTTAATATGAGGAAAAGAGAAATGAAAGGGTCACCACCAAATTATGATCTTGATTAGGAGAACATTGGTGGGAATTAGAGACATATAATTGGAGGAAAAACGTAAATAATTATAGGTAGTGATTGAGGTCATCAATCACAAACAAGTATAAAATTGAGGTCCTTAAACTCATCAGTCTATGATGATTTGAAGTACCATCGGTTCAACAAAATATAGGGTATTGGGATAACACATTTTTGACGTTTCAAAATATCTTAGTTGAAATCCCACATCGAAAAATGAATTAATGAGGCCTCTATTTAAAATAAAGAGTGGAAAGTATGAAGATTACCGAAAATAACACATACTAGGGTTCCATGTAAGAAAATATGGATATGGAAGAGAAATCTAACCATCAATTATCTGATGGAGAGTGGTAGAGAACATGGCTATGAAAAGGCCAACAATCCCAAAGCCATAAATTAGTGATGATTTAAGGTACCATCTAGGACAACATTTTTGTTCTAAGTTCCTTTTATTAATGTTGACGAATTTATTTATGAGATTGGTTAAGATCATAAGGAGATATTCTTACATTATAATTAGAGTTTTATCCATTAATAAATTTCTAACACAAACTCATCTTTCACTCTAAAAGATAATAGAACGTAAATTTTTTTTCTAATTATACTATTCATACAGGGTTCCAAAATAAATGAATTTATAATTCATCTACCAGATCTTTTAAAAAAACTACATTATTTAATCCAGGACATCTCGTGGGCCAGTGGTAGGTGATACACCCTTTTCGCCCTTCGGTTTCGGGTTCAAGTCTCGCAGCCTTGCTGGACGCGACGGGTTGCCGCCCGACCTCCGGGTTGTCCTTTTATGGCAATCCAAAATAATCCAAACTAGAACTATCCAAAATAACTCTGTCCAAACTCACAGTCCAACATTTATAAGGAAGGTAAGCATAATGTATATCCTTTTTACCCCGTAATAGCATATGAATACCTTCATCATGTATTCTTTTAATACACTGAAACATCCTGAATTACCATTTTCCTTATTGATTACATTCATGCTCCCTTATTCCATATATAATGCTGGATATACTTCATTAATCCAAAAATGTTTTAAACCCCAACAATGATGGAATATACAAATCATTAATCAGTTCCAAGGTAGTCAAGAATATCCAATATAATTTATCCAAAACAATCATGTATTATTCCAAAATTACTACCTCGGTATCAGAACTATATTATGGTTTATCATTCTCTCAACCAAATATTTTCCAAATATTTATCCTGCTATTGAGTCACTTTTCTTTGTTCCACACAATTTCAAGTCCTTAATGAAATAGTACTGTAGTACAATCCTTATATACTCCATAATTATTATAACAAGTACATTGTTGATACAACACTCAATTGACATAATCAACATAAGAACTATAATCATTCCTCTTCATCTGTGGTAGTATCATAACTTGATTATTATCCAATAGCATCATTTGCGGCATAGTCTGATGATTGGGACATAGGTTAACGTAGTGTCCAAACTTCTTACAAATGAAGCATTGTTCATTTGAAACCATTTTCTTACCCTTGCAGTCACGTACTTTGTGCCCTTTTCCTCCACACTTATAACTAACTCCCATTCCTTTCAGGAAAGTTCCAGGGTCTTTCTTTCCACAATTACCACATATGGGAAAATTCTTCTTTTCCCTCTTCCCTTTATCCATCTTTCTCTCTTCTATCCTTTTCTTCTCTTGCTTCCCTTCAAAGCCATAGGACTCATTAAACTCTTCACTTATCTTATCAACACATGATATTATTTCTTCATATGATGATAATAAATGGGAGACTATTTCTCTTATAAATTCTAGCTTAAGTCCATGAATGATATGATCCTTCATTCTCTTTGGATCATGTGCATATCTGGAGTTCTCATTCCTTCTACTGGGCGCCATTTCTAAACAATGGCATACACTAGATCAGTTTATGAATCAAAATACATAATCCCATACTTATAAAACACTTTACATAAATTGAACTATTTATGGATATAATCCATAATCATAAAAATGTCTCCTTTGAGGATCTATATACTCATAAACCCTTCATAATGGTTTGTAAAGAAAATGAAAATTATCCTAAGCATATCCCCCGGGAGTGTCGTAACCAAGAGTTCTGCAAGGCCCATTGCCGTGCACCAGTTCCCGTTCGAGTCTAGCTCAAAGTGGTGTTTTCGGGTTTTACCCCTAGGTACATCTGTGCCAGAGCCGCCTCTACCTGCTCGTATCCACACAGGGATGTATTGCTCAGAAAACTCACAAAATCTCTACAATACCAAAATTCTAGGAAGTTCTTCCATACTAATCCTCAAAGTTCATCTTAGGTCTACGTGCTCTAATCAGAGTTTATCTAAATCTAGCTTCCAAGGTTTGTACTAAACTTCCTCTGATACCAACTGTAACGCCCCGACCCCAGTTACCCAGAGTCGGTGCATTATTACATAACATTGAAATGATCACAAGAAAGATCAAATCTCGAAAGACCGATTGGTTTAGTAGTCGTGGAAACACTAGATATATTCATAAGTTTTACATTACATCATAAAATGAAAAACTACTACAACAACATAATGTTTCCACAGTCCACACTATAATCCCCTCATAATATCCCTGCAGGTCATTCATAACTTACATCATCACATCCTGGGAAAAATAAAACATAGAAAAGGGGTGAGCTCAAATGCCCAGTAAGGATAACAATATAGCGGAACATTCAAAAATAAGCATAAACATTTAAGGCAATGAATTACTAAAACAAAAGCCTTTTAAACTTGAACTTCAACATAGTATGGAAAAAGTAAAATGAAATAATGACATTTACTTATTCACATGGATATTCTACTAATCGAATAATCACATGAAAAAATCAATAACCACTTTCATAATGTTGGAATGCATAATGCTGAACTTTAATTTCTTTGTCAAGGCCTCATCCCAATACCTTGGGGCTAACTGTAACTGGAACCCAACCCAGAGTGCCTCTAATAACCGAACACCAACCCGGAGTGCCTCTAATAACCGGACACCAAACCAGAGTCCTTCTAATAACCGGAGACCAAACCGGAGGGCTTACTTTTACCAGTCTCTAACCTGGAGGGCTTACTTTTACCAGTCCCCAACCTGGAGGGCTTACTTTAACCAGTCCCCAACCTGGAACATACTTGTCCAACACATTCATATGAAGTAAAGGTTGAAATATAACATAAACATTCTTATTGGAACTAGCATACGAAATGTCAATACTTTACTCATAAACCATGAATGCTATATAAATGGCACATCCACAGTCAAACATATCACAAAACATTCAATACAATATGGATGTTTTGTATCATAATAAATCAACTTCAAATAAGCGTAAAATCCGTCAAAGGATGTTGACATAGATGAAATCAAAACACTTTTTAGAGAAATATCTCTTTCTATTTTTGAAATCATTTAAGAGCCATATAAAATAAAAAAATTTCTTGAAAATGTTCTTATAATCTTGTAAGGGATGTTTTGACGATTTTATAACGGCGGAAAATAATCGCACCCGCCGTATAAGTTAAAAAAACATTCTTATCTTAATTCTGTCGAAAAGGTTAAAAAGAACCTTGTTTGGAAAACGACGGAAAGATTCCTTTATAAACCTCTTATAAAAAGTCAAACAAGGGTATAAATGACTTTAACCCTTATTCTTTTAAATATTAGAAATGTTTTGAAATACATTTTGAAAAAAACATGGACGTGGATGATAACAAGGTCCCAGTAGATAATTATGTATAAACAATCTCGGATAATGAAGAGATTGCGAAATAAATCCTTACATTGTACTTTTCCTTGGTTGGGGTAGGTTAACCTCCTGTATAATGGTGAAATAATTTTTATTAAATTATGCAATAATCATATACATTAATATGATATCATATATGATCTTTTAATATTGATTTGATAATAATATCTTAGTATTATCGTTGTTTCGGGTGTTAACTTACTTGTTTTCTTTTATATGTTTTGTTACGTAAGACATGTTTGTAAAGGATAGGTTTTATATTATTCATATCCAGAATGATATCAAGTCCTTAAACATCATTTTTTAAATCATCAAATGATAATTATACTTGAATGGATACGATGGAGAATGAATCTCATCGCGTTCGTGGAGACGGTAGTCCGTACGTACGCACGAGCGACAATATCATTCTTTTGATATTAAAATAATATATAATGGATGGTATATCATATATATAGAATCCTTAACATGTTATATTTATTATTTACATGAGTTACACATCATTATTATACCCATCCAAATAATATTATATTGAATAACAATTACACCACGACGTGGAGACGGTAAGCCGTACGTACGCACGTATGGTGACATGTTATTCAAAGGGTGGATAGAATACTGAATATGGTTGTACCATATTTATAATAACATCACAGTATATATATGATACTGGATTTATTATTTTAGAATGGTAACAACAAAGGAAGAAGAAGTGGAAGAAGAAATGAACTTAGAAAAGGGTGGTGAAATCATTACCTCTTCTTCGGGTTCTTCCTTTTGATTTGATCAAAAGGGCTCCATAGGTTGGCTTTATGATCAAACTAAGGCCTCTAGGTTGTAATGAGGGATTTTGGGAGAGTATTTGAGCTGAGTTTGGCCGAACCAAAAGGCTTTGAAGGTGTGAAGAAATGGGAAGGAGGAGTGCCCTTTTATAAGAGGGGTGAGGGGCACCTTTGGAAAAGCTAGAAATATTAGTTTATAATAAATTCATATTCGGTTTCCAATGGCTCCAAAGTTTACTATTAAAAGGTTAGGGTGGGGATGGGTCGAAAACAACTCAACCAATAGAATTTAGACATGTTTGGGTACTTATATTAACCGTATCTTTAAGTATTAACTTTAAGTTAATTAGTTTCACTTTTACAATGTCTCTTTGTATTTTTATATAATATGGTTAATAAACATACTACATACATCCAAGCGACCCCCAAGTGGTCCATTAATGATGAACCTATCATGATTTAAGTCTCTTGGCCTAACCTTATATTTTTAGGAAATTAATATCAATTAATAATATAATATTTGTTTTAAGAACTCTTTTATGTCAATTTTGACACTATTCAATAGTTGATTTTTTTGAAACTCATAACAGATTGATTACTTCGAATAAAGTCAATTAAATCAATCCTAATATATCATATTATCCTAGAAAATTTGTTTAATTCATTAAAAGTTTCATATTATATTTATTTGGGTATTTATAATATCAATTATTTTAATTTTTCACTATTATAGTAATTACTGCATCATCATTGTGTCATAAATAAAATAAATTATATAATGTCTAAAAATTATAAATAAAATATCATTATGTAGGAAAGATATTTATATTTATAATGAATATTTATAATCTAAAATACAACATATATAACCCTATGTAACAATTGTTTTTCTAAAAGATATATGCTTGTGTCATTTTTGTATTCATTTGGACTTAATTAAAATAAAGTGTCATTATCACTTACAAGTGGATCCATGGGGTCCCAAAATAGACCCAAAGATGCCCATGGTCGACCATGTATCAACCAATAGTGCTAAGACACGTTTTAGGGTAATTTAGTATTATTATAATATTATTTTTTAACCCTTATTTACCGGATTTACCCTTAACCATGGTAAATAAAATATTTACCGCAGTAATTATTCAAAATGTCTAAAAATAAAAGTTACCTATTTACACAATTTAAACATCCTGATTCCAAATATGGAATCCATTTTCCTAAATTCAAAACACAGAAGTGGCAGAAATTAATTTAAAATTAATTCCCGCTGTCAAAACAAAAAGTGTGTTTTTACGAGATAATAACTATCAAAAGATTGACACTTGTTTATATTCGATTTAATTGTAAAATTATGTCCAATGACCAACATTATATTAAATGGTAAAAATATATTCTAAATATACTTTAAAACCACTCAAATTCATAATTTATCACTATTAATTATTTTGATTAAAAAAGTTGTTTTTAATTAAAATTTAGTAATTTTCACTATTCATCAAAACATGAAAGTTATCCGAAAAGTACCAAAATTTCACCTTAGGCTAAATTAGATATTCCGAATCCAGAAATGAAGTCCATTTTAAAATATAAAATATATATAATTTCAAAAAGTAGGTATTACTATTCATAGCGGCTAGTTTGATTGGTTGTGGTGTGTGTTAAAACTCAAGGTTGCGTACAACACACGCTACTGTATTATTCAAAGAAAGCGTACCGTGGAAGCTTGGGATGTTTCATTTTAAATTTTTTGATGTCCCCATTTAGTCAAAAAGTTTAAAATATTGTATTTAAAAAGGGTTCACTATTAAAAGTTGATAAAAGTGCAATACTGAAAATGAATTTGTTCTTGCATTATATCTAAGAAACTCATAATATGGATTCTAAAATTATAAGGATTATATAAAGTTTAAAATTTAGATAATACTACTCATAACCTCTTTTGAATAGCTTTTTTTTGTAAGTCATGGTGTGATTGAACTCGGTGTTGCGTGTAGTGCAAGTTATTGAATTATTTTGAAGAAATAACACACTATGAATTCTTGGGGTGTTACAGGAAGGACCGACATTTATGTCCTAAAGGGCCCTTCTTCCTGGCCTAAAATACACATTATTTATTAAAAATGTTACAATACTCCTTCTACTACAATTTATCTTACAACACATGTGTTGTTACATCCTCCCACTGTAGTACCTACTTCAGTACCACAAAAAATCCCACCCATGCGAGACAATTAGGATTTAAACAATCATTACATATCGAATTATGAGGTATCATTACAACTCATGAAATCCCCCCACACAATTCATTTATATAGGAAATAAAATTTTGAATTATAATTAATAAATTTTTATTAATTTAGATAAATTATTATATGTTATACATAAAATAAATATATTTTATATATTTATATAATTAATTAAAAAATAATATATATATATATATTAGTAACTTTATATTATTCATAATATTTTACTTTTATTATAAATATAATGTTTTTATAGTTAATATTATTAATTTTATATAGTTGGGGTTTTTTCTGAGATATAATATCGCACTAAAATGTTGAATCATATCCTAAGTAAAATCCTAATGGTTTCCTTGGGGGTTTTTGAGTATAATAGTGAAAAATAAAAATATAATTATTTCTAGAAGTGGTTTGGATAAAGCATTAGGAAATTTGACGCTACCAATAAGCATAGTGTGATGAAACACAAAAGAATTCTGGTGTGGAAACATGCAGTAATCATCACTTGTGAAGATCAAAAGATATATGAGTGTGTTTTAGCCTATCAACTAGTCCATCATCCATACAGATTTATGTTGTGGGGCAGAGCGGTTCCCTAGCATAGTTTGAAAAATTGTGTCCTCATTCAAAAGAGGCTGATATAGTGACATGCATATATGTGGTGTAGTACGAGGTCATTATGATTTACATAGAGATATGGGAGGTTTTAATAATGGTTTCTCAATGTGACATAGGTAGCTCATTTTGGTATTTGGATCTTCTGATAGGGGAATTTGGTTTACTTTTATCTGGTCCTTTTGGAAACCTCTTACATGTAGCATTAATCCACTAATATGTAATAAAATATGTCCTATTGGAGATTGAAAATCCATACTGGAGGAGATGGATGATCCTTGACCCATTTAGATACCCAATTACATGTTTATTTGTGGTTTGAAATCCCATACACCTAGTATGGATTAATTGATTTATTATTCATAATATTATTATGGTTATAATTCATAATATTAATAAATTTAATAATAATATATATAGATTTATACATTTATTAGTTATTATTTGTAATATTATTTATAAATTGATTATCTATTAGTGGTATCATTTCATTAAGAAACGCACCACTATATGGGAACTACAGTATGTTTGATTTCTGATAATCAAAAATTTATCTTGGGAAGGACAACGCGCTGGGAGGCAGGTTGGGAATAGTAAAGGCTTGGTGTGTTGTCTTCCAATTCCCTAATTTCCAAAATTATCTATTTTTTAACACATGTGCCAGGTTCAAATTATGTATTAACTTACAGTACTTTTTAAGAAGGGTATAATTTCATGGATTATCACCATAATGATTCCAGAAAAATCTAATTGATTATAATTTATAAAGTTCATTATCAACAGTTTCTTCAATAGAAAGTAAATTTTTTTCCTAGTGTTAAAGGATTCAACCACGGGATGTGATATGGTTCAAGTGACTCTTTTATTGGTTAAACTAGTGAATCATGAAACGTGGTATACATATTCTATAATGGCTCATTGTGATTTAAGAAATTATCATGCCCCATTTGTGGAAAAAGTTTCTATGGGTGGGTTCTTCTCTTATCCTTAAGTAAATTATTCTTATTAATATAAAAATAACCATGAGGAAATAATATTTAGTTTTAATTAAGGAAAATCCAAAATTATTTAGGAAAAAATTAAAAATTTCAAGAACACTATTCATAATATAATGATTACATTATGGTATTTAGAGTTGTATCTTCATATTTGAGGATTCAGTGGTTAGTGATTAATTTGAATTTGAAAGAGTTATCAATATATTCATTTACCTATAAATTATCTCAAACTGGAAGTAATATTATTGAGTTCTACTTCACTCAAACATTATATGTGATTAAATCATGATTGGTAATTATTTTTAATTTAAACCCGTTCTTGAATTCTATTACTCAATCATGGACAAATATTCTGAGCCTAAATTAGTTATTTTAGCATTCATAAATCCATTGGAATGTTTCCATTATCACGTGTTTACATATTCATTTTTGAAAAGATACAATACATGTTTTCTGTTGCCATTTTTATAATATTTCTTGGAAGTATACATAGGTTCCCCTCTAATTGATATTGTTTTTATGATTATTGATGATAATAGGATGAATATATCAATGGAATATTAATGGATTCCTATTTTTTCTGAATTTTTTTTATCTTATTATACATGTGAATGAAAGGATCCACATGCCTTTGAGGTGTATAAATTTTAAAAAGATAGAACACTAGATTTAAAATGGTTAAATAAATCTTCCTATTATTATAAGAATGTCTGTTAGAGATGGTTCTATATATTTGTATAAGAAAATTTTTTATTATGTTATTTCCATGGATGGAATATTTATTAGGGAAAATAAAAATAGAGCTCAACCCAAGGAAAATTGTGATAATTATACTTTCCCAAGTGGTATGAAAACATAGAAGGCTTGCCATCAAAAATTTACATTCATTTAGGGTGATAACAACATCGATTTCCCCATTCCAAAGGGTGGAATGTCATATAAAAAAAGTTCAAGTATGTGTTTGGAATAAATAAAATTATTGGTCATGGTTTGGGAATCCTCAGATCATATTTCTTCCTAAAATGTAACTAAAATATAGATTTATAATTCCTCTTAAATCTACTTGATGAAAACCTATTCGAGGATGAATATTGTTTATAAATAAAGTCAAATAATTTATCTTAATCGAATTTTTATTATGGAAAATGATGTTCTAAAAATTATTGGTGATTGCGTATCCAAGTATTAGGAAATTGGTTGATATGAATAATCGATATAAGATGGATATCCCAACATTAATTTCCACGTCTTGAGACAGACTGAAATTCAGGTGATGAATATTATTCATGTGGATGAAGTGGTGTCTTCTTGTATTAAATAGTATAACCCCTATGCCTCACCCAATGTACCATTTCAGAATAATCATAATGTTTTAATTTAAATTGGTATATGTTTATATTATATCAACAATAAACATTCAGAATAATGGGATATTATTTCATCAAGTCATAGTGTTCTGAATTTTCCTGAAAAATATTCAATTCTTGTGAATTTTGTTGCTCATATAGATGCGAACGCTGTCAGTGAACATATTGATGACTTAAAGATAAGCTCTCAAAAATATTTGAACATAGTTAATGCTGATAGGGATTCATATCAAGTTGACATTAGACATGAAGATCTAGGTACTTCATTAACTGACCTTATCACATTTAGTCAGTCAGAAATTAGTGGAAAGGGGAATACTACTAATATAGATACTAATCAATCTTTCAATGGTAACTCACATGTTTTTTTTGCATCTTTGGTAAAAGTGGTTACAATAGTATGTAGAAAAGGTTTTTATAGTAGGGATAGACATAATTACGTTCCAGTTATGGACTTCTTATGAACTTATGATAGTAAAGATAATTATAATTATTAATTCAACAATTCTTGAGGATCAGTTGATTCAATGTGTTTTATAAAAGAGTGTAATTTTTTGAAAGTTCCCTCAGATGATGGAGGTTCACCTACCCCTGATTTTGGAACTCATTCACTAAATAAGAAGTATGAAACTTATTCATTGCAATTTATTTATTATCAAAGGGGTTATTTAACTGGTCTGTAGGTTATCCCTGATGATAATATAAATTCCAACCCTAAAGGTAATTATCTTGTGGGTGTAAACACTACCTAAAATTATTAGGTAAATATTATCCAAGTGTCTTTAAATACAACATGAATATGAAAATTTTGTACTATTTGGATACCACAGATCTTTTAAAAAATAATATTATTGAATATTATCTATAAAAGAATCCATAATAAATAAGATTATCGGTTATGAGTGTAATTGAAATATACTATGATGGTATGAATAACTCATATTTTAGAAGTTCATCAGGTATAATCATTACATTTTATGATCAAAAGGTCATGTCCACTGAAATAGATTGATTAATAGGCAACATTAATACACTAAATTTAGAGGGAGATTATCCTTACCAGTAATATATTATTAATTTATAATTTTTCATAGAATAACCAAAACATGTAACTCTACTTTTGTTGTTGATTCGATGTAATATAACTTCTAACACTAATTTATCACTATGTGAATCACATGTAGAATCACTCATTTAGTGATCCACACTTTCACCAAAATATTTTATCAACATCTTAGAGCCATCGAGTACTAGCACAATCAGTATTGATCACTTACATTGTTTTCGGTTTATCACAACAGTATTCTTCATAATGGATAAAGAATAAATCTTGTTCTCTGACAATATTGATAGAGGAGGAAGCCATAGAACACTCTAGGGCATGAAGCAGTGTCTCCATACCTTTTGTGGACTAAGAATGTGATTTATGAAAGATTTATAATTAGATATTTATTGTGATAGGTTCGGGGATGGAAAATATCACACATCCCTTTAACCATATTTAATATTTTTAGTTGACCCTGAGTCCATTAATAGAAATAATATAACTATTAATTTCATGAAATGATAAATAAAAAAATCATATAAACAATAATTATTTATTTCTAATCAGACCATAATGCTCAGTCCGCTATCCCTCATAAACTTTTATTTATTATTGAATATTTATTATTTAATGAAATAAATGTCATGAAATTATCCTATGACAAATGTAATAAAAATAATATTAACCAAAAAATCAAAATAAATAAATATTATTATTTTTTCCCTTATTGTTTTAAATTACATGTTATTAGACTATGTTGATCGAACAAACCCGAATAAATATTATTTATTCTAATATTATAAATTCAATAATATAATTTAATTGATATTGCAGATACACATAGTGTGTGAAACTGTTGGCCTCTTTCATTTTGGAATTGTTAATAATTTCATTAATTCTATGGTTACAATCATGAAATGTTCTACATAATCCCTAGTGTAAGAATTTTACATTGCAACATCTTCCATCGTCCTAAAGGATTTTACCATGTAATATAATGAATTTATCACAATATCTCAAATCAAGATTGTTTCATGGAAAATTCATCAACCATTACACTCAATGTCTCATTATTTGATTCTAAAAAATTGAACTCACTCATCAAACCAATGGCCATGAAATTATTTAAGTGGTTTTATTCCCATAAATTTGCCAGATATATTAATAGTCAATAATAGTGAAAAGAGATAAATCATTTCTCATATTATTTATTAATTCTATATCTCTCATGACACACCCAACATATCCTAATTTGTCAAAAACATAATTCATCATAATTTTCATCAATACATTAAAGTAACCATGTAATAATATCAACTAATGGTAATCCTAATGTCAAAGTAACAATTCTGTAACATCCCCTGATCTATCCCTCTATCATGTGACTAAATTAGGATAATCATGGGAACATAAACACACATCCCCAAATGAAATAGTCTACCAAATAGAAGTAGGGTGGGGATAATATAGTGGGAAAACTATACCCCCTGGTACAGAGTTAAAAAATGAAGAAACATAAATAATATGAATTAATATCAAAGTATAGAAAATGTTGAAACAATACAGTAGACAACTAAAAAATAAAATGAGAAATAAATAAAAATAATAATAAACCATTTAATGAAAGGATGATTTGTATCTAAATGTAAAACTGATGTAATTAAAATAAATGGACCAACTCACACAAATAAACTCAAAATACCCTGATGTTGAACCCCAATGAAATCTCAAATCCAAGATCTAATGCATCCAACAAGACATAATCAATGATAATTTCTTATTCCCTTTTCTGAACCTACATCAATTTAAACAACTAGGTTACCATATTTTGGACCGAATAGGTTGTGAGTAAAACATAATAGGTTGGTACCACCATGTCTTAAACAACTAGTCTAATAATATCTGCATGATATAAATTGATAAATTGGTTTATTAATGAAACAATCAAAATAATATAATAATCAACATACTACAACACCATGATAAAATATATCTAAAATGTTGCACAACCATGCTAATGATGATAACAAATCCATGGTGTTGTCATATAATCATTAAAGACCATTGTATAATAATTTCAACATATGGGCCAAGCGATTTGTATAATCCTTTCACAATAACTGAGATAAGCCCTATAAGAATTAAAACATAACTGGGCCAATCCCTATAATCAATATAGTGTAACTTGATAGAGTTTTATATATAGTAATTTTAGCATATGGGACCATTCTACTATATAATCATTTCAACATAAAAGAATTAATCCCAAATAGACTTATTGCATAATCAAGCCAAGCCCTATAAGCATTACAACACAACCATGTTGGGTCCTCTATATAATCATTTCAGCATCTTGGAAAATCCATTTACATAATCATTTAAACATGTGATACAATATATGGTATAACATTAATAAATTATATAACATCATATCAAAAGTCTGAGTGGTTAATTCAACCGATTACAATTTGACTTCAAATACCCACTAATTTATCTAGTTGGTCTAAAACATTAATCTTCCATTTTTTACCTAATCAAATCACATCAAACATATCCATCCCAATAATTGATTTATCAATTTTCTATGGTGAATCTATCATATGAAACCCATATGAGGTGTAATTTCAAGATAAATAGACATTAATCTAATAGTTAATTCAATATTATTCCAAGGGTAGGTTCACCCAATGGGTAGCTACAAGTTAGTTCCCATCACCATTAAATCCAAATTGATCCAATGAATAATCTCAAAAAATATATATCATCAATAATAATTTGATTAATTAATTTACACATTATTTCATCACAATGACAATATTGAAAATACTTATGTAATATAAGATACCATATGTTTAGGTTTTAGACAACCTACATTTAATTGGATATCCAGAAATCACTTCTTAATGGTAACACTAGAAGAAATGAAGGAGTTTGAGGTTATGATAATGATCCACAATCACATAAGATCATGATGAATACACAAAAAAATAGCTGTGAATAGATTCCACCCCCACAACTAGTGGAAAATGGTATAGAAGTAAAATAAAAGGAAAATAACTCCCATGGGATTAGATGGTTGATTAAGATGTCCAGAATAGAATAAAGCACTCCAAAGTCACCTAGAAATCACCTAGGGTCTAAGAGAGGAATGGGTGCATGTGGAAGGTATATAATCGTAAGTAAATTGTCACTTTAAAATCGACACACCGAAGAAATACATGTTGTCTAATAGCTAAATAGTTTGTAAGTATTGATTTATGAGGTATATCAAAAAGTGCTCCACCTCATGTTAATATAAACCTACTAAAACATTAAATGATTTGAATCATTTTCATGATGTTTATTCATTTCATGTCATTAAACCATTTCACAGCATCATCCTGGAGGTATTTTCACATTATGTAATATATATAATTTTATTGTAAATTCCAAACATGTAGTTTTAATATCATCTTATATATAAGAGACGAAATTGAAAAACTAAAAGTGGGACATATCATGGAAAATTTGGGATCACACAACCACCCCATCATATAATAGCATGTCCTAGAGCTTCTCTAGGAATCAATGTGGATCTTGGTGAACAAGACTGGACTATATTCTTGTATATTATAGTATATATCCATGGTATTCTCTTTAACATTCCAATGATTCCATTAAACCTGAACCTGAGGTGTAGTCCTACCCTAGATATACATCTCACTATGGTCCACAATCTATATGGGATTCTCCTCAATGTATGTATCTACAAAATGATTGATGTCCTCAGTGTTTTACATCTGATACGGTTTTGGATAATATCAATGAAGCTATGACATGTGGAACACATATTATGTAGCACTATAGCACTAGAGAGGGGATAATCAGTACTATACTGGACCACCCCATTCCACTATCTCAATTGGGCCGACAACCTTGGTTTCTCAATTTATCGTTTTCATGATATGGTGTTTCCTCAAAATGGTATACACCTAACGGATAACAAGATGACCAAACACATACTCCATAGGTCATCACTAATGGTTATAATATGGAATATTCCTAATATAAATAGCTACCAGTGGAATCTTGATTAACTGAACCAACTCTAATATTTCTGGCATGAGACTAGGTTTAGTATGTGATGACTCCCCTACATCCAACCAACAAAGAGGCGAATGGATTAGACATTCATAAAAATAATCAAAAGGTGATACATGGATCAATTTATCGAAAAATTATTATATGAGAAATTCATGAGTTTTAAATTATGCTCCCATGAACAATAACAATACATATCAAAGGCACATAAAATATTTTCTAGAATATGAATAGTCCAATATGATTAATTGTTTGTCTTAGGATGATAAGTCATAATCAAAAATATTTTGTCATCCCAAAATCCTTATAAAACCTTGAAAAAACCAATACATGATATGCAGATCATTCACAGAAATTATACTCCTTATAATACTATGAAATAAATATTTCTCATGAATGTAAATAAAACTTAGATAATCAATATTGAAGCTCTCCTTTATTTGAAAAAGGTGTTCTTCCTTCATTAGTCGTTCTATGATAACCCATTCTGCATTGTTCTTGCAAGATGTCATGGGTAATCCTATCACAAAATACATAGTAACATAATACTATTTCCACTATGGAATTTTTTGTGGCTATAATAGACTAGTTGTCTAATGATTCGTATCTTTCATGTTCTAGTAGGATAAATATCCTTCCACAAAGTGTTCTGCATCCTTCTTAATTATAGGCCCATGTTCTATCTATGGATTTCCCAATACATATTTGTTAAACCAATATGTACCTCCCACTAAGTAGCATGAAACACTCTTATAATTTCCATGAAAAATCCTCTATGAACCCATACACATCCATGGAATAGAAGATAATTGCTGCTTCCATTAGACCATTTTTATGGCGGCTCCACACCATATAATCTGTCTCTTATAACTGAGTCATATGGATCATATAACAACACTATATTTATATAATTAATAAAAAATGGTATAGTAGATATCGATGTCAAATCTACTCCTCCATGACACTCCTAAACATCAAGATTCGTATCTGAAAATAATTCCATCAACAAACACTTATCATTAGACTCTCTCACTACCTTTGTCTGCTTCTTAATTATCAAGGAATCTACAATGTGATTTCCTTTTCAAGGTGTATAAGCCATCTCAAAGGTTAAATAATGTAGATATTTTCCCACCTCCTCCATTAATGGTTCAAGTCCGGCTGACAGTTGATATGCTCAGGGTCTCACACAAAATATAGTGTCTCCATCATCTTAGCGCATGTAAATCCATATCTAAATTCAGATCATGAGTAGGGTAAATTCTCTAATTTGGTCTTATATTTTTGGGTCCATATGAAAACATGTGATCCAACTACACTAGAGCTATTTGAGTACAACTCCAGATGTGTCACAAAACAATGTATATACTTTACATAGAACATATATTGTGAGGATAGGGGATGAGGTAAAATTTCTCTTTAACTACTGATAATATCTTTCACCAAAATCCAACCAGCAAAATATCACCCATTCCATGGTCAGCCTATACATTAGTGTTGTGGAATGGAATAAGTTCTAGATGAAGCACTGATAATAACTTGATAAAAAATAATGCTATGATTACAGAATAAATTATTTGGTCACTCCCAAGATACCAGTCCAACAACCATATTTGGGTCTACAAACACTCAAGCCTCTTATATGACACTGCCCAAGAAGTGCACATTATCCATAATGAAACTAAATTTTTTTATCTTGGAATAAATTTAGTGCTCTCTCAGTACACACAAGATGATGTAAATATTTTTTCATGTTCAAATTCAAATTGGGAGTATGTTGTCCACAAAAACCCATAAAAATGATCCAGAAAATAGTGAATGATATGATTCATAAATATCACGAATATCATATGTGCATTCCTAAAAAAATGACATAAATGTGAATTAATACAATCCATACCTACTCCTAAAAGCTATCTGAGGTGTTTATAAATGTCTCACCCTCAAATGGTGGTATCTTGATCTCAAATATACCTTAAAGAAGATCACATAACATATTAGATAATCGAAGAGATCATTGGGTTATGGAAGGGGATACTGGTTCATGACTATTATCTGGTCCAATATTTTATATCTCGCAAAAAACCAAAATTTCATGTCAGCCTTTATAGAAATATGAACAAGAAAACCCTATGGACATGTACTATGTCATATGAATCATTTAGATTCGATAACATCAAACTGAAATTTTAACTCCCATAGAACTTTTTGTTCCGTCCTCTATGGTGAGATGAAAATTTGATCTACTCTCAGAACCAACATGGTCATAGATCTGATCTCTCACTCAGGTGTAAGTAAGAAAACTCATCAGGAAATGAATATTGATGATGGTCTACCATATATGGAAAAGCCTCCTACTATATTACCCAATCATCCAAAACAAGCTTTGTTATAGGAGCTTTTAAAGAATCCCATCTTCATATAATTGGTATGGAATGACTATCCTGAATATCCCACTCACCCTAGTGAAAATAGATACCTCCTCCTAGAGAGATAAAGGTAAATATTATTTGTTAATAGTCAATATGGGCATTGTATTGAAGAAACCAGTACATACCAAGAATCAAATTAAAACATTCCATTTCCATCACAAACGGTTCCCAAAAGAAATGGTAACCATTGATCTCTAGGGAAAAATCCCTGTAATGTTTTATATTATTCCCACACCCCAAATGGTGTATTGATAGTCCAAATACCATATAATATATAACAAACAAAGACTAAACCCTTTTTTAAAAGATAATTTAGAATGGATTGTGATGATCATGTATCAAACAAAATAAAAGTAAGGCTAGATGACACATGAACCACACCTCTAATGATAGAAGCTTCTTCATCCAAACTAGCTAAAGTGGATTTCATTATGAGTAAATGACTTTCCCCTATTCCATAGGCTATAGTCTAACTATAATGAGATATTCCCTATTATTAGTACAAATTCTCTTGCACTATTTTACCATCTCTACTACCTCAACCATAATGACCAATGGAAATAAAAATACCATGTTTGTAAGGGGTGGTTTTGTCCTTCCCAGACTCTGGTACCTATCTTGATCTCATACAACTATTATGCTACTACATTTCCATATAAAAACACTATTGATGAACAAGAGTACAACAAGAATTTAATTCCAAGGGTAGGTATGGAAACTGAGGCAGCTTGTGGCCCAACATGCCACATTGGGTTCACTATAACGGAAAATTGTCTTGATATGGTTTTGCATAGCCCTAAATTCTTTTCCAACTATTTCATTGGGGATCACATTCATAGTGGTGCATCTTTCACCCAGAATAAGATATCCTAGTTTACTCAACATAAATAGTATGGATTCTCCATGTAACCACTCACATATTCACTTCTATGATGAGTACTTGTTTAATCACAACTAAAAGCTACTCAAGTGAAAGAATGTTCAATTGTAACCTGATCTCATAGTTAATAATATCATGAAAATATATCTCCCTAGAGATATCGGCAGCTCCTAAATATGGCATAATGTGCTGAAATTTCGGGAAACATCCGGTGTATTCCATTACTAACATGACCACATGTTTCAAATTCTTGAACTCATGAGCCTTATTATTCCCCAACAAGTCTGGATAGAATTGTTTTACGAAATTCACCAATAATATTTTCTAGGATATCTCCTCTATATACCCATATAGAACTAGAACATCCCATAATCACTTGGTAGGTCCATGAATCACATTTGTATAAAGATTCACCCATCTACCTATGGGTGTATCGATGTTATTGAAGATTTTCTAGACTGACAAAATCAATAACTCAACTTCCTAGGGGCCTCCCTCACAAATAAATATAGGAAGACATTGCAGTTAAAACTCTATTTTTATCTTAGAAATCAAAGACACTATATGAGATATCTCTCTTTCCAAGGATCACATAAACCTCAACAAGCTATCATGAAACTTAACTCCAATCTAATCCAAAGTATTTATATGAGTCTCTAGTTTAGTTTTGTTAAGAGATTTCATATTTCCACACATAAAACTCTCAATTAACAGATGATGAGGTGGAATTTTTTATATATAAAAAATATACTCCTTAGAAAACTAGATAGGAAAAATGTCAACCTCAACAGGTGAAAACCAAAAATATCCACTGGCCCATGGTCTCTCTAAACAATTAAAAAAAGTGTTTTTTCTGAAATAACAACTCATTTATTTCATTCATATGATATCACTGATATCTCTTTTCATGGTACCTATAGGTAAATATATCAAAAGAAATAAATTTTTTCCTACCATAAAAAATGAATGTCATTATATATCCATATATTCTTATCATGATGCATGTATACTAATCTCTTGACATACTAGGTATTCATTATAAATATGTGAAATTAATAACATCACAAAAAATGTTCTTCACCAAAAGTGAAATGATCTGAAACCATAAAAATTGAACATCTTGAACAATAATCCCATCACTGGGAACTCAGATTTTCCCTCATAGATGTGTTAACTTCTCCTATGAACATGCTCATTACCATGTCCTGACGCATCACTGTCTCATTTCTAACATTCCTAAATAGTAATGAAACATGAATGATTAACCTATTGTCTCTAGTAAAACATTGTAATATTCCTCAATATGGCACTCTATAAGGTTGCTAAATCAGTTTGTTAATGGGGCCTCAAGAATTCCCCCCATATGCAAGTCACTTGAGAATAGTAGTAGGGGTGTGAGTAATATAGTGGGGAGAGTATACACCATAGTAAAGAGTTACGGTAATAAAAAAATATTATTAAGAATAGATATCAATGAAATGGAAATATATGGAAAATATAACATAAAACTATGAAATTAAATGAGGAACCAAAAAAATTAATTATGATCCATGTAATGAAATAATGAAATTTTTCTAAATTTTAACATCATATTATAAAAATAATGGAACCAGATAATGAATGAAAATCGGAATACCATGTTCTAGAACCATAATTTGGTAGAGTCTCAGAGATCTAACCAATATACAAAGACTTGGTAAACAACATGGTCATTTTCTAAACCGTTATGCATGTAATAAACTCCAGTTCCAAATGGGGGATCAAATAGGGTGTGAGAAGTACTCAATAGGTCAACACCAACAATTCATAATTGAACCATTTTAACAATATGTTCATGAAATAAATTGATATATTGGTGTATTAATTAAATAGTTAATACAATATAATCATAAGCCTAATATTGCACCATACTGGAATATCTCAGATTATGTATTACAACCCTAAAAACCATAGCAAAAAATCCATAGTGTAATAACATAACAAGAAAAGGCCATATGTATAATAATTTCAACATTTAGTCTAGGCCCTCTATATAAGAATTTCAATATAATCGAGAAAATCCCTACAACCATTATAGCATAACTGAACAGAGTCCTTTATATAATAAGTTCAGTATCTGAAGGAATCCCACAATATAAGAATTTCATTAAAACTAGGACAATCCCCATAATAATTTCAATATAAATATACCAAGCCTTAAATATGTTACAACATAACATGACCAAGTCGTCTATATATACATTTTAGAATTTGGGCCAAGACATATATATAATAATTTCAGCATGAAAATCCACACAAGGTATAACAAGAATAACACATCTATCATCATTTCATTAGTCACAATGATTATTCTTCCAATTACCATTTGAGTTCAAATTAACCATTCATTTATCAGGTTGGTCTTAAACCATTAACATGCATGTTTTTAAACAACATTATCATATCAAACACAGCTATTTAAATAATTAAAATAACTAGTTACAAAATTGAATATATCATATGAAAATAACATTAGGTTTGATGGAAGGTAAAAAAATAATTTACTATCCAATACATTGTATTTCTAAGGGTAGGGTCATCCAATAGGTACCTAAAATCTAGGTCTCATCACCATTGAATCCAAAGGGATCCAATGAATAGTCAAAGAAATTATTTATCATCCACCACCATTCAATTAATTAATGATCAAATTTTGTAAGAGAAATTACAATATTACACATAATTGAGAAATTAAATAGACCATTCTGTTAGGTTTATGACCATATAACATTGAATGATGATCTATAAGATGCTTCCAAACTATAATTCCAATAAGAAAAATGTCACTAAGGATATCATGATGATACCTATATAACATAAGATCATGATAAATACCTATGAGTATATGTTCAATATATTCCACCACCACCACTATTGAACAACAAAATATAGTGGAAAAAAAGAAAAATAAATCACCATCAATTAGACACTTGATCAAGACGTCTGAAAGGGAGTAAGGCACTCAAAAATCACATATAAATCAACAAGGACCCAATATATGAAAAGATACACAAAAAATGAATGGAAAGAGAAGTTGGTCATGGATTTAAAATTTCTCATCTAGATAAATATGTGGCATGACACATTTACAGTATGTGTAATTTATGGTTTAGGAGTTGCATAGAAAAATTTGTTTTATCAGGTTAAAATAACTATACTGATACATTACCATACATAATCCATTTTAAAAGCATATATTATTCTCACATATTGAATCCATTTCATGGAATCTACCCAGAAGTATTTTCATGTCATGTAACATATAAACACGATGTGTAAAGGATTTGTAGGTACCTTTTAGTCCAAATTATATAGAAGATATTAATACACCTATAAAGCCCTAAAAACTCATGGGAAACTTTTTTAATTCCCATTAACATGTTTATAACCATACTCCATTAATTCAAAAACAAACATATAACTCATAACATTAGGTACTTTTCATAAAACCCCACTTTTAATCCACAATGATACTCAAACACTCAGGTTCAAATAAAAGAAAAAACAAAAAAAAGAGGTACAATGTAAAACTATAAAATGTACATACCTAAAAAATGATTGGATCATTAAAATACACACATATAGAGATAGAGACATACAATGAAACATGGAAATGTGTATTTTATATTGAAATTCAAATTCTCATAGTCTCATATATTAGATAATACCATGGGTGAACACCATGAGATGGTGTCTCAATGCCTTATGATCCTATTATCCTTGAGAGAATGAATTTTTTTCCTAATAAAAAAATATCTTCCCAAATATTACAAGGATCAAGAAGAAATTTTTGGAAAATCTAGGTTTTCATCATAGTGGGGAATTTCATTTTCCTTCTATTAGGACACATATTCAATGGAAATTATTGCAGAAAAATTTCATATAAAGGAAAAAAAATCTGATAACAGAACTTCATAAATAATGAATACATGCAATTATGTACTAAAATGGTTGGTTATATTGAACCATATCTTATAGAATCCTACCTCACTAGATCCAAATGATAACAGGCTTCAGTCCACAAGATCTCACATGAAACTTCTGCGTCTACTTTGATAAATCCTTCATAAAGGGTTCTACTATGTTTTCCCCGTGGATACTCTACTCAATGAAAAATCACCTAATTTCAAAAAATGACTCATTAGATGAAACATGAATATTATGTTCTTTGTTTTTTGGAGTTACATTGGACCTTTGTAGATAGCTACCACTACTTTATAATCATAGTTAATTGAGATGGGGTTAATACTATTTAGAACCACATCAAGATTTTGCACAATTTTTTGAATCCATACTACTTCCTTGGATACATTGGAATTTGTAATATACCTTGACACCACTATAGAGTTAGTGAAAATGGAATTCCTTGAAACCTTCCAATGCATAACTCCTATATTGTAAGAAAAGAAATATTTTGACTTTGACTACATATAATTCTAGTGTTTTATAAAAACTATCATATGTATAACCAGTGTTGATTAGTTCTTCATATTCTCCATACACTAGGAACATATCCTTAGTAAACATCAGATACATAAGTATAAATTTAATAGAAGTCCAATTTTTCACCTAGATCTTCTTAGTATCTAACTACCATGATAAAATAATAGGAAACACAAAGGCTCAATCAAAACATGGAATATATGATAGATTTTATTATATAATTTTTTGATATATTTATTCATTATATTTCATTCCTATTGTTTTTTAGGACTCAATTTCTTATAATGATGTATAACATGTGACACTTGAACCAATAACCAATTGGATTGTTCTACATAGATCTTATTCTGTATAGGATCAATATAAGAACTTTGGAATCTCCTAAGAATCCTATTAGATATATCACACACGATATTTATCCCTAAATTGTTAGATTCTTCACCTAATTCCATCATGGAGGGGCATAATCTCAACTATGGATAAACCCCTTGTATGGTTTTTTATCATTTTTAATTACTAATATGTCATCAATATATAATATTATGAACAAAAGTATACTCAAAAAAACTAAATGTAAAATCATGGATCACATGCCTTCTTAATAACACCAAATTTCCTTATGGATTTATTAAATCAACGTTCCATTACCTAGATTCTTTCATTAATCCAAAAATGGAACTATTAAACATTCATACCATTTTGTAATTTCATTGAGATACAAACCATTTTGGTTGTGTCATATAAACATCATATTGAAGTGTCCAATTATGGAAAATAGATTTGACATCCATTTTTCAAATCCCATAGTCATGGGAATCTGTTATATAAAACAAAATCATATTTAAATTAATAATGGAATATAGATTAAAGGTGGCATCATATTGAAATCCTTGACAATGTTTAAACCATTTATCCACTATCTATGCTTTATGTGTATTTATTTTACCATCCATGTTCTTATTTCTCTTGAATACCGATTTACACACATTGGGTTTTACATTAACTTGTTGATTAATCATGTCATGACCCATCCCATGTCGGGGCTCAAGCCAAAACAACCCCAACCCACCTCCATAGGCCATGTGGTGGTGAAAAGCACTAAAAACACCAAAAACTAGGGGAGGTCATTCCCTAAGTTCCAATACACATGTAAACAACCATCTCAATGTAAAAGTGTACAAGGAATGATGAAAAATATGATACACTCATGTACAAAAACAAAACATGCATAGAACACTAAACAGTATGAGTACAGTAATGTGAACTGAAAGAAAAAGGGGAAAATACACTCCCAATATGAAAAGTGTTCCAAAATAATAGAAAATAGAAAAGTAAAATATCTTAGAATGTCTTACTCTTATATCCCAAGCTACTACCACTATATGAGGTCCAATCACCTATATCCCTAAACTCTTATGAAGTTACAATCAAACAAATATTTCGTCATCATATGTTATGATAAATGCCTGAAACTCCCAAGAAGGGGTGAGAATAAACATACCTAGTAGGACACCTCAAAAGCTGAGGGGGAGGGGTAAGGGATACACAGAAGAGGAAAGAAGTAGATAGAACATAGTACAGAAAAAATAGTGCATTTCAACCCAACAACAGAGTAATGTAAACTCATCCAAACAAAAGGATCTAGAGAATGATAGAATATAAATGTCACATGAATTCATTTCTACCTATAGTAGGAAAGTATACTCTTCTAACCAAGATAATCAAGACACAATATTCTTGTGGTATACCCTGAACCTCTACGCCTCTCCTAGAAGGAGAGTACCCAATACCCAAGTAGTGTGTACTGAAATAGGATGTGTGTGCGTGTGTGTCTGTGTGTGTGTGTGGGGGGGTGTGCTCGAAAAAAAGAAACCCAAATGAGAGAGTAAGGAGATCTAAAACATATAGATCAACCTAAGAAGAAGAGTCACCAAAAATTCCCAAAGTAACCACCAATGATTCCCAGCATCCCTCACGTCTTCCCTGAACCCGCGAGTCAAAGTGAGTCATTCGCCACACCTTCACACTATCCGGTTGGGGTGGGGGGCTCTATCTCACCCACACAGTTTTAGGTCGCATCAGAAGGATGAATCCTACTTTGAAAAGGTCCATTTTTACTCATGAGTACAATATTACATCAATTCATGTCTCGTCACTAATGTGTAGTCCGATGATGTATCTTGAAGCAAAGGACCCTCACCCGAGTGCGTCTGAGGGGGTGTCCACTCTAAAAGTCATCGTAGAGGACCCACACCCTAGATCTTCTTTGGGGTTACACTCCAATAGTAGTCATAGAGGACCCCATAACTTGGTATCGTAAGGGGTTCCACTCTTTTACATCAAGGACCCGTGCCCAAACCGGTAGGGGGATTTGACTCAGAAGTAATTGTAGAAGACTCAGTCCCTAAGATGATGGTGGTTCTAAACTGATATCATCAAGAACATGAATACTAGTGCATTAGGGGTTCCCTCGGAAACCTATAATATCATTTCCTAACCACTACTATCGTTGAACACCACTGAGGATGTGTCATGATCCAAACACCTCACATCATAACTAGAATGTAAAAACTGAGGTCAATATAGAGTTCTATATAAAAAAATACTGACTGTAGTCTATTTACTTTCCTAAAACAAATAACCGATGAAAAGGGTGATTTTCACTACAATAACTGTGATCAAGACATCATGGGGCCCACATCTCAGTCCCAATATTTAAATTCCCAAAAAACCTCAAATGTTCTGTCTCAATGAGGGGATCATTTTTTCGTAGATGATCCATCAATTGGATACTCTATTTAAAAGATATATCTTTTTGAATACCATGAATGAAGTCTTGTAGGGGCCAATGTCAGACTATCCATGGACTAACCACCTTGGTCAACCACATTTAGTGTGGCCATCCATTGACTGACCATTGCTGTTATTCCATTATCCCCACTAACTGGTCTACTTGGTTGACCATCATAGTCGACCATCCCGGACCAGCTACAGTTACAGGCCCCGAGGTAAGTTAAGCTATCACGACTTCACAGTGGAGTGCCGCAATTGGTATTGGATGTGGTCTGCTCCAACTAACCTAGATCCAACTTGGGACTCCCCCGCCCAACTAGGCCTGACACACTTGGTTGGGAATCGACCACTTGCCTACTCATCCTGCCTGCCTCATCCCTCACGACCCGCTTCCCTTTCAATTAGTCAAAGATGTCATTGATTCTCAGTAAGGGGTACTTGTTATTTAAGGGTCCCTGGTTTTGGAGAAGATAATAAAATTAGTCTCTAGTTTCTCATCATAATTCTTCACAAACAATTAATGAGTTTCCCAGGGGGAAATGCTGGGTCTAAGGAAACATTTCTTGTGAAGGTCCTCCAACTATAACCAAAGCTCCCAATGCTTGGTGGCTACCTTCTGATATGCCATAAAAGATATATGGGTAGTCTATGGTTTATGTGTGATGCAAAAAAAACAACTATCTCCTTAGAGGTAGTCCGATAATATCTTCGAGGAATAGGTCCATATAATCCTCCTCAACTGAAAGAACATAGTTGAACAATGACTATGTTACACCAAGGGGTATTCTCTCTAACAGATGGGTAAAAGGTTGTTGTATCTCGGTCAATAATCCTTCTTATTTTTCTATGAGGTATTTTCATCAAGAAATGATAACCTAATCCATTCAATGTACAGGTGTCTCAATATCCTGTGGTGATAGAAAATCTAGGCTCTACGCAAGGAAATCCATTACATTCTTAAGATGATGTCATAAGTTACCTCATTATGACCAAAAGGGCCCACATGAAACTCTCTCCTCCAAGTGGTATCTCTCATCAGTAGAAGGTGAATGTCACATTTGAATAACTTACATTGTAAACATCAAGAAAAATATTTTGTTCTAGTGCCTATACTCGGAGCTCCATCTCTTGTACCATGAGTAATGAGAAAAAATAGTGAATGGATCCAAAGTCTTCTTACACTAAATCAAGAGTATAATAAACACAAATTATTACATAGTTCATCCCATGTGCTTATATATCATGGAAATTCATAGAATTCATCACTCCATAGCCCCATAAACCATATCCATGTGCCTAACATAGTCGTCCTCGTGGTTGTGGTGGAAGAATCTCATAGCGATATCCCTTACATGCATATCCTCCTACTCTTTTTCTAGCATTGCCTCCTTGCGGAAAACCCAATCCCTGTCTGGGGTATCACTGATCATGGAATTTTCCTTTCCATGGTAGTCGACGTATTACCTTTCTAGGATGCACAATAGGTTTGGTTGGGAAGTCTCATGCTATGTGATCTCACTTGTCACAAGCATAGCAGCAGACCACTCAGGGAAGACTCAATGGCTTGCACTTCCCTGGTGCTACATAACAACATGCAAATGTTTTCTCAAGGGGATGACTCTTTCTCTGAATCCCTACCAACTAATGTCGTCTAGCTACAACATACATCATATCTCTACAACATCCACTACCAATCCCATATAACTAGTTCCACTCTGATAGAATTCTCTCTATCACCTGTGCCACATCCAACATCCCGACATAGGTGGGGATGACCAAGTGTACTATGATGGAATGGATCTCTTTGTGAAGTCCCAGATGAAGCATCCATTCCTAAAAGTAGTGGTCATAGACCATGTTCAGAGATTATCGAGTCATGTATTGAATCATGGGTGAGTACTTTACCACTATCATCCCTCCTTGTTGAATATCCAGAAGCTCCTGGATCCAAATGTCCCTTAAGTATGAGTGGTAGTACCCGATTCTGAATAGCTACTAGAAATCATCCCTTGATATTGCTGACTTATCATGAATCTGAGTAACTAATTTCCAGCAACATCCAACAATTTAGTGGAATATGCTGGCTGCCAAAGACACTATATGATCTATTGGTGTCCGCACAATACTAGAGAGGAAGAACAATGAATCCATCCAATTTTCTTCTACCTAAATATCTAGATCACATCGAATCCTCAATGGAATCTAGAACTAGAAATAGAAAAATGTTCTCAGCCTATAATAATCATATCTATACTATGTTTGGACTAAATACTACTCAATATGTGGTAGTGCATCTATAGGCCCACTTAGTGGAAAGGTATCACATGATAAACCCTGAACTGAGGTGTCATCACCCATAAGATCTTAATCATGAATCAGTGTTGTTGTCTTGGATTGCTATTATTTCATAGGATTCCTGAAAGATATCATGGAGTACCATGGTTAGATAATCATGTATATATATATATATAAATCAATAAAAATTGGTAGATAACTCAAGAAGGACAGTCAATGACTCAATCATATAAGATTCATGTACTATTGTTCCATGCAACATGTGTCTTAGGGTTCCATGATGACAAATTATTAATCAGGGTTTTGGTGAGTGGATATATCTGCCACCCATACCATCGTTGGGACTCCATTCATGTGACCTACTCTCGAGACACTTCTTCACCATTTCCATAATCCCAAAGAATCATTTGAAGGGGAAACCTCTCAACAACGTCCCAAGTAATGAATATATTTTGATACTACTTTCTCCCAACCTGAACCATGCCCAGGACGGAGTCGCACCAATCCCATGCTATCCTCCATAGTCCAACGGGTGGTGAAAAGTGTTGAGGGCACAAAAATTTTGAGAAGGACTTTTCTTAAGTACCTTTACACATGCACACATCCAACTCAATGAAAATGTGAATAGGGAAAGATGTAAAAGATGATAAACTGCTATAAATAAAAAAACCTACATGCACCCCAAAACTGTACAAGTACAACAATGTAAATTGAATGAAAAAGGGAAAAAATACACACCCAACAAAAATAAATTCCCAACCTAACAAAAACTGGAAAAGTTAAATAGGTGAGAGAGCCCCACTCTTGGAAATGAATATATGACCACTATATGTTGTCCAAGCACATATATCCCTAATCTCATCCAAATTCATGATCAACCCCAATTGTTTCCTCCATAATCCATGAAACATTCCAGAAAAAGACCATCAGTAAAAACAGAACCAGTACGAATACCCAAATGCCGAAGGGGGATATGTAAGAGAAATATTGAATAAGAATGCAATATATAGAATAGGATACAGTAAAAAGAGTGCAGCTCAACCCACCATGAATATGAATGAAACTCATCCAAACATGAGGATCCTGAAATTGAGAGAGTATTAAATTCTCATTGATTCTTTCCTACCAATAGTATTATAGTATACTCTACCATCCATGAGAATCTAGTTATAGAAAACACATAGAATACCATGCATGTATTCGTATCTCCTTGAAGGAGGGTAACCAAAACATATCGAATGGGTACAAAAATAGGATATATATATATATATATATATATTCTTAGTCAGAGAAACTCAATAAAGGGAGTAATGGGATCTCCATCTCATAGTTTAGCCCAAGAAGAAGTCTCTCTAACAGTTCTAGAAGTAACCACCAATAATGCCCGACATCCCTCACATCATCCTTGAACAGGAATGTGAAAGTGAATAAACCACCACACATTGATTTTGTACTCATTAGTAGATTATATTGTTACCCACATAGGTTTAGGTCATGATACAAGGATGTGTCTCTGTGGGGAATGTGCCCCTCTTACTCGTGAGTCCAATGTTATGTAAAATTATTTCTTATCACTGATTTGTAGCCAGATGGTGCAATTTGATGAAGATAATCCTCACCCTAGTGAATTAGGGGTGTTCAACACTGATAGCTATTGTTGAGGACCTGTTCCCTGGTATGTCAGAGGGGTCCACACCAATAGTAGTCATACCGGACTCACCCATTGTTATCTCATGGGGGATCCACTCTAGTTCACCGAGGACCCATGCACTACCCGGTAAGAGGATACCACTAGAAAGTGAGTTTAGGGGACCTATGCCCATGATGATGGGTGGTTACACACTAATATCATTGAGGACCTTCTCCCTAGTGCATTAGTGGGGTCCATGTAAAAATATCTGATATCGTCTCCTAACCATTGTTGTCATCAAACACCCCTAAAGATGTCTCATGCTCAAAAAACCTAACATCGCAACTCATAAGATGAAATGAAGTTCACCATCACGTTCTATGTGGAAAAACATACTGGATATGCTATTTATATGCACCAAATGGATAACAGGTAAAAAAGGGGGATTTTCACCATAACAAGCCCGATCGGGACATCTTGGGGCCCTAAACATCATCCTAAAAATTAAATTCCCTTAAATTTACTCAAAAGGTTCACCTAGAAGAGAGGATCGCATTTCCATATATTTCATGTCAATCAGTCACTCTATTCAAAAGATATGGTTGTTTGAAGACACTACACGAAGATCTTTGGAGGCCCGTGACTGATCAGTTGTGGATTTCCCACCTACGGTGTGGCTATATGTGGACCAACTGTTGTGGTCAATCCACTGGCAACTCCAATAAATTTTCATGGTCAACAATCTGAGGGCCTCCATAGTTGTTGGACCTATGACAACTCCACCAATCATGTCTTTGAAGTTGCCTTCAATCGTGGTCTACTCCGGATGACCCTAGTTCGGCCCACTCAGTTGAGCACAGACCAGTTTTTTAGGTTGGGCCCACTGGTATGCTCAGCCTACCTACATCGTTCATCTTCCCTTAGCCCACATTAGCCTCATCCCATCGACTGCCACCTCATCTCAGCGCTCATCACGTCCACCGAAACGGTTTCCGACGTCAATGTGACAGACTGCACACTACATTATGAGGTTGTTATATCCACCTATGTCTGTGTTCATTAGCATTTTTCACATCCTTAGGTCATGCCCCACAACCCCACTCGGTAGAGCGGCCACTGCCATTCTATTTTCCACCTCTGCACCGCTGCCACCATTGCATGTTTCCGATGGCGGGGCCACACTGGTGGTCCCTTCCAAGGACCACCATGTCATCTTTGGATTCCAAAAAATCATTCATAACACATATCCGGGATCCATAGGCCAATATCATCACATAACTAAGCCCCACTCAATGATCTGTTGATGATTTGATGTGCTAAAAAGTTGTCGATGATATCCATGAAGAACAAATGATGAAAATTGTAAGAAAAATTGATTCTAATCATAAATTGTGGTCCATGTTATGTTGGACAATGATGATGATATTCAGAATGAAAAAACAATGGATAATGAACTCAAAAATTATTTATGAATCAATATCATGGTGCAGAAACCAAAATAATCCTACCTAATTGGATATGTTCATCATTGAACATGTTTACTACACCTCTACTATGATTCTTCGAAGGTTCACTGATTATTATCTAATGTAGGATAGCTCTTTCATGGTAGTGGGAGGATTATTATACAACCCTAATCAACATCACTTAACCACGTATTTATAACACTTGGATTTAGGTTAAGGGTATCTTCTTAACAGCTTTTCCAACAATAATTTGATCCGAACATCCCACACCCGCTCATGTTAGGTCATTCATATGTAAAACAACCTAATACGAACTTCACAGTGGTCATAGATTTCTAATACGATTCCCTGTTCAAGAAATATTTCATATGCTTTCTGAGAAAAAACAATTCAATTTAATTATTTTATTTATGGTTTCGTTCCCCAAGTGTTTTCTTCATTAGAAAACCCACTCTGACCAAATTTATGTCCCTCATAGGGTAAAAACCACATTTTAGACTCATCCATCCCCTCATATTTCTTATCCAAGATATGATTTAAGAGTTATCAGATTTCCTCCATGTTTATTGAATAAAATATACTTAATATTTTAATAAAATGTATTCCATGCATAAAAGACCTTGGAATTTCACATAGTCTCAATGAATATATGTTGATATATATATATATAAATATTACAATGTATTAAAAGAAATAAATATGGTGTCTATATCAGTCCCTCATGTACGATTTTTTTCTGTAAAAAACTAGGAAAAAACTAGAGATGCTGAGCCCACTTCTGGATAACCCATTCCTAGGAACTATCTTACATGTTTTCATGATACCACAACACATGAACTAACGAGATGGTCTATTTACATACGGTTCACTCATGTCGATCCATGATCTCTACCAGGTGATCGGTAAACATGGATCCATCTATGATGCCTATCTCTCCCAAGTCAATGACATGCATAGGATCATGCATGTATCTCCTTAGCCACAACACATGGATGACTTGAGGCACCTGCACAAGTTTTGGGGTAGGGAAATGTGGTAGGCATCCTCTCCATCCATCCACACAATCTCAAAATACCCTATGAACCTCAAGTGTAGATTGCCTCCCTGGATGAATCTCAGCATTCCGCATTGTGGGGAGACTTAAAAAAAGGCATGGTCTCCATTCTCAAACTTAAATTTCATAAAAATGTGATATATTTATAATTTTTATCAACTCTAGGCTATCTTCATCTTTTGATAGTTGACATGAACTTTCCCTTTCATAGCATTCACCAACTCTGGGACCGAGAGGGATTACTCTCCAACCTCTTTCCAACACAAATGTGACTTGTAGGATCACCCATATGGGGCCTAAAAACGTTCCATGATGATATTATATTGGTATATTTTGTTGTATGTAATCTCATCCAAATGCAGGTGATCCTTCAATCACTTGGAAATATCCAACATGCAAACCTCAACATATCCTCCAATACCTAGATAATTCCCTTAGCCCATCAGTTATGGAGTGAAAGGTTTGACTTATCAGTAGCTAGGCCCTGAATTCCTCCTAAAGGTATCTCCACAATCATTATGTGAGTAATGCGTCATTATCATAGATAATTGTCAAGGTCACTCCATAATGGGAAATGATCTCTCATACATAAAGCTGCTCCGAACTCTCCACCAACCTATCCTCCCTAATAATAAGGAAGTGTGTCGACATCATGAGTAAGTCCACTATCAGTAAGATTGTGTCAGGGGACTTCATTGTTCATAGAAGTCCTATAACAACTTTCATGTATATGATGTCCCATTTCTTCTCTGGGATCTGAAGAGGCTGAAACAAACTAGCTAGAAATTGGTTCTAATCTTTCACCTGTTGATAGGTAAGTCATCATGAGACAAACATAGCTACGCTTTAACTCATGTCGGACCCCCAAAACAATCACTAATGATATAATTACATTTCCACACACTAGGATATACATCCAAGAGAGAAGTGTGGAACTCTGTAAACACCTCCTCCCGCATCGGAACTGGAACCAATGTATTCCATTTGAATGAGATCTTATGTTTCCCTCTTTGAGAATATTCATCTGGTGAATTTCTCTTGGATATTTTAATGATGGTTATTCTGAGGGAACCATTCAAACCATATAGATATTTTTAGATCCTATTCAATTGATTTCAACATAATATGGGGTTAACCCCATCCTCAAGTTGAGTCTTATTAAAAAAAATATTTCACTCAAGCATTAAGATGGATCATTTTGATGACATATATGGAAAGGATATTAATTCTCAAATATGTTCATATATTGTTGGAGAAAGAAAGATATTGGGACCTGATAAAGATAATGTAATGGTAAATAAATTCATATCCATTTAGCAGCACATGACGGTAACATAATGTCAATAAAAATCTTATGTTGATAATAATCACCATGAAATAGAGTTTGAAGTGGGTGAGAAGAGTTTCCCATGAATATATCCGTGGATAAAGGTTATAAGATTTAAAAAAAAGAGATATATGATCCCTATTCATAGTTCCCCTTTATATATTCTTGATCTAGTGGGGATATTATCTTATCTCTAAATGCATCCACATAATATCTATCAAGTTCACAATGTGTTCCATGCATCCCTCATGAGAAAAAACAAGTTAAAATATTGTATCATATATATAATGTTCTATTTAATAAGATTACTCCTCTAGTTAATGTTCTTTGGAGGGAAAATTTTTTAATGAAGATACTGGGAACCCGATGATCTAATAAATTAGGTATATCTTTAATTTTTTCATTATATGTGATTGAATTTTGAATGAAAATTCATTTCAAGGGGGTATATTTTTTTCCATTATATTCTATGATATATTTCTCTTCAAGTAAGTTTTTAGCAACTTTTAATACACACAACACCGAGATTAAATGAACCATGATATATTATTAAAATATTTTTATTTAATGTGATAGTTATCACCTCGAATATAGAGACCCAAGCTTAACGTATATAGACATTACATTACATTTGTGGAAAAATTAATACATAACAAGAACCAACACTCAAGGACCGAAATTGTTTAGTGTCTCTGGAAACACGGAATGTAATCTTCTAATCATGGTGAAAGATCATCAACATCTCTCATAATGATCTTCCCCTTTTGTTTTGTTACCAAAAACTTTTCTTTATATCCTAGGGAAATGAAAACATATAAAGGGCGAGCTCAAATGGTCAGTAAGGGTAGTCATGGGGAAAATAAAACAAACAATATACATTTGAATTTAAAAACATGACCATAATTTTTAAGCATCAAAATCTTGAGCAATGACATAAAACATGGCAGTACATAAGGCCTAGATCATAATGGAACATCAATAATGATAAAATTTCCTTTTAATAAAACATATAATTGTGGAAAACCATTAATCTCAGGATATTATTTCCATAGTATCCAAGGCATTGCTGCCATGACCATCTTAGTGGACTAAGTCCCTTTCTGAATCGAGTTCACTCCTTGTTCCTGTCCTGTATCACTAAACCGGATTATCCTGTTGTTCCCACCATGTATATATCATGAGATATAAATCATTACCCAATGCATTGGAGGTAGATATAGGTCCTACCCATCTCATAATAAAATCATTCTTACATGTTCCTCAACATAAACATAAATCATTCATCATAACCCAAGGAATAAAATGGGTTTCATAAACACCATCCCATCATAACATAATCCATATAAAACAAATGGATATAATTTCATCATAACAAAATTGAATACATGTAAATCATAGAGACATTATACTTGATACAAAATCATACTAAATAATGTCATCTTAGATGGAAAATAGTTTTGACAAAACACTGAAAATTAATTCTTGTGGAAAATATCCTTTCTTCTTCAAAATAATTTTCATTTCACAAAATGCCATGAAATTTTAAAAGAAAATGATTTTTTTGAAAATAATAATTCAATCTTGTGGAGGAAGCTTCATGAAAATAAGGCTTTATGAAACCGTAAAAAATCTGTTCATGCCGTATAATTTAAAAAAACATTCTTCTCATACTTTTGTCAGAAAAGTCAAAAAGTACCTCGTTTGCTAAACAAAAGAATGATTCATTACATACGATTTAGTAAAAGTTATAAATGGTTAAAAAGGAATTTAAACATACATAAAACAATTTTTATAAAACATGGACATGGATGATAAATATTGCCACAGTAAATACTTACGAATAAACAATCTCGGATAAAAACGTGATTGGAAATTTATCCCTTACCTTATGTCTAATATGGTTCGTATGTATCTAAAACTACTGTATAATGATTTAAATAATATAATTTACTTATTACAGAATCATATTCATTGTTATGATATCATATATGCTTCACTTGTGACTTTATATTAACCGTTATTTTGTAAATCCCATGTTAAAGCAGTGTTTTGGGTAAAATCGTTTAATTTATCGTAGGTGTTTCGAATTTTAATTATTGATATTATTACTTATATCATGATTTATGTAATTCCATAATGTAAAACATGATTTATATATAATATATATTCAGCAAATATATATATATATTATAGATCGATAAATGGAATGAAATACAACATTCATGGAGACGGTAGGTCGTACGTACACATGAATGCTGTTTTTGTTTCCTTATTGAATTGAATTGAATTAAGTAAACAAAACATATATGTATATAAATACATTATAATTATTATGTAATATATTTCATGATTATTTATTATATATTCTTTATAATCATACTTGAATGGTTAATCATGGAAAAAGAATCTCATCGTGTTCGTGGAGACGGTTGTCCGTATGTACGCACGAGCGATGATATTGTTCCCATAATTATTTAATTGAATTGGAATGGATGATATAATATCTCACAATCATTATGATGTTATAATAACTATATATAGTTATTATTTACACCATTATACCCATCCAAGTAAGGTGGTGGTGGAAAAACAGATTACACAACGACGTGGAGATGGTATTCCGTACGTACGCATGCGCGGTGATTCATTTTTCTGTAGGATGGATAGAAGGTGAAATGGGGTTGTTTCATATTTATAATAAAATATAATTATATTATTTATTCTTGATGTTATTAATTTATAATGAAACAAATAATGAAGAATATGTTTAAGAAGAAAGAAACTTGAAAGAATCGGTAGAAGAGATTATCTCTTCTTCGAAGCACCTCTTTTAAGATTCCTATGAAGGCACTAGAGTTGGTCTTTTGAGAAGACCAGAACCTCTATAATGTTTCTAGGTAAGTTGAGAAGGGAAATTGGAAGCGTTTTTCTATGCTTGAAAGCTCAAAATTCTGTAAAGAAAATATAGAGGATGTGCCCTTTTATAAGGGAGGAGAGGGGCACCTTAGAAAAAACGTAAAATATTATTTTATAATAAAGTAATATTCGGTTTATAATAGCTCCAAATTGATTTATTTATAAGGTAAAGTGGGGATGGGTCTAAATAATCTCAAAAAATAGGTTTCAGACAAGATTAGGTCACTATTTTAACATTATCATTTAGATTTAACTCTAAGTTAAATAATTTAACTTTTACCGTGTCTTCTTGTTTTCTTACACTATATAGTTAATAAACTTACGATAACAAGACAAACAAACCCCAAGTGGTTCATTATTAATATATATAACCTTATCTAATTCATTTGGCCTAACCATAGATGTTTATGAATATAATATCAATTAATAAATTAATACTTTTTTTAAAAACTATTTTATGTCAATTTTGACACTATTTAGAATTGATTTTTATGAAAATAATAACAGCATGATTATTTCGAACAATGTTAATTGAATCAATACTAGCATTTCATATTAACCAAAAAAAATAGTTGAATTTATAAAATGTTTCAAATTCCAATTATTTTGGTATTTATAACATCAATTATGTTAATATTTCATTAATAAGGTAATTATTGCATCATCATTGTGTCGTATATAAATTAACTTATTTAATGTATAAAAATTATAAAGAAAATACCATTATGTAGGAAATCAATTTATATTTTTAATTAATATTTATAATCGAATTTATCTTTTGTATAACCATATATTAAATTTTTTTAGTTATTAAACATTGATTTTAACTCTTTTAACTCTTCTTTAAATAAAATAATAATAAGTGACCTAATCTTATCCAAGTGGACCTAAAGGGGAATATTTTATTCCTATGTTTTTTTGGGTCGAATTAAACTTATCCAATAGAATTAGTACATGTGTTAGGATAATAATAATATCATTTTTACCATTAATGACCCGATTTACTTTTAACCGTGGTAAATCAAAGAAAAAAATAACTATTCACAAAAAATTATTTTAATCTTATTGAACCAGATTTTGCTCCATGATATTAACCGTGTCTCTCATATTTTCGAAATTCAACTCACAAAAGTGGTAAAATTACGTTTTATGTACAATTGCAAATGCTCCTAGGAGGTGGGTAAAAGACGGTAAAAACATTAATAATATTTTTATGTATCTATAATATTATAAAATTACTCCAATGTTTTACATTGTACTTATATAAGTATTATGTATCTATTTTTACCTAAAATAAATTTAAATAAAATAAATTATTATTTAAATAAAAATTCGGTTTTTAAATAGTAACCCAGTGTTTTCACTATTCATCATAAATTGAAAGTTTTCATAAAAATACCAAAAATTTACCCCAGGCTAATTTCCATATTCCGAATTCAAAAATGAAGTCCATTTTGGAATATAAAATTTATAAAATTTCAAAAAGTGGGCATTACTATTCATAACGGCTAGTTCATAATAATATTATAATAATATCTCGTTTAGTGATACTCGGTATTGAGTACAACACATGCTATCGAGGAAGGTTGCTTTGGCGTGCAACACAAGCCTAGAGTAGTGTTTGCATATATTGTAAGCTAATACGGTGTTTCATATAGCGCAATCTAATTTTGGTATAGTGTACAACACAAGAAATCAATGTAATTAAAAATAATATTTCTCATAAAATATCAGGGTGTTACATTCTACCCCTCCCCCCCTTAAAATGAATTTCACCCTAGAAATTCGTCGGGGTTATAAATGGTTTACTACTTGAAATTTTCTTTCATAGAAACCCACATCGTAAAAAGGAAAACTAAAACATCATTTTAAAAATGAATGTTAGAATCATAATGGTCACCTAAAGTAACTCGGTACTAGGTTTCCACATAAGACAACATAGGTGAAAATATGGATACAGAAGAGAAACCTAACCAACATGTTTAGACAAATAGTGGAAGAGAACATGGATTTGAAAAATAAAACAATCATAAAGCCATAAATTTGTGATGATCTAAGGTACCATCTGATTCATCAGATATGAGGGCACTATGACAACACTTTTGGTTTTCAAGATCATTTCCCTAATGTTGAATAATTTTTGAATTAAAATAAATACTTGCTTGATTTTGGTATAATCTTAATGTTTTTTGTGCCTTGAACAATTTCCACTTCATCTCATAAAGAAATGAGATTGAATTTGTCTTCTGTGAAGTGTTAGCAGATCATGCGATAAAATGATAGGTCATTCCATCTATCTCAAAAAAAAGGATAGAAAAAGTTATTAAATTAACATAAGTCCATCAATAGTGAGATTAATCATATATGGTTCCTAAAATGGACTTATACATCATATATCATACCACTTAATAAATTAAAACTAATTTCTACTAACCATTGACTTCATGTTGTCCATTGTTAGGTGATAAAGGCATGCCACACTTCGGTTGTGGGTTCGATTCACATAGCCTTCTCCAATGAGACGGGTTGTCGCTCGTCCTACAGGATGTCCCTTTTTCTAAAACTACATTATTATAACATTCCCACAACAATATCAAAAAACGTTATAGCATTAAACAATACTATATTTTGTCTAACTTAATTCATTCCAATCTTGAGGCTTATCCAAAATAATTTCGTCCAAGCTCATAATATAAAGAAAACGATTACTTGAAAGGTCACATAACAAGCACGTGAATAACATCATTTATCCCCCATATATCATATGATATATCTTGTTGGTCAAATTCCAAACATGTGAATACCTTAATCATGTATTCTCTTGAAAAACTAATACCCATTGAACATTAGTGATAACATGAATGCTGTCAAAAGATAACTCTTTACACATACCAAAATCCCAAAATTTCTATATACTCAAACCATGATATCACTTTGACCTTATATCAATCATGATCTCATGAATACAATAAAAAATTTCATTTTCTCCTTATCCATTCATTATGTGCATATCAACTACTTTCCAAAAATATTTCAATCACATTTCATGGTTATCGGTACCATACAATTATTGAAAACCACAATATACTAATACAAAAATATTCCAATATACCATAAAAGTACCTCAAAAACATTATTCTTGAATACCAATACATAAAAACTTCAATCTATCCTCTTCAATGATTTTCCTGGAATAAGTCCTTCCTTGATTTAGAAGTGACCTCTTAGGTGAGGGCATTGAGTTGGGTAATGCCCATGTTCTCCACAAATTAGACATTGAACTCCATAACAATCTGTCTCTCTATGAACCTTTCCTCCACATAGATAACATCTTCCCCTCCATTTGAGGTATTCCTCAAGGTTCTTCTTCAATTCTTCTTGATACGTAGAAAGAGTCATCTTTCTTCCTTTATGTTCCTCTATATGAGAACATGTATAAAAGTTCATCTTCCTCTTATTTAATAACATAGGAATACCACCAAAGTTCACCTTGTCAATAATATATCATGATGACTGATTCGTTATAAACAAAATATCATTCTCTCTAGGCATTACACGATTTTTTTGATCACAATCACCAATCTGTCCATCAGAATCAATGTTAACTGAATTCCTTCTCATTTCCACTATTTACTAAAACCAGAAACCATAGTGTAAGAAACATTTAAAATAATGAGGAACCACGTAATAATTAAAAGTCACTTATGGGATGTCTGACTTATCACACATTCTTTAATCCATGATACCTTAGGTTCACTATAGGTTATTCCTGATCGTCAACATAACTCTAGGACTGTAACCTATAGTTATACTAAACCTTAGGGACATCCCTATACATACCTTAGAAATATCTATAGGGATCTCACTAAATTTTTCGCATCCTAGTTTCCAAAGGATTACTAAGCCTTCCTCTGATACACACTGTATAGACCCAAGAATGATGTACATGGACATTACATTACTTTTGAGGAAAAAATAATACATAAAAAGAACCAACACTCAAGGAACGTAATAGTTTAGTGTCTTTGAAAACTCATAACATAATCATCTAATCATGGTGAAAGATCTTTAACATCTCCCATAAAGATATTCCCTTTTGTTTTCTTACATAAAACCTTTCTTTATATCTTGTGGAAAAGAAAACATATAAAGGGTGAGCTCAAATGCTCAGTAAGGGTAATCATGGAAAAAATAAAACAAACCAAATACATTTGAACATAAAAACATGACCATAATTCTTAAACATCAAAATCATGGGCAATGACATAAAAAATTGCAGTACATAAGGCATAGATCATAATGGATCATAAATTATGATAAAATAGCATGGGAAGAAAATATGTAATTGTGGGAAACCATTAAACACATGATATGATTTCCATAGTAGTCAAGGCATTGCTGCCAAGACCATCTAAGTGGACAAAGTCCCTTTCTGAATTGAGTTCACTCCTCGTTCTAGTCCTGTATCACTGAACTTTATTATCTTGTAGTTCTAGCCATGTCTATATCATGAGATATAAATCATTACAGAATTCATTGGAGGGATATATAGGTCGAACCCATCTCATAATGAAATCTTTCTTACGTGTGCCACAACATAAACATAAATCATTCATCATAACCCAAAGAATAAAATGGGTTTCATAAACATCATCTCATAATAACATAATACATATAAGACAAATGGATATCATTTCATCATAAGAAAGTGAAACAATTTAAATAATAGATTCATTATACATGATACATAATCATACTAAATAATGTCATCTTAGATGAAAATAATTTTGACAAAACACTGGAAATGAATTCTTGAGGAAAATATACTTTCTTCTTGTAAATAATGTTATTTTCACAAAATGACAAGAAATTTTAATAGAAAAATATTTTGTAGAAAATAATAATGAAATCTTGTGGAGGAAGCTTCATGAAATTAAGGACTTATGAAACCGTAAAAATTCTGTTCATGCCATATAATTTTAAAAAAAATCTTCTCGTACTTTTTATGGAAAAGTCAAAAAGTACTTCATATGGTAAACAAAAGAAAGATTCATTAAATACAATGTAGTAAAAGTTAAAAATGGGTAAAAATGACTTTAAACATACATGAAATCATTATTAGAAAATATGGACATGGATGATAAATATAACCCCAGTTAATACTTACGAATAAACAATCTCGGATAAAAATGAGATTGGAAAAGTTATCTCTTACCTTATGTCTGATATGATTTGTATGTATCCAAACCTCCTGTATAATGATTTAAATAATGTCATTGACTTATTACAGAATCATATTCATTGTTATGATATCATATATGGTTCACTTGTGACTTTATATTACCCGTTCTTTTGTAAATTCCATGTTAAAGCAGCATTTTGGGTAAAATCATTTCATTTATCGTACGTGTTTCGACTTGTTGTTCTTGATATTATTATATATATCATGATTTACTTAATTCCAGAATGTAAAAAATGATTTATATATGATATATATTCATCATATAAATATATATATTATAGATCGATAAATGAAATGAAATAAACCGTTCATGGATACGGTAGGTCGTTCGTACGCATGAATGCTGTTTTCATTTCATTATTGAATTGAATGGAATTAAGTAAATGAAAAATATATATACATAAATCAAGTATCATTATTATGTAATATATTTCATTATTATTTATTATATAAACGTTATAATCATACTTGAATGGTTAATCATGGAAAAGGAATCTCATCACGTTTGTTGAGATGGCAGTCCGTACGTACGCACGATGGATGATATCGTTCCCATAATTATTTAAATGAATTGGATTGGATGATATAATATCTCAGAATTATTATGATGTTATAATAACTAAATATAGTTATTATTTACACCATTATACCCATCCAAGTAAGGTGGTGGTGGAAAAACATATTACACCACAGCGTGGAGACGGTTTCTGTACGTACGCACGCGCGGTGATTTCATTTTCCATAGGAATGATAGAAGGTTAAATGGGGTTGTTTCATATTTATAATAAAATATCAGTATATTATTGATACTTATGACATTACTTTATAATTAAACTCCTAAATAAGAAGAAGTTGAAGAAGAAAAAAACATGAAATAATCGGTAGAAGAGATTACCTCTTCTTCGACGCACCTCTTTTAAGCTTCATCTTAGGGCACTAGAGTTTGTTTTTTTGAGGATACCAGAACCTCTATAATGTTTATAGTGAATTTTAAAAGGTAAATGGGCAGGGGTTGACTGATATTGAAATCTCAAAATTGTGTAAAGAGAAGAGGGAGGAGGTGCCCTTTTATAAGGGACGAGAGGGGCACCTTAGAAAAAACATAAAATATTATTTTATAATAAAGTCATATTCGGTTTATAAAAGCTAAAAATTGATTTATTTCTAATATAATGTAGGTATGGATATAAATACTCTCATCCAATAGGTTTTAGACAAGTTTAGGTTACTATTTTAACCTTATCATTTAGATTTACCTCTAAGTTAAATAATTTAACTTTTACCATGTCTTCTTGTTTTCTTACACTATATGGTTAATAAACTTACTATAAAAATCCAAAAGAACCCCAAGTGGTTCATTTTTAATACATATAACCTTATATAAGTTATTTGGACGAGAATTAGTTTTTTAGAAAAATAATAACAATTAATAATATAATATTTGTTTTATAAACTATTTTATGTCAATTTTGACACTATTTGGTAATTGATTTTTGTGAAAATAATAATAGCATGAGTAGTTATAAAAAAGTTAATTGAATCAATAATAACATGTCATATTAACCTAAAAAATTAGTGGAATATCTAAAAAGTCTCAAATTTAATTTATTTGGGTATTCATAACATCAATTATGTTAATATTTCATTAATAAGGTAATTACTACATCATCATTGTGTCATAAATAAATTAAATTATTTAATATCTAAAAATTATAGATAAAATATCATTATGTTGGAAATATTTTTATCTTTATAATCAATATTTATAGTCGAATTTATCTTTTGTATAACCCTATATTAAAAATGTTTTAGTTATTAAACTTTGATTTTAACTCTTTTATGTCTTCATTAAATAAAATAATAATAACTGTCCTAATCTAATCCAAGTGGACCTAAAGGATAATATTTTATTGCTAAGGTTGTTTTTGGTCAAATTAAACTTATCCAATAGAATTAGTACATGTGTTACGGTAATAATAATATCATTTTTACCCTTAATTAACCTATTTACTTTTAACCGTGGAAATTAAAAGTAAAAAATTACTATTCACAAAAATAATATTTTTATCTTGTTGAACCACATTTTAATCCTTGATATTAACCGTGTCTATGTGATTTTAGAAATTCAACTCACAAAGGCGTTAAAATTATGTTTTATGTACAATTGAAAATGCTCCTAGGTGGTGGGTAAAAGACGGTAAACAGTTCAATAAAATATTTTTGTATTTATAATATTATAAAATTACTCCAATGGATTACATTGTACTTATACAGGTATTATGTATCTATTTTGACCTAAAATAAATTTATATAAATAAATGATTATTTAAATAAAAAGTCGGTTTTTAAATAGTAACCCAGTGTTTTTACTATTCATCAAAAATTAAAAGTTTTCAGAAAAATACCACAAATTCACCCTAGGCTAATTTTGATATTCTGAATTCAAAAATGAAGTCCATTTTTAAAGATAAAATTTATAAAATTTCATAAAATGGGTATTACTATTCATAACGTCTAGTTCTTAATAATATTATAATAATATCTCATTTAGTGAAACTCGGTATTGCGTACAACAAACGCTATCGAGGAAGGTTGCTCTGGTGTGCAACAGAAGCCTGGAATAGTGTTTGCGTATATTTTAAGCTAATATGGTGTTGCATATAGCACATGAAAATATTGGTATAGCGTACAACACAAGACATCAATGTAATTAAAAATAATATTTCTCATAAATTCCTGGGGTGTTACATAGACATCGGATCCAAAGGTATAAAATGAACCAACTAAATTATTTGAAACATATAGTATATATATTTATTTTATAAATTACTTCATTATAATATAATTATATTTGAAAATATGAATCATTTGTAAGTAAAATAGTTGTTTTTATTAAAATAAATATGTATGTGTTTAATATATGTTCATATTAATTAATTAAATTAATCAATATTACTAAATTATTTTAGTGAAACTTCAATTTATTTTATTCTATCAGTTTTTTTTCATTCATATAAAATTTTATCTAAGAATGAGACATGAATAAATCTATTTTTAAGCTTATATATTTATTTTTCTAGAAAAACAATTATCATTGTTTTCTACAGATTTATTAGAAATAAATTCTTGATACTATAAAAATTGAATTATGAACAATGGTTTCCATATTTGAAGTAATGAGGGTCTGAATTATGTTAATATACCATTTTTAGGCATCAGGAGTAGTAACCTTGGTAAAATCTATCACCTATGGAAAGTGTAAATCAGGATAACTATTGTTAAAAATAAGTATCATGTCAATATTTTTCATCTTAATTCCTATTTTTTGTTGGTACATATACCCTTATTACATTATTATCTAAATTTATTTATTTAAGGGACACATACAAAGGAATATGACATATAAAATTTTTAATTCAAATAAAAATATCAAATGTCACGCTCTTACCTCAAAATAAATATTATGTGTTTACATAGGGAAAAATTAATGCTTTTAATGAATATTAATGGTATTTTTGTGAATAATAATTTTATTTTCAAAATGGTAATTTAATACTAATTTGTACATATTATATAATTACCTTATATTCATACACAATGAATAAAGAATATTTTTTAAATTAATTGAAAAATAAAATAAATGATTATGAAAATCCAAAAAGTAAAATAATATATGATAGTTATATAATTAAATTAATTTAATATATTTATATAAACATTTCGTGATATTTTAAAAGATTTTATTTGAAATTTATCTTGGTATCTATTTTTCTAATGTCAAATTAGATTATTTCTTGAAAAATGACATCAATGATACTTTATAAAAATAGAATTTATTTAATAATTGAGTAATAAAATAAATATTTAAAGAGGAAATTTGAGATAATATATGGTGTAAAATTTCATCACATGTACATATATGATCCAAATTTCATGACATAAATTCAATTACAACCCCTAAAGAGTGAAGAAGATGTTGCTATAGTTCAGGTTAAAATAGGTTAACTAAGGGGTTAAACCAAAACTAATGTTCAAAACACAACATAAAAATGATAAAATTTAATTGTTTTATTATAGCTCAGCATGGAAAAATTTAATATTAAAATAAATTCTCATTTCTTAGAATTTTTATAGGAAATAACGTTACTATATTTTAATGATTTAATAAATTCCCTCAGTGCCCCTCCCCTTACATACGAATGGTAAACAATCATTTCTCTTCATTACATCACATTGAGCCTTCAAGATCAACCAAATCCATATAAATTATTTTTTTAAAATCCTTATCCACAATCTTGAGGTTTTGGCCATCCAAAAAAGACCAACATTAGGATCCTTAAGAGGTTATCTAAACGAGTTCATTAAATGAGAGGTAATCACCATAACAGATGACTTTATATTTTTATTCTAATTTTATATCAACAAAATTTAATTTATTTATCGTAAAATTATAATTTTAGTATCCTCAATCTAATTAAATGATATTATTATTATTAAAAAATCATCTTCCACCATCTTTCTCAACAAATGTTAAGTGAATGTATTACTCATGTGTACATACATCATACCATCTCCACATAGTGATACAATTAATTTCTCAACACCATCTATTATGGAAGGGTATTATGATCTTTTTATATTTATATATTTAACGAATGAAATAATGATTCATCTGGTACTATAAAATCGTATCTAACTTCTTACATTCCAATATGTTATGAAATGACAATATCTCTCATGCATATGCATGGACTACCACCTCTACCAAGCAATGCGATTCATTTTTTATTTTAATTTTTCATGTATTGTAATAATGATGGATTTTATGAATATATATGATGTATATGATATAATAATTATTATTTTAATATTAAATATTATTTACCTTTCTTTTGTTCCTTCTATCAAAAATTGAAAACAATGTTAATGTGATTGTACGACCTACCATCTCCATGATTGCTGTAATTCATTTTTATAACTATAATTTTTTAGATGAATATATATATATATTGAATATATATTAAATTTATATCATGATTAAAATTAAGTATATGATTGAACCATGATCAATTTACAGGGATCGTAATTACCATACAGAAATTTATATGAAAAATATGAAATAGTTTACACATGGAAACGATTACATTAATATGTAATTATTGAAAAATTGATGTAGAAATTATATAAGGGGACAATATATGATATTATAAATATATACATGATTATAATATAGAATTATAATAAATTTTACATTATTATACATGAGGATAGTGACCTTTCAAGGGAAGTAGAACTCTTTGTAAGTGTTTTATTTTACCATATTATTATTTATTGGGATTTTTATGATTATGTTTTATCGATAAAATATTATGATATAACTCCCATGAAAATCATAGATTTTATTATATTATTTTTTTTCTATAAATTATGCATTTTACATTCATTTTACACTATGAAATCTATAATTTGAAAGAATTTTTTTAAGGAAACCTAACTTTATTTCCCTCTTCCGGCAAATTTTACTCATCCATATCCATGTTTTATAAAAATAATTCCACGAATGTTTTTAATATCATGTTATGATAGTTTAATGTCCTTTTAAAAATGTTTTACATTTTGAAAAGTGGGTTAAAAAGGAATATTATTTTTATTTTTTGAATGAGGTACTTCTTATTTTTTACAAATAATGAAAGGAATGTTTTCTTTTAACTTATATGGTATGGATTAAATTTCCAACCACTATGAAGAATCAATGATTTGATTATTACTTTGTAACTTCTCATGTTTCCTTTAAATGGAATCTTTTCATTAATATTTAGGATATTTTTTGATTTTAAAGAAGTTATCTGACTGTTAAATATATAATTTTTCATATGATATGTTCTGAGTGATCTTTTATAGTCATTTTTCATCTATGATGACATAATTACAATTAATAATATTTCAATTGGGATTTTATCAAATGATACCGACCTTATTTTTTCTCTTGATGATTTATGCTTATGATGGAAATATTCTTATCAATCTTGTATCTTTTCTATAAGTTATTCAATGATGAAATTTTTATGAAACCCATTTCCAATCCATGGGTTATGATATGATGAATGTTTTATGATCTCTGGGAATACATATATATATTAGTTTAGTTCGTGATAGGAGGGACAATAATTATATTGCCATCAATTTCATTGTATATAAATGGATATATCAAGAGATAAATATGACTATAATGTGGAGTGAATCCATTTCAATAGGGCACTCTATCCAATATTATAGTCCTTGTAGTGAACCATGAATACTATGATGGTTTAGGGAGTAAACCCAATCACCAATGATAGTCATGGTATTAAACCTTGGATACAATGGAAATGATTTTATATTATGTGTTTTTACGAAAATCTTTGGTCATATGCCAATGGTATGATCACATTGCCTGGGTTCCATGATTCTTATGTGTTTCATGGATTATGAACGGATATGATTTATTCCATGCTTAATATTTTCGTGCATGATAAAAATGGTATGGATTTCAAATGTTATTATATTGTTCTCAAAACTCCAGTCGCATGTTATGATTAATTTTTCACTAATATCTCTCATGTTTATCTTTACTAAGAATATGAAAATACCCATTTTTATTTTTCTATTCCAAAGTTATGAAAAAGGGTATTCATAATGATATGTCAAACATGAGCACTAATTATGAATAATATAATAAGAGAGGACATTGTTCACATATGAAAGAGTTGTTTATCTATCCATGTTTCTAAAGGTTCTAGACCTATAAAAGTCTTACATGGGTCATTATTTTATGAAATGAATATTTATTTTATAAGATTTAATATCAATATATGAAAAGTACATGTCACTATAGGCCTTATCTAAAATTGAATGTGTGGTAATTGGTTATGAAACTGAATGTAGATAAATAAATCGAAACCAAATCGTTAATGGAAGATAACGAAACTTTAGTTGTTATTAGAAGTGCCTTGTCATTAAATATAGAATTTAATGGTTAAATAAATGGAAGATGGATGATGAAAATTGAATGCAAAAATAAGACGAATTTTTTATTAATTAAGAATTGTGAGTTGTCTTGAGGTTATTTTTATGGTGAGTTTCATTTGAGGGTTAAAATAGTTGGTGGAGTATTTAATGAGGCAATGTGCCTATCATGTTGGCACTACTAGTTCCATCAGATGTGATCCCTTATGTTAGGTGTTGTGTTGTATCTATAACCTTATATATTTAGGTTACTCTAATATACTCAAAACCAATTTTCAGTACTATGTATTTATACCCAAATGTTTTATTGGGTTTTCTCCCAAACATCCATATTAGCGATGGAACAAATGATTGATTACCCGTATTCCACACTGTTCATTTTAAAATTATAATATATGGAAAATTACCCAGATACTAGAGAGTGTCAACTAATGACAAAATAGTTGGTTTAGATACTCGGTGATAAAAGGATGTGACATATGGTGGGGGGAATGTGTGGCTGGAGGATGGAATAAGGTTTATTTACACCATGTCCATGACACAATACTTCTCTTTTTATGATTTTATTATAGTACATGTGATGATATAGATTCTTATATGGATATTGTGTGTGATTTATGAATATTAACTAACACTAGTAAGGGTTGATGGACCCTACATGAGGATGGGATATGTAAGGTTTTGACCCATCCCACATCACAGTCATTTTGATACATGATCATAAGAATATATATATATATATATATATATATAAGAGGTATGGCATAACATGACGCTTGATGTTGGGGAATGAGTGTGACAAATGAGTGGGGAAGTGGGTGCTTGGCCCCTTTATCTATTTTATAATATTGATATTTTTATACTATTCATGATGTAATATTTAGTGAGTGGGCATTTGAAATGATGAGATGGATAGTTGACACATTTAGGTGAATGGATGTTCATATATTTATTCACGAGATAATTACTATTATTTTCTCACATTTACATGGGATACCATTGGTTTTATCCAACTGAGAATAATTTTTATGCTCAACCTTTTTATTTAAAATTTTTTTCCAAGTCTCTTGGAAGGATTTAGAGATATAGATATAAATTATTTTCATAGAGGATGGTGTTATTGTAGATTCACGCCTTATGAATTCTTTAGGTATTTCATTTTAGAGGGTTTTAATTATATTGGTTCATATGTATTTTGGGGTAAATTATTTCGGGATTCTTGTTATTTAATATATAATGCAGTATATTTTTATTTTTTACCTTATATCTTGACAGTTTTCTTAAAATTAAGGGTAATTCATCCGATTTGTATTTTTATAACATCAATGCTAGTTTCAAACCCAAATCTAATTGGATCTAGATTTCAGGGGTTAATTAAAATCTTATTTTATATACTATGAGGGGTACAAGTGGGTAGGGGTCATGAAAGAGTGATATCAACCATTTTAGTTAATATATAGGATGAATCATTTGGTTATGAACTTCTGAAGATTGAAGGGGTAGGTACATAAACATTGTCTATTGAGATTAACTCATGATGTATTGAAATAAGACCAACTACAAAATATGACAGTAGGTCCCCTATGATATTAAATAAATACTTTATGCTTTCTACACATGCCATGGGAAGTGGTACTTCTTTTTAATAATAAGTAACACCCTTACCCTAACTACTAGGTCTGAGCTAGAGAGCCTCAATACATCATGTGCTTCTCCCTATATAAAAGATGATACCAACTACCACTGAGGTTCTAAACATCATCAGTGGGGAAACTATACACTCATTATCATGTCTTTTCAAAAACGATGATGAATAAAAAACAATATATCAATCAAAGTATCAAACATAAGAATAAAGGTAATATATAGTAATTTATCAAATTCATATCATAGCGATAAATAAACGGTCTCCCAAGGTTGAAATCCAAACTAGAGTAATAGTGAATATAGGTAAAACAAATAAACTATTGTATCCTCTATAGTATACCTCAATATTACACCAAGATCCATCCTCCTCACCTAAACCATATTCCAAGGACATATATTCCATTCCTATATCCCTATAAATGAATTCATGATGCACAGTGAAATTCCTTGTAATGGTGTGAGTAATAAAACCCAATATGACACAACAAATTTATTATTAAAAATTTTCTCATGTATAAAATTTTTATCTCTTGATAATGACAAATATAAAATAATGACAAAATATGATTATACTGAGCACTTGTGGGCTAACTAAGACAGAATGATCATCAACTGCACCTTATTCGGGTCCATTCTAGAATGAATATCAAGAAATCAAAAGTGAAAAATAACAATCCATAAGGCTATTAAAAATACATCTTGACATCATTTGAATAATCTACTCTACATACACTGGGAATAATGTGAGTCATGTTCTTAGTATCCACTATGCATCGAGTGATATTGCTACCCGACAACCACTAGGCCTCAAGTAAACATGATACATGGAATCTGTTAGTCATTGATATAATCACATTACATGTATCGTTATATCCCTACCATATGATCATTCACATTATCTCCATCATTGAAATTCTTATTCTCTACACATATAAGGGATAACTATGTCATAATGGTCCCCCTTTTCTGAGTATTAATCAAAATACCAAGAAAAGAAATTTTAATACACATAACTTGTTATAACATAAAAAGTATAGAATAAGATAAAATCATGATAAATATTGTAGAATTCAATACATATGATCAATATAAAAACATATTAAACAATATACAAGAAAACTCAATACAACCAGTATCATAAATGGGTATCATAGGCTACACATACCCAAATGTGATTAAAATAAACCTTGGTAAAAGAGAAATAAAAAAATATTGAAACAAATGAAATAAATTTATATAAGTTCTATAAATGGTAAAAAAATATCATACCTCATGGATTTTGAATATTTACACCAATATTAGTCAAAGTATTGATGACCGAACAATGTTTCACACTAATGGAGAATGAGCTAAAATATTAATGATTTCTAACACGAGTTTCATTTTTCAATAATGAGGTATTGAATGGTGAATAAAGGGGATTCCATGTCAAGAATAGTGGTTCTATAATCCAATTCCATAATGAGTAAACAAATAAAACCAATTTTTTTGTGTATCAAATTAGACGTCACCAATTTACTATATACATTTCTGATTCAATAATGTATCATGAATTTCCCATCAATTATAAAAATAAGTTCTCAGGTCAAGTAAACAATTTTAATTATACCATAGATCCTCCATCATAAAATAATTCTAAGATGTGATTCAAAAAATAAATAATCTAAAAATGACCATTTTGTGATGACATACTTGGAAATGACTAATGTGTATGAGTAATCTATCTTTGGTCACGGGGGTTTTCATTGAAACATTTATAGCTTCACCAATATACCAAATAATCATAACTCTATTTATGTTCTATCATCAACACAATATTATTAAAAGGAATAGGAATAAATTCTATAAAAACATACTCCTAGACAAATTCTATTTGTTAGTATGCTATGATTTGATAAATGATGTACTCAAAATCACCAGATCCTGCACTATTATGTGAATAGAGGAAGGAAATATTATCTGATATTCTTAGAAAATATAGATAAAAAATAAATCAGTATAAATAAATAAAATTTTAAAAATAAATTGGAGATGATCTATGAAGGACTCACTATTCTAGTGCCACCATATTGATCAAACCTTAAAGAGGCATGGGGAGAACAGTGGGACAACATAGATACAAGGTGAGAGGTCTCAAATTTGTAATATGGATTATGGGGTTGTACCAGTTATTAAATATGATAATAAATGCATGAAATTAAAATCCTATGGGGTTTATTAAATGCACCCCATGACTAGGTGCATTGGTGGGCCAATGTGCTGGGTAGAACCACCAAGGTTATACTAGCACCAACAGCAGGATGCTGGGGTATGCTATAGCCCTCATTTATATAGAAAATCTACCATATGTATTCATGAATTTTCTCTCCCCCTTTCATCCATAACCATTCTAAACACTTCTACCAATGATTTATAGAAACTTTTTCCATTAAAACAAATTTCTATAAAACCCATACCATAAAAGAAACAAGTGAGATATTGAATTAAATATACAAATATTATACACTGAATACAATCATAGATGTAAAAATTATCCCCATATATGAAATTATTATCCCTTATAAGTACCACTAAATGTTCTACTCAAAAAAATCAGGCCATTGAGCATGAACATTAGACTCACAATCCCGTGTTTCATTCTGGATCCATCTATGATGCCATAAAATTCATACTAGTGGTATAGTTTTCCCAAAAATTGCATTCTTAATTTGGTTTATATTGAAAATTGATAACTCCATGTATAATGTATCAGGATCATTCTCATATCTCTTATAGTCAATGAAATGCATAGGATTGGGAATATACCTCTAGAGCAGAGACACATGAAACACATCAGAAATACAACCATATACTAGAGGAATATCTATATAATATGAAACTATCCCAATCCATTCATTGATCTCAAGGTACTAATGTAGAATGAAAATTTCTTCCTTATAATCCTCAATCATCATTGGCCTAACTGAGGAGTCACTATTAGAAAATCATGGTCTACAAAAAATTCCAAAAGGCCTCCTCCTATAGTAGAAATAAGAATTATTCATACTCTGAGAAATGATCAACCTATTCTATATTATATGTGACCTCAATGAGCCCTGTTGTACCATATTTTTTTTTCCACATTATCTATTTCACCACACTAATTATTACAATGTGGTGAATGAAATGTCGTACCATAAAGATCCAAAAAAATTCTATTAGAATCAATTCCAGTTAACTAATTTTGAACATGAACATAAAGAAGGATTGTTGATCACCCCAATAACTTTTTAAGTCTATGAAAAAATATTAGAGAGTATCATAAAAAATGAATATCATCTCCTTTGACTATATGCATTTATTGGGATGGTATGTTATGCCCAATCTCAGATAATTCCCTGAGGACATCTTCTAGCCCCACCAAAATTATGGTGTGGAGTATTTATCTCCATAAAATACAATTCTCAGAGGAAATCCATTATATTGTACTATATAATAGATATAATTTTTTCCCACTCATCTACTAAGAGCGTCTCATGGATCATTAAGAAATGTTAAATGTTCATTAGCCTCATAAAATCACCCAAATAGCATCATAGCTTATTAGGGTTCAGGGTAACTCAATCACAATGTTAATCACCATGTCCTACCAATCCAAAATGGTCACATTAATTGGATGGAGTATTCTACTTGGAAACTAGTGCTATAAATATTTCAACACATAGGTAAGGAATTGGAAAACAAATCTAACAATGTCTCCATTCATACCTAGTCACCAAAACTGACACATATTATCATCGAGAATTTTTTTCTGTATGAGGTACCATAAAATTAGAGGTATGGAATTATCTCATTAACTATTCCCTACTGGAAGAAGTGTATAAATGAATCCCATGTTCGAAGAATACATAATCATAACCTAATGACCACTCGTGTATCATTTCACCAACTTTCATTTTATCCCATGTCACAAATAACATTTTTCCAGTCTCATATCCAACATTTACCTAGTCTACTAAGGAATATGTGACCTCTATAGAGTAAAATACCATCAATCCCTAGTCTTTTAATATTTAATTATCCAATTAGAAAATTATATCATCTACCACCATTATTCTTTTGGAATATGTCATCTCAAATATAAGTTTCTATGGATACTCTTTTCAATTCCTCTAACTCATGTTTATGTCTCATTTGGAGAAGATATAGGGATGGATCTTGTTGTCTATATAGATAAAAATAAATTTTATAAAAGAGATAGTGTTTCAAAACCTTTCAATCATGGATCATGAATTCCTTCCCCAATTCATAGTAATAGTAATTACACTCATGTGGTTTTAGATTACATTACACATAAGTTACTTCATGATCCCACTGCAATTGTAATGCCCTCAATATAACAATTGATGCATCATAGTAAACATAATAACTAATACATTATGTATTATGTATAAACAATATAGATCTAGTCAAACATCTGGTCAACTCATGAAATACATCCTACCACAAGTCTGACCAATTGAACATTTCTCCTCTCTTAATTAGAGTATCCTTGGGTGATGATAAACAAGAAATGTCCCATATAAAATATCGGTATTATCCTTATAAACCCAAAAAGCACCAGATCTCAAACACATTTTGTTGTTGTGTCTAGAATAACACTATCTCGACTTTCTCCAATTCCTTAAATATACCTATCTTATACCCCACAAGACTTAATAAATTCACCTATAAAATCGTAAACTTTCACATTCATAGGTATTCATAAATAAAATTGTCTTCATGTGTACTCAAGTCTGCCTTGTGATGATAGAAATGATGCATTGGGGTTGATGAGTAGATGAGGGAGTCATTAAAAAAAACGTAATGATAAATTCTAGATATTGGTGGAAGATCATGTTTATAGATTTGTGAACATTATTATCCATATATTAAATATAAATGGAATCAACAATTAATCATATAAACCATGCCTTCTCTAGAACTCTATCTTTGGTTTGTTATCCACTCTAATCAATAACTAGTGATATCCCAATCTAATATCATTATTGGAGAACAATCGAGCTCCCTGGAACAGATCAAAGAGACAAGAAATACTAGTAAAAGGATATAAATTCCTCACAATCACTTGGTTCAAGTTCAAATAATCTATGAAGAGTTCAGGACTACCGTCCACTATCACGTAAAAACAAAATACGTCACCTGTGGTGAATTTATCATCCTAATAAACACATTCCATTCTAATTTATAGACTTATACGTTGATATCTTTAAACACTATTAGAACTATATGATAATGGGGAATCAAAATTTACTCCATATATTTAATAAGAATTATCTCATGTTAAACTCTTCTCTCTTCGGATCACATATGAATTCAAATAGATAAAATCCCAGATAGATATCTACAACTAGTGGAAAAGATAAGCGGAGTTCCACTGGTCAACATGAATGAGAAAATTCAACCATAAACACCATTATCAGCCCAATATTGATCATGTTTATACCACCTCGACCAGATCCCAATTCCTAATATTAAGTCATGTTGTACTTATCACCCTTGGGTGATGTTAACAATAAACATATTTGATAGAAATTAACATCATCATAGAAACTGGTCAACCATTCCATGCCAATAATAACATTGAAGCTCCCCATCTCTAGAATCTTGAAATCCCATAGATTTCCATAATCAGTAATGCCTATAGGATACATTTTTCATCATTAATGATTTACTACTGTTGTTCCCAATAATTTATTGTCAAAAATTCACACAAATGTTACCTTGACTGGTATGTAAAGTCCAAAAATATCTTTTGTAGAGAAAATAGAATGGGATGCATTGATATCAAAAAAACTACTAGAAAATATAGATGTGATTAATAAAAAACCTCAAATAGTATAAGATCCCTCACCACAATCTAGTTAATTCTAACCCACCATATATAATTGGACTACATTTTTTCTACAGCCAGGTCCATAAGAAATATGTCCCAACTAAGAAATAATTTTTCATGTCTCCTACTGAGGACACCATTATAATCCTTGGTTTTCTGACCACATCTTCCATGTTCATTTATGGAATAAAAATATCATAGCTATACAGAAATATTATTTAAGATACTATATATTATTTTATTTTTATCACAATATCTAAGGTGTTTTGAAGACCATGAGATAATGTCAAACCTTCCCGTAGTTGAAGTACTATGGTAATCCTCATGTGGGAACTAAAGAAGTAAAACACTTCTACAATAGTATACCACTAACATGATGCATGCCCATAGTCATCCTCTTCCTACAAACATAAGAGACACTAAATGAAGTATTATGGGGTCTACCTACCTTGAGTGATAAATTTTGTAAGATGTTCAACTATTCAATCCTCCTCCAAACCATTCATGATATTTAAGGACTTTCGAAGATCCATCAAGTATATATCTAAGTCAAATGTCATAAATAGATACCTAACATTACTGTGTAGAATGATCTAAAAATATTTTCCATCTATGCATTGTCTCGATCTAATAAAGGATTAAAGAGAATTAGATCAGTGAGATGAGAAGAGAATAAATATACTATTATATACCCCTACTATGGCTCAATGAGAACTTATTATTTGTCCAACATCATTGTTTTGGGAAATAATTCCCAAAATAACAGGTGCTTGAATGAATCCACGGTGGGACGCTTTCATCTCACCTCCTTTTCCATATTTCCACACCTCTTCTGGGCTAGTCCCTACAACATGATATCTTCGATATTCACTTTCCTATAGATTGGTGTCTCAAAACGGTCAAATACACCCTCAATGATTTCTTAATAGTCCCTTACATCCAGTGGCCCTCCAGTGACCTGAATGGATGTTCGATGTTGAATATGGAAGTCTCTAGAATATTTTACCATAGAACATGTCACCTATACACCCTAGGATATTGAAATTCAAAGGAATTCTGACTATGTAGGGCCTAGTGCTTGTGCCACCGGAGCAGGTACATGGGTTTTCACTTTTGTTGGATCATGTAAAATAAGTTTTGTAATGAGGGGAATCCTCTATAGGCGAAGCATCAAATCCCATGTTAGGTTTGATCCCACCATTCTCCTTTGGGATTGAATATTATGAAATGTGGTGGAAATAATATAAAAAACTAAATTACATAGGACAGATCCAAATCAGTCTATGGGATCACACAAAGGTTCTCATAAAAGTCTACCTATTACCCAAGGTCAATCCCTCTTAGAAGTAATGAAAGAATATAACCCTAAATGATATTTACTATCACATATATAGATATATATAAATATACAGAGCATAATAGCATAATCAGGTTCAAAAACAACTACAAAAAAATATATCAGAACAACATGGAAAGTGGATGCAACACTCAACTACTGAATACAAATGTATCTGAAAAAGATATCACAATGATGGAATAAAATTAATGTACTAATAGAATGAAAAAATAGTTTTATATATGACATATGATACTGTATTCCTAGTCATTATATATGTATGCACCCAGATCCCCATAAATAATTTTATAAGTCTGGTTAAATATAACTCATAGGTCCATTACATATGATATGGATGAGTACATAGAAACTCCACAACTAGATCCCCACAAAACCAATCACTATTTCAACATGTCCAAATCATCTAAAAAATAAAGGAATAAATCTATGATCTGATAGAATTTTGAAATTTCTCGACCCAAAGAACCGGGTCTGAGAAAGAGAGACACAAGACCTCAGGTGAACCTCCCCATATACATGAGGTTGATAGCTATTAGTGAGGGTTAGAACACCATCAGTGGAGAGACTATACCCTCAATATATATTTAATAGAAAAAAAATTAAAATATACACAATAATATATCATTCAGAATTTCACGAATGAGCCTAAATATTAAATGTAGAAACTCGTGGTTCACAAGTCACAAAAAAATAAATGGGGTCCATGAGTGGATATATAGGCTAGTGTAATAATACCAGAAATTAAAAAAAAAATTAAATCGTGTTATCCTCTATAGAACACCGTGTAATTACTCCTAGATTCATTCTACTCATCCCAAACCTTTTCCATGAGACTTATATTCTTTCTTGTATCCCAATGCATGACGACCGTAAGCACATCGGGATTCCTGTGTGGGGTGTGAGTAATGAACCCCAGTAGAACACCACCAATGCATCATTAAAACAATTCCTCATCTATAACATATATATTCCATGATAACAATAAATTACCAAGTAAGAAGAAAAAATTAACTGAGAATCCATGTGCTAAGAAAGACACCATGAGCCTCAAATCTACCTTTTTTAGGTATATTCTAGAAGAAAAGTATTGATAAAAGTAGTAACAACGAACTATCCCTTGAAAAAGTAAACATACTTCTCAAAATTTTGTGAACAATGTACTCGATAACCACTAGGAAACAAGTGATTCACATTCTCGGCATCATTTGTAAACGAGTGATCAATTTATTATATATAAACTCGGCTTTTAGTAAATAAGAAACTTGGAATCCCCAAGGTATTGAGTGAATCACACAACATTCATGAGGTATTTTTTTTTGCCCACCCTGTACTCATGTCCCTTGTCATTGTCATCACATGTCGTTCATACTCCCACCTATAAGGGATAAATATGTCATGATGGTCTACCTATTACACACACTAAGAACAATAAATCCAATTTCTTGGTAATACACATAATAGGGTAGAGAAAACAAATTAAATAAAAAATAACATAACGTAAAATATTAGAAACACATAATACATGTGATAAACATTAAACATAAATAATTAAGATCAATAATACTCATGGAAACATTATTATAAAATAGTCTTAAATTCTACACACACCTACATGAAATAAAAATCATGCATGTAAAAAAATTAATCCATTTTAAGAATCGTAATAAGATATTAGGTGTAAAAAAGAACCCCATATGTAAATGATATTACTAAATCAAGGTAATAGATGAAGTACTCTAGGGTTTGTTAATAGATCAAATAACAAACCACATCGATCACCCATGTAGGATGAGATCACACGTAAATGATTCCTATATCAGATTCTTGTTTTTAAGGAATAGGTTTATAATGATGACTCAAGAGGATTCCATGTTATAAAATGTTGTTCTAGAATCACATAACATATGAAGTCTACAAAAAAAACCAATTTGGATGAAATTATTAGGAGAAAATACAAATTCACTGGACTTATTGTCAATTCAACAATGTATTTTGAATTCACTATCAATTATATAAGAGATCCATAGTTGTTGTCAACAATAATCAATGCACTATCAAATATTTTGATAAAAGGGATCCAATATGAGATTCACGAAGAATATAATCTCAGTATTTTCATTCTATGATGAATTACCCATCATCATCCACCATTATTTAAAAATTTATCTATGTTAAATGGTGTTTTCATTGACACATCAATACCACCATAATAATACTGAATATCCATCAATAGATTAAGTATCTATTATCCATATACCATCAAGAAGAGATCTAGATATGTAATCTCAAAAGCAGGTACTGTTAGAACATCTATATTTAATGGTAGATATTGTTTTAATCAAGAAATTATTTCTACTCACTATATTTTCCACCTTTTAGAAAAAGAGGATGGAAATATTATTGGATATTCATGAAAAAAATATATCCAACATATATCCATATACATCTCTCAAGGAAAACTATTATTCGGTGATGATCTAAGAAGAAGATATCATTTTATTACCACCAAATTAGGTAGTCATTGGAGAGGGGAGGAGGGAAGAATGGGAAAGTCAAGATAAATGGGAGAGGCCACAAAGTAAAAATAGGGCCATTTGGGTCAGAATAGTCTATTATAAAGGGAAAAATTCAAGAAATTAATATATAGTCAGGTTTATTTAATACACCACTGGAAAGGGTGCACCTATAGTCCATTTTCAGGACATCGGTACGATGGCCATTCTAAAAGAACCATCTAGGATCTTCAAGCAACACAGGTTAGCCAGAGGCACCCTAATAGCAATCCAGTGGGGCTTATATTCACTTAGAGACTTGCATCAACTCCAATAATGAGTTAATGGAGGCCACTATCTTTTTTGTGGTATTTTACATCCATCATCCATCCATTTCACTTCTCAATACTGAAAATTATGATTCCTGGAACCTTTATTCATAAAAACAATCATCTATAACCCCCATAGTAGATAAGAAATAAAAAATAGATATGGGGTTAAAAGGGTTATAATCATCTAGATGGTATGGGGGTGGTATAAGGTATCCTTATGTCACTTCTATCCCTTAGGGACCCAGACCAAATCATAGCAATTTAGGTTATCATCAATGAGGTATAGGACTAGATAATCAATAGATGTTATTGATTGAGGAGAAAATTCTAGAGGATACAGAGGTCATCTAAGGTATGATTAGTTTTTCAAAAAAAATTACATTACACTTTTTTCATCAAATTTCATCAAACGCTTTTATTTCCCCAACATTATTCCACTTATTTGGACAAATGATTGAGATAATTCTAGTTCCCCTAGGGTTGCATGTGATAGTTTGATATTACACTATGATGTTAGATTTGTGTTGAGAGTGTGCACTATTGATGATGAAACATTGTTTTATAGTCAATTTCCACTTACTAAAAATTCCACCATATGATTTCATATTTGGAAAAGATTGGATGTATTATATGCATGTGTTAGTCTATTTCATTTGGTGGTGAGTCATGTTTTCCAATGTAGATGGTCATCATGTTTTCTTCATTAAAAAGTAGGTATACAAGATGAGAGGATGGTGTGTAGAGACATTGCTATATTAGTTGGTAGATTTATCAATAGATGATAAGATAGTAGTGACTCCAAGAGTTTATGACAAGTTTCTAGACATCGTCCCTAAGGTGGTTGTTGATCTAACTCCCATATATGATATTGAATTTTATATGGAGTTATTATCATGTGCATCTATAATATTGATGGATCCTTATCATATGAAACCAACATATTTGTGGGATTTTTAGATAAATATAAATGATTCATTATATAATGGATTCATCTAGGCTAGTGTATTTCTAAGGGATACTCCTATGTTGTTTTACATGAAGTCAGATGATGGTTTGAGGGAATGCCTGGATTTCCAAAGGTTGAACTAGATGATGTTAAGGAATAATTTTCCACTTCCAAGGATATATATTCAATTCATATAGCTTAGGGAATCAAAATTGTTTCTAAAATCATCATGTGGTTAGGATATCATTAGATGATGGTGAAGGAGGGGAATATCCGAAAGACTTCATTATAATGAAGGTATAAGTATTTTGAGTTTATGGTCATGTTTTTCAGTATCCTAAACGCACTAATTTTTTTCATGGGTTTATGAACTATATGATCCATGATTTCCAAGATCATATCATATTTTTCCGTAATTAATTTCTTGAATACATGATGTGAAAGGATGTGTATACATATCACCTTAGAGTTTTCCTATAAGTTCTTCAACATGATCATCTCTATGAGAATCTATAAATGTGATTTTTTGGGAAATATGTGGTAATTAATTAAACATATAGGGTCTCATAATGTTGTAACCATGTATCTAACAAATATTATTGTATATTTTTCATTGGTAGCACCTATGAATATTGTAAAGGTCTATTACTTCCATTGTCTTGCAAGCTATTATCAGAGGTTTTAATCTGAATTATATTGGATTGTATCCCTATTTACTATTCTGAAAAGGTTGGACTGAGCCTTTAAATGGACTAAATAGTATCATTCTACTTTTAGCCACCTAAAGGAGAAGATGATCAGTGCCTAGGTCCATCGTCTTTTGGATGAAGGAGTGATGTTCAATGTATTTTTTTATGCTTTATGTTTGGGATTGGGATTCATCATGATGTATTATTGTAAATTGTTCTCTTAATGGGTTAAGGTACATACATTCCCTGTAGAGTAACCCATGAAAGATAATTAGTGGCTATAGAGTTTTCTGTAATGTTGTGGTGTAATTACGTCATCCATGATTTTTTTTGTTTTTCATAAACCATAAAAGTTTGTGGTTTGTTTCCACCCAGTGAGATCAAAATCTACATTTGTAATAGATAATGGAATTTCTCTATGATAATAATTTTCAGATCTCATATAGACTTAGAGAAGGTAATTTTTTGGAAGAAGTTTTGAGAAAAAAGTCATGAGGAGATGACGTTCCATAGATTGAAGATTCCTGATGGATGATGGAGGAGTTGACATCCATGTGTATTCGAACATAAGGGAGAAGTGACAAGTGGGAATTATTCTAGGAGATATTGAATTCATACGTGATGTATCAAGTAATGGAGTGTCTGTTTGGAGTCTTATAGGTGGAGGTGATTAATGAAAATTTCAATTCCCGTGACACAATTGAGGGTTGGTCGAAGGATATTGAACATAATGTTCTATTTCAGGTTAGGCTATATTTTTTAATATCCATACATGGTGGAGTTCATCATGATTTTCCTAGCTCACAAATAGTAGTGAATCTGGGAATTTCCGAGATGTATCATGGTTTGAAGAGGTAGATTGGGTTTTCAAGGATAAAGTTGTCAATGTTAGAGTTTTTGGAATATTTTTTTATATACCAGTAAGTGAAATAAAATAAATATTTCCATCTAGGGTTGTTACAGCCTTAGTATGTCATAAATTTTAAATAATAGGATATATCCATTTACTTCATCACTTGGGTAACCCAGGACCAAGGAGGATATAATTCAATTTCGGTGGTTATGGATCAAATGATGAAGTGCGCCATTTTCAATAAATTTTGGCATCAGTCACCATTAATGTTCCAGCGAGAATGTACATGGATGACATAGTAATTATTTAATAGGTACCAAGTAACATCACTTCTGATCAGGATCCTTAATTCACCTGGTGATTCTAGAGATGATAAATACATTCATTTGAACCTCAGCTATTTCATAATGCTACTTTTAATTCCCAAACAGATGGGGAAAAATATACTTTATGAAATTAAAGGACATGTTTTGAGACTCTATTATAGATTATGGAAGGTAATGGGTTAAACTCCTAACATATATAGAGTTCTCATTAAATAATATAGTATCCCAACACATCATTTTTAATCCATTCAATGTGTTGTACATATGGCTAGGGTAATCTTCATTGTTCTAGATCGGGGTTGGGGAGTTAGAATTTAATTAGTCAGGATGTAGTATATAGTATGATAGAGAATTTATAGAATTATTGGATGTGGGTGAAGAAAGATTAGGACCACCACATGGCTTATGTTGATCATTGGTAAAGACCCTTGGAGTTTGAGGTTAGAGACCACATGTTCAGTTGGGTTTCATTTTTTTTGTGTGGAATTTGAGGTTTGATCTAGGGGCAAGCTCTCTCCCAATTGTTTTACATATTTGGATGAATTAGAGCACATTTTTGTGGTATCTTATAGTTCATGAAATCCACTATGTTAGATAGGATCCACAACATCTTCCATGTGTCTTATGTTTGTCTATATCATCAAGAAAACTCTCATTCCATTTAGTACGGGAGTTGGATATATAGCATTATGATATATTCATGGAGTGGTGAGTTATGATCATGGATAATTGAGAGATGCTTATTCAAGGGTGAGTTATTCATTTAGTTCATGTACTATAGAATTAATATGATCTATAAGTCATCAATTGGGAGAATGAGATGCAAAGTCCTAATTAGATTCATGAGTACTTTTGAGTTTTATCTTATTATTCTTTATTAATCATAATTAGGTAGTGCTTGAATCACTGTTAGATTATGAAATCTATTTGTTTCTATAACAACTTGTATTTGGTTGATGGTTTTTTTAGAAAATGTGATTCCACAGAGGTATACCATGGGATGGAATTTAACACTTTTAAAATTATCTTTCCATATGTTTTTCGTTTTGATCATTGATAATGGGAATTATTTTAGAGTTATCTAATGTAATGCCCGAGAAATTAAAAGCTATTACATGGTATGATTTTGGAGTTATGGTCCTCAACTAACATTTAAAGGATAAACTAGAAAAGTTGTGGGGAATTTTTAGCCATAGGAAGTAATTCTGTTATATAGATATTGGTTGCGGTATAGTGGTGGAATTTTTGGCATGGTTATGGACCTATTGTGTAGGGTCTTGAGGATGTTGATTTTTAGTTAGATTATAAATTTAGGTTTGTCTATGATGTGTGGATGATTTGTGTCATGGAGAGTCAGTTATGTCAGTTATATGGTACTATTGATATGAGGGGTTTTTAATCATGTCATGATATTTTAGAGTAATTATATCAATGTTATGCCTCTTAATTCATAGTCCCATGGATTATGTTGTGGATGATTTGACTTTGGGGTTTTGGTTTTTCTAGAGTTTTGAGGATGGTTTTGTCATGGTTCACTAGTTTCTCTATGGCCATAACATAGTTAGATTGGATTTTTTTAGTATGTTTACCATGTATTTTGGAGGTCAGTTGGTCTGTCTGTGATTGTAATGTATAACCTAGGATTGCGTTGTGATTTTGGGTGAAACAATTTTTACTACAATATTGTTAGTAATGTTGCATTATTTTTTTTAAATAACGTATTGTTGTAAACTGGAAACCCTATTAGAAAATCCTTATTATTTTTACCTTTTTTATGACTCTTGGGTGACCTAGGTGTATCGTAGGGTGTAATTTCACCATATTTAAATGGGTTTAATCAAAAGCATCATGGGATTTCTTCTTAGTGATATAAGGCAAGTTCATCATCCTTATATTCTAATTTATAACATCTTTACCTAAAAATAGGCGGCAGTGGCTCTGTATATATATGGATTGGGTGATATTGTAGATAGTTGCTAATGAAGAAAAAAATCTGGGTTCTTGATACCTTCTTGGTGTGAGGTCAGTATTTGGATTTTAATCTTCTAGATTGGGACATTCCCACAAAATAGAAAAACATTTATTAAAGATGGGGATCATTTTTCTATCTATATTCTCTAAAACAATGGGAATACGATGAATTTATTTTCCTCTGGGTGGATACTATAGATTGATTTATCATGGTAATAAACTAGATGAGATGAAATCTAAGATAAAGGGGGATGTTTTCACATGTGTTTATTAAATCTCATGTCATCTCCCCTTTCTATTCCTTAAGATGTTATGGTGCAAATATCTTCATTTATTATTTCTATTTCACGTGTGTTTTTTGTGAATTATGAAACCATTCCTTGTGTAATTATTTGATCTCACATTTCATCAATGGTAAATGAATTATGTATAGTTATGAACCTGCTGTGTGTAATATGTACATTATATGAAATTATGCATGAATGAAATTAGGAATAGTACAAAACCCCTCTTGAAATTGAAATTGTGGAAACCATGAAATCTAAAATCGACTTCTATATGGGTTATAATGATAACTATTATTCTTTTGTGGGTTTTTAGACCTTATGGTGCTTGTACATAAAAAATGGAGATGGAATTAGTTGTTTAATATGAAATACTATAGGGTATGTTTTTGTTTTTCATAGGATACATTGAGGGATGAGTTGTGAAAGTTGGTTGATAGAAATTGGTGTGTGATTTTTTGGTTATTTTGATGGTTCATGAATGAGATTTGACATTGTTATTGTGATGTTGTTGGGATTTCATATTGCAGTATGTTCTATAATTTCATGGTAGATATAGGATGAGCCTCTTAATGAAGAAATTGGTTTGGAATAGGCTAGAATTAAAAAAGGTTGTGTGAAAATTGAATATATGGTTATGGGATTATAAACTAAATTCAGAAAAGTGATTGATAACCAAATGGTTAATGTATAAACTAAGAAAGGTTTATGATTGGAATTTAGTTTTCTTTGAATATATAATAGAACAGATAAATAAGTTGAACTTCGTTAATAAATATTGAATCCAAAAATAGGTATAATTTTTAAAGAAAGGGGAATTATAGAATATTTTGTAGATATTTTTAATGGGGTGTTGAATTTAGGCATTGCAGTAATTTTTTGTGGATGTTGTGAGGTGATGTGGTAGTGATTTGGGGTATGATGTAAATGTAAGATATAAAACATTAGGTTGAGTTTTGTGTGATATCTATAAATTTTTTATTTCTTAAATTATGTCTACATATAGTCCACCTGATTCGAGTACTACATTCAAACACACAATTTTTTTATGTGGTGATTTCCTTAATATTTAGGTTGATGTGTGAACAAATGATTGATTACCCCTTATTCCCAACTCTTCCTTTAACTATTGTATATCGTGGTGGTACCTTGTATGTGGTGATCACTAGATGATGGTCTCACATTTTTTAGTGATACCTGATGATGAGATAATGTGACATGTTGGTCAGCTCATACGTGCTAGGAGGAGGGAATAAGGTTGGTGTACTCAATGTACATAAAACCCCTACTATGTTGTCCATGAGGTTGTGATTGTATATGAAATGGGATTAAATATTTTATGGTTGTGGTGTGGTATTTATAGATATTGACTAAATATAGAATATGATGTTGAATAATATAGGAGGGTTGTATATGAATGGTCTAAACCTTACCCATATTAGAATCGAATTGATATGTGATTTCTTGACCATATATATATATTTATATAAGGTATGTGAGAACTTGATGTTTTACAATGAGAAATGAGAGTGAAAAATATATGGGGGATTAGATTTTGTGTGTCTTTATTTATTTTTTAATCTTGTAATTATTGTACAATTTTGGATGATAAATTTTTTGAGTGAGCCTTGAAATGTCTAGGGTGGCTAATTGACTTGATTGGGTGAATGTTAATTCTTAATTATATTCACTAGTGCATTAATATCATCTAATAAAATTTATAAGAGTTCCCTTAGGAATGATCTTTCTGGTTATACATTTTATGAAAACCCAACATATATATATATATATTAATGTTTCTAGGAGGTTTTTAGAGGATGGAGTTTTTATAGTTCCACTGTATTGGATTTATTTTTTTTGATTAATATGGATAACTTTATTTATGTCACTTGAAATGAATTTGGGGTCTTATTAATATGAGATTCCAGTTATTTTTGTAGGATCGAAATATAATATGAGATGCTCAATATACAAGAGGGGGGTGAATTGTATACTTTAAAAATTCCTTTGGAACCTTTAAAGTTAGTTATGAATAACTAGAGTTTCCTTAAGAAAAGGAAAGAACTAAGTTTAACAAAGTTAAACTAAGTTGATTCACAACACCTCTAACACCGAACTAAACTTGGAAAGAGATTCCAAAAGAAGGTTCCGGAAATATGGTTCCGGAATTTGAAACTTAACAAAAGTTACAATATGAGATTCTACCTTAAAGCGTATAGAATCTAAACTAATCAGAGTAAGTAAGGAAGTATAAGAAAATTATACTTTCCTTAAGATACAAAATGCAGCGGAATAAAACAAGTACAAGTAGAAGAACTACTAGAAACAAGATGATAGTCTTTTAACCCAAAGAGTAGGGTATCCAACAACCTTGGATAAAGGTCCCTTGATTTATACTTTCAAGCAAGTCTGTCTTACCCACACCAGGGTAAGCCCTCAATACGAAGATCGGTGTCTCTGTCTTGCTATCCCCGCAAGCCCTCAACTTCAAGGTAGTTGGCAACCTCTGTCTTTCTCGGCAAGAAAGCCCTCGATCTTTAAGGTAGTCGGCACCTCTGTCTTTCTCAGCAAGAAAGCCCTCGATCTTTAAGGTAGTCGGCACCTCTGTCTTCCTATCCCCGGAAGCCCTCGAATGTAATCACCAACATTCGGAGTCGCACGAAGCTTTGAGAGTTAATAAGAGACTCTCTCTCTAGAAATCACTTCAACAGCATGTATGCACAAAGTTCAAATGTTCATCCATCCGTTGTGAGCTTTTTCAAATGAGCTCCTATTTATAGGTGAGGTCGGCTCCTTCTCCAACGGTCATATTTCCCTTAAAGTTCGGAGGGACCTGTACACGTGTCACTTAGACAACGGTTAGTTTATAACAAAATGGACGACATCGTTTTATAACAAAGTAAGTGTAACAGAAAGTACGACATCGTTTTAAACTCTAACATAAAGGTTCGGAATAGAAATTTCGGAGTGAAAGTTCGGAGTGAACAAATTCAGAGTGTATAAAACAATGATATCCAGATTCTGTTTAATGAGTGAATTCGGAATGAGAATTCGGAATAGGAATTCGGAATAGGAATTCTTCATCAGAAATCGTAATGAGAAATCGTCATCAGAATTCGTAATGAGAATTCGGAATGAGATTTCTTCATTAGAATTCGTAATGAGAATTCTTCATTGGAATTCGTAATGAGAATTCTTCTTCAGAATTCGTAATGAGAATTCGAAATGAGATTTCTTCATTAGAATTCGTAATGAGAATTCTTCTTCAGAATTCGTAATGAGAATTCGTAATGAGAATTCTTCATTAGAATTCGTAATGGGAATTCTTCTTCAGAATTCGTATCCTGAATCTGGAATAGAACTTAGTCAGAATTCATAACCGGAATTCGGAGTGAAACTTCCTTATAGTTCTTGTCCAGAATCCGAACCCTAAAACAGAATGCTTTTTATCAGTTTTAATGATTCCGAGAAAGTGAATCCGAATTTCATACTTAAGAAAAATATTAATGAAAATATGATAAGGATAAATTTTTCTTATAAAAGTCCTTAAGAAAACATTTTTCCTTATAAAAGCAATTTTCCTTACAAAAGCGATTTTCCTTAAAGATAAGGTGTTTGTGATTTTCAAAACAAGAAGGAATGGAAAAGTCATAAGGAAAACCTTATTGACTCAACAATCTCCCCCTTTTTGGAAAGCACAAACATCCTTACGAAAAAGCTATTTCTAGGAAGAAAGAAACACAATAAAGCTTATCTCCCTTGGTTTAAGAATATAGATGAATACGACTAACTCCCCCTTAGGCTTTGAATCTCTAAGGATCGTATTCATATTTCCGGAGTGATATTTCTTTAAGATAAAAACTCCCCCTTAAACAAACTCTTATTAGAGTTCTATCTCATTGGGTATTTTTCTTTCTCCCCCTTTGATAAGCACTTATTAGATTTCCTCTTTTTCTTAAGGTTCTTTTCCTTCTCCCCCTTTGTGATTTTCAAAAAGAATTTCGAGGGAATGGAAAAAATAACAAAGTACCTGAAAGAATTAGTAACAACAACAAAACAGAACAACAAGCACGATTCTCATTAAATTTGAAATGTCAGCAACAAAAACAGATTACAACAAAAAGATCGGATTGATTATTTCGGATCTTTCTCCTTTGACATAAGCCCCTTGAGAATAGTCTTGATCTTTTTGAGGTCCTTATGATCTTCCTCTGCTTGCTTTTCTAAGGCAACTATTCTTGCTGACTGAGCTTGAATGATTTCTTCCTGAGCCTTCAACTTTTCTTCCTGAGCTTCCATTTTCTCTTCCTGAGACTTTATCCTTTCTAGAAAATTGATCCGATGATCCCTTTCAAATTTCCAACTTTGATTAACAGAGTTGAGCTTTCCATTCAGATCTCTTACTTCCTGACTCCGAATGTTCTTTTCCTCTGCCAATTTCTCATCGAATGATGCAGTCATCTCATGAAACTTGTTATCCTCGGTTTGAAAAGCATCCTTAACATTCTCCTGAAACTCATCCAGCAACCTCATCTCTTCCACATTCTTCTTCGACCAGCTAGTCATCCTTTTGCAAGATCTTTTATGGGCTTCGTAACCAATGAAGAAATTTTTGAACTGGGCTTCTATCTCAACACACTTATCCATTACCATGGATACGGAATCGGTTTTCTGATTCAGCGTATGTTGGAGCATCTGGCACCGAGAATCAATACTGGAGAAAGTCGGAATGGTTCCCACCAACTTCTTCAAGGATTGAACAACAAAATCGTGCCCCAACGAAGATGATTCCGAATCTGACATCTTGCTAGGAAAATTTTCTTCTTCAATAAGCTCCAACTTCCTCTTTGAAGAACTACCAGCTTCCTTCCTCATACTCTTTTCTGAACTCGGGGTATCAGCAATAACTTGTTTCCCCTTTTCTTTTTTTCGGAATAGAAACCTGTTCCGGAGATTTCTTCTCACTGTCAGAAACTTGAACAACCAAATCTTCCTCATCAACAACTTCTATATTTTCTTTCTGAGCAGCATCAAGTGAAAGATGTTCTTCTTCTCCATGATAAGAAACTTCTTCCTCTCCTTCCTTTCCTTCTATTACTGGAGTAACTAGTTTTGAAGATTCGGCTTCAGAAGTTCGGAGCGACAGGTGTTCCGAAGGAGTTCCCTTGTATTCATCTACTTGTTTGAGCACATCTCCTGTCTCACCACTTCCTTCAGCAGCTTCTTCCACTTCTTCCACTAGCTCTACTTCCTCAGCATTCTTAGCAGCAGCCTCTTTCGGATCATCGAGATTTCTTCCTGGAGTCTCAGGTAGAGAGTCCAAAGAAAAAATTCTCGGAACGGGAATGGTTGCTGAAACCATTTCATTAAACTTCAACAAGGCTTGCACAGCCTCAGCTTCTGACAACTTCTTCTTCAGCTTCTTTTCCTTAGCTTGCTTCTCGAGCTCATCAGCAGCCTTTTCTTTCAGAGCTATAGCCTCTGCGGGATCCAATCCGAACTGCGGATCTCCTTCCTTCCTCTTTTCCTTGTCAGCTCTCCACTTCGCTGCAACCTCATCAGTATATGTCTTCTTCTTCTTAGGCTTAGGAGGTGCGGAATGGACTTCCTTAGACTTAGGTTCTTCAGCTTCACCTACCACTTCTTTCAGCTTCCTCTTCCTTACCGGCTTAGGCGATTCCGGATCAGCCACTTTCGGAGTCACTTCTTCTTGAGGAGGAAGATCAATAAACATGCCAGACTTCTTGTCAAAAGCTATATTCATCCTTTTAAGAGTTGCATCACTGAGCAACATGATCTTGCAAACTTTCGGTTTAGAACTGCAAGCAACCTTGAAGGACTCAAGGCACCGAACTATCAGCTTCGACAATATTGCCGGGTACATTACTATCTGAGCTCTCAGATTCCCTTTCTTCAAATTCTCAAGATTAAGAAGGATATGCTTCATCAGGTTGAACTTCCTTTGATTTATCAAGAAATCTAAGATGTATATCTCACTCTTCTTCAAGCTGTCCTTGTCTCCTTTTCTCGGTACAATAAGCCCTTGCACCCATAACTCCAGAATCCGGAAGTTTGTAGATAGGGTTGCAATTTTCGAAGCCTTATCATCATCCAGTCCGAGAATTTCTAAGGCTTTCTCCTTGTTGAAACTACCCAAGGAGTCTGGCAGAACATGCGAGATAAACTCAGCTTCCCCTTCATAATTCAACCCTACCAAGCTTGCAGCCTTGGTGTAAGATAGCTTATAAGTCTTGCCATACGATTTGAAGGAAAATTTTTCTCTATTGTCTTCCACAAAGAAAGCAACCGACTCATAAAACTCAACAAGCAAGTCTGGGTAAACTTCATCTTGGTTGCCGGTTTTTGATATCGCAACATCTTCCCAGCCATTGAGCTTGATATTCTTTGATATAATAGAATCATAGTTGCTGAAGAAATTCGGATGCACTAACCGCTCTCTGTAGACTAACCACTGTGAAATGGGCTTTGTTGAAGACATCTCTTGAGAAGCTAACTCTGCAGACATTCGGATTAGAAGTCTCTGAGAAGTTCGGAACTGAGAAGACTGAAGTTCGGAACTGGAAAACTGTAGTTCGGAACAGCCTTAAAACAGAGATACAGAGCTTCAGCACGCAAGAGCTTGAGATCGATGTGGGACGAGAAAATAGGGTCCCCTTTATATAGGCTTTGGGATGACGGTTCAACTTCCTCGGTTGATCTAACGGTTTAGAAAGATCTGAGATCAGATCTGACGGTTGAGAGGTTGAATCCGATCTTTTTGAGGTTTTATTAAAACAAAATTCAAGAAATTAAAAAAAAACGAAAACAAACTATAAGAAAATGCCAGCAAGTAAAATATGATTACGAAAAACTTCAGTAAGGAAATCATACCTTTCGGGTTAGCTTAGGAAAGTTATTCGTAATGGGTAATGTAAAGACGAATACGAAAAACTCAATACGAAAAACTCAATACGAAAAACTCAATACGAAAAACTCAATACGAAAAAAAATAGAAAAAACTCAATGGAAAAACTCAATACGAAAAACTTGATATGGAAGATTCAATACGAAAGTTTTTCCATTATGAAAATACCGGTACGAAAATTTTCCATTCCGGAAATTTTCAATACGAATACTTTTATTCCAGAAGTATTTTGTATGGAAATATCCATTCTGGAAAATTGTAGTTCCGGAAGTTCCATTCCGGAAAGTTTCGTTCCGAAAAATTTGAAAACAAATTTTGAAAAAAAAACTTTGTTAAATAAACAAACAAATGTACTCCCCCTATGAAAAGGAGTTTATTACTGTGAGGAGATTTTTCCAACAGAAAATTAATTAAGGAAGATTACCTTACGGTTATCATTCCTAACTTCTGTTTAATATATTCAAATCTATCAGAAGGTAAAGATTTTGTGAAAATATCAGCAAGTTGATCTTGCGTTCCGATAAACTGAAGAATAATATCTCCTTTAAGTGTGTGATCCCTAAGAAAGTGATGCCTAATATCTATGTGTTTTGCACGGGAGTGATGTGCAGGGTTTTTACTTAGAGCAATGGCACTTGTGTTATCACACAAAATTTGAGTTTTAGTAAAACTCAAGCCATAGTCTGTGAGTGTGTGTTGCATCCACAACACTTGTGCACAACAACTTCCAGCTGCTACATATTCAGCTTCAGCAGTGGAGAGTGCAACAGAATGTTGCTTCTTGCATGACCAAGAAACTAATGAATCTCCTAAGAAATGACAAGTTCCGGATGTACTTTTTCTATCCATTCTACAACCACCAAAGTCAGCATCAGAAAAGCTTTTTAGAACAAAATCATTTCCAGAAGTATAAAATAATCCTAGATCCATGGTTCCCTTAAGGTAGCGAAAAATTCTTTTAACTGCCTTTAAGTGAGATTCCTTAGGATTGGATTGATATCTTGCACATAAGCATACTGAAAACATTAAGTCTGGTCGACTAGCAGTTAAGTAAAGTAGACTTCCAATCATACCTCTAAAAGATGTTTGATCTACTGGTTTTCCAGCTTCATCAAGATCTAAAGAGTTTGAGGTACCAATAGGAGTACTTATACTCTTCGTGTTGTCATAACCATACTTTTTAAGAAGATCTTTAATATACTTATGTTGAGATATGTAGGTTCCTTCTGGTTTTTGAGAAATTTGAAAACCAAGGAAAAAAGTTAACTCACCCATCATACTCATTTCAAACTCAGATTTCATTAGACTAGCAAAAGAATCAGTCAAAGATTGCTGAGTTGAACCAAATATAATGTCATCAACATAAATTTGAACAATCAAAACATTTTTCTTATCTTTCTTTATAAAAAGGGTTGGATCTGCATTTCCCTTAACATAGTTATTTTGAAGCAAAAATCCAGTGAGTCTATCATACCATGCTCTTGGGGCTTGTTTAAGGCCATACAAAGCTTTGGTAAGTCTAAAAACATGATCAGGATGTTTTGTATCTTCAAAGCCAGGAGGTTGTTCAACAAAAACTTCCTCTTGAACATAACCGTTAAGAAAAGCACATTTCACATCCATTTGAAATAGTTTGAAATTAAAGAATGCTGCAAAGGCAAGTAGAATACGGATAGATTCAAGTCTAGCTACTGGAGCATAGGTTTCTTCATAGTCTATTCCTTCTTGCTGATTATAGCCTTTAGCAACAAGTCTAGCTTTATTTCTAACAATGACTCCATTTTCATCACATTTGTTTCTGAAGACCCATTTTACTCCAATAACAGAAGTTTCCTTAGGTCTTTCAACCAAGGTCCAGACTTTATTCCTTTCGAATTCATTTAGCTCATCTTGCATTGCTTTGATCCAATCATCATCACCTAAAGCTTCATCAGTGCTTTTAGGTTCTAGTTGGGAAAGAAATGCTAGATGTTCTACTTCATTTCTTAAGGAACTTCTAGTCCTTACAGGTTGATTTACATCACCAATGATACTATCACTGGGATGATTCTTAAGAAACATCTGATTTGGGTTTTGTAAAACCTGTTCATCAACATAAGGTAGAAAGTCTTCTGGGGTAAATGTTTCAGAAGTATCTTCTAGAACAATTTCCTTATCAGAAGGTTCTTCTAACAAAGGTTGACAATCAGTTTTTGAAAACACATCCGAAGATGTAAGTTGGGAAGTTTTAAAAACAAAAGGATCTGACTCATCAAATTTCACATGTACTGTTTCCTCAACAGTACAAGTATTTTTATTAAAAACTCTATAAGCCTTAGAGGTTGTGGAATATCCTAAGAAAATCCCTTCATCTGATTTTGGTGCGAATTTATGTAAGTTATCTTTAGTATTCAAAATGAATACTTTGCAACCAAAAACCTTGAAGTAGGAAAGCCTTGGTTTTCTACCATTCCATAACTCATAAGGAGTTTTATTAAGAAAAGGTCTAATCAAAACTCGATTTATAGTATAACAAGCAGTACTTACAGCTTCAGCCCAGAAATGTCTAGCAATAGAATATTCACTCAACATGGTTCTAGTTATTTCTTGAAGAATTCGATTTCTTCTTTCAACTACACCATTCTGTTGAGGAGTTCTAGGTGCTGAAAAGTTGTGAGTAATGCCTTTCTTACTACAAAAAGTTTCAAAATCAGAATTTTGAAATTCTCCTCCATGATCACTATGAATAGTTTTCAATGGAAGGTTTTTCTCATTTTTAACTTGAGCTCTAAAACTTTTGAAATAAGAAAAAGCTTCAGATTTCCTTGCTAGAAAATAGACCCAAGTAAATCTAGTGTAATCATCAACTAGAACAAACACATAGTATTTGCCTCCAATGCTTCCAGTTTGTGTAGGACCAAAAAGATCCATGTGCACCAACTGTAATGCATCGGTTGTTGAGACTTCACCGATTGACTTAAAACTAGATTTATGTTGCTTGCCATATTGACAAGGATCACAAACTTTAGAAGAATCAAATCTAAGCTCCGGTAGATCCTTAACTAGTTTCTTCTTAGAGAGTTTACATAGGTTTCTAAGATTACAGTGTCCTAGTCTTCTATGCCATAACCAAGAATGATCTTCCATTGCACTTAGGCAAGGTAAATCTTGGCTTCTTAGGTCTTCTAAGTTTAAGGTGTAAACATTCTCTTGCCTGTTGGCTGAGAGAATAAATTCTTCCTTGAAATTGTGAACTAAGCATTTATCATTCCTAAAATTCACAAGGTAACCTTCATCACATAACTGACTTATGCTAATGAGGTTGTGCTTAAGACCTTTAACAAAAAGAACATTTGAAATCAAAGTTTTACCTAAAAGAACAATATTACCAATACCAACAATCTCTCCCTTAGCATTGTCTCCGAAAGTTACCTTTCCTCCTTTCGTCTTGATAATTTTTTCAAAGAAGCTTTTGTTACCAGTCATGTGCCGGGAACATCCACTATCCATGTACCAAATATTGTTGCTGGAACTTTCTTTATTTTCCTGAAATTAAGAACAAAGTTAGACTTTCGGAATCCAAACTTGTTTGGATCCGAGATTTCCAGACAATAAAATTTTAGGTACCCACATTTTCTTGGAAAAATAAGCTTTATGAAAACCTAAGGATTGGGTTTTGTTTAAGGAACAATTTCTTGCCCAGTGACCACCACATTGACACTTAGTACAAAATGGGGCACTTTGAGGAACAAAATAATTGTTGCTGAAAACAGGTTTTGCATGGGTATAACCAAATCCGGATTTATTTCTTAAAGGTCGTATTTGAGAATACATCTTATCAAAATTTTCCTTACCATGGGTAAAGTTTGATAAGCACTTCTTTAAGGAAAAAATTTCGGACTTGAGTTTTACAACCAAGTTTTTATCTTCAAAATCATTAGTTTTGGAACTAGAGTTAGGCTCGAAAACATTTTTATTAGAAATTACTTTTTCTAACTCTTTAGAAAGTTTATTCTTCTCAGAACTTACTTCCTCAAGATTTTTTGAAATACTTTCAAAATCAGCATTTTTCTTATCAAGATCTTTAGATAGATCTGATATCTCTTTAGTAAGAATAGAATTCCTAGAATTTGCCTTATCAAGTTTCTTGTTGAGTTTGGAATTCTCAATCTCAAGAAGTTCAGCAAATCTAGAGACTTCTTCAAAAGTAGGTAAAGTATTTTCCTCATCAGAAGATGATTCTTCATCAGAAGAGTTATAATACTTACTATCATTAGGATTTAAGGAAACATTGGTCAAAGATTCAGCATTTCGTACCTTAGCCATAAGACAATGATTATCAATAGGTAATCTGGCTATAAGACCAAGATTCTTCTGTCCTGAAGAATCATATTCAGAAGATTCATCTGAAGAGTCACCACCACTGGCACTCCAGGTGTCATTAGCTTTCAAAACTTTCTTAGCTTTAGCTTTGTAATATTTCTTCATGTTCCTGTCTGAATGCCTTTCCTTTCTTTCTTTCTTTCTGAGCATAGGGCAATCTGGTCTAATATGTCCTGCTCTCTTACATTCATAACAAGTAACTTCTCCATCTTTCTTATCTTTCCTATCCTTCTTCTTATACTTGGATTGAAAGTTTCTTTGTCCAGCTATCTTGTTCATCCTTCGAGCAAGATTGGCTAATTCATTTTCTGAAACTTCACTTTCACTAGATTCGGATTGGAAAATGACTTTCTTCGATTTGGATCTGGTTACTCTCTCAGGAGTCTTAGCTTTCATCTGATTCGAAGTTGTAGTAAAAGCAACAGTACCATTTCCATTCTTCTTCTTGATGTTGTCAGCATCTCTCTTCATTCTGGTCTCATGTTGTAGAAGAGTTCCAAATAATTCATCAAGAGTTATTTGAGTAACCTTCCTGTTCTCATCTATAGCTGTTCTCTTGGATTCCCACTCATTGGGCATAATGTCAATTATCTTGTCCACAAGAGCTTCATCATCTAAACCTTTCTCTCCCATAGACTGTAGACTATTGACGATTGTCATAAATCTTTGTTGTACTTTACAGATAGGTTCTCCATGAGGAAAATTAAAGCCATGATATTCAGCTCTAAGCATAGCTCTCCTTGTCTCAATCACTTTAGAAGTCCCAAAATGAGTAACCTCTAACTTCTTCCATATACAATTAGCTGCTTCACAAGAAGAAATTTGGCTATATATATTTCTAGTCATTGAACATAATAAAGTGTTGCGTACCTTGTAGTTGAGTTGATATTCTTGCTTCTCCTGGTTAGTAAAGGTTCTGACTTCCTTGTCAGGAATTTTGTAATCACCAGTAAGCATGACAAAGTTGTCTACTCCGGTATTGATAACAAACGTCTTCATACGATCTCTCCAGTATTCATAATCATTACCATCGAAGATTGGTGGCCTTGTAGGATTCAAATTGTCTATCGAACCAACATTCATTCCTGCCATACTTGAAAATAACTTGGAAACAAACTTGTTAATAACAAAAATTCGGAATTAAAAAGTTCGGAATAGGAAAAGTTCGGAATGGATAATCCGGAATGAAAAAGTTCGGAAATGAAAAGTGAGCAAGAAAAACTTGAACGTGAGTACAAGTATTTCAGTAACCTTGGCTCTGATACCAAATGTAAGAATGGTATAGAGTAAGAGGTTTCCAACCTCTGATACCAATTGTAGGATCGAAATATAATATGAGATGCTCAATATACAAGAGGGGGGGTGAATTGTATACTTTAAAAATTCCTTTGGAACCTTTAAAGTTAGTTATGAATAACTAGAGTTTCCTTAAGAAAAGGAAAGAACTAAGTTTAACAAAGTTAAACTAAGTTGATTCACAACACCTCTAACACCGAACTAAACTTGGAAAGAGATTCCAAAAGAAGGTTCCGGAAATATGGTTCCGGAATTTGAAACTTAACAAAAGTTACAATATGAGATTCTACCTTAAAGCGTATAGAATCTAAACTAATCAGAGTAAGTAAGGAAGTATAAGAAAATTATACTTTCCTTAAGATACAAAATGCAGCGGAATAAAACAAGTACAAGTAGAAGAACTACTAGAAACAAGATGATAGTCTTTTAACCCAAAGAGAAGGGTATCCAACAACCTTGGATAAAGGTCCCTTGATTTATACTTTCAAGCAAGTCTGTCTTACCCACACCAGGGTAAGCCCTCAATACGAAGATCGGTGTCTCTGTCTTGCTATCCCCGCAAGCCCTCAACTTCAAGGTAGTTGGCAACCTCTGTCTTTCTCGGCAAGAAAGCCCTCGATCTTTAAGGTAGTCGGCACCTCTGTCTTTCTCAGCAAGAAAGCCCTCGATCTTTAAGGTAGTCGGCACCTCTGTCTTCCTATCCCCGGAAGCCCTCGAATGTAATCACCAACATTCGGAGTCGCACGAAGCTTTGAGAGTTAATAAGAGACTCTCTCTCTAGAAATCACTTCAACAGCATGTATGCACAAAGTTCAAATGTTCATCCATCCGTTGTGAGCTTTTTCAAATGAGCTCCTATTTATAGGTGAGGTCGGCTCCTTCTCCAACGGTCATATTTCCCTTAAAGTTCGGAGGGACCTGTACACGTGTCACTTAGACAACGGTTAGTTTATAACAAAATGGACGACATCGTTTTATAACAAAGTAAGTGTAACAGAAAGTACGACATCGTTTTAAACTCTAACATAAAGGTTCGGAATAGAAATTTCGGAGTGAAAGTTCGGAGTGAACAAATTCAGAGTGTATAAAACAATGATATCCAGATTCTGTTTAATGAGTGAATTCGGAATGAGAATTCGGAATAGGAATTCGGAATAGGAATTCTTCATCAGAAATCGTAATGAGAAATCGTCATCAGAATTCGTAATGAGAATTCGGAATGAGATTTCTTCATTAGAATTCGTAATGAGAATTCTTCATTGGAATTCGTAATGAGAATTCTTCTTCAGAATTCGTAATGAGAATTCGAAATGGGATTTCTTCATTAGAATTCGTAATGAGAATTCTTCTTCAGAATTCGTAATGAGAATTCGTAATGAGAATTCTTCATTAGAATTCGTAATGGGAATTCTTCTTCAGAATTCGTATCCTGAATCTGGAATAGAACTTAGTCAGAATTCATAACCGGAATTCGGAGTGAAACTTCCTTATAGTTCTTGTCCAGAATCCGAACCCTAAAACAGAATGCTTTTTATCAGTTTTAATGATTCCGAGAAAGTGAATCCGAATTTCATACTTAAGAAAAATATTAATGAAAATATGATAAGGATAAATTTTTCTTATAAAAGTCCTTAAGAAAACATTTTTCCTTATAAAAGCAATTTTCCTTACAAAAGCGATTTTCCTTAAAGATAAGGTGTTTGTGATTTTCAAAACAAGAAGGAATGGAAAAGTCATAAGGAAAACCTTATTGACTCAACAATTTTATATATCATTAATTTTATTTGTTTATATATCTTATCATTTGATCATTTTCATAAAATCGAAAGTAATTACTTGCATTTGTGTGTTTATACCCTTGGTTCTAGTCCCTAACCTAACGACTACTAGAGGTGGTCTTTGGGGGTTACTCTGTCTCTCTCTTCATTATTGGACCAAGAGGGATACATGTGTAGGGGATACTATTATATAGATATTCATAATGGTTATAATGTTCCACCATAAATTTCATTGGGGATAAGATCTACATAAAATAAGGTAACTAGAATGGGTGTGAGGAAGCTATGAAACAGAAATATGGAGATCCTCCACTCTCAAGCTCCCTCTAGTCTCTATTAAAGTTGATGTTCAATGTCGATGATATGAAAAAATACACCATCAAATTAAAATTCTAAAATTATGAATTAGTATTAAAAAATGATCATTAGGTGGATTAGGGTTACCGGCATGCTCGAAAAAACCATGGGACACATATACAGTGGGGGTGAGCATGAATCATACAATATTGGCTCGAATGACTGATGTAGAACAAATGTATTGGTATGAGAAAACATGGGATTAGAGGGGTGATGTGAACATGAATCCCACTAAATTAAAAACATGTAATGGTAAACATTATAGAACCCTAGGTATATAAGAGATATCCTAAGAAATATTATCACTATAACTCCCACCCACATGTAATGCTATCTCAACGAGTTCCTCAACCAAGATAAGGTGAAGCGAACTACACGTTAGGGTAAAGAACACAGTTACCCAACCATAGCTTGGTATGTTTCTTCTTTCATGAAGGTTTAAACAATTTCACATTAGGGTAATACCTACTACTATCCACTCATATTAGGGAAACAGACAGATCTGACCACCAAAAAAATTCGTAATAAGAAAATTAAATCTTAAATAAAGGAATATTGCATGTAGAAACACATGAGTTTTGAAATACATGAATCTAAAACGGAATCACCAGGTAAAATGTTTTATTTAAAAAAACATTCAATGTTTTTTTACAAATAACCATCATGAAAATAAAATGTATGTATTACAAGGCCATGTTTTTTGAACCTAACCAAAAATACAACAAATATTCTTTTATATGTTCCAAAAATGCAGCAATGTTTCAATACCATTTAAAAGGCAGTCAGGATTACCGACGCTTAATAAATAATATATAAAGGTACCAATTACTAGTGAAAAAATGTTGATAAAGGTGAATTTATCTGCTATTTTATCACTGATAAACCCTTTTTTATAAATTATTTTTTAGAACATATAAAATCCCCTTTATGAGTGCTATGAAAAGAACCCATAGGGCTAGGGTTTGTTAGCACTAAAAAATATTTTTTCAACAATACCCAAAAAAACTCTTTTATCATCAATCCCCATCAACCCAACCCCAATCCATACTCATACACGACACTCCATCCCTTTATTAGTGCTCACCCCCTTTATTAGTGATCTCCCCTAGTCACATGTGTCTATGTTAATGATTTTAAGTTTTAAAACCTAGAATCATTACGTCTAAAGTGAACATCCCTAAAATTACTCCATATTTTTTTCATATATATTTTATGATATATATATTTATTTATATATATTTTCATTCTTATTATTTATACACACATATATTTATTTATTCATATTTATAAAATAATTTTTCATTACATTTTTAATATATGATTGTGTGTTTATGTGTGTTTGTGTATTTTTACATTTTTGTAAATGTCTACATAAATAAATATTTATATTTATATTTATTTAAATAAATTTAATATTAAAATATAATTACATATATTATAATATATACATAAATATATATCTCCTTATTAACAAACACACACACGTTTATATATAAATAATTTATATACATTTGTATATGAATCTACATATTAATTTAATGTTACAAAATATATAAAATAGATAAATATTTATTTTAATTAAAATTAATATTTTTTACTTATGGTTTATATATTTAAAAATATATTTTTTATAGAAGTATGTTTAAAATTTTATTTATAAATTCAATTTTTATTTATAAATATAGACTAATATATACATATATATACTTATATATATATATACTTAATTATAAATAAAACTACTATATGGGAAATTATAATGTTTTAAAACAATAAATCCCATATGAATGTAATCCCTAGGGAAGAATTATTCTCAATAATAAACAAGTAGACCCTCTTGAATACAGACAAAATTCAATCAAATATCAAAAAATTATGGTGTCTGAAATAAAAACTCATATTTCTTGGCCTTACATTACTTTTTTTATCTTCAAAAATAAGGATAGGGTTTTCCACAGGAATAAATTACATAGATAACTTCCAAATATAATATTTAACATCTTTTCGAGCCCCAATAGTCACCATGATCAAGGATTATGATTATTTAATGTTCATGCCTTTTTGTTAACATTTCATAAGATATTAATTAATTTATAAATTTTTTCAATCATGAAATTATTTGAAAATGTATTTTATGAAATAATAAAAATTTATTATTGATGAATATTATTTTTAATTTTTCTATAAACCATTTTCATGGAATATATTATATATTTAGTGTAAATAGATATTTTCTTCAATATAAAATCATATTAAAGCAAATTTTATCTATATAAATATGAATATGAAAATATTTCTATATTAAATTATTATGTTTGATAATGTATAATTTTTTATTGATGTCATATATATCTATAAAAAGAAAAATCACTAATAAATGTGTCATTTATCAGTGCTCAAAAAGCATTGATAAAGGGGGACATTTATTAGTAATAATAATATTGCCCCCTTTATTAATGATTGTTTTGTGTTTATATATATTATTCATGAATATGTGTAATTCTTTAGTAGTTATATATGATGGTTTGGGTTATTTTCACTAAAAAATCCTAAGTATAAAACATAATCATCCAGTACCAATATTGTAAAATCCATAGATTCATATAACATGATTACATGGTTAATTTTTATAGAAAACCCATTTATTTTACATTTTTTACGTGTTTTGGGGGTCGAGAGGGACCTAGATGAAATTTTGGGAGATAGTGGTAGGATTTCTTTTAAAAAGATCCATATTATATCCTTTCACACAATGACAGTAGGTGTCACACCATAAAACGTTAGAGGAGAGGGCATGGTCCCTTAAAATGATGGTTTCATGAATTTAACCTTATTTTCTTACTATGAACCATGAATAGTTTAAATATAGATAAACATTTAATTAGTTTAGATTATACTTTAAGAGGGGTTAAGGTGATGGTCATTCCGCCGAGCAGCGGATTACCCATTCCTCTTATTCTTCGGTTCTATGTGAGGAATCCCACTCATTCCTTATCAGAATTGGGTTTTATTCATCACATCAGATAGTTTTGGGTGAGTATAATTTTTCATAGGATTATCATCTCTATTTATTTCACAACAATGAATGTTCATTCCAATTACCATCATTATGACCAATTTAATGTGGTTTAGTCTAATTTTATGATTCCATCAGTTTGATCACAAATCAATTACTGATATTTGATGAGTATGAGTATTTGAGAATAAGGAGGGTAGTGATTAGATTTTTCTTAAATGTATATATGCATTATGTGATACATTGTAAATGTCCCTCAAAGGGGCAGCCCGAGCGATACCAAATAGGTTTTTATGAGTATTTATTATCCATAGCAGATAGAAGAGGGAATAATCATGTATTAAATGGTATAGTTGTTCCTGTTACAACATGTATCATATAATAATGGGTTCCATTGTTGGTTGGACATGAGTACACTAGTTATGATAAATTATTTAATGATTTTATAGATATGTTAGTTACATAGGAACACATTGGTAATGTTTAGAATGACTACATTAGGTGTTGATCATGGGATGTGGGGATACATGAATTGCAATGATGTGGTGGATATATTTTTTCTATTCTTCCAATTGGGTTATGTGGTTCATAGGTTGTGATTAAGGTTTACCAGAGGTGTGGATTGTTCTTGATGGAATTGATAATCAACATGGTTAGCTAAGAAAGTTGTTGGAATCATGTGAATATAGGATATGACCCAATTAAGTGGTGTTATCCCATTTTTATGGGTGTAGAACTCGATATGTTAAGAAACATTGGGTATGGTGTTGACCATCATTATAGAGGAGGTGGTCACAAAAGAAGTCAGTAGAAGATGGTGTGTCCGACTTTTATATGGGGGTGAGTCTCTCTACTATATTGGGGCCAATGGTATATGGAATTCCAAGAAACTATCATCACACAATAGGATGTAGTTCTATTCATCAATTTCTGGTTGAGTATTCCAAAATCCATGGGACATGTGATATTCCTAGGGGAAATTCCTTTGGGGCATCTGATGGACTCAAAATCGTTATGTGGGAATGATGTGATGCAGTGTCATGCTCTATGTGGGTGTGTTGAAACGTAACTCTACAAAATATGAAATTGGATGGAAGGCCGATTTCTCTTCCGATATGACATACCAAGGATGTATTTTTTCACTCCGACACTTTTTAAGGTATAAATATACATTCTTAGGGTAGGCAGAGAATGTGTGGAGTGGTGTATGTGATATGTATGGAGTATTGTTTATTAATATTTTGATATACACTGGTATATGCGTGGATGTAAGAAGGGTATCATTGGTGGTGGGTTACTATGTTCAAACTCATATATTTCACATTATCTCTAGGAATCTTGTAAACAATATAGTTTTTTGTAAAATAAGGGGAAAAATATCAATTTCAGGAACATTGTAGACAATGAAATATAAATTGTGTATGTGTTTGATGGAATGCATTTTTCTAGAAGTGGGAGGTGGTTTCTCAAAATGAATATAGTGTTATTTTGGATTATTTTTCTCATGAGCATATGTTATCATCCCACATGTCATCCTTATAAATTTTTATGATTAGTATGACATGTGGATATAATCTAGTTACTAACACATGAGTTTTGTATCATTATTTCTATCATTTAAAGTTCATTTTGTTATGTCTGATGTATTTCTAACATAGTATTATAATTATAATTATTATTATTATTATTATCACCATAGGTTATATACTTCACATTGTCTCCCATTAGACCCTAAATTATATTATGTAACTTTTGGATCATTATAAGGATGTGCACCTAATGTCTAGTGGCTCACTGAACCATTTACTAAACATTTTAAATTACGATTGGGATATCATAACGTGGAATCAGATAACATTAGTATTACATGTAACATAAATGATATTGGGTATTACATGGTAACACAAGATAAGTTTGGTACTAAAATGGTATTAGTGTTTGCATATTTCCAGGTGGTATCAAAGATGGATTATTTAAAAGTGGTTTGTCATTCGGGTTATGGTATAAAAGTGTACATGGATTTTTTCATAATTTGGGATGGTTTTCATAATGAGTGTTTAGACTATAGCTTCATGAAATAATGTCCATGATAATGGGAGAAATATTATTTTTTTCTATAATTTTATGGTTATATTTTTGTAATTTCATTTAGACTATTTCGTATTTGATGTGTTTAAATTTTTTTTACAATCATTACTCTATAAGAAGAAGGAATTACTCAAGCGCCATGATATTCAATTAGGGTTCACATGAAATATATGTTTGGTGATTATTCCTTAGAACATGGTATAAACTAAATGGGTGATTTTTTTAATGTTTTATCTACTAAATAGTGTTTTTTCCTGGATAGTCTCTCCATGGGATTCTACTTAACAAACCCAATGAATGGTCCTAGTTTTGGAAATGAAAAATTGGATGGTTTGTTTAATGTGTCTGCATGATAGTATATGGTGTATTTTTATATATTATCTTGGTGGAAAACAACATAGCCAGCCATGGTTTGTTATTCATGATGCATTGAGTATCTGATCCTAAATTAATATGGTATATATAGTGCTAGAATATGATATGGGAAGGCAGGGGCACAAGGCCAGATGATATAAGAAATAGGAGTGGTTGGGGAGTGTAAGGTAGTGATATGTGATTCATGTTTCAAACTTCTTTATTTGTGATATCTGGGTTGGTATATTTTTGTTAATTATTGTATTTGGTCGTTTTGTGATTCCACATAGATGAACTCCATCAGACCGTCTAGAGAAAGGGTTTGTAGTTGTTTGATAATGAACGATATTATCCCCATAAGGATGAAGATGATCATGAGTTGAAGGTGGGGACACTTAGGCAAGGAGGACAGTTGTATAAAGAATATGAGTTTGGTCCATGGTAGGAAGTGTAGGTGGAGCCATGGATAGATGTGGATATCATGTATTTCTTAGTGTGGGGTATTCAGAGAATTGATTGAGGAGCATATGGAGTTGAGACATCCATGACAAATTTTATGTTTGTGTTCTAGTCATAAATCATTCTATTATTCTGAACCATGGGTGGGATGTGGGTACTATTGTGCTGAATGGATTCAATGATGACTATTTCTATTTAGACTGAAACAACTCCTAGGTGGAGGGTGATGTTGGACATATTTATGCTCTGAGGATGAGAAATTAAATTATGGGGTGTATAGGTATAGACATGCATGCATGATATATTCATATAAATGTATTTGAGGCCAAGTTTTTCCATAAATTATTCCTGGAGATGATATGTTTAGATTCAACCTGCATGTTCACAACATTTTATTAAGGAGAGGCCTCAGTCAGGGATTATGTTGGGTTGTTCATGTAACTATTTTGTTGCACTCCAAATAATGAAATAGATATTATATAGCCATAGTGATACGATTCGAAGAGGTTTTATGACACACTATCAGGGTGCAGTTAAACATCATCAGGTTGAACACAATCTTGGAGGTAGTGAATTGGGATATGGTAGCTGAGTGGAAATTGACAGAATAGACAATATCGGGTCCAACACATATGTTAGTTGGGATAGATAGTGGAGTTCTGGGTAGTCTGAAATGGGTCCATGAGGGTAACCAAAAGGATAGTCAGAGCATAGAATTAATGATTCCAATATTGGCTTGATTTTTAGTGTAATTATTTTAGTTTGGGTATCTGGGAAATGTTCGAGATTAGTATAATCATCCATTAATGGTGTGTTAGATGTGTGTCTAGATAGGGAATCTAATATGGGATTTCAAAAGTCATCAAAGTTAGATAGAATTCATTGGTTGGGTCAAACTAAATGATCAAAGGTATGACTATGATCAGTGTCAAGAAAAGCTGTCTATGATTCATCTACATAAAAAGGATGAGGTGATGAGTGAGATACCCAATAGTGGAGGTAGTGGCTAGTGGGGAGTACAACTCCACAAGGGTTATATACATCATTTAAATGGGAATCAATCTATATGAATATAGTCAAATAGGTATATTCAATGTATGATAATGAATAGAAAACAATCATCGGTTCATTGTGAGTGTGTAACTGTAGTTATTAGTTTTTATGATGGATATTGGTGCATTAGGTGTGTGTGAGTGAAATGAAAATTAACCTAGTTCTGGTTAATATGTTTCCCATGGGTGAGATGTGTGATTTATTTTTCATCCAATTCTATGTGATATATTTCTGGTAGTTGAATATGATAGATGACTTTAGTGGGAATCATGTGGGTTTTATGACATTTGTGATAATTGAGAGTAATATGGAATTTTATAGGTATTATTTACTATAAAATTATTAAATAAGAATTTGATCAGATGTTGTAATTATGGTTTATAATGGTTGGAATTTTTGTGTTATCTTATTATTCTCATAGTGGTACCATCAGGCTTTTAGAAAATAGGGTCATGAAGTGATTATATAGAAAATTACTTTGATGGGGTGTTCTAAAAATTTTAATCAATGTAATACGATGAGTAACTATGGAAGTATAATTATATTTAAATGATATGCATTCATAAAATGTTGTCTTATTTTTAGGAATTTTTAGAGTGGGACACTCAACACTGATGATATATGTCATTGGATTATTGATGAAATAGCTCTTGGATGTGATATTATATGGAAAATAGATTTTAAAATTGTGGAAATCTTCTAAGGTGTAAACCTCAGAACTGTTTATTCCAAAATAATGTATTCTTACTTGTTTTAATTGTTTTGGAGGTTCTGGGTGACCTAGAAGGAGTTATATTTGAATCTAGAATGACTACAGTAGAAAATATGTTGACTAAAACCTTTAACCCCATGAATGTATGTGCCATGAGGCGAAAGGATTATGTAGATGAGAGGGACCCCTACCTCAAAGGTTACACATTGAGAGCCATATATTTACAATTTGAACCATTCCTAGATAAATAAAAAAGTAAAAGTTAATTATATTGTTTTTAAATGAATATGGGGTTTGGATAAGTCCATTTTGCTAAGTAGTTGATGACCAATTCCCCTCATTGTTGTGTGACAAGTGACAGATCTCACTTATTCCTCACCATAATCACGAATCGTTCATTTCAAGAGGTAGTTTTGGAAAAATATAATAATATATTAGAATATATTAACTAATTATATCACTTCCTAGCGAGTTCTCACCATTTATGGTCATTATATCAAATTTTCAATGTTTTTATTTTGTTTTTTGATTTATGGAATTTTATCATGAGTCAAAAGATAGTATTAAATAAGTAGTAATATACAATATTAAGGTAGGCTGTTCTTATATTTATCCTAAATTAAATCATGTGTTATGTGACTCATGATTAATAAGTGTGGGATGGGTGGTTCGGGTGAGACAAGATATGTGATTCACTGACAATATGTGGTTCCTAGGAGATACTGAATGGTATTATTTTATGAGAAATAATTTAGTAGATCTTTGTATGGAATGAATGGTTTGATATGGGGTTCCCTTTTTGGTTAGGAATGGTGATGAAAGTTATGAAAACTCTTGTATTTATGTTATGACTACATTGTTTCCATGGGAAAATGACGGGAGTGGTCTTTGTGATTGTAGGTGATGTTGATCCCCATATGTGCGGTGACATGTTTTTTTAGGATGAGGAAAATGATGATTAGCATTGTTGTAGTTGGGAGGAATGGTTTTTAGGTGGTTAAATTAGTATATTAGAGGTGTGGAATATGTTTTTGTGGTGTTTCTAATCATTAGGATTGACTGAGATTATTTTTGATATCATGTACACACAAGATATGATGGAATGATGTTGTATTTATCATTCATTGTGGGAATAGGACTGAATATATTAAGAAACATAGTGGATAGTTTTAACCATTAGTATGGAATAGGATCTAACCATAGAAGGACACAACTAGTTTCATGTGAGACTATCCGATGGGGGATGAATCTTTCTTCAACGTTTTGGATAATGGGTTGGGTCCAGGGAGGATTGATATCACAATGCCTTGGAAAGTCAATCTATTGATCTAATGGTGGTTGATTAAAAAAATTATTATATGTGTGATTGGTATTGTGTATATTCCATTAATCTACTAGGTCAGACTGAAATGGTTATGTGGGAATGAAAACATGTTGTCCCATATTGTAATTTATTATTCTCGAATGTGATGTAGTGTGGTATGTAACAAGTTGGATGGTCGATAGTTATTACAGTATGATAGGTTATGGGTGTATCATTCTATAATAGCATTGGGTGAGGTAGGTAAATGATCTATTAGGGTTTGAAGATCATGAGTGGAGAAAGGATTGACATATGTATTGAGTACTATTTATTTGTGTTTTTTGTTTACACAAGTATATTTTTGGATGTATTTAGGAGTCGTATAAGTGGTGGATTACAAATTTGATACTCACACCCAACATAGGCCCTTATTGATGATTGAATACTTTATGATTTGTTGTGAATAAAATGGAGAATGATTAATTTTTTGAGATTAATCGATAGGGGAATGTAGATGGTTCATGGTATTGATGGAATGGTTTTTAGAATGAAGTTCGAGTGGTTCCTTGCATCATAGATAATGTCATTATTGTTTTTTTATTTATTTACATCATTGATCAGTTGATACAAAACCTTTTTTACATTTTATGAGTTGTTATTATAATTTTTGTTTTGGTTTTTTCATTATTTAAGGTTTTTTGCAGTCTATTTGATTTGTCAATTTCATAGTGTTTTTATTATTATTAATATCACCATACGATATATTCCTCACACTATATCTCATTAAACACACATTACAAGCCAATAAACTACAAAGAATTGGGTGGTGTGCCTATGGTCCAGTGGCTCTCTAGTCTAGATGTTGACCATAGAAAATTGGATGGAGACATCATAATTGTCAATCAGAAAGTTCAATAGCTGAAAAAAATATCATTAATATTTCAAATACTTTTATATAATTATAAAACATTATTATAAATAATAAAACAGATATACAAAAAAATATTTATCCAACAATACCTGAAATACCTACATCTCTAACTAAGCCAAAGAAAGTGAAACATGAAATTTACCCAAAAATATTTGTAAACCAAAACAGCCTTCCACAAGGGTCGTAGAAGTGGTAATAAAATCTCCCTAAATAATTATTAAAAAAATTAAGTAGTGAGAAAGAAAAAAACAAAAAATCCAAAAAATTAGAATATAATAGGTCATTATTCTCTACTAGAGTCTGAAAAACTCCTAAAACCCCAAATCTCACCATATCTTTCAATCAAAGATGCCTAAAAATTACATATAACTACAATACTGTGATAAAATAATAAATGAAACCTAGAGATATTCTTAACATTATTCTAAGGACTGATAAAAATAGTATAGAAAATCAATAGTGTCAAAATTGAGGAATACAATATTGGTCTATTACATACTATCCTCAGATTTAGATTAATTTTAGTATTATTTAATATTATAAAATTTACCACACTCTTGACACCAAAATTACATAAATGGATCCTATCATCTCTTTATTTACTATAGCTTTTACTCTGAAACCTAACAATCAACCATGGTAATTCAGTCTTGATCCAACTAACTTCTTCCTTTAATCCATAAAATTTATCATTTACAAAAAAAACTACGCCTATAACCACTTTTAAGGTGACACTCTCTATTCAATATATCATGGATTAATTAAAATAATTAAAATATTCATCAATGGAGTTCAATAGAATAAAGGATTCATCCTATTGACTTATATTGACATCTACGTTATCTAAATAAAGGAATGATTTATAAAATTCATTTATATGAACTAGAATAGATGTTCTAGAAATCATCTTAAATCATAATGTCTCATTTCCCTATAAAATGTACATGAACTAATTTAGCCATATATCAATTTTTTAGATTTGAAAAAATAGCCTTATAATTAGTCTCAAAAGTGACATCATGAACAAAATTATCTCATATGGTTAAAATTAGAATAATGTGGGATATATATAAAATGTTAGTGACAACAACTATGTTGGTGGTGGAAAACTACCCCTCAATGACACAATAAATATATGTTTCATTGAACCAAATGAAGTTTCTGAAGGTTAATTGTGGGAAATAAGAACACAAATATTCACTCTCTACATATTAAAATAATTCTCACCATATAACCTCTCATCCTTAAAGATCACCAAAGATATTATTACATACAATTTAAAATATCAGATACCAATTTTTAGCATGGAATGTGTCTGATACATGGTAGTTCACACCTAAAAGAGGAAAATAAAATATTGTGTATTGTTATTCAATATATTAAGAAATAATAAAAATGAAAATATGTGAATACCACAGAAAAAATAAATAATTAAATCGAAGAAAATGAAGTAGATTAAATGAACACATAAATTTACATGATTCAAACCACATTTCTCATATATTCATGAAAAGAACACAACAATAATATTTTTTTTATTCAAAACAATTAAAATACATACTAATGTGAAGATAATGATACTGAAGAGATAGAATAGTATATTGATAACATTTAGGGATCACATCCTTTTAGATTCAAGGTATGTACTGAAATGAATAAAATGATGCAACATACGCATGTATCCTAGATGGAATCGCTCATGAAACCCTATGAGAGTGGAAATAAATAACCAATGGTACCCCATAGTATAGAAAAAATTCCTACAAAAATAAGAATATACAAAGAACATGTTGGTAATCATTAAAGGCATAACTATCACTACCAATGCTGTATCTATTATAAGGATTTCATTATCCAGTGTAGATATTAAAATTTAGTACATGTACATTGGATATGGTCTCTAGAATTAGTAATAAGAAGTCATCGATCAGAACTATGGTTATCCAACTCTTGAATGTTGTAGATCATGACTCTATAACAAGTATATGGAGGAAAAAGAGTCACAGCCTCGAGGAATCAAATAGATTTCCCTACAAATACAAGGTGGTGTGAATAAATAAAAATAAGGTAGATCATGATAACTATCATCCTTGAAAAACCATGGGTCACAAATATAGTGTGGGGAAAGAGGAAATCTCACAAGGCTGAATATTATAACAAAGGCTAAATAGCCATGGGGGAACATGTTAGTAGGTGATTTGAGGGGAGACATGCATGAATATAATGGTAAATTGAAAACATATATGGGTAATAAATTTGGATTCCTTTCAAAAAAGGAGTCATCCTGAGAAAATGTATTATAGTAACCCTCACATGTAAAGGTTGATAGATCAGTGCCTCAACTATAACATAGTGAAGTGTCCCTCGTATCAACGTAAATCTCCCAATTCCCCAACTATAATTTTTATACATCCCCTCTTGTTAAGCTAAGAACCGCCTCACAAAAGGGTAAAAGAAATTACTAATCACTCACTTTAGGATAAAGGAATTTTCTAGCCAAACATTTAATTTCATAATGAAACAAATAAATTGAAATTAACTGAAAACCACATAATGAAACATATGACCTTATTATCAGATGAATGTCAAATTGAATCATCCAATAAAACATTTTTTAAATAAAAAAACACATGCCAAATTTTTACACTCCACAAATCGACTAGGTCAAACATCCCCTTCGATAAAACATGAATGAAATCATTTTCAGTGTTGGTTTGGTAAATAATTCTACTGTATAATGATTTTCATATAGGGATTGGAGTAAAAACTGTTATAATCGGAGGTTCATAATTAATTTATTCATATTGGATACACTGGTAATCAGATTTTTGCGAGATTAATTTATACACATGAAAAATTATCTAATGCTGTTTTTTATAAAGAATCATGATAATAAAAAAAATTGATTGTTTTTTTCTTGTAATACATGTTTTAACCTAAGATTCCATTTTAAATAAAAACACTTTTAGTAATACTATTGGAATCGTGTATTGGATTTACATGCAATTAATTAAATAACCTAAAAAATGAATTATTTATCTTTATACTAATGTTTCAATAGAAAAAATAATGGTGTTGTCATGGTTTAAAGTATGTGATGTTAGTTTGGGACTAGAATATCTCTTTTAAATAAAAACATGGAGTTTCAATGGTACCATCTAAATCATCTATCATTTTTACATTTGATTAATTTGGAAAATCACAAATGAATTGTCAATATTTAATCTTATGTATCATCACATCGAAGTACTTTTTCATTTTTTAGTAACTGACGAACATTTTAATATAAAATTAAAATTTTAAATGAAAACATGAACCTTCAAGAATGTTGACAACACCGTCTATTGGAATTACATTAGGTTACTTTATTGAAGTCATAAAGGAATACTTTTTCATTATTTTAACGCTTCATGGAAATTAAAATAATTTTTTCTGGGTTTTCAGTATGTGAAATGTGTTTGGAATTAAAAGGTATATTTTAAATGAAAATAAAATAATTTAGCCATATGAACCATATAAGGTGTTAGATTAATTTGAATTTAAACCTCAAATGTTAGAAACAAATAATTTATGTTGTTCTTAAAATATGAAGATAATACGAGTTCTTTGGTTGATTTTTGGGTATGTGACATTCTTTTTGAAATAAATTGTAACATTTAAATGAAAACACACACTTTAAGTCATAAAATTAATAATAATGTTTCAAATTGATGTGAGGTTTATTTTTATATTTCATGAATGGATAAACTATCCTTTTACTAAAAAAACATGATTATTCTAAATTGGATTTAATGTTTTTATTTTGTGATGTGTGTTTTGAACTAAAATATCAATTTTAAATGAAAGAACACATTTTGAATCATTCCAGTCACCCCATGGGTCCTATATTTGTGAAAATAATTCATAAATTTAAAAAATTAAATATAAATATTTTTTCAAAAATATTAATATATTCGGAATGTTTTTTCTCAATGTTTAGCATGTGATGAACAGTTTGAACTAAAATGACATTAATAAACTAAGAACATTAACATTATGTCATATTAGAATCACTAATTATAAGATTTATGTGAGAATAATTCATATACATAAAAAATGAAATATGATTCATTATTCTAAATTATTAAAAAAATATGTGTTATTCTTACAAAATTTGAGATTTTGAAATGTTTTTTGATTTAAATTATCACTTTTAAATGAAAACAAATATTTTTAGTTATAAAGGAACTAACCATATTTCAGATTCATGTGAGGTTCACTAATACATGTTATGATTTATTAAACAACGTTTTAAGGAATAATGACTATTCTATCATGTTTTATCAGTTTTGACTATGTGATGTGTATTTTCAAACTAAAATGTACATTTTTAATTGAAATCGTTCATTCTGGTCATATCAAACACATTGTGTTTTATATTTATGTGAAATTAATTCATACATCTATGAAATTAATTATTTATATTTTTTATTGAATATATATATAGTTAAAAAAATCGTGATTTTGAGTTTGTGATGCAATTTTAAACTTAAATGTCACTTTTTAACAAAAAACACATATTATTTGTTATAATGGAAACATTGTGCATCATATGGATATGATATTATTTCTTATAAGTCAATAATGTAATATGTATCATTTTAATGGAGTGTTAGGTCAATAAAATAATTTTTTCTCAATTTTGAGTATGGGACACAACTTTTGATCTAAAAGGTGACTTTTAAATGAAAACATGCACTTTCAGTCAGAAATAAGCCTTCTCTATGTTGGATTGACCAATTCTTAAATAACACATTGTTGAATTCAATAAACTAAAATTATTCTTAGAAATAATTAAAATATGTGTGTATTTTCCTAATTTTGAGTACGGTATGGGCACTTTTGAACTAAAATATAAGTTTCTAATTGAAAACATGAAATTGGTGTGCCGTTTGACAGTTAATATCCTTAATATATTCACATCATTTGAGGATATATTTTTTAAATCCACATTCTATTTTATTTGATTTTTTCATGTAATATTTTAGGACATAGGGATATCATAAATTATGATTTCATGTTGTTCTAATGTATAAATTAATATATGACTTTTGTTATCATAAACATCAATCATATGAACGTCTTAATATGAAAATGATCATACCATATGTTATTTTGTTAATACAGTGCCACTATATCCAATACATATATTAGTCAAATGATTATAATTATCATTCTAGAATTATTCCTTGTTTAGTTATCATTAACTAGTTGTTTCATTTAGAGGAAAAAAATGGGAGTATCACTCATGCATTTATTTAATGAATTTCTTGAGAGTTTTAACAAGTGAATGAATTAACTTATAATATGTGATTTAATGGTTTTACAACTAAAAATCATCCTTGGTGGATTCATAAGGTTCAAACTCCCACGTGATAGTTTTCGTTCTTTCTCATTTATACTTGTTTGAATCCCCCCACACCTCCAGGCTCTATTTTTCTTTTAACATCATCACCATGCGATTATATAACGCTATAGTGAGAAGAGTAATACTATTGAAGCATTGGGTGATTCATCATCATGTGGATCTCTTTGTAGGAGGGACAACAAAAGGCCACCTATTAGTGATTTGAATCAAACTCATATGTTAGTGGTCAGTGAAGGGATAGTTCTAATTACAATGTAAGTTGAACATTCTTGATTCATTCATTTAAATTTAATTAATTATTTTATTTTTCTTGAATGATTATCCTGGATTTGGATTTCATTATTCTCATCCAATATGTTTAATAAGAGTTGTTAAATCCCTTGAAATATAGTGAAAAAATAATCCTATATATTGATAATTATGATCATTTTAAGTAGAATGGATTCCAAAAATCACATCTACAACATTATTGTACAATGTTTTTCTAAAAAACAATTTATATATTTTATTTTATTCCATCTATAAAAAACAATTCAATTATAATGTAATTATCAAATAAACTACTGTAAAATTTAAAAATAATATAAAAAATATGTATTTCATAAAAATTCCGATCATTTTTCTCTAAAAAAAATTACAAACAAAATAGGAATTCCCAAGATTATGATGTATAGAAAATTTTGGAAATCATGTAATCATCCCAAAAAGTCTTAAAAAATTCCAATTACACTTTTAAATATGTGGAATTTGGAATGCTCTTGTTGTACTAAAAAATGTAGGAAAATAAAAGTTTAATTAATATAATAAATGAAATTATAATTAGTTTTTAAATTACTCTTTAGTGATATTATTTTGTGGGTTTATTATGTTATAATTCATTAATTTACAAATTTAATATTCAAAATCATGATCGTTAACCTTTTTAAGAAACTAAATTACCACTGAGAAAATAAGTAATTATTTATAGACTGTAGTACTAATATTTTTTTATATATATACCTGAAAAAATAACTAATTATTGAAATCCATGGTATTTAATGTTCATTATCCCTCATTATACCTTTGTTTTGGTGATAAATAAACACAACTATATCATAGAAAAATTCTTTTTAATACATAATATAAAACATAAACATCTAACAATGTATATATTTTATTTATGGATAATAAACCATTTTTATTTGGTTGATAGGAAAACCATACATAAATCATTGAAAAAATAAACTAGTAGAAGGCGTAGAGGTGAAAAGTCTATAAAATGGCATAGAGGACCAAACTGCAATGAAAACTTCTCTCTTTCCTAACATTCATCCAAGAAAGCTCATCAGTTTTTGAAACCCAGTCATCAACTTCTCCAAATATTGTGGTATTTGATAGTTGTACGATCGTTCCAGTAATTATTCACACTACGTTAGCATCCTCGATGATCATCTAACATCTAAAAAACCTCACCAGAAATGAATATCATCCCACACTCCACTGGTTTTGGAGTTACTCTAATACATATATATAATGCTAAAAATTGTATTCATAGTTTCCATATAGACGGAATACACAATTTCATGGCCCAAAATCCCTTTCTATTGAATAGTACCACTGATACTAATACCCACTTCAGTAGCTACTATAGTTTTTAAACTACTAAAATTCTAAAATACTGCATCAAAACCAAAAAAATGCATCACCATCGGAACAATAAAATATTGGATGTAGTGTATTAAAAAATCATGAGGGGAATCATGTGTGGTTGATTTATTAGGTTTCGTTGATTTGGATTCAAATATATATATATATATATATATATATTCTCTAAATTTGATCATAATGAGCATATATTGACTTCTAAAAAACAAAAAATAATAAGCCAGTCTTCTGTTACTTTATATTAAAATTTTTAAGATTCATGGTTCTCTCTTACAAAAATTTTGTTTTCATCCAGTTTTTTTGTATATGTTGTAACACCGCAAGCTTCCATGGTACGCATCTCTTTGAATAATACAATAGTGTGCGTTATACCCAACATCGATTTCTAACACACCACAACCAATCAAACTAGTCGTTATGAATAGTAATAACCACTTTTGAAATTTTATAAATTTTATCTTTCAAAATGTACTTCATTTTTTGAATTCAGAATATTGAAATTCCCTTAGGGTGAATTTTTTAATTTTTTGTATTTTTCGGAAAACATCCAATTTTTGATGAATAGTGAAAATAATAAACTTTATTTAAAAACAAATTTTTAATCAAAATCATTTATAGTGATAAATTGTAGTATTGAGTGGTTTTAAATTATAGATAGATTATATTTTTACCATTTAATCCAATGTTTGTCATTGGAGGCAATTTCACATTTAAACTGCACATAAACAAGTGTTAATATTTTGATAGTTATTATTTCTTAAAAACACGCTTTTTGTTTTGATAGAGGGAAATATTTTTAAATTAATTTCTGCCGCTTCTGTGTTTGGAATTTAGCAAAATGGATTCCATATTTTGGACCAGGAGGTTAAAATTGTGTAAATAGATTACTTTTATTTTTAGACTTTAAGAATAATTACTTCGGTAAATATTTTATTTACCATGGTTAAAGGGTATATCCGATAAATATTGGTAAATAAATAATATTATAATAATATTTAATTACTTTAAAACTTGTCTAAACCCTATTGGATGATACATGTCCGACCATGCACATCCTTGTGTCACTTTTGGGACCACATGGATCCACTTGAGATTGATAATGACACTTTATATTAATTAATTTAAAGTAAAGGGATAAATGACAAAAACATATATCTTTTAGAAAAACAATTTTTACAAGGTGTTATATAAGTTATCATTTCGAATATAAATATTAATTAGAAAGATAAAAATATTTCCTACATATTGGTATTTTATTTATAATTTTTAGACATGGAATAAATAAATTTATTTATGACACAATTATGGTGCAGTGTTTTCTTTATTAATGAATGAATCAAATAAATGGTATTATAAATATTAAAATAAATATAATTTGAATATTTTGATGCCCTCAAAGAATTTTATAGGTCACTATGGCATGTTATTATTGTTAAATAAACATAATTTGAATTAATATTGTTTTATGACTTTAAAATAAATCATTTATTAAATAGTGTCAAAATTGACATAAAATATGTTTTAAAACAAATATTATATTATTAACTGATATAATATTCCTAAAAATATAAGGATCCACCAAAGGACTTATATGAGGTTAGTTATGTCATTAATGAACCACTTGGGTTTCTCTTGGAATTTTATAGTTAGTTTATTAACCAAATAATATAAAAATACAAAGAGATGTGGTAAATGTCAAACTAATTAACTAAGAGTAAAATATAAAATAGAAGGTTAATATAGTAACCAAAACCTGTCTAAAACCTTTATATTGAGTGGTTACTGACCCATATATTCCTTAGCCTTTAAATAATCCATTTTTGATCCATTATAAACCTAAAATTATTTTTTTAAAGAATAATATTTATAGATTTTCCTAAGGTGCCCCTCACCCCTCTTATAAAAGGGAACTCCCCCTTATCTAAAATTCACACCTTCAAAGCCTTTTGGCTGGGCCAAACCCTACCCAAATTTAATCTAACCTTACCTCACTTCATCTTAGAGGCCTTCCTTTAGTCAAAAAGCCAACTTAAGGAGCCCTTTTTATCAAATCAAAAGGAAGAACCCGAAAAAGAGGTAATAATTTCACCACCCCCTTTCAAGTTCTTTTCTTCTTCCACTTCTTCTTTATTTGTTATTTCCATTCTAAAATAATAACACCAGTATCTTATATATACTTTCATTTTATAATAAATATTTTATAGCCATATTAATTGTTTTATCCATCCATTGAATGACATGTCACCATACATGTGTACCTAAGGCTTCCCATCTCCACGTCGTGGTGTAATTGTTATTCAATACATTATTATTTGTATGGGCATAATAATGATGTGTACTTGATGGAAATAATGAATATAACATGATAATTATTCTTTATATATGATATAACTTCCAATTTATATAATTTTAATATCAAAAAATGATATTGTCGCTCGTTCGTATGTATGGATAACCGTCTCTACGAACGTGATGAGATTCATTCCCCATCGTATCCATTCAAGACTAATTGTCAGTAGATGATTAAAAATAATATTTAAAGACTTTATATCATTCTGGATAGGAATAATATACATCCCATACAAGACAAATATGACACACATAACAAACAATATAAAGGAAAATGAATCTGTTAACACCCGAAACAACGATAATACTAAGATATTATTAACAAAGCATTATTAAAAGATCATATATGATATCATATTAATGTATATGATTATTTTATAATTTAATAACAATTATTTCACCATTATAGAGGATTTTAATCTACCCTCGACCATGGAAATGTAAAATTTAAGGATTAATTCTACAATCACTTCTTTATCCGAGGTTGTTTATACGTAATTATCTACTGGGACCTCTTTATCATCCACATCCATGTTCCTTAAAATTTTATTTCAAAACATTGTTAATTTTTTATAGAGTATGGTTTAAAGTCAATTATAACCTTTTTTGACTTATTATAAGATGTTTATAAAGGAATATTTCAGTCGTTTTCAAAATAAGGTCCTTTTTAACCTTTTCGACAAAATTAAGGTAAGATTGTTTTTTTACTTATACGGAGGTTGCGGCTATTTTCCACTGTTATAAAATCATCAGATCTTCTTTTAAAATATTTTAATAATAATTTCATAGTAAATGATTTATTTTATAATTATGTGACTTTAAAATGATGTCAAAAAAGAGATATTTATCTCAAATAGTTTTGATTTCAGCTATGTCAACATCCTTTGATGGATTTTATGCTTAATTAAAGTTTATTTATTATGATACTAAACCTCCATATTGTATTGAAAGTTTTGTGATATGTTTGATTGTGGATGTGTTATTTTTATACCATTCATTGTTTATGGATAATGTATTTACAATTTGTATTCTAGTTTTAATGTGAAAGATTATGTTATGTTTAAACCTATTCATATGAGGAATGCATTGGACTTAGTATGTGAAGGGTGGAGCCTGCTATAGCTCCTCGATGCATCGGTAGGTCTCATGAGACAAACCAGTTTCTTTTCACAAGTCCTTGACAAAATTCTATTTGTATTCTTGTCATAACGCCTTAAATATGTGGTTATGATAGTCTATAATTATGAATCCCATCAATATGAAAGTTGTTTTTGATATTGCATTTGATTATTCAACTATTAGAATATCCATGTGAATAAGTAAGTGGAGTTATTTCATTTAATTTTTTCCATGTTATGCAGACGTTCATGTTTAAAAGTATTTTGTTTTAGTTATACATTGCCTTAAATGTTTATGCTTACTTATGAATGTTTCCTCTATATTGTTATCCTTTCTGAGAATCTAAGCTCACCCCTTTCTATGTTTTATTTTTTCCCAGGATGTGAAGAAATATTTTATGACTGACATACATGGATAGTCTGAGGGGATATGATTGTGGACTATGGAGACTATTTTGATGTAGTTTTTCACATTATCTGGTAATTTAAGACTTATGAATGTATCTAGTGTTACCAAGGCTAGTAAACTAATCGATATTTCAAGAATTGATCTTTTGTGATCATGCCAATGTAATGTAATAATACACCGAATCGGGGTAACTCAGGTAGGTGCATTATTGTTGGTATCAGAGGAAGTTTAGTACAAACATTGGAAGTTAGATTTAGATAAACTCTAATTAGAGAACATAGACCGAAGATAGACATTGAGAATTAGTATAGAAGAACATCCTATAATTTTGGTATTGTATAGATTTTGTGAGTTTTACAGGAAATACATCCATGTCTGGATACGAGAACATAGAGGCGGCTCTAGTACAGATGTACCTAGGGGTAAAACCTGAAAACACCACTTTGAGCTAGATTCGAACATGAACTGGTGCACGACAACGGGCCTTGCTGCACTCTTGGTTACGACACTCCAAGGGGATATTCTTAGGATATTTCTGAGTTTCATTAAAAACAATTATGAAGGGTTTATGGGTATATACTTCCTCAAAGAAATCATTTTTTTATGATTATGTATTATATCCATAAACTGTTCAATTTATGTTAAGTGTTTTACAAGTTTGGAATTATGTATTTCGATTCATAAACTGATCTAGTTTATGCCATTTTCTAGAAATGGTGCCTAGTGGAAGGAATGGAAACTGTGTCAATGCATGAAATCCATGTAGGGATTGACCTCCTTCTCAAGATAATTATAGTGGAGCTGGTGATACAACTAGTGTTGATCAACTTATCACCAGATTGGGACAACTCACTCAGGTTATGAATAATACCCTTACCCGTATAGAGTACCCTATTACACAATGCGGAGGATCAATGTTAAATGTCTTAATGAGGAAAAAACCACCAATTTTCAATGGGAATACAAATCCATTAGTATTTGAGCAATGGATAAATTCTTTAGAGAAAATATTCCACGCCTTGGGGAGTAAAGAAAGGGAAAAAGTTATCATTGTAGTTTACCACCTCACTAGAGATGATGATCAATGGTGGTCATTGATTCCGAACACAAAGGAAGATGATGAAGTTTCAAATATGTAATGGAGGGAATTTAAAGATCTTTTCATAGATAAATACATTCCTCGTGACCATTGAGCAGATATGGAAAGTCAATTTCGGAGTCTAAGGCAAAAGGAGGATGAGAATGTCGTAAAGTATGGGGATAACTTTACAAGGTTAGCGAGGAATGCTACAGATTATATATGTATCCAATGAAGTATGATTGGTCATTTCATTTATGGGTTAAAACCATTTCCCCTTCAAGAATTTGTCTCACAATCCTTATCATCATTGGAAGATATTGTCTCATGTGATATCAAGACAGAAAAAGAATTCTCTAAATCATATGACAATAAAGTAAAGAAAGAGAAGAAGAGAACGGTGGAGAAATAGATAGGTAATAGGAAAATGGGAAATAAGGATATTCCATTATGTGATAATTATGGGAAGAAAAACCCTGGTGCTTGCCTAAAAGGAATGGGAGTCTATTACAAGTGTGGTGAAAAAGGCCACCAAGCTCGTGATTGCAAGGGAAAGAAAGTTTCTGTCAATGTTGAATGCTATAATTGTAGAGAAATGGGGCATTATGCAAATGAATTTCCTAATATCCAAGGAAACATACCTCAGAAAAGTGCACATGAGCAAGGCCACGCTTATGTTGTTACTACAGTTGAAGTTGAATAATTATTGTATTTTTGTTTTTGGATTCATGAACTATATTCTGGTTATAAGAATAATGTGATATATATAAGGATTGTACTGCAGTACTTTTTGTTTTCATTAAGGTTTTAATATGACTTATATAACACCTATTGGTTGAGTGGTTTCCCCCCATCCCCAAATTAACCTTTAAACAATCCATTTTGGATCCATGAGAAACTGAAAATGATTTTATTATAAAATAATATTTCTAGCTTTTCCTAAGGTGCCCCTCACCCCTCTTATAAAAGGGAACTCCCCCTTCTCTCTAATTCACACTTTCAAAGCCTATTGGATCTACCAAACCCTACCCGAATATCCTCTAAACTTACCTCACTTCATCTTAGAGGACTTATTTTAGTCAGAAATCCAACTTAATGAGCCCTTTTTATCAAATCAAATGGAAGAACCCGAAGAAGAGGTAATAATTTCACCACCCTCTTTCAAATTCTTTTCTTCTTCCACTTCATCATTCTTTGTTATTTACATTCTAAAATAATAAATCTAGTATCTTCTATATACTGTGATGTTTTTATAAATATGTTATATCCATATTCATTATTCTATCCATCCTTTGAATGACATGTCACCATACATGCGTACGTGCGGCTTACCATCTCGACGTCGTGGTGTAATTGTTATTAAATACATTATTATTTGGATGGGTATAATAATGATGTGTAATTGATTTAAATAATTAATATGACAAGATAATTATTCTGTATATATGATATACCATCCAATTATATATTATTTTAATATCAAAAGAATGATATTGTCGCTTGTGCGTACGTACGGATTATCATCTCCACGAATGCGTTGAGATTCATTCCCCATCGTATCCATTCAAAACTAATTTTCATTAGATAATTAAAAATAATATTTAAAGGCTTGATATCATTCTGGATTGAAATAAGATACATCCCATCCATAACAAATATGACTCACATAATAAATAATATAAATAAAAATGAATTTGTTAACACCCAAAACAATTATCGTACTAAGATATTATTGTCAAAGAAATGTTACAAGATCATATATGATATCATATTAATGTGTATGATTCTTTTATAATTTAATAAAAAATATTTTAACATTATATAGTAGTTTAACCAACCCTTGTCCAAGTAAAAGTACAAGGTAAGGGTTAATTCTACAATCTGTTCATTATCCGAGGTTGTTTATACGTAATTATCTACTAGGAACTCTTTATCATCCACATCCATGTTTCATAAAAATGTATTTCAAAACATTATTACTATTTTATAGACTATGGTTTAATGTCAATTATACTCTTTTTTGACTTTTTATAAGAATTTCATAAAGGAGTATTTCCGTCATTTTCCAAACAAGGTCCTTTTAAAACGTTTCGACAAAATTAAGGTAAGAATGTTTTTTAAAAATTATACTACAGGTGCCACTATTTTCCACTGTTATAAAATCGTAAAAGCTTCTCTTACAAGATTATAAGAATATTTTCGAACTAAATGTTTTATTTTATAATTATGTGACCTTTAAATAATTTCAAAAAAGAGATATTTCTCTCAAATAGTTTTGACTTCATCTATGTCAACATCCTTTGATGGATTTTAAGCTTAATTGAGGTTGATTTATTATGATATAAAACATCCATATTGCATTGAAGGTTTTTTTGATATGTTTGACTATGGATGTGTTATTTTTATACCATTCATGGTTTATGGATAATGTATTTACATTTTTTATGCTAGTTTTAATACAAATGTTTATGTTATGTTTAAACCTGTTCATATGAGGAATGCATTGGACTTAGTAAGTGATGGGTGGAGCCCGCTATAGCTTCTCGATGCATCAGTAGGACTCATAAGACAAACTAGAGTCTTAGAATAAGTCCATGACTAAATCATATTTGTATTCTTGGAACAAGGCCTTCACTATGTGGTAATGATAGTCTTGCATTATGCATTTTGTCATTATGAAAGTGGTTATTGATATTGTTTGTAATTATTCGACTAGTAGAATATCCATGTGAATAAGTAAATGGAATTTTTTCATTTTATTTTTTCCATGTTATGATGATGTTCAAGTTTAAAAGGATTCTATTTTAGTTATACAATGCCTTAAATTTTTATGCTTACTTATGAAAGTTTCTGCTATATTGTTATCCTTACTGAGCATCTGAGCTCACCCCTTTCAATGTTTTATTTTTCCTAGGATGTGAAGAAGTATTTTATGAGTGAATTTCAGGGATAGTCTAATGGGATATGAGTGTGGACTATGGAGACTATGTTTTTGTAGTTTTTCTCATTATCATTTATTGTAAGAATTATGAATGTATCTAGTGTTTCTAAGGCTACTAAAAAAATCGGTATTTCAAGACATGATCTTTTGTGATCATGCCAATGTTATGTAATAATGAACCGACTCTGGGTAACTGAGGGCAGGGCGTTACATAATTGATATCAAGAAAAATGAATCCGAAATTTTGTTCATAGGGTTGTGCATTTAAATTTTAGTGATATATACAACTCTATAAATATGAATACTATTAAAATGTTGTCAACAAAGAAGAACAATTATAAGAGAAATATACTCTAATAATGTACCTCATGTATAAATTAAAAACCAAGGATCCCAAATATTCATGTATGATATTTTAATTTACATTATCATGACCTATCATGTCAGTAATAGCCGCTGATTCATTTTCCAATTAAATTTAATGTATCCTTATTTTGATATTTAAATGTTTTATATTTATAAACATGTAATTTTAAAAAATTGTGGTAGTTGAATTAAAGTGTAAAATATACTCTCATAATATACTTTTGGTATATTATTTGATTATATACATTGTCTAGAATTGAAAATTTATATCACCTTTTTTCTCATTTCATAAAAAATCACCTCATTCATAACATTTTTGATTAATGGTTTAATAAATTTTATATAAAACAATGTCATAAGGACATACTCATTATCATTATGTATATTTTTAAGAATAATTTTACAATATTTAAAATTTATAATAATATGGTTCACTATGTGCACATTAAGGGAGTCAAGTGGAATAGGTGGTTAGATGCCCATAGCATGATCTACATGAATCTATAATATTAGGTGATGTTTTGGATGTTTTTTATTTTTTAAAATATGTCCTTGTAAATTATAAATCGTACCTACCATAATAAAGTTACGAGTGGGAGATGATATATATAAATCACAATCAATTTTACCTTATAGAATTTTATTACAAAATTGGTATTGTTAGTTTTTATAAAACAATTTGTAGAAAATATTATAAAAATAGATTTCCTCAAGTATGAAAAGTCCATGAGGGGAATACATATCCTCAATTATGGGGAGTTGTGGATTTTAGGTTTTTGTTTTTACTATGTTTTTTCTACTCATTGACAATATTTAAGAAACTGTTCTATCACACCATCCTAAAAGTTAAATATTTTATTTAGAGCATTTATTTATGCATAAATTGTTTTCATTCTCTCATAGAAACCCCATGTGACTTTACATTATCCATATATTCTTCTAGGGACAATCTAAATAATAATCCTACAAAACATATGTATTTTTTTAACACTTTTGAGAAACTAATTGTAGTTGTTCATCATGTACAATAGATGATTATTATTGTGTATAAACCATAATAATAAAAATTTATAATTATTAGTCATTGTTATGAAATACTATTTTAAAGAAGAATTTTTTTTATTTCATACTTACACATGATTACCAAACGTTTTACATGTTTCATATATTATTTTTCCCTTTATAATAACATGAGACTACTTACATGGCACATGAAATAGGATATAAGTGGCTTGAGTTTTTTATTCATAAATTTGTATATAAATAAAGGAATATAATTTAGTTTTTGTGTTATATAATATAAATGGTTTACTGTAGCTTTAATGTATATACAATTTTTTTGAAGTGATGTATACCACATCCTAGTTTTATAGATAGGAAATATTATTTTTTAGGAATGTAAAATTTATCATGGTTGTGAAAAAATCTATTAAAATCTGATGATGAATAAATATATTGTATATTAATAACCATAGATATCTCTGGAGAGTGGTTAAACGATTTGGTTGTCACTATTTAAAAAAAGGGGTTTGGATAATTAGAAATTGGGGATATTTGGAAATAATTTTTAGTAGACTGAATTTATAAAATGTACATAGATTGATTATTCTATGATTGTATTACCTACTTTATTACTATCATAGACTCAAAAAAATTACACTATTCTTATAGATGACCAAAAAAAGAAAGAATCTATTATTTCTTAGCACCCCAACCTAGATATAATGAAATGGTGTGGTTGGATCAATGGTAATCAACACTACACCACCTTCCTTCCTATGTATGTGGAAATATCTATAGTGAATTTGAAATTTAATTATACAATAATATCTTAAGAAAATTAGAATCTGGTTATGTCACTCTAATGTAATTCCATGATAATTCATAGAATCCTATACGTGTGTCATAAATCACAAGGTTCTCACCCCTCAACATAGCCTATTCTATCATATATATGCCAAAATAAGTGGAGGAAAAATATATTCATCAACCAAGGTAGTAAAAAATGAACATTAATAATAATTCAAACATAATATAAATCCAAAAAATAATCTTCTGCAAGATACAGAATTGAATAAATAGAAGATAGTTTTTACTCAATAGTGTATAAGCTCTAATAATTACATACGAGTTCTCCTCCCCTTCCCAATCACATTAGTTTTTTCATGACCATTTGAGAGATAATATATATGGGAAACCAAGAGAAAAATAAGAAACATGGTTTAAATAAAAAAAATATTTGAAATCAATAATATCCCCCTACAATATCCATCAACAACAAACAAACTCCACTACCTTATATCACCTTACATTCACATTTTACATTCATCTTTTCATCCTTTATTATTGATCAATCAAAACAAAAGATTAATTCATGTTTAAATTTAAGTATATTCCATTAGATTTAATTTCATCCAAAAAATATAAATATTTTAATTATTCATTCCCTTTCTTATTCAATATTGGAGCATAAGGACTTCATTCTTTTATGTAAACAAATATATATCACCAATATCCCTTATTTATTATTAAATCGACATGGAAAATGATAGTGTTATACATATTTTAATATATAAAAAATTTGAGATTCATGCCACAACACAAAATAAATCACCATGGTTAGACTCAGACTTTAATTGCATAATACTCATTTTTTCTAATTTCAGCCAAAGATAATACCATTTTTATAAACTCTAGAATAATTTCAGTATAATTTTTTAATGTCTATTAAAATTTGTAAAATATATGAGCAATTCTACCACCAACATCATAATATATTATTTATCAATTTTGCGCCAAATACTTGGTATTTCAGATCACTTTACCTCTCAAATAATAGATTACCTTTGTGAAAATATGTTACATATTAGTGAATATTGAGAATACTTTATTATTAAGATCCATACATCACTAATTATTCCCCTTCCTCCATGGAAAATATATTAAAAAATGCTCAAAAATGTTAATTATTGTCTCTTTTATTCAATCAGAAAAGGAAAATATATTATGTTTCATCCGAATATGTTATTTATTTGTTGTAGTACTGGTAATTTTTCATTTTTTTCACTAAACTCAATATATGTTATATATGAGACATAATAAGTTTCAAAATACAAAACATATCCTATTTTCCTTGATACTTCACAGTATCTTACATAAGGGATGACTAATCAAATTTTTTCCTCCCACAATTGATTAAATATTCCTCTTCATTTCCACAACCAAAACATATTCAGTAATTTCTTTCCTTCAAAAAAATGAGTCAAAGTAAAATCAATATCTTGAATTCCTCTTATTATAAATTTTTAATTAATCATTGTAATTCACATTTTTTTTGAATAATATTGACATAATTGATTGGAATAACGCATTAAATTTAGATGAAATTGAAACATAATTAGTTAGTAAGTGAAATGGAATAAAATCATTTTAACATCAAAAATATAAAATGAATTTTTTTCATATATCAATTTCTTCCATGGTAAACCCTTAGACTCCCAAACAAGTGAACATAAAAATTTTCATTAGGAAAAAATTAAAACACAAGATAATGTGGAATCCCTTTTTTAATATCAATGTCACTAAAAACATCATTAAGATGGAATTTTATTAATTTAATTTCCACCATGAATAAACTTCATTCATATTCAACTTATTTCTCCTCATATACCCAATAATACTTACATTTCTAAAAATATTTCACTAAATACTCAAGTATGAATTTAATGTAATGTTTTTATAATTCAAATATAATGTATGAGTTTCCATATACATGATGAAATTATAAATATCAACACATGTATTCAAATATACATTCTTTTTAGGGATGTTCGAATGATTTGGATTAGTTGGTTCTGATGAGATAAAATCTAAGACATAATATTAAAATTTCCACTATTTAGAATTAAGGTACTAGATTTCTAGTTTCCCAAAAATTTGGATTCCTCACTCACTCTACCCTATAATGATCCAAATCCATCCACTTTTAAATTTAAAAGTCAACTAACACATTTAATAATTAAACAGTAGTAAACATTTCATTACACTTTTTCCATTATAGTTGTTTTTCATTTTTAGGTCTACATATATTTTTGTTTTAATTAAAGATAGGAATATCAGATTTTCATAAAATTATGTGATGTTCCGTTCAATTGTTTGAACGATATTATAATTATATTCCCTTTCACATTGATATTTTATAGATCATTTCAAGAAAAAATCCATTAACTTCCCAAAATGCCTATAGAATAAAACATTGAAAACAAATTTTAGTTCTCATACAACCTCAATTATGATCATCCTACTACCTCCACAAGCATATTAATTTAATTATTATGTGGCATTAAATTCTAGTTCATGGTTAGAATGGTATTTCACCTTTTAATATCGATACCAAACAATGTAATTCATTGTTTCTTAGGATATAAGGGTAATAGTTTTTGGTAGGGGGAAATGTTGTCTCGTTGTAAAAATGGATTTTTAACAAAAATAATTCCTCAATCACTTACAACACAAGGTCCTTAATGGTAAAATGTTTTAATTATGTTATGAGAATTTTCTTTTAATTAAATCATGGATTTGTTCTCTCAATAAATAATACTATTCCTAATAAGTGTAAATTTTTTAGAGGGACCATATGTATGTGACGTTAACTTAGTGTATTATGAAATAAAATATTATTAAAAATCAGTGTTAATTTGTTGAATTTCTCAAAATATTAGTTGAAAATAGATCTCATTTCATGATTCATATAAGTTATGTTCATGGGGGAAATAAGTTTCTCATCATTTTTATTGTTTCTAAATTTGAAAAGGTATTCAATTTGTTCTCAACTAGTTTCAAAAACCCACCAAAAATGCAAAGTGAAAACACAAAATTTAAAAAAAAAATAGAAAAGAATATTTATTGTAAACTATGGTTTCCCTCATACACAAATGATGAAATTTAACCAACTAATTATAATAGGTATATCAGTTTGAAACCTATTTAATCTGGTCATATAAATCTGTAAATTTTTAATATAAGGTATGAACTATCATAATTTTTGATAGAGAAGTTGGAGGAGTGTTGTATCTTATATAAGTGTTAATAAAATAATCAAATTGTACTTCTTATGACAATACCCATGGATAGTGAATGGGTTCTTTTATGATCCCTTAATCATAAAAAAAATGGAGTTTACGTTAGTAAATATATATGGACCTTCACAAATGGAATTTAGTTTACCTAACATGAGTTTTAGTATGTAGTTATAAATAAATATATCTTTATGATGATGAAACTATTTTTAATCTATTTATCATGTCTACCTTTTTTGTTTTTTTATATCATATAATTCAAAAAAAATAATAACTTTTTATTTATTTTATCTCTTGATGTTGTACTCTACATTCATTCCTAGTTATTACTAGATCCATATTTATTTTCTCTACCACAAAGAAGGATTTATTATATAGTTATTTATTAAGAGAATAACTCATCCCATAGATTGACAGATATGGGATCTTTCTAATGAGAGTCTTATATGATATTTTATAATCCTAAAAGGAATCTTTTAACTATTGTATTTAGTCCTTACTTTTGGGATTCATAGTATTCTAAACTATTTTTTGGTTTCCATATTTGAAACTTCTTCTTGTACGTTATTATGTGTGTGGAACGGTTTTGATGTATTATGATATACTCTATACTTTCTCATTAAAGACTCAGGATCTTGTTAAAAAATATTATGTTGGTCACAAATGATTTCTCTTATATATCCATATATTCAAAAAATATTATTCTACAAAAAATATATAACAATATTATTATCAATATTTTAATCGGTTTTTGCTTCCATAAATTTTTAATTATATTCAATTTCCAATAGGATGTGATAGATTTAATAGAAAATTTGAAAGTGTCTCAAGTAGTCTATTTCGAAAAATTCAATGTTTTCAAAAAATCATATAGGTGTTTAATAGAATATCCGGTGTTTTGGATATTTGTATAGTCAATTTATACAACCAAAATCATTTATAATATTTATTGGGAATTTTAAAAATATTCATGCACTATATAGAAAATTCTAAAATTTTCTTATTGAGCATTCTGGTTTAAATGTGCACCTATAAGTTAGAGTGTGAAAATATTCTGGGATATAATGCATCTCACACTTATGAATTGATATTATAATAAATTTATAATTATATATGTTATACTAATTGGGGTATTTTCAAATATAAATCCTTTATTTAAATTTGACTTTTATAATTATTTTTGTGTTCAATTGTGATGGGAAATGAGAAATAACTAACAATTTTACCAATTATTCATACCAATGTACCTACCCTTCAACCAAATGTTGTACTCTTCTATGGTGATTTCATTGAATTGATTTTAAAAGTCATATAAATATTGTGATGAACTATGAATTTCAATATAGTTAAATTTCCAAAGGAGTTCAAATTTGGATCCCAGATCAACTTTTTTTATGATAATCAGGATTTGATTTGTGTATATAAACATTGGAACATATATAATTATTGTTTCTATATAAGGATCAATCTATGGGTGGTGAATTGATTACTCCATTGTGAGTTGGATAATGGATAGGTTGAATCAATTTAAATTTCATCTATATGGTGAATTTGATGTTGCGAATGCTATATTTCATTCCATGGAATTATTGAATATAAAACGTAAAAGGTTGAAGTCTTCAAGGTTGTATTTATGTATTATTGTGTCATGTTGTGATGATAGGTAACCATTCAATGAAGGAGGTTCAAGGTTTATACCATCTTTCTATGGTGGTCACAACATTCCCTGTCAATTATTATGGAATATCTAGATGATGGGGTATATAATGTTGTGACACCCTTGGTTGCATCACAAAAATTATTGGTGAGTTTTTTAATTTGGTAAAGAACTATATTTTTTGGGATGATACTGCCAATATTTTAGTTCAAAAGGTATAAACTATAGTGTTAAATTGGAAAATGTTCTCACCCTCTCTTCCCCAATTCAATCACTATTATACATTGGTGCATTCTTGGTGACACCATAGAAATAATGATTAAGTTCCTCCTACATAAACTCTTTTTTTGTAAAAAAAATTATATAAACCTGTTTTTTTGCAATTTTTGGAATGGGATTACCACCAATTCCAATTGTGTGTAGTGAGATTATATTAGGATTATGGGGTGTTTACTTTTATTTCATATAGGAGATCCTAGAATGTTTATCACATGTTGTTATTTGATAATTGTGTATGAGGAGAATGTATAATCTGTTTTGAAATATTATTTAAATTAATTCCTTTGAATAGATAATTATAAATGTTCATAAATAATTATTCTTATTTCTTTCCTTAAGATATTTTCTTTGGATCATGGATGGTATTGATTGAGACTCGACGGATCTTAGTCAATGGTTAAATCTAGTATCAGGGTTGGTGACCCCTATCAATAAATTTTATTGGTTATTTTTTATTAGGTGTAAAATATTTTATTATTTCATGGGGTTGGTTATTAGGAATAGATCGGGAGGGTTCCCTATGTAGAAGATATAATATGGCTTTAGACCTCCAATCCTTGTAATAAGGTTTCATAAACACTTGGGAAATCTCAGATCACCCAATGACTATGTCATAGAGTGGATAATGTGTTAGTTTAAAAGACAATACACCTTTGGTAGGTCTCCATGTATGAGTGGTGAAATAAAATATTCTAGGTTATATTCTATGGTTAGTGGGAAAGAATTTTGGTCTACGGAATAACTATTGATAGGTGATAGGGACAAACTCCTTTATTTTGATGAGTAGCTACCTCATAATGTCAAAGGATAGTGTTATCCTTTTTAATGAGAAGGACGAGTCATCTAAGACTTGGATTTTTTTTGAAAAGTGAGATTTTATACATGTGGTGATTATAGAGATCCCCCTTTTTGAGATATGATATGAGATCCAGATATAAATTGTGGGAGCTTCTTAAGGACTTTTAATTGGGATTTAATGGGGGTGTTATATGTGAATCAATCAATTCTCACTGATTCATTGGCCTAAAAGAAACTACAAGCCCTGATGTCCTCGAAGGGTGATGTACATTACATGGTATCTATGAGAAAGGGCCGGTATGGGTGAGAAGAACCCTAGTGGATTCCCTGATGTGTGATATTAGATATGATTTGAATTTCGGGGAATGGTACTGAGTGAAAGGTGTTTTAGTGACATGTTGTGATCTTATGATTTGGAATAATTTTCCTTCTTATGTTGAATGTAATTTTGATTAGTAATGAATTCCAGTGTGGTTTATGTGGATCCTATGGCCTTTCCCATCCATGACTGAGATAACATTAGATAAATTCAATGAGTGAGATGGATTCCGAATTATATATAAATTTTACAGCATCGTTTAGTGATAATACGTCGATTAAGACAAGTTACCTTTACCTTGGGAATGAAGGTGTTGTTATGGATATTTCAATGAGTGAGAGGGTAGTGTTCAAGAATGAAATGTGATAAAGAGACCTACCTTGAGTGAGGAGTAATTTTTTAGACTACCATGAATGTTATGGGTTCCCTATTATGATGTGACATAAAATTGTATAATAGACATTACCTCGAGTTATAATGTTGTGGTAAGGATAATCAATAGTATTTAATGAGAATAATGGTTTTGTTGAGGTATTTATTATGGATGACCTTCCATGAGTGATAAGGGGTGGTATGAGTGTATGATTTTGGACATTCATGAGTGAGGAGGACTGTGAAGATCTTAAAGATAGGACTAATAACTATCGTGTGGGGTACCTATCCTTGCGTGGAAGATTCTATGCCTTGAACCTTTTGGTATGGAATGGGGACATGGATAAAACCATACCCTATGTATTTGGGTATGAGTCATATTTTTTCGCTTGTGGAGACATGATTATAGAATGGAATTGAAGTAGGTATGGCTGGGCATTATGGTGGCCTGGTTTTCACATCATGACTCGATAATTTTTTTTCATTTCTTAATGAATACATATGAATATGATGATGTATATTATGTATTATTAGTGAGAAAATGTTGAGTTATATGATTACACTCTACACAAGTACCCCAGTACACATATATACTTTATGGATTCTATTTAGGTCATGAAATAGTATATAAGGTCGATTAGACTAGAGAATATTATGGGTATATAGAGACAAGGTTTGTAGAGATGTGTGAGGATGTAATTAGTTCTATTTATTATTATGGATTATTTTACTGTTATAGTTATCCTAATTAGTGATTGGTTGGATCTTTATCTTTTATGACTGTATACTTCCCTATAAATTTTTTTATATCATTGCATTTTATTGATTATGAAAACACTAATTCTTAAATCAATTAAACATGATTATTTTTTATCATGTGTTTAGATATGATTTTACGGAATAGTTTCTCCATTATATAATATAGGTCATCATCATTTGTAGAAAACTGCTAAATAAAGAGGATGCATTCTTGAAGCCATGTAGTGTCATTGATCTTGAAACTTATGATTGGCCTCATGTTTTGGAATTAGAGATAGATATTTTTGTGTTTTTTTGGATTAAATTTTTTTTATGAACTTGTTAAAACATGTGATTCACCTCAATATAGTGCATCATGAAAACCTCTACTGGTTATAATTCATGGTTACCAAGGTGACATGAATGTGGTTTTTTAGTTTTTATTATTACTATTTCTGATATATATTCAATTGTGATATGAGTAGTTGATACCCTTAACATTAATTTAGATATCATATAATATATTAAATGGGAATTTTACTTACATTATGTTTTTCAATTAGGATTAACATGACATATTTATGTATTTTTATGATGGAGTTTTACTAATAGCTGGTTAAATTGTTCAAACATCCAATAAAAACTTATATTGTGTTTTCCTATAAAACTTGTTGGTTTTTATTACACCCTTATGGTCACAATATTTATATTTTTTCCTATTTTATCACACCTAGATTGCAATTTATTTTTTCTTCAAGAACGGTCTAAATTTGAGTTTTTGGAGGCCTTTTTGGAAGTCTACATTTTTCTCGCATGGTTTGTCAAACAATGCGGTGATTGTGTTGGTGGGCCTGTCTATTGGATAAAATGTTCTCCACAAATTCTATGTGGTATTTCATGATATGAAAAAATCCCCAAAGACTGTGTGGGGTATATGTTGTTTATGGGTTGATACACAATGTTTTTTCAAACTGTGTGGCCTCTTACTAGAAATCATACAAGAGATGACAGACATCGATAGCGGAAAATGCATTAATGTCACACATTTTTTCAAATCATATAGCCATGCCATGCATGTGCACTATCTATATGAATTGGGGTGTACACAGTTTGGAAAACCATGTGTCCAAACCATGTGGCATTCCTAGGTTCTAAAATTTTGGAATATCCCAAAATTCTTATGTCTATTTTAAGGGTTTTCACCCCTATTTTAAGATTTTGTGTTGTATGACCATAGTAGATATTTAGAGGAGGTACCTCTTCTTATTTACATGGATTATTGGCCTCACAAAAGAAATCTGGATGCATTTTCAGGTAAAAATTTCTCCATTTCTCTTTCTTTTCTTATTACCTATCTTCACTTATGGGATTGGATTCTACAATGTACCCTCAACATCATGTGATCCTATTTTAGTGTTTGGAATTGATTAATTGATTCGTATTCTAGTGTATAGGGTCATTAATCATAGTTTCTAGTCTTTTGGGTGTGTTATACAATGAAAAAGACATGTTGGAAGACATTTAGTGTTTTATACTTATTCTGTGAGGTAGGCGTTACTAATAAATTGTTTTCTTTTAAAAAATATAATTTATACTTATAAATTACATTTTTATATAACTATAAATATACGTGTTTTCATTATGTTGTTTTAAAACTATATAAATGTTTAATTAGATTTTCAGTAATGGGTTTTCATATTAATTCCATGTTTTCTGTTTCATAATGGAATGTTTAATTGTGGTACACTTTTATAATACCCTTTTTGGGATTTTTAAAATGGAATTGAAGTTTAGTGAAGGGGTTTTTCCAATCTTTGGTTCTAGAAGAGAAAAACAATATTTTTAAGGATATTTATTTTTAAAGTAGGGTGTTGAACTCAAGAACATTTGGAAATGAATTCATTCAAATAATTCAAATAGTGATTTGAAATGTGTTTTTTATTTACCCCATGTGAAAATTCCATGATGTATCCTTTAAAATTGTTTGATTTAAAGAAGGTAGACGTTGGCCTCATTTTGGATGTTAGTGAGGAAGACCCTTGAGAAAGGGTATAATTGATTTGTAATTACCAAAATGGGTGTTTCCTTTGCACCTCTTAAAAATATTTAGGTGGATTTTAATGTTGACTTTGATAGAAATAATTTCCTTGGACATATTTTGGACTTTAATATAAGTTTTCTCTTATGTACGGGTGACTTTGAAATAATTTATTTTTCTGGTGAGTTTCACCATTTTCCAATTGATTATTTGATGTTTTTTAATAAATATGAGATGTACATGGTAATATGAGCCATGATTTGGTGTTAACTGTTTGTTTGGAATATTTTTTAAATGTTGGGTTTCAGAGACACAACTTGATATACCATTGATTGTGTAACCCTTGTGTGGATTTGTGATCATTTTCAGACTCGTGTTTCTCCCATTGTGTGGTAATTTGATATTTTTTATTTTTGTGCACTATATAGATGGGTTCTTTACATAATAATTTGTTTTGGGTGATGGTAGACTTTTTATGACATGTGTGATAGATCATACTTGTTTAAAAAATCCCACACATCTTATGAATTATCATGGTAGACCATGGAAAATGTGGTAGGTGGATGAGGTGGTTGAATCCCTAATCAAGGTTGGTGATTAGGAGTGTTTCCCCTAGTATGGAGAGATCCCACTATGAGAATGTTCCCCTTTGTGAAGGACTATGCTCAGGGGATGTTGGGAACCAAGAGCACCCTAGTGTGGACTATACAATCATGGTACGACTTTGAGATCCTAGGGAGGGACGTGTTAGCCACAACATATTTATAGTTATATAATGTGAAATAATAAAGCATAGGGCCATTCCTAGTAATTCTAGTTCATGTTTAGAACATGTTGTTTAGTACCATGACACTAGGATCCTTTGGATCATTTTAGGGGACTTCCCATTTTCATATATTATATCCATGTTTCCTTGATTATTATTTTGAATTCTTTATAGTATTGGTTATATTTCATTTTTATATGCCTCATGATATATGTTTGATCACTAATTGTGATTCACTACCCAAAAAGGTGTTTTGTTGTTTAATTTTGAAATGAGTTTTCAATGAAGTTATTGTAATTCAATTTTTAGTGTTAAAGGATATTATGTGTGAGAGATTTGGAGTTGATATGATAATAATGGATGATTTAAATAATTCCACGGTCTGTGAGATGTTTTAAGGAAACTATTTTCATTCACTTAAAACAGGATTTAGCTTTTTTGAGAAATGTTAACAGTGGGTGTGGTTATGAAATGATATTATAAAATTGATTTTATTTTAAAACATGTGTGATCAGTTTTGTAGAGAACAGAAAATTTATTTGAAGTGTTTTATGGAATTTGATTTATTTAAATAAATTATAATGTTATGTAAATATTAATTTTTATCATAAATATAAAACTATAATTGATGAATTTTTTTATAAATCAAAATTCATTGTTTCGAAGGTCGTTGTGACAATATTTTATTTTTAGCTTATGCCTATATCTTTTAGGTTACATTTTCCTATTTGGATCCATCTTGATCTTCATAGACAACATGAGGTGAGTAGGGTGGTGGTGAGAAACTGGAGGTGTCTTGGAGTTAGTTCATTCTCATCTTGTTTTGGATTGTCTTTAGTTGTATTATTTTTATTATTTTTTTCCTTCATTGTCCTACATACCGTTATTTCTTTGTTTGTAGATTTTGATTTAGTATATGTGAATGGGTTAAATCATGGTAGTTGGTTGGGAACTATTTTCCTGAATTTTATATATTTATTCTACCATTTTATCTTTGAATTTGGTAAAACCACTCCCTAATGAGTTCCAATGATTCCCAGGTGCATGTCATAAGAATTTTAGGATCAAGATCTCCCTTTGGACAATATGGCAGACTCTGTCAGGTGTTGGTTCAGATTGAATCCTAGGATAGTTCAATTCAAAATGGTATTAGAGATTTGGATTTATTTTAGTAGGGGAATGAGATTCTTGAGTAGCCCTTGTTATTTTGGGATGTCATTGTATTGTGGGATTAAGGTTGTTAGATCATTAATGTTAAGGGTTATATGAGTCTTGGAAGCTCTTTCTTGTTCATAGACTCATGTTTCCAGCGAATGTTGTTTCTCAAATCATAGATTTGATTTTTGGGGTCTTTCAAATGTATTTTTTTGTGATTGTTATTTTGATTCACTTTGAGATGGAACGTGATATTGCATGTCTCTTTTGGTTTTAGGTTGGAATGGAGTAGAACTTGATCTACATGGTTAGTGTGCATGGATTTTGAAAACACAGATTACCAATGTAGTTAAGTCTTCCTCTTTTATTGAATTTGTTACATGATTGAAACATGGTGACCCATGCATGTGGCCAATGTGTGCATGATATTGTTTTATCCAACATTTTTCTATGAAGGAATCCTATTATTTCTCGATTTATCACAATGTTAATTCCACAAGTTCGAGGTATATTGAGGAGTTCTTTTCCCATTTTGGATGTCATTTATTTAATCCTCGCTTGATTATTTTGTAGTTCATTTGTGTACTTTGTTTTTGGGAAATTATTTTAGAAAATGGTTATTATCAAAACTGTGTTTGTTTTATTTATAGTATTGGTGAATTCCATTGTTTTTGTGAACTGTTTTCAACAAACAATTTTTAAACCTTGGAATTAGTTTTTGAAAAGGGAATTTGGTTTGATGATAATAGTTGGGTGCTCGGTTTTAAAAATGAAAAGGGAGTTTGGGAGGAATTTCAAATAGTTTTCCTTCATTCAGATGTGTGTGTTCTTCCAAGGGTGTTTGATTTTTAAAAGGATATGTTGTCTTGGTTTATAAATACACCTTATTGGTTGGGGATTTAAAAATTTCGTGGTTTAAATGGTCCTTTCAAAAAAATCTTTTGGTATGTTTGTTTATTCCTCATATGAGGAATTTTTTTTATTAATTAAATGAGAAAGAATAATTTGATTTGTGTTTTGAGGAATGGATTGGAAATTTCATTGTCTTGTGCTATTTATATTTTCCTCCCTGAATCCTTGAATGTTTTTCTTTAGTTATAGAGTGTACATAGTCTTTAAGTGGAGTAGTGTATGAATAAACATACATGTGTGACCTTTTTAGGGATCTTTATGGGTTTTGAGAGTGTTATTATTTGTTGAAGTTGATTTTTATGGGTTTATTTAGTTTTTTGGGACCATTCTTCTGACAGTTGTGGTATTAGTTTAAAAAATTCCTCTGTTGTTCTTGGTTAATGATAATTTTTTCCATTCCATGGGAGGTTTCCTGTAGATGGTTCCACATTGATATTTCTTTATGTATGGGTTGAAAATTGATTTTGATGTGTCTTTTTTGATGAATAATTTTTACCTTATATACTTCTATCATTGGTGTTTTTTTTGGTTGGGAATATCATCTTGTTTAGCCTTGTTATTTGGGAGCATCATTCTTGAGGATATTTGTCATCCCTATTCTTGAGTAGATCTATAGAGGTTATCAATGTTTTTACGTGAGAGAAGAATTTTGTTTATGATGGGGTAAATATGGTTCATTATTTAACCATGTGATTTTTGAATGTGAGCTAGTTTATGTCTGTGGTCCTTTTTGTGATACATAGTGTCAGGGTGATCCGGTGTTTATCCCTGGGTTATCCATGTGTGTCATGACCGAAGGTGAGTTCTCTTGTTGTTCTTCTATGTCTCTTGTAATTTTCTTTCTCCCATTGTGTTTGGAATTTATTTAGTAGAGGAAATGTTCCTATTATGTATTTCTGTTGTTTGAGGATGTGTTCTCAGTAATGGTTCTTTTATACTACCATTTTAAAGAAACTCAATATAGTGGGAAAACAATGTTATGTATACCTCACATTGGGGGGATTCATTTTTGAGGAACCTTTTTTTGGTTATTTTCTAAGATTTTTTCTTATCTCATCGTTGTATTGTTTTATTGTTTTGAGGATCTTGATTTTTGGCCTTGAAATTAAGGTGTGTTTAATGTTTTTTTGGTTAGACCCTCCTTATATTAGACATTTTCTTTTTTTTACATTCATTTTGGTTGAGAGATTTTGCGTCCATAAAGTGGTATGATTGAGAGTTTGTGACATCCTCTATTCTATGGTGTTTTTATTTTTGTTTTATTTTATCATTCCTTGAGTTTTGTTGAGTTTTAGTTCAAGGCATACTGAAATATTAATTCTTGGATGCCTTTTTGGCATTGCATTGTTAACAAACATATATTGTCAAACCATATGGTTCCTATTTGTATGGTCATGTCCATTTTACATAGTCATTTTCATGTATTACATATATTATTTAGAACTATTCAGAGTTCCCAAGAGACTATTAGGGGTCATCGGTTTTTTTGGGGTGACATGCATGGGTTGTCCAACCCATGAGACCTCTTTGGGGAAACCATGTTTGGACTGTCTAGCCTAGAGAGTGGAAAACACTGAGATGTTGTAGGATATGTAAAACCATACAGTCAAACCATTCTAAGGAACTATCTCTTTTTAGTGGTATGTGTTTGATTTTTTCACAATTTGGAAAATAGTGTGGCCAAACAATGTGACATACCGATGTGTTTAAAAATTTGGAATTTCCCAAAACTCCAATGTTGATTTTTAATGTGCTTCGACCGAAAATTTCCCATTTATATATGTTTGCCACCATAGATCCTTGGATGAGCTACCACCTCTTCCTACCTTGTATTATTGTCTTTTATTTAGTAATTTACATGAAAATTTGAGGTAAATCACACTCCATTTATCTTTTCATCCATCTTCTCTCTCCTCTATTTAGGTATTGGCTACCCCCATGAATCCTAGGTGTCATGTAATTTGATATTAAGGTTCTGAGGGGATTTATTGATATAGAGTTTTGTGTCAAGTGGATGTTGTCTCCATTTCTATTCTTTTAGGTTTGGTCTCTATTGCTGGTGACATGTTTATGGATATTTTTGCTTGGTTATTGCTATGTTTTTGTAGATATTACTAAGATGTTGTTTCCTTTTAAAATTTTAATATTCTTGAGAATTTTAAATTCCAGTTTTATTCATGTATAAATAAATGTGTCATACTTGTGTTGTTTTGAAACCATTTCAGTGTATTTTAAACCTGGCATAGATTCTTTTTCTAGAGATATCAGGTTTTTATGTTTTGAAATGGAATATTTAATTATGCTAAAATTTTATAAAAAATATCATGAGATTTTCTAAATGGTTTTCATGTTTAATCATGGGATTTTAGTGGGATTTTCTTTTAAAGGATTTAAAATAATATTTAAAATTGAATTAGGTTTTAATGTGACGTGTTGTCTCGATTATCATTCTGAAACGAGTTCATTAGTGTATTTCACATAGTGATTTGAAATGTGTGTATGAATTACCGATTTTCTAAATTCCTTGATAGATCCATAAAAATGGTAGGTTAAAAGGAGGGAGTTCATTGGACTAGTTTTGGATGTTAAATAGTAATAACATTGTTAAAGGGTTTATTTGAGTCATTTTAAATGAAATTGGTTGTTTTTATGGGCGTCTAATTTTTTTTAAAGTGGTGTTCATTAAACATTAGCATGAAAATAATAAATTTTTTCATGTTTTTGTCTTTAAAAGAATATTTACTTGCTGTAAGGGTGACTTATATTTGTTTCAAATTTTTGGGTGATCTTCATAATCTCCCAAACGATGCATGGATGTGTTTTAATCATTATTAAAAATTATTGGAAATATGAGATATGCTTTAGTTTTAAAGATTCATTTGGAACCTTGGGATTTTAAATGGTAGTTTTTTCAAACACTCCTTGATTTTGCCTTTATTATGTACCACTTGTATGGATTTATGATCACAGTGTGATGCTTGTTTCTCCCCTTGTATTGGAATGTTCTTGTTATGTATTGTGTAAAATTTATAGATGGGATATTCCATTATTTAGTGTTATGGGAGTGGGTAGTTTTGGTTATACCATGAAAGCTACACATTTTTAGCTTGTATTTGGCCTCAATTACTTTGACGTTTCACTGTAGAACTCGGAAAATGGGGTAGGTGGTTGTTGCAGGTGAAGACTTGACCTGTGTCTTGGGTTATAGGTTCCTAGTTGTTCCATTTTTTATTAACATTTTTAATGTTGGGTATGTGGGGTGGTGGAGATAAATTGTAGGCTGTATGGAGTTGGTTCTAAATTGTCTCCAGTTGGTTGGTTTTTAGTTGTTTTTTTGTTAGTGTGTTCCTAATTTTTCAAGACTCCCTATAGTTATATTTTTATGGATGTTAGTTTAGTATATGAAAATGAGTTCGATCGTGGTAGTTAGTTGTGACTTGTTTTTCGTGAATTTTATTTATTAATTCTAGTATTATATATCAGAATTGAGAAAAACTATTCTTAAAGGAGTTACAATGATTACCATGTGATTTTTTTGACCTATGGGGATTAGGAATTACCTTTGAATCATATGGTAGACCAGGTCTAGTTTTGGATCAGATGGCATGTGGGGTCGGTTCATAATAAAATTCAATCATAGATGTCATGTTCTTATAGTTGGAGATGTATTTTTTGACTAGACCTTGTTATTTAGGCAGTTCATGGAATAACGAAGAATAACATTTTTGAATCATGAGAGGTAAGGGAAGGAAGATTCAAGCAAGATTTTTACTGTTATAGTCTTCAATACACATGATAATGTTGGGTCTTGAATCATGGATTCTATATTTTTTTGGTTGTTTCTAATAGATTTTTCTATAATGGATATTTTCTTCCCAATTTATTATTTACATGATATTAGAGGATTCTTTCGGTTTCAGGGTGTAATGGAAGGGAACATGAGATGCATGGTTGAAAGGAATGGATTGGGAAACCATGTGTTTCCCATGTGGTTTATTCTAATTCAATTATAGAGTGTGTGGAATAATTGGCACATGGTCACCTAGCAATGTGGATAATGTGTGTACAAAACTATTTGTTCCACTGTCATCCTATTCTAGACTCCTAATGTCTGTAGATTTCCCCAAAAGTTATTATCACATATTGGAGGTGGATTAAAGACTGTTTTTCTTCCCCTTTGGAAATGTGGGTTTTGTGATCATTTATTGACGCTTGTGTTGTTCTTGTGTGAGTTTGGTTGTGAAGTTATTATAGGAGAGGTTAAAAGATCTAGAGGGTTTTTGATAGTGTTATTATATATTTTAGTTCAATTTTATTGGTTGATTTTCTTTTAGAAAATTTCTTTTAATGGTGGGGATATCATGTTTGGAGCTTCATCTATTATAGTTGGATATTGAGGTTGTTTTCCATTCCTTGGGTGGGTTCATATGGATGGTTTCTTTTGGGGATTTATTGAAATATGGTTTAAGATTTATCTTTTGGTGTAGACTATTTTTTAGGAATGTTCCACTACTTTTCCACCATTGTTGTTGTTTTTTGTTTGGACATGTGTGCCATTTTTATAGCCTCATTTTGGGGTGAGATGTTATTGAGGATTTTTTTTCATTCCCATTCATGAGTTCAGCTATTAAGGTGATTATTGTGAGGGAATGGGAGAGGAAATTGGTGCATGATATAATAAGTTTGATATTTATTTTACTAGGTGTGTTTTGCATACCATCTGGCATCTATTTGTGTCCCTTTTGGTAGATGCACCATGTTTTTCTGATTCGGTGTTTGACCCTAGGTTATCTATATATGTTGTGAACCAAGGTGAATAATCTTATTGATCTTATAAGGCTTATGTGATTTTTATTCCTTTCATTGGATTTTAATGTGTTCATAGATGAGGTCAATAGTGTCTTTTGTTTTTCAATCGTATTAGGATTTGTTCTCAGTCGTTATTCTTTTATGGAAAATTTTATGAAAATTATATATAATGGGGGTACAATGTTAGGTTTCCTGTTATTTTGAGGGAATATGGCATGATTTTATTATTTTTATTCTCCTTGGATAAATTATAATCTATTATGGTTGATTGGTTTGTTCAATTTCATGGAACTTGATTGTTGGCGTTGAGTTAAATCCAAGATGAGTAGTTTTTTGGTTAGGTCATATTAGGACCTCATTTTTTCATTTACCTTTCATTTTTACTGAGTCTTTTTGGGCGAATAAAGTGTCATGGTGGAGATATTTTGACACCCTTTATGTCATAATATTTTTATTTTGTCTTATTTTATCATGCCTTGAGTGGGGTTGATTTTTATTTCTAGGTGAGATGAAATTCTAGTTTTTTCTGGCCTTTTTGGCATTGCATGTTTAGCCAATAAATTTTTTAAAATTGTTTGATGCTAGTGTGGGTTGTCTTATCCATTGTAAAAATCAGGTTTTCACACCTTTTGTACAAAATTTCAATCTATTTGGATCACCTTAGAAGCCGTGTGGGGGTCTTGGGTGTGTATGGAATTAGGTGTACAATTTTTCGAAACAAATCTTCCTCTTAAGGGAAACCGTGTGGTGGATATTTGGTATAGAAATTTGAAAATTCATGGATGGTGGACTATTTTTCAAACCATGAGGCCAAACCATGAAGTTGTATTGTCTCTAGGAATAGGGGTGATTGTGGTTTTCACATAGTTTAGAACATCAGGTGTCCAAACTATGAAACATTCCTATGTAATTAAAAAAATGTTAATTTCCCAAAATTCCCCTTTTTATTTTTAAGTTTTATCGCCACTATTTTCCCCTTTTTCATCATTCAACCCCCAAGGTCCTTAGAGTATCTCCCACATCATCATTCTATGGATTCCTTTCTTCCCTTTGGAAATTTCTAAGAGGATTTATGGTAAACATTCTTCAATTTTTCCCTTTTTCCATTGCTTATATTTTGGTTCAACTTCCACCATGAACATTTGGTGTCATGTGGTTCAATTTAAGAGTTACCAGAAGATTAATGGATGGGGATTTTTTTTCTATGGATTTGAGGATCAATTTTTAGACCCATAGATGTGGTCCTTGTTGAAAGTGACATGTTTCGGGACATTTTGTCATGGTTCTCGCATCATTGTGGAATTTGTTACTACGAAATTATATCATTTTGGAATTATAATTTTCATTATCATTCTAAATTACCTTTTTTAAAATGTATAAATATATATGTTATCTCTATGATGTTTTGATACCATTTCTGTGTGTTTTAAGAGTAAAATAAATTGTTCCTCTTTAGAATTCCATTCCTTTTGTCATTAAAGATAATGTTCATTTATCCAGAGATTTTATAAAATTATATTGGGGATTCAGAAAATTATTTTGATGTTGAGAAAATAATTGGACATGTATTTGGTTTTCAATGAGAGAAAATAATATTTGAAAAGGAATATTGTTTTAATGTGAGATGTGGACCTCATGATTGACTAGAAATGGGTTATTTGGTGTATTTAAATTAGTGATTAGAAATGTGTGTGTGATTTATCCATTGTGTGAATTCCATAGTGGATCCATAAAAAAAATTTATGGAAATAAAACTACCATTGGCCTCATTTTGGATGTTATAGAGGACGAAACTTGTTAAAGAGTATATTTGAGTCATTTTAATAGAAAATGTGTTTTTTTGGCCTTTTTAAAATGTTTTATGGGGAGTTCAATTAAATGTGTTATTGAAATAATGTATTTTTACATGTTCCGGGCGTAGCGGAAGCGCATGGGTGGATGTTCCCACTTGGCTTTTTTTCATTAACAGTGATCAATCCGGGATCAATACGATAATAAATGCCAGTCTCCACGGATCAAATCACAGAAATGGACAAAGAAAGGAAAATTCCCAGAACAAAAAGGTAGAATCATTACATATTGATTATAATTAATTTAATCAATTGAAAATAAATACATTTTGGGCATTCTTTCTTCATTGATGTTCTTGATCCTATTCCGATGTGATTCATTGTTGCGTCGCAGAAGCCATGTGTAGACTTCCTCTTGCAGTGATCCACACATGTACCTCGTATCTCAGGACATCTCCAAAGGAGTCTCTGGGTGCCAGCAGAGAGAAAAATTTGCTTTCATTGTCTTTCATAGATCATCTTAATCCGATGGAAGAGGATCTCTCTCAGTCTTTAGAGCGTTCGTGGAGGAAGAGGTTCTTTCGGCCTTGAAATAATTCTCCAGAATGGTTTTGTGTAGGTCCGAAAAGAGTTGGGGTTGTGAGGATATTTATAACCAGGTTTGAGGTTGTAGAGTTATGATAATAAATAAACGCGTTACGTGTTTTATTTATTTCATTGACTCTTATTTAAAACCCCATGTCGAATAATTAATTCCTTGACATGCACCCACGCTGATTATAATAAATATCATTTAAAACAATATTATATCCTCAAAATCCATACTGGAAAAACTACACGGCGTGTATTAATAAATACACGGCGTGTACATTTTTTTCATTGAAAATTACATGGCATGTACATTCAATGTACACATCGTGTATATCTTGTTTTCATTTATACATTTTTTTCCATAAAGAAAACTACACAACATGTAATTTTAAATACACGGCGTGTTCTTATTTTCCATGAAAAACTACAGGGCGTGTAATCTTTAATACACGACGTGTATATCTTTTTTTCATTTCCTTCTTCCTCCGTCATTAAAACGATTTAGGATTCCTTGAATAGCTATTAAACCATGTATGGGAATAATATTTATTCTACTTGAGATACTTGAATACACTTAGTGTGTGACCCTCTAGGCCTCTTTCTCGTTGGCATTAGGCAGACTTGCCTAAAGTCCAAGATTACTGTCTAGCAACGGGTCAAGGCACCCAAGAGAAAGAAGTTGAGGCCGCATTGACGTATCACCACATACGAACGCTTACTGTGTAATTAAGTCCCCTAGCCTCTATATCTCATCAAGCTGGTTTCATGGGAGTGTCATAAACCTATATGCTTGATCCGTCGTTCTTTCACTACCTGAAATAAACTCGTCGTTTACACCATGGACATGGAATTTAATGCGACAGTTCTATTTCAATCAAAGGGCAGAGATATCAACTTCCATAAATGGAATGTACAAATCCTTCTTGGACTTATCCACTAACAGCATATCACTCGTGACACACCCAACGTACCCTACTTCCCGCAAACTATCAGCGTGATAGTTTTTGTTTGTAAATCTAAGTGTGCGAGTCATGACATGAGATAATGATAATGTTCCAGTCTAAGGACCATTACACATGCTCGTAGATAGAAATTTCTGATGAAACCAAGTCATTCGGAATTGGTACTGGTGGGTCTGTTCTCATAATCTCCCATCTTGGAGATTACCAAGTGCGAACTCCATGAGAGAGAGTCTCGTCTTTATACGAGTACTCGCACATGACGGTCTGTACACTATGTGTCCTATCATAGTATGTCATCCAACCATTGAACATTATTTAATAATATTGTTATATCATATCAAGGTTCTCATAATAGCGGGGATCTTCCATGACCTTATTAATGAAACAAGTATTCCAGGACATTATAATATTATATTCATACAGAACAATGAACAATATCATAAGTGAACATTCATGTAATCAAAGTAAAAAACAGTTGGTTCTCTGGACACCAACCCTTACAAACTCCCACTTGGATTAGAGCCAACTTCCTACGACTTTTAGTCTACTAGACCTCACATATTGATCATGTTTCTGCTGAGTCAAGGCTTTAGTCAAGGGGTCCTCCACGTTGTCTTCCGTGGAAATACTGCTCACTGTAACTTCACCTCTCTGAGAAAAATCCCTCAAGAGATGATTCTTCTCAAGTAGGTGCTTTGTCCGCTGATGTGATCTTGGCTCTTTTTCATGTTCCAATTCTACAGTATTTTCACAATATATTGTGATAGGATCCTTACTGCTCGGTACTACATCCAACTCTGGGACAAAGATTTGTATCCATACTGCTTCTTTAGCTGCTTCAAAAGCTACGATATACTCAGACTCCGCTGTAGAATCTACCACCACACTTTGTTTTGTGCTCTTCCAGCTCACTGCACCTCAATTCAAACTGAATATGTATCCAGTCTGCGACTTCATTTCATCTTGATCAATCTTCAAACTAGCATCTACATTTCCTCTGATGCCTAGTTCCTCATCTCCTCCATAAACCAGGAACATATCCTTAGTACCCCTCAGATAATTAAGGATGGTCTTCAATACCATCCAATGGTGGTATACTGGATCATCTTGATATCTGCCTTCCCCACATAATGCGTAAGTAACATCTAGCCTTGTACATAGCATATCATAATGATTGACCCAATCGCAGATGCGTAAGGGATCCTTGCCATTATCTTTCTTTCCGCATGTGTCTGAAGACACATTTTCTTGGAAAGATGAATTCCTTGTGACACTTGAAAAAATCCACTCTTGGATTCTTCCATAGTGAATCTCTTCAGTATCTTGTCAATGTATGTACTTTGACTCAGGCCCAACATTCTCTTGGATCTATCACGATGGATCTTGATCCCTAGAATATATTCTACCTCGCCCAAGTCTTTTATGGAGAAGAATTTATGCAACCATTCCTTAACTAACTATATGATAGGTACTTCGTTTCCAATTAGTAATATGTCATCAACATATACTATTAGGAAAACAAATACACTCCCACTAAACCTCTTGTATACAAAGGCTCACATTCGTTCTTAACAAAGACAAATTCCATTATAGCTTCATAAAAATGAATGTTCCATGACCTTGATGCTTACTTTAATCCATAAATGGATTTCGGCAACTTGCATACCTTTTTGGCATCCGTTGGAGTCACAAACCCTTCAGGTTGTGTCATGTAGACATCTTCCTGGAGGTTCCTGTTAAGGGAAGCTGTTTTGACATCCATTTACCAAATTTCATAGTCATGGTATGCGGCAATGGCCAATAGAATTATGATGGATTTAAGCATCGCAACCGGTGAAAAGGTTTCATCATAGTCAATTCCTTGATGTTGTCTAAATCCTTTTGCAAACAGTCGTGCCTTATAGGTGTTGACTTTCCCTTCTATGTCCAGTTTCTTCATGAATACCTATTTATTACCCATATGCCTTACATCAACTAGAGGATCTACCAAAATACAGACTTGGTTTTGGTACATGGAATCAATTTCAAAATTCATGGATTCTTTCCACTTGGCAACGTATGTGCCTTAAAATTCATCCTTGTAGGTAAGAGGATCATTATCGTCAACCAACAATGATTCAACATCCTCTATGACAAGAAAACCATATAGTTCTGGTTCTCTGACCTCTCTCGTGCTCATACGCAGTTCTTGTGTCTCTGGAATAGATTGTTCTTCCACGGGGCTTTGGGGAATCTGTTCTTATACAAACTCTTGTGTATCTTGAGCCTCAACTTCATTGAATTCTATCTCGCTTCCACTATCTCTTTTGGATATGTTCTGCCTCTCAAGTAATATGGTGTGTCTTTCCACTGTAACCATTTTGTCTAAGGGGTTGTAGAGGTAATATCCCCTTGTTTCCTTAGTATATCCTATAAAGATACACTTAGTGCCTCAGGGCACATGTTTGTTACTTGAAGAGGCCTTAAAAAATGCTTCGCTACCCCACACATGTAAATTCGATAACATGGCTTTGCGTCTACTCCATAACTCGTATGGAATACCATTTATCGATTTAGGTGGTACTTGGTTTAGTATGTGTGTTGCTGTTTGTAATGCATATCCCCAGAAGGATAGTGGAATACTTTCATGACTCATCATTGATCTCACCATGTCCAACAGGGTGCGGTTCCTCCATTCACGTACACCATTCCACTATGGCGTGTAAGGAGGAGTGAGTTGAGATAGAATCCCAAACTCCCGTAAGAAATCAATAAAGTCCTAATTAAGATATTCTCCTCCTATGTCTTAGCGGAGTTTCTTAATCTTCTTACCAAGCTGGTTCTCAACTTTATTATCGTATTCTTTGAACTGATCAAATGAATCTGACTTATACCTCATTAAGTAGATATATCCACATCTACTAAAATCAACAGTAAAAGTTATTAAGTATGAGAACCCACCCCTTGCCTAAAATGGAAATTTTCCACACACATATGTGTGAACTAATTCTAGAATCTCTTTATCTTTTTCACCTTTCCCACTAAATGGGGCTTTGGTCATTTTTCCTTGTAGAAACGCATGACATACAACAAGTGGTTTTAGTTCGAACGAATCTAAATACCCATCTTGATATAGTTTTGTCATACGTTTCTCATTTACATGACCTAGCCGATGATTCAAATGTTGGGTTTCGTATGAGTCATGTGAATTGACTTTGTTATCGATTTACATTACTTGGTTTCTGTAGTCTAACACATAAAGGCCGTTATATAAATGTGCCCTACTAAAACAAATGATATCTTTATAAAAGAAGAAACATTCATTTCCAAAATTGAACATGAATCCATCAATATATAATCTGGGTACTAAAATAATGTTTTTTGTAATAGAAGGCACATAATAACAACCCTTTAACACCAAGATCATTCCAGTTGGCAACGTGAGGTGGTAGTCTCCAACAGCTATAGCAGCAAGTCTGGCTCTTTTGGCTACTCGTAGATCTATCGCCCCTCGATCAATCTTCATGAATATACTTGGTTCCTGTATTTGGATACAGATGTGAGCACCATAAGAAGTATCTAATAGCCAATTATTAGAAATAGATAGATTTCATTCAATAACAAATGCACTTGAATCTTCCCCTTGCTTCCTTGGCTGGGTGAAGTTTTTCTTCCAGTGGCCCTTCTTGCCACATGTGAAATAAACAACTTCATGTTCCCTTACCTCCCCTTTGATCTTCCTTTTCTTAGAAGATCTTGAAGAATATTTGGGATTAAAGCTCTTCACCTTCCCTTTCCTTTTATTCACCATGAGGACAGAAGGTTTTTCATGCTTAATGTCATTGTCCACTTGGCGAATGTGGATAAGAAGATCAGCCAGATACTTTTCAATGTTGTTCATATTGTAAGCTCACAACAATGTTTGAGAAGCTCTGGGGGTGATGCAAGAATGAGATCGATACCCAGTTATTCGGGGAGTTTGAACCCTAGAACCTCCCAGCGCTCAATGTATCCAATGATCTTGACAACATGAGGCCTGACTGGGGCACCCTCTCCATGCTTTCTCTGAAAAAGAGCCTTGGAGATCTCAGACCTTTCTTGTCTTTCTCTCTCCTGGTATAGACCACAGAGGTGCTCCAGCATGCTATAGGCATCAATGTCTTCATGAGACTTCATGATCTCACTACACATCGATGATAGCATCCAACATTGAATGATGAGAGCATCGTTCAAGTGTTGATCATAGACCAGGAAATCTTCATCAATCACCCATGGGGTAGGAGAATCAGGAAGTGAGGACTCCAGCATGAAAAAGTTTCGTTCATGGTGTAGGATAACCCGAAGGCACCTAAACCATTCCTGAAAGTTATTGCTGGTGAGGATATTGTCTTCATCCAGTATTGATAGCAGAGAAAATGTGGATGATGAATTTTTCATTTCGATTCTACAAATTTAAATAGCATATTAATCAGTACTTTCTTTATTACATTTTTATGAAAAAAATAATAAATGAATTTATTAATTCTCCTACTATTTTATCAAGTCCCAATGGCCATCACCATTGAACTCGGAATGTCCAGTTTATTTGAAATTCTAGTGAAAAGGTGCTATATTCCCCTTTTAATAACCCCAACAAGGGTTGGTCAAGTTATTTGAAGGTATTTTTGTAGGAAGGTCTTTTCCAACTATGAGCTTACAGTTCCTTGATCTGTTGACTGGACTCCCCAATCCTAAAACCCTGACTTGGATTTCCTCGACTCTGGCCTCCAATATTACATCAAGTCTAGCAAGGGATACTTCTCTTGATGTATTTTGGTAAAGTCACCCCGAAACCTTTCATAAGGGCTTCCATTATAAAAGTAAGTGTCCCAACAAGGGTTGGTAAAACACATAGTTTTATTGAGTCTTACCCTTAATAAAGTAACAGAAGGCTTTCTATGACTTAATATGGTATTGAGGGATTTTAATATTTTATGCGTAGTTTTTCATTATCACATTCTTGTTAATATTAAGTGATACTAGATTAATTGATTAACCATGTTCTGATAATTTTTACCCAAATTCCAGTTTTTATTTTATTTAATCTTTGCATGCTTGTTCATTTTACTAACTTTGTGATTGAGACAAAACATACATAATAAATAAACCATGAAATTTATACAGAAATAAAATATGATGGCATGATCATGATCTCTTATTGGTTAGCTTATCTAGAGGTTTTTGATATGCTAACCCTGACATAGGGAAAAAACCTTGAACCCAATGGTTCGTGTTTTACAGCTCCCACCTGTCCACCTTTGTATCTTATGGCGTCGATTTTGCCTCAGCTTCGAGATTTGAACCGTCTCCTCTGGCTTGGGAGATCCTCTGTTACATGGGATTACATTAAATAAACCATGGGCATGCATACCCTAAATTTTATAAGAATAAGGCTCACATGCCAACAAATTTAAATTAAATAAATTTAAATGAAATCACACACATAAAAAGGGTCCTTGGTCTAGCACAGGATCATCCATATCATGCAACAACATTTACGCATATTTAGAATTCAAATTATTTTAATCGTTCTTTCATTTAAGATAAGTTGTGCTAAAATTCAATTAATTATGATCTTATAATTAAACAATTCTTTAACTTAAATTATTTTTTGAATTTTCTGGAGATTCTTATCATCTATATTCCTTGTAGGAGTCTTTGTACATTGGAGGAAACCTGGTGAAATTTCATTTCTAGAAAGTACACGGCGTGTAGTTTATAATTACATGGCGTGAATTTCTTTTCACCCTTTATCCAAAGTACACACCGGGGGCTTTGGCGTGTTTTCTGTACTTTGGATATTTTGGAGTACAAGGTGTGTAGATAAATCATACACAGCGTGTACTTCCTTGTTACATGGTAACCAGCCTAGCAACCCCATGTACGCGGTACGCAGCTTATCCATGTACACGGTTTCACCTGGGCCGGAATAGACTACATGACATATTTCTCAAATATACACGCCGTGTATTCCGGTTCCCACACTCCATTCAATTCTGGTGAACACGGCGTGATTTATACTTAGGAATAATCAATTCACATGGCGTGGTTTGGCGGACTAGTGCCGGTTCATTGAACCTAAGTACACGGCGTGTAGTTTTAAGTACACGCCGTGTAATCCCTTGTTGTACAGACAGAAAGAGCGGCTCATACGAATGAGTTCCTCATTTTTATTTTAATCCAAAATTAAAATTAAAAGGTCTTTTCTGTGATTTTAATCGAGAAATGATTGAGTAAGAATAGATCATGTTAATTCAGACTAATAAAACGATATATTTCGAATTGAATGAAATATAAATGCATAAATTATCAAAGAAAATTAAATAACTATAATCAATGTTGTAACCTCCCTCTAATACCGTTTTATGGTTCTGAGCACAGCGGAAGAGCATGGGTGGATGTTCCCACATGGCTTTTTTTCATTAACAATGATCAATCCGGGATCAATATGACGATAAACGCCAGTCTCCACGGATCTAATCACAGAAATGGACAAAGAAAGGAAAATTCCCAGAACCAAATGGTAGGATCATTACATTTTGATTATAATTAATTTAATCAATTGAAAAGAAATCCCTTTTGGGTGTTCTTTCTTCATTGATGTTCTTGATCACGTTCCAATGTGATTCGTCGTTGCGTCATAGAATCCATGTGTAGACTTCCTCTAGCGGTGATCCACATGTGTATCTCGTATCTCAGGACGTCCCCAAATGAGTCTACAGGTGATAGCATGGAGAAACCTTTGCTTGCATTGTCTGCCTTAGATAGTCTTGATCCGATGGAAGAGGATCTATCTCGGTCTTGAGAGTGTTCTTGGAAGAAGTGGTTCTTTCGGCCTTGAAAGAATTCTCCAGAATTGTTGTTTGTAGGTCTGAAAAGAGTTGAGGTTGTGAGGATATTTATAATCAGGTTTGAGGTTGTAGAGTTATGACAATAAATAAACGCATTACGCATTATATTTATTTAATTGAATCTTATTTAAAACCACCATATTGAATAATTAATTCCTTGACATGCGCCCACGCCGATTATAATAAATATCATTTAAAACAATATTATATCCTCAAAATCCCGACTTGAAAAACTACACGGCATGTATTAATAAATACACAACGTGTACTTGTTTTTAATTGAAAACTACATGGAATATACATTCAATGTACACAGCGTGTATATCTTGTTTTCATTTATTCGTTTCCTTTCTATAAAGAAAACTACACAATGTGTAATTATTAATACACGGCATGTACTTGTTTTCCATGAAATACTACACGGTGTGTAATCTTTAATACACCGCATGTATATCTTGTTTTTAATTTCCTTCTTCCTCCATCATTAAAATGATTTAAGCTTCCTTTAATAATTATTAAACCACATATGAGAATAATCTTTATTCTACTTGAGATACTTGAATACACTTAGTGTGTGGCCCTCTAGGCCTCTTTCTCATTGGCATTAGGCAGACTTGCCTAAAGTCCAGGATTACTGTCTAGCAACGGGTCAAGGCACCCAAGAGAAAGAAGTTGATGTTGCACTGACGTATCACCGCATACAAATGCTTACTGTGTAATTTAATCCATTTTTCTCAATATCTCATCAAGCAGGTTTCCTGGCAGTGTCATAAACCTATATGCTTGATCTTCCGTTCTTTGACTACCTGTAATACATTCATCGTTTACACCATGGCCATGGAATTTAATACGAAAGTTCTATTTCAATCAAAGGGCCGAGATATCAACTTCCATAAATGGAAGGTACAAATCCTTCCTCGAATTATCCATTAACAACATATCACTTGTGATGCACCCAACGTACCCTACTTCCCGCCAACTATATGCGTGACGGTTTTCATCAGTAAATCTAAGTGCGTGAGTCATGACATGAGTTAATGATACTCTTCCAGTCTAAGGACTATTACACACTCACGTAGATAGCAATTTCCAATGACACCAAGACATGCGGAATTGCTTCTGGCGGGTCTGTTCTCATAATCTCCCATCTTGGAGATTACCAATTGTGATCTCCATGAGAGAGAGTCTTGTCTTCTTACGAGTACTCGCACATGACGGTTTGTACACTATGTGTATTATCATAGTATGTCATCCAACCATATAACTTTATTTAAAAATATTTTTATAGCATTTCAGGGTTCTCATCATTCTAGGGATCTTCCATGACCTTATTAATGAAACAAATATTCCAGGACATTATTATATTATATTCATGCAGAATAGTGAACAATATAATAAGTGAACATTCATGTAATCAAATTACAAAACAGTTGGTTCTCAGAACACCACCCCTTACAGTTTTCACATTGTTTAGAACATTATGTTTCCAAAAAATGAAACATTCCTAAGTGATTAAAAATGTTAATTCCACAAAATTCCCCCTTTTTTTATGGATTATCACCCATATTTTCCCCATTTTCATCATTCCACCTCTAGGTCCTTGGAGTATCTCCCACATCATCATTCCATAGATTCATCTCTTCCATTTAAAAATTTCTAAAAGGATTTATGGTAAACATTCTTCTATTTTTTCCCTTTTTCCATCGCTTATATATTGGTTTCAACTTCCGCCATGAACATTTGGTGTCATGTTGTTCAATTTAAGAGTTACAAGAAGATTAATTGATGGGGATTTTTTTCTATGGATTTGAGGAACAATTTTTAGACCCATGGATGTGGTCTTTATTGAATGTGACATGATTCATAACATTTTTTCATGGTTCCCACTTCATTGAGGAATTTGTTACTATTAAATTATATCATTTTGGAATTATAATATTCTTGATAATTATAAATTACCTTTTTTAAAAAAGTATAAATATATATGTTATCTCTGTGATGTTTTCATACCATTTATATGTGTTTTAAGAGTAAAATCAATTGTTTCTCTTTAGAATTCCATGTCCTTTTTCATTAATGATAATGTTCATTTATCCAAAGATTTTATAAAATTATATTGGGGAATGTGGAAATGATTTTTATGATGAGAAAATAATTGGACATGTATTTAGTTTGAATGAGAGAAAATAATATTTGAATGGGAATATTGTTTTAATGTTAGGTATGGACCTCATGATTGACTAGAAATGGGTTATTTGGTGGATTTAAATTATTTATTAGAAATGTGTGTGTGATTTACCCATTATGTTAATTCCATTGTGGATCCATTAAAAAATGATTTATGGAAATCAGACTACCATTATCCTCATTTTGGATGTTATAGAGGGAAAAACTTGTTAAAGAGTATATATGAGTCATTTTAATAGACAAATGTGTTTTCTTGGGTTTTTTTAAAATGTTTTATGTTGTGTTTAATTAAATGTGTGATGGAAATAATGTATTTTTACAAGTTTTTACATTCAAAAAAATGACCCTTGAGTATTTATTACATTAAAATGTTTTAAATTTTGGTGCAATTTTTATCACATTGCCAATGGTGTTTCAAATTTTTTTATGTAGTGAGAAAAGGGATTACATATCCAAGATATTATTTTGTGTTAAATGTCTATTCTATACTTTGGTTATTTAAATGGTGCTTTTTATAAAAAAATCAATGTATTTAACCTTCTTTGTGCACCCCTTGTGTTTATGTGTGATTATGTTGGGTTGTTTGTTTCTCCCCTTCTGTGGTACTATTCTTGTTAAATATTGAGTGAAAAATACAAATGGGTGGATTTATATCATTGGGTGATAGGGTTGAGGGTATACTTGGATATTCATTTTGAGCCAGAATAAGGTCGTTTTCAGTATGCTTGACTTCCTTGGAATTTTTAGGGTTTAAATTGGGAAGTAGGGTAGGTGGATGATGTGGTTGAATCTTTAGTCTATGTTATTGATTAGAATCCTTCACCATCGAACTAAGAGATTCGTCTGTTGGAATGTCCCCCCTTTATTTTGAGAGAGATCATTAATGGTTGGGGACTAAGAAGGCCCTAGTGGGAACTGTGAGAGCTTAGTGGGACCGTGAGAGAAAAGGGAGGACTATGTGATACTCCACCTATTTTTAGTCATGTAATGTGCTATATTTTATCCTAGGGTCATTCCATGTTTTGATAAAAAACCATTTAGAACATTTCGGTTGGTACCAAGACACTGAGATCCTTTAGGTCACTTTAGGGTATTTCCCTTGTAATTTTCTAATATATTTTGGGTTTTAGATTAGTGTTTGTCACACTTTATTATATAAGTTGTATTGAATTTTTTATATTCTTACTAATATATACGAGGTTCCTACATGTGTTTCATAATTAGTTTGATTGTTTGGTTGTATCATTTGCAAATGAGTTTTCAAAGAATTGTTAAAAGCCAATTTTTTAAAATAAATTCATTTTTTGTGATTCAATTAGATTTGATTTTAAAATTGGGTTGACTTAATGATGTATTTTGTTGTTTAAATGTATTAAGGAAACTGTTTTCATTTTTTTTATAACAAGTGTGAGTTGTTCTGTGATGTTTGAATAGTGTCTATGGTTTTGAAATATCTTTGTCCAAATATTTTGTTTTCAAAATGGGTGTGTTTGGTTTTTTGGAAGGAGAATAATATCTTTTGAAGGTGGTTTATGGAATGTTTTTATTTTTATATATTATATAGTTATTCAAGTATGTCTTTAAACATTTACTTTCAAACTCAAATTGATTAATTTCCTTATGAAATGAATTTAATTTTTTCAAAGGATCATTTTTACCTACTAATGTTTTTGGATCATGACTATATCTTTCAAATTTCAAGTTAACATATGGATGCTTATTCTTTGTTGTGGATGATGTGCAATGAGTTGGGTTGTGGGGAAATATTTATGGTTTCTTGGAGTTGGTTCATTCTCATCTTGAATTCATTAGTTTAGAGTGGTTTTATTTTGATTTATTTTTTATTTCTTTGTCCTAACAAAAATATCTTATTTCTCTATCTATTTTTATTTCATATATGAAGATAGGTTGAATCATGGTTACTGTTTGTGACCTTTTTGTAGGAATTTCATGTTGTTATTCCATTATTGTATCTCTAATTTTGGTGAAAACCATTCACAAATGAGTTTCTATAATGACTAGGAACATGTCACCATTAAATGGGGATCCTGAATTCCCTTCAGGCCATCTATAGGACTGGGTTGGGTTCTAGGTCGGATGGCATACTTGGTAGATTTGTCATTGTTTCATACTAATCAACTAAACTGTGGTGTTTTATTTGATGGAAGGTCATGTGGATCATGGTGTTAGATGATCTATGATGGTTGATAAGTATTCCATTTGAAAAAAAGATGGGGATTGAGACCATTTAAAGGAAATTACATGCATTATATTCCTCGGTTTATCCCCCACATGTATGATTGTAATGGAGTTTATTTTTTAAAATATTAAAAAACAAAATATATGTTATTTTCACATATTTATTTTTTTATGGAATTCAACTTAACTGAACTAGGTAATATAGAAACTATACGTAGAATTCCATTTTCATGATATTGATGTTGGGTGATATGGAATGATTGGTTATATTCCTAGACCTGTTGAATTTGGATTCTCTTTTGATGGTGTGGTAAGAGGATGGAAAGACACTCATGGATTTTATAGAAATAATCCCATGTAATGTGTGATCATGTGGGTTGACATGGTATGAGTGAGATGCCTCAGACTATTCAATGATATCAATATGTAGTGGGGCATGGTCAGTGTGTTTTTCATGCCGTCCAGGTTTTGGTTTAATGAAAATCATGGGAGCATGATTCAGATTGTGTAGATAGTTATATAAGATTCTAAAACCATTAGGCTCATTAAAGATCAAGGTATATAGTTGGTGAGAACAGGTGAGAATTATCTAAAAGGTTCACTTTTCCATGTGAAAAAGTGGATGATTGTTAGAACTAATTTTTGAAATAAGTCATTTTTTTGAAGGAGTAATACAATGTTCTCACTGATTTCTGAATTGATGAATGATTGTGTGTGGGACATGTAGCAATGGGTTTTGGAGATGATCCTTTACTTGGTTTGTCAACATTTATGAGCTAGGATCAAAGAAACAGACATGAAATATTGAGAACTGAATGGACGGATCCTCAAGGTGTGTTGAAAATAAATGTATATTTGGTGGATTACACTATTGGATATCAAATAGTGTTCTTCTCATTGATTGTGGATTATTTAATGGTGGTAATGGTATTATTGGTGATCTTGTAATTGTTGGAGTTTAGTATTTCTTATTGGCATTGGGATATGAGTGGGGAAATCACATCCAGTCATTTTTTAGTGATTTATAGGATGTGTAAATTTGGAAATAAAAATTATCAGTGGAGTAATGATGAAGATACTCTTAGGGTGTAGAGCATGAAATGACTCATAGGTGAATGATCCTTATTTTAGATGACTTATATATAAGTTAGGACCAATCAGTGGATAATTGATATGCAATTAGGATATTTGGGTCTTGTTTTATCTAATGTGGCTAGGTTCTTTATGAAAATTCAAGACACTAGATTATAGTTTGTGTCAGATAGAGTCCATGTGCTAGCATCTGGCACATATTGGAGTTGGTGTCATCTGAGAGTGATTCAAATAATAAGTGTACCCTTTATTATTTTGAGATAATTACAATGGGTGCATGTGGTTTTTGATCTATCTATGGAATTAAATAAAATATTGGGTTCAAAATTTAGTGTGTCTACATAGATATTGTCATAATTCCTCAGGGGATTAAGGAATCATGATATGGTGAGATAGTGTGGTGGTGTGTCAATGTGGAAGGATGGGTATTTTTTGGTGAGATTCAATCATGAAAGTACAATCATTAATTATAACATAATTGAGTGTAATAAAGTGGAAACTACCTCATGCATGTTGATAAACCATTGAATGTTCATTTCATGAAGGTTATTCCTATGGTGGGGAGTATCATGATGTTGAATTAGCCATTGTGAGTAGTTTCTTATGATGGCGAATTCTATAATATGTATAATGGACAAGTTCGTGGTTTTTGGTTTATTGGTAGTGATATGTTCATATGAGGATCATCTAGGAATTCATATAGTAAAGAGTTGGTGTCATGGGATTTGAGGAATAATATACTTTTTTGTTTGGAGTTCTGTTTTAGAGTCGTGTTTGGAATGTTAGGGATATAACCAAATCATTTGGAAGTTAATTGATGAACATAATATTTCAGGTTTGTTAGTTGGAAAAATAGAATGAATTATCAAAGAAGAGAACCATTATGGTGGTCAGTTTGAAATGACATGTGAATTTAAGGGTCATCACTTTATAGTGGGTGTTAGAATTTAGATCTCATAGTATATTTCATTATGAGAATTGGGATTGATATTAAAAATATAAGACTGAGAACTTCTTTGAAAGATGTTTTTCTAATGAGGATTGTGGGCCATGTGGGTTTTTAGGTGATCATGTGAGTGTCTGAGAATGTCTAGTTGGAATCAAATGAAATTTGAAATTCCTAGAGCACATCGCGAGGTGACGGATGGAGGTCACAGTTTGGTGTGAATTCTTAAGGCCTAGTGAGAGGTTCTATATATGAGTGTGTGAATACGCATCCCATAGGTCACAATGTAATATAGGTGTGATGAGGAATATGATCTCTTATTAGGGTATTTCTACCTTGAACTCATTGGATACACTATAAAATTATCGAGAAATGGCGTGTGACACACCACGACCCCCTGGTCATGTTGTGGCTTGTTCCAAGGTGATTTTGTCAATTATGGAAGACCCTTATTTTTTGGGATGGACATGTACTACCATTTTGGGTCGAGAAAAATTCACATGATGGATTAGTTAGCTGATACCCTACCATTTATAATTCCATTAAAATTCCACATTGATGAGGTTGATTTATTAGTGGTTTCTCATAAATTCATGGTATGTTCCAACCTTTATCATCAGTTTTTGGGGGACCCTTTAACTTGTCCATATTTATAGAAATTTTGTGCTAGATTTGAGAACCAATTTCACCATAGTATAATGGAATTAGGTTATGATGTTTGATATTTATCTTGCATTTCTAGAGGATATCTCAAAATTTTGATCAAATTATATTGGTCATAGTGTTGGTGGGATGAGGATTTTCAGTGTGTTTTAGGAGATTAAAAATCATTAATTTTTATAAATAATTATCTATTAAGTTTTATAATTAATTTTTTGTCTATCTTGGTGTGATTTGGTACTAGGGAACATGGTAGAGATCATGTGAGACTTGGTGGGGCTTGGCGAGGGATTTTATCCACAATCGAGGTTGGTAGACCATATTATGAAATTTTAATCATTTTTTTAGGGATGAGTAGGCATGCCATTCTAATTTAATCTATTTGTGTATGAGGACTAGGAACTAATGGAATCATTGGTAGAAGAAATATGATGATGTGAGGAATCATATACTTAGAATTAGTGATCTTTAGCACTATTGTAAGTTAGGATCACCAAAAAACACTATTAAAAAGGGGTGAAGGTGATAGGTATGTTTACATGAGGAATTTTGCACCCATCAGGTACAATTGGAAGTTCATAATATCCTTGGTTGGGTTTCTACATATATTGGGTTGGTATGAGGGGCTTCAATATGTGTACCGATGGAAGACGTGACAAAATATCTTACAATTGATTGGGGAAAACCATAATATTTTGAGATTATTTTCAATCTTAAAGGGTGGGATGAGTCCTCTAAGACATGGCATGTGTGATAGAGATTGTTTTTATCTAGGTGACATGTTGGGGGATACCTCATAGTTGATGTGAGACGAGACCCAGGAATTGGTCTTCAGTGGCTTTTAAGGACTTGGAATGGGAACTCCCAGGGGGACTTGGATGGTATTTGACCTGAACTATAGAGTTAGGGGTCAAATAGAGACTATGGGTTGTAGTGTGACCTATGATTGATTATCACAAGATGATATTGATTAGTATAGAACACTATGGATCAAATGAACCCTAGTGGATTCCCAAATATGAGATATGAGATATGGTAGGAGGTGTAGATCTATGAATCGAGTGAGTAGAATTTTATTGATGATATGTGAACTTGTGGGATGGGTTACTTTCCCTTCTTAAGTTTAATTTTATTATGTTAGGTTATAGTATTCAGAATGTGTAATGTGGATCCAAAGGCCATACTCAATTATGAGTGAGATGGTACTGACTGTACTACCACGTTTGAAATGGATTTCTCATTGTTTATTATTTTTGGGAAAATGATGATTGATAAGGTGTGGATTTAGACTAGTTAGCTCCACCTTGGGTAAAAATATGTTTTTATGGACCATTCATTGAGTGATAAGGTAGTGTCTAGGAAAGAGATATGATGAAGGGTACTACCTTGAGAAAAGAAGTAGTGGTAAGAAACAATTATTGAGATAGGGTGTTGGTTTTTTTGTAATGTGGTATTGGATGATGGACCTAAAATTATTTCTTAGGTTGTGTCTAGGATGGAGGATAGTCTTGAGTGAGAAGGATAGTCTTGTTGAGATTTGGATTGTGGATGACCTCCCATGACTGACAAGGGATGGTGGAAGACTTATATGTTGGACTATTTTGGAGTGAGAAGCTTAGATAATTATGTAGACATAGAACCCAACTATTCCCCTTTATTAATTTGTTAATATGGGATAGAATCCCCAAATTTCCCATTTGGGTATGGGTTGAGGACTTGTAAGACTCCACCCCTTGATTATTTTGGGGTGGTTGTAATTGTTTTTCACAAGGTGATGAGATTCTATCATGGAACTGAAACATGATTTGTTTATTATTCATGGTAATATTTATATCCCTTGTCCCAACTATCAGGTTAATTTTTTGTATTTCCATTCCTCAAACATACACACATACATAAAAAATATTTGGGGTTCTTATTGAGACCTTAATAAGTATATAATACACCATATATAGTGGATCTGGTTGGATTAGTTTGAGGTTATCTAAAGACTGTCTATGCATAGTGGGTTGAGGGTAGTAGTAGGGGAGTTCTGTATTTTTTTGATTAATTTGTTAGTTATGATTATAATAGTGTGTGACCAAATGAATTTTTATCTTCTGTCATTGTATTCTGTCACCTTACTTTTTAATATATATTTTTACTGATTTGGTGTACTCTGATACATATTGGGATGAATATTATTAGGTTATTTATTTCACGTTTTTACTCCAATTGAATATAATATTCCTCCTATTTTATGGATTTTGACTTCATCACTAGTAGTAATCCTATGACATATTGGAAGGTTCACATTAGTCCGTCAAGTTACATCGGTCCAAAAATGATGAGTAATCTTATGCCGATGTGTTACAGAAAAAATATCCATCTAACAGGACTTTATTTGGTTTCATATATATTTATTAGGAACCTAAGGGAAATAAATATTTTTCAATGGTGTTATAATTTTTTTGGCTATATATAATCCTATTAAGGCCTATGAAATGAGAAGATTCCACCCTTCTATTCACTAAGGAGACACTACTATAATAACATGGTTGGATACATCACAAACTTCCATAATGGGGTTTTCCCTATTAGATTGTAGAAATAATGGTGGTGGTGTTATAATACTCTTTAGTTCATAAATATATTTCTTAAAATTACCAAAAAAGTGTAAATTTACCATTTTTATTACTAATATAAAAAATTGGTAACATAATCTAACTAAAATATTGGATATAACTTCTATAAAACCCTATATGTCCTATGAAATATATAAAATCATTCAAAAAGGATAGATAAATAACTTTAGTAATTAATTATTATTTTTGGATTTACCAAACACAATCCACTTTTATTAAATTATATGTCCCAAAGAAATTCCTCTTTCCACCATGAAATGTATCTTTTTAAAATTTAAAAAAATTCTCTTTAAAAAGAATTTTTAAACACTTTTTCAAGGATTTCCAAATAAATATCAAAATATTATCCAAACATATTATAATTTTGAACACATTCTTGTAATATTTAATAAATTCAAGGAAAAGTATTACCACATATATTTATGGTGTACCTGGTGTACTACACAATAAAAATTGAATTCATCAATATGTAAAGGTACCATGATGACAGAAATATAATTTTTTTCTTGGTACATGGATACAATGTATACTGTAACCATATCTAAGAGCCGTTTGTAGAATAGAAATGAGTCTTTCCTAATAATATTTCAAATAGTTGGTCAATGAATGGAATGAGGAAACTATCTTTCATAGTGACAGAGTTCAATTTATTGTTATCTATACAAACTCTCAACAAATGTTTGATACTTAAATGGATAAAATCAATTTTCTCCTTTTTAAATATGGTCAATTTTAGTATCATGTATACTATGGGAATGAAACTGAGCCATTATGACTCATATATGGGGTATATTGTACATATTTATTACAATTTTTAATCTTTTTATTCACTACCTCCATCATGATTGGATTTAGTATTATCTAGGTCTGCCTAACTGGTTTTGATTGTTCTTTTAGTACAATTTTAGTGTCTAAATCATGGAATTTATACACACATAATGACAATTCATCCTTATCACCACTATAAAAGGATACCATACCCTAAAAACCAGCTATTACCTATTATTCAATATTGATCATTGATTTTTTAAGTTTCTTCATATTATATTTCATAGAAGATGCAATTTTTAATTGTTTTCCCAATGTCAAACTTTCAAATAACATACCGTATCATTCATTGGGTTGATCTTCTTTATAGTGGTATATTGTAAATATTGTATTCTTCTACAGTGGGAAATTAATGAAATAATATATAGTGAAATGTATAGTGCTCTCACCAAACTTCATAGTGATTGTGGATTCATGTACATTTATGATGGGTTTATATTTCTTCAAGAACTATCTACCCAAGTTGATGGGTGAATATGATATAATCATATCATCTTCTTAATGTGACATTTATAATTCTGTTGGAAAGTTCAAATTTATTAATATGACTAGGACATCTTCAATAACTAATTAATATAATGTAGACGATCGATATACAATTTATAAAATAATTATGGAGATATTTAATCCCCCACAGGGAAATAATTAAAAAAAGTATAAGGAATTTTATATACAGAGGGTCCATGATCACATAACGATTCACTAAAAAATAGACCAACTATAAAAGGGTAGAAAATATCCTCAGGGATCAAAATTAATTAAGCAGGTGGGGTATGATAAGGGAAAAAATACATATTCTCAATGTAACTCTCTCATTCCCTTGAATTATTAATTTTTTAGTGTAGAGTTTCTTGAGGGAGTTAGCATATTTTGGAATTTTCTTGAGATGTATATGGATTGATTTTATTATATCCACCTTCTATAAGAATTTTATAATATATTTCTAAATCTTATCCCCTTGCGTATTACATTTTAGTATTATTCATGTAGGACATTACAATTTATGTTATTTATTTTATTTTTAATATTTTTTCTATATTCCTTTTATTTCTTCTTTCTTTTGTTGGGACTAGATTTTTATACCTCTTATTTTTTCCTATGATACTTATATTATTAGTTTCCATCTATTTATTCTTGGTATTCCTCATTAATGAACTATTTTTTCATGATTTTAGGTAAGGAAACATGCTTTATTTCTTTACTTCCATTGTTGAGGACCACGTTCACATTATGTTTTTCATGTGGAATTGGTCAAGTTGATTTATTTTATTATGTATGGGTTGTATCTCTATAAATATTATCAGATAGTTCTTTATTTTCTTAAAATAGTCTCTAAACTACACAAACACTATTCATTAATAGTTTTTCACAAGTTTATATAGATTTAATGAGGGATACTCAAAATGAATCTTTTGGTAAAAGGGGGAGGGCTGATAAAATGGTTGGTTGAAAGGATACCTATATAGTTTTTTAAATGGTAGAGATATTTTATATTAATATTCACATGGTTTCCTATCCAAATTATATTTATTCTTAAATCCTTTTTAGATTTGGGAATGTTCTATCCATCCATAATTTGGATACTAATATTTTATTTGTTTTTTAGGTGGACATAAATCTCTTAGTTCCATACACTTTAATTCACTTATCAAAAAAAATGATTAGGAGAAGAATTCAAGCTACATACTCTTATTGGTTCTTGTTTATAATCTATTGTTTAGGTCTATTTTTCTATCCATACTGGTTAGTTTCTTTTTCTTAGTCTCTAAAAGGAGTGAATCAGAGGACCATACCTCATGCAGTCCCCTTGTACCAGTACCCCTTAAAAAAATTTCTTGGAATGTTTTGAAATATTTTTATTATTATTTTAGACTCTTATAGTTATTTATCAATGAGGGATCCATTGTATAATTAATCTATAATGTTCCTATAACTATCTAATAGGTGTTGTTATAGTAAAATAAGGATGTGATGAAAGTCAATAGCTATGTGTTGGAAGGTTTCATAGAACATCTTAAACCCCACTGCGTACTGGTACAAGGTGTCTACTTATTTCTATATGATTGTCTAGTTTTTTATATTTTAACTATTCTTATATGTAGGTAAAACATTTTTAAGAAGAGAATTTTTTTTTCCAGTCATTCACCTCTCCTAGATAAGAACTATACAATCACTCCACAACATCTTTTTTCAATGAGAATAGAATGTCCCTCCACTTTAGGTTCTTCTCTACCACATCCCTATGATCCATTGTTGGACATACCATGGTAAAATAATTAATATTATATTTTTATTCATCTACAATATAGTGTAAAACTAAATATAGACTTATTTGACATTTTTATAAAATAAAAATTGGCATATGATGTAGTTATTTTAATTTTTTTATTTGGTTTACAATGTGTGGTTCATAGGGATTTCTCAATGTCATGGTAGTATTTTTTGACATTGTTATAGATTAATAGGAAGAATACAAGATTGACTACAATAAATGAAGTTAATAACCTAAAAATCAATTTCTCATATTAAATTATCTAGTTCAGTTATGATTGTTCTCTCAATTTTGGTCCAACGTGAGAAAATGTTATCAGTATTAGTGTGAGTCATGAAATTAGAATGTTGGTTATTTTAGCACTACCTCCCCAGAAATGTCACTAATTTTTCACACATTTATCATGGATGTGAAAATTAAAGACTTCTGTTTAATAAATATATAGTATGTTTGAAACCATGATTTTATTTATAGAGGGGTTAAATATTTTGGTTTCCATACTTATTAAAAAGATGTATTTTGTATTATCAGAGGTTTAGGAATGTTGGAAACAATTTTATCCAAATAATATTTTTCAAATAATGATATTTTGATTTGTCTATGGTAATATTACTAGATGTATTATAATTCTATATTAAAAATAAAAGAATATTATTTTAATTATTACAATATAAGTGAATGAATTTTCTAATATATAGTCCTTTAACCACAGTTGAAATAAATTGTGAGTTTTGGTCAATAGTAACCACTTCTTCATTTCCCTCCCTCCTATGTAGGTTTTATTATCAATTAATCTTAATATAATAAATTATCACCAAAAACATTACCAAATCCCAATTTGGTTAAGGTACTTCTATGTAATTCCAAGAAAACTCACTACCTCCAATATATATATAAGAAATTTCTTGATACTCACCAATCATAATAGAATATTCTATCATATATAAGACAAGCTAATCTGAGGGGGAATGAAAATCATCAATCGAGTTAGAAAAAAATTAATAAGAATATTTTTTCAAACAAAATCATATTTATAATAATATTTTAACATCGAATATCGAATTTATTTAATAGAATGTTATTTTAATTCAATACAGTATAGGTTCTAGAAATTACAAAATGTTTACTAGCCCCATTTCAAATCACACAAGGTTTTAACCCTTAAATTTGAGGTATAAAAACTATGGTAAGAAAATAAAAATAAATAAATAAAGTAGTAAGAAAAATATAAAATAATAGCACATATGAAACTCCCCGTAATAGCAAGCTATAATAGTATGTACTCCAATCACCACTCTATCATCCTTCATTTCCTCTTATTAATTCTCTATCTCCTCCTTATTGGTTGGTCAGTGAACCCCTAATATTCATTTCACATTTAATTTATGGTATTCCTAGATATTTTAGGACTTCAATGAAATATTTATCTCTGAATTCATACTTACCATTCTTGTGATTCAATTGTAGATCCTAATGGATTCATTATTTACTATTTCAATAGGTCTTGCTCTATGTTCCCAAATTATCCATTAAATCCTTATAGTCTACTATAGTATTGGAAATATTTAAATGATTTAATGTATCACTATTAATTTCACAACCCAACATAAATCATTACAGTATGAATGTAATATTCTTGATGTGTGTATCTAGGTTTACAATTATGAAATTGGAAAATATCATTCACAAAAGCGTTTTTGGAATTTCAATGAGTCAAAACACTTAATAATAAAAATTTTATTCAAATATATATTATATATACTCCAATATGAATAAATATATATTATGCATCACTTTATTGTGATAAAATGAATTTTCACATGCATATGCCTCTTTACAAATATCTCACATATGAAAAAATATGAAATTTTTTATGAATATCAGGAATATTATATTTCAAAAAAATACATTCTTTATTATTCTCTACCTATTTATTAAAAATATTATAATTTCCAAAACAAAATTATGAATGGACTCATCTTTTTAATTAGAAATGAATAATATGTTATTTATCGTATAAAGAAGGTACATATCACACATAGATCCGAAAATTGTTCATTTTTCAAAACCATGTTACATATGAAACATGATATATCACATAACCCAATACTTAATATTGTTCCATGATGTGCCCCATTATCATATGCATGTGATCAATTATAAAGATTAATCCTCCCACAAATAAGGATAAATTCATATTTATTGATAAAACTAACAACGTATTCATCTTTTTCCATTTCATTAAAATTAAAAATACATGGATGATTAATTTATAGTCATAAATTTATTCAATAAATTAAAATAATCAATTAAATTCATACTATTTTACATTTTGATTAACATACACCAAATTGATTGAAATAATGATTTATCATTTAAATATTTTCAAACTCAATCAGTTAGTGAATATGATAGTATAAAATGAATTGAATATAATTAAAATATAATGATGCTTTTACCAATTTAAACTCACCCACACTTAATACAAGGCCTCTCAAATAAGTTAACATCAATAGTATTACCACGTAAAATATCAAATTATACCTGATGTGGGTTACCTTTTTAACATCGATGTCACTCAAAATCATCATGACATTAATTTTTCCTAATATATCTTCCTCCATAAGTTATATTAATTATACTTCCACTTCCTAAAATGTCCATTACTCATTAATACCATCATTTATATAAATATTTCACTCAATTCTCATGTATTAATTTAAGGAATGGGTTTAATAATTCGTTTCTCATGCAGGTGTCACCATATGATTTCTTAATTTCAAAATTTATACAAAATAGGACTAGTATTAATTTTTATCCTGAATAATTTTCTTGATATATTTTAATATAATTATTACTAGGGAGTTATTTTTGATTATTCTGAGTTAGAAAATTTGGTTCTATTGTATCTTGATGTAATATGAATGCTTTCCAGTTTTCCCCTAAGAAATAAATCCCCACTCACTCTCCATTAGAATGATTTTGATCTAAAACCTTTGAACTAAAAAAAAGGAAAACTAACCCATTTGGAGAATTAGTATTAATAAAATATTATTCTCTCTGTTTTAATTAGTATATTTATATCATTTCTTTCTGATCAGATTTTTGTTTTGATGCTATAGAAAAATTGTTGATTTTCAATTCACTACATGAACTTCTTATCCATACGTGAGATGATATTATCATTATATTTCCTTACAAATTAAATATTTTAGGGCTTTACCCCAATATTTCCTGTAATTTCCTTTCTGATATTAAAAATAAAAACACAGTCAACATATCAATGTTCTTATGTACCTTCAATTCAGATTAGTAAACTTCTTTCACCACAACTGATTTCAATTATGATTATGGATTATCTTATAGATAAATGTTTGTAGGGATTTTGAGCATTTATTATGGTTGTATATGATGTTAATTCATGGATAATAGATTTTAGTAGTTATAAATTTCAATTTATTAAAAAATGAAATTCAGTATAAGAAGATATTCATAACAAAAAGTATGCCTTAATCATTTAGAACAAAAGTTACTATATTCTCTATGGTTTTAATTAGACTACTCTAAAATATATGGTCATTCATGCATGGATTTGTTCTCTCAATAATAAAGTAAATCATGAAAATATATAAAATATATTATAGTAATATCTCATATTAGTGTCTTTAATATAGGGTAGTATATCATGGAATATGATTAACAAATTTGTGATCTTTTCGTGAATTTCCCACACATTGATATAAAAAACTAGTTAATTTCTTCATATGAGTAAATTGATATCATTATTCAAAATTTTTCTTAATATTTGAATATGTATAAAATTTTAAATTTTTTTAAATTTTAGAAAAATATAATACTAAAACAAATCAAAAATGAAATCAAAATTCAAAAAAATTAAAAAATGAAAATACATGAAATTCTTATAAACTATTGTTTTCCTCCGCAAAACATAAATGACACAATTTCCTTAGTTCATATTAAGACATATAACTATTTTAAATATAAATAATCTATTTATAATAATCAATAATGTTTTAATAATAGGTATATCTTTGGAGGATTGTTGGTAGATAGGTTGGAGAAGTGTTATCTCCTGCATTGGTCCTTGTAGAAGACTCCCATGATAATTCTTTAATATATTACCACTGATAGTGAATGGGTAATTTTATCATTCTATAATTATATACATAGTAAAAAAGTATTTATACATTATTATGAATAAATATTAATTCAAAAATAGAATGAGGTATTCCTAGAATCAGTTTATATATAGGGTGATAAAGAAACACTTATTCTTCCTTGTGAATGTCTTTTTGATAAATGAGTTTATCAGGTGCCACAATTGTTTTTTCTTTGTAAATACATGTATTGAGAAAAGAATACCTTATAGTTTTTTCTATATCCAAATCCTATAGTCATTTTACATACAAAAAATGTTGATATTTGTATTTACTTCATTGACTTCTCGGTAATATTTATTCTCCACTTCCATTGGTAAGTGACAACCCCTCCCATTTATCACCTTCTAAGGGTCATTCAAATAGCAGTCTTGTATGAAATTATGTATTCCAATATGGAATCTTTTAAAAAAAATTACTTATAACATCATATTGGTATTCATTTTATTCAAGAATATTTCTTTAATTTATGTAATTGTGCAAACCCTCCGAGTCCATTTCTAGGCTAATTCTAGTTTTTGGGGTGCCATGTACCCCATCAGTAATTATAGAGGCTCACAAGTCGGTGGAAGGATGTCACCATGGTGTCACCCATCGGTGAGTCGCTGATCGGTGCCACAAGGGGTTATCGGTCTTTTCTTTCCCCAGTTTTCCCGTAATTCCACTTTTATGTCAGTTATCATTTTAATGTGGTTTGAGGCCGTTTTTAGCCCCATAATTTTTTTTAAATTGCCTTAAGAGTGGGGAGACCCTCAATGAACTCAAAAAATGTCTTTTTTATTGATTTTTCTTTTTTTAAATGAAATCCTTTGATACCCAACTATTATGGACACCTATCTGATGAGAATTATTATATAAAAATTAATTCCATACTGGGTAACTATCCATACTCATAGTGAAACCACGATCCATAATTAAAGGCATTCAGAATTCATATTCTGTAACTCTAGGATCTTACCTTTAATTTCGTAGGATTCATTATTCTTACTTGGCTTGTCTCTTTTCTATTCCTTGGTGAATTTGGAGTCCCCCTTCGCGAGGCTAGTGGTGCGCCTGTGCTGTAACCTTTCTTGCTCACTCTTGGAGTCCCAATAGTTCCTACCCAGTAAGTGCTTCATCCGAAGTACTTGTCATGAGGGGAAAAACGTTAATCCCTGATCATCCTAGTAGGTTTTTTCCTTCGTCCCTCTTTATATTGTATCATTTGAGCTGGGTATGATAATGTTTCTTTCGAGGATGGATGAAAAAAATCTTAATGAACATAATAAATGGGTTTTAAATAATGAATGGATGTGTTTGATGATTATAATGTACTCTTTTACGCATGATAATCTGTTGGAATTGTATGGTATTATTTCCACTGAAATTCATGGTCGTTGGTGTTATTTTATTGAACAATAATGAATCCCTATCTTCTTTGACAATTGAATGGATGTAACGTGGAGACTGGTTAATCCTGTAAACTCAGTTGATTTAAATGGATTTCCAATGAATCAGAATCATTGAGTGGTCCCCCCAGTTAACCAAACAAAAGGATAGATCTAAAGGAATGGTGTGCTTAAATTTTAAAACTCCCTTGTTCTATCCTAGTAATGTGTATGGTTGTTCTTCTTAATGATTGAGAGGTGAAACGGATGGGGATGGGATCCCCTATGGTGTATTTATTGAATGGGGATTTGGGGCCATGTGTTGGGGCCTGAATTGGTTCTAGTACTGAAGGTATCTCCCAGATCCCTTCTATTGTTGTGACTTTACAAGAGAACCAGGGGTGAATTATTATTTTGCAGCTTGGCTGTCGTTGCTTCCTTGGCTTGTGGAAATGCATGTTAGTTGCTCAGTAGTGTAGAATTATTTAAATTTAACCACATTAATGTGATAACAAGAAAGATTTCAATTGTAAATTGTTTTCTAGGAATGTGTTGTGACTTGATTTTGTCTGTTGTGCTTTTTATGAAAGAATAGAAATGAGGGGGTTTGTGTGTGGGATGGTTTTGGAACCCCTAGGTTGGGATGAGTGCTTGTTTACATATTTGTATAATTTAGTTCTTATGTTTCTTATTCACACCCCAACCAAGTTGAGAACTTAGTTCCAAACACCCCCATTTATGGGGAAGGGTGTTCTTCCCCACACTCCTATGAGTGGCTGGTTATTTTTTTCTTTTCTGCTCCCTTTCCCGAGTAGCCCATGACTCTTTGGGAAGGCTGTGATGGCCTGAGGTCTATTATAGCCCATGATTCTTCAGTCATGGTATGTTTTGGTGGATGACCTAGGTGTGTGCCGTCATGTGGTTTCCTAAGTGTCTTTAGGATAATTCCAAGGTGTCTTCAGGCATGGTAATAGTTTTTCTGGCCCAGGTCTCCTAGCGCATTGCAGTAGTTGTTCTAGACAAGGTGTCTGCGGTCATGGTTTAATGTGGTGGTGTTGGACCAGGTGTTTTCAGGCATAGTTGTGGTTGTGGTGTCCCAAAAGGTTATTGTTCTGGAAATAGTGGGACAGTGGTGAGAATGGCGAGGGAGGTCTGACACATAGGATGTCTTCAATTACTAGTGGGAATGTGGCGCGGGGTACCCAAGCATTGATGTGTTGTTACTGTTACATTACATGACTTACGTAATTTGGGGAGTGTTCCTTGGTGATTTTTGGTTGGATTCTTCCTTACTAGGTGCTTTGGTTATCTCCTTTTCTCACAGGGATTTAGAATTCCTCCCCACTTGTGCATGAGAGATTTTGGTTTTCCCTACTTTATATACCTTTATACTCACCCTTCGTATATAAAAACTTCTATCAGGATTCCAGGAGGACATCAAGGACCGTGTCGGACATTATTAGTTTAGATACCAGGATAGTTGACGTTGATCCTTTTCCTTTATTCTAGTACATCCCTTCGGAGTTTTCTTGTACTTTGTAGAACTTATTATTGGAACATTCATATCGAAATGGATTGGTTTTTCATTACTTTTAATTCCAATTTTGTGGTTGTTTTTGGATTTTCAATCTTATCTCCTAGTCCTATTACATAAAAAGGGTAATGGATTACATAATACATGGGATTCTATACCCTTGGTGCTAGTTTCCACTCTAGGGCCTATTGAATACAGGTTTAGGGGTTCATTATCTCTCTTTCAACTTGAGGAAGGAAGGGTTGGGAAATCTGCTGTCCCTTCCCTTATCTTGATGAAGGCAGGCCACACTACTAGAAATTTAGGTTATATCTATGGTTTGAAACCATGGCTATAAGCCCAAAAACTATGGTTATAGTTTATAGCCATGGTTCAATGGACCATGGATGGTACTGGCATGGCAATAGGGCAAGACCTATAGCCACAGTTTGAAACTGTGGCTAAAGGGCTATAGCCTAGGTTCAAAACCGTGGATAAAGAGATATAGCCATGATTTGAAACCATTGTAGAACAGTAATCCATACTTGACCTATTTCCATGGTTCAAAAACATGGCTATATGTTTTTATCCATGGTTTAAAACCATGGCAATAGTCCTATAAGCAATGTTTAAAACCGAGGCTGTAGGCCTTCCCATTTCATTAAAAATCCCCAAAACCACCCTTGAACACCCCCTACAACCCATTCCCCCTAGAAAGCCCCCACCCCCTCCCCCTTGAACTTCCCCCCTACACCCCCATGCCCCCCTGGACAGCCCCCTTGCAACCCCTGGAAAACCCCCTTGCACCCCCACTGGACCCACATACCCCCTGGACAACCCCTTGCACCCCCTAGATAGCCTCCTTGAACACCCCCCCTGCACCCCATGCCCCCCTAGACTGCCCCCTTGCACCCCCTAGACATCCCCCTTACACCCCCACTGGACCCCCATTTCCCCCTGCACCCCCTAGACAGCCCCCTGAACCCATTCCACCCCAGACTACCCCCTTCCACCCCCACTAGACACCCCCTGGACACCCCCCACCCTCCCCTAGACACCCCTTGGACCCCCCCCCCCCCAGGCGCATCAAGGATTTTGTGAAATGTAAAAACATATGGCTTGGTTGATGTAGCTGGGGGATTTATCCAAACTGTTCAAAAAATGTTTATGGCTTCGGTGTGGAGAAACTACACAGTTACCCGTCTCTTTTGGGCTGGGAAAGAAGCTGTTGAATTTTTATTGGACATCCAAATGGTGAATTGAAGGGTCTCTGCAATGGTCCAGATAATTGAGAGAAGTCCATGCTATTGAAAAAGAACTCAGCAGAATTCAGGGGTATTTCCAAAGTTCTAGATAATGGTTTCACTCATACACATGTTCAGATAATGTATTATAACATTATTATCATTAGTGTATATCTAAGAATTTGACAAATCACTCACGGATGGATATTGAAGTAAGACATCATTCCCCTCCCCCTACACACCCCTAGACACCCCCTAGATAGCATCTGGACCCCTCCCCCCCAGACACCCAACATGCACCCCCCAGCCAGGTCCCCCCCTCGGGGACACCTCCCCTTCCACCTGCACCCTCCCTACTTATGCATGAGATCTTTTCATTTTCTCTTCTGGTTATACCTGTATACTCACCTTTCGTTTATAAAAACTTATTTCAGGTTTCTAGGAGGACTTCAAGGACCATGTCGGACCCTACTAACTCGGACACCGAGGCAATTGATGTTGATTCTTAACTTTTCTTTTGTTAAATCCCTTTAGAGTTTTCTTGTACCTTGTAGAACATATTTTTGGGACATTCATATTGGAATATATTGTTTTTTCTTTACTTTTAATTCTAATTTTATTGTTGTTTTTTTGTTTTCAATCATATCTTATGATCCTATTAAATGAAAAGGGTAATTGATTATATATTACATGTGATTTTATACCCTTGGTGCAATTTTACACTCCTCGGCCTATTGAATGCGGGTCTCAGGGGTCATTATCTCTCCTTCAACGTAAGGAATAAGGGTTTAGAAATATATTGTCCCTTCCTTCATCATGGGGAAGGCAGGTCACACTTCTAGAAATTTAGGCTATAGCCATAGTTTGAAACCATTAATATAATCCCAAAAACAATGGTTATAGGTTAAATCCATTGTCTAATGGACCTTGGGTGGCACTAGCATGGATATTGGGCAAGAATTATAGCCACAGTTTCAAACCGTGGCTAAATGCCTATATCCATGGTTCAAACCATGAATAAAGGGATATAGACATGGTTCAAAACCATCGCTAAATGTCTATAACCACAGTTTGAAACTGTGGGAGAATATTAAACCATACAGGTCCTATTGCCACGGTTCAAAACCATGACTATATGGTTTTATCCATGGTTTAAAATCGTGGAAATATACCAACAACCACTATTTGAAACCATGGTTTTAAGCCTTCACATTTCATAAAAAATCTCCACATCCCCCACTGAATACCCCCCTGTACCCCTATGCACCCTGGACAGCCCCCTACTCCCCCATGAACATCCCATCTGCACCCCCCATGCCCTCTTAGACAACCCCCTTATACCCCCTGGACACCCCCCCTTGCACCCCCACTGGACCACCACACCACCCTAGATAGCCCCCTTTCACCACCTGGAAAGCCACCTTGAACACCCCTCTACAACCCATTCCCCTTGGATAGCCCCCTTGCACCCCCATTGGCCAACCTCTCCCCCTGGATAGCCCCATTTCACCGCCTGGGACATCCCCCTTGCACCCCCACTGAACAGCCCCCTTTCACCCCCACTGGACCCCCATCCCCCCCCCCCCCCATGGACAGCCCCCTTACACCACCATGGGCCCCTCGATATCCCCCTTGCACCCCACTGGACCCCCATGCCCCCCTACACCCCCTGGACAACCCCCATGCCCCCCAGAAAACCTCCTTTCACTCCTAATGGACTCCCCCTCACCCCTAGACACCCTCTGGACCCCCCTAACATAACTGCACAACCCCTAGACAAGTAGACCCCCTATAGCCCCCCCCCCCCCCAGGCGCATGAAAAATTTCTATAAATGTAGAAATAGATGTCTTGGTTGATGTATCAGGCGGATTTCTCCTGACTGTTCAAAAAACTATTTATGGCTAGGGTGTGGAAAAACTACCCAATTACCCATCTCTTTTAAGCCATGAAAGGAGTTGTTCAATTGGTATTGGATATCCAACGGGTGTATTGAAGATTCTCTGTAACGGTCAAGAGAACTGAGATTGGCCCTTGCTATTGAAAAAGAACTCAGTAGAATCCTAGGGTATTTCCAAAGGGCTATATAATGGTTTCACTCATTCACATGTTCTGATCGTGTATGACAACATTAGTGTCATTAGTGTATATCTATTAATTTGACACATCAGTCAAGGATGGACATTGATGTAAGATATCATTCCCCCCCCATGCAGACCCCCTTTAATGAACCCCCTGGACACCCACTCATAGACACCCCACTTACCTGCAGACCCCCTACCACCCCCTTCTAGTCCCCCCCTCATGGACATCCCCCTTGCACCGCACCTTCACCCTCCCCACTGACCTATAGACCCCACAACACCCCCACCACTATCCCCCTACCATGTCCTCCGCCCCCACCTCTTGGACACCCCCTTTTACCGCACCTCCACCCTCCCCCCTACCCTCCAGACCCCCTACACCCCCCCCCACCAGGACACCCCCCATGCACTGCACCTACACCCCCTCCCTTCAGCCCCCACCCCATACAACCCTCCATGACACCCCCACATGCACCATCCCCATGCACTATAGACCCCCCTACACCCTCCTGAACCCCCTCATAGACACCCCCTTGCACCGCACTTGCACCCTCCCTACTTCCCTATAGAGCACCCTACCCCCACCCCACCAGTATCCCCCCTTCTAGGTGCCCCCCTCCTGTAATCCCCCCTTTCACCACACATGCACCCTCCGCCTACCCTGCAGGGCCGCCCTGCACCCCCCCCCCTCCTGGACATCCCTCTTGCACCGCACCTGAACCCTCCCCCAGTCCTGCAGCCCCCCCAAACAACCCTCATAGACACCCACCTCCAACCTCCCCCCTCCTAGACACCCCCTCCCAGACAACCCCTCTTAGACACCCCACCTGCACCCCCACCACCAGTATCCCCCTACCAGATAATTGTTTTCCATCCTCCTCATTCAAGGAATGATCTAGCTTATATGGTAATATATTTATTGGTGTTTTACCATGAATTAGAGTAATAAAATGATCTCTAACTCTGGTAGTAACTCTATTGGTTCGTAAAAAATGTAAAGAAATTCAAAAGTAAAGTATTCCATTTTCTACTAGTTTTCTTCCCAATAATTCATTTTCATGGTAAAAAAATATTTTAATTCAGTTTTTTAAAACCAAAACACTAAAAGAATAATCAATAAGAATAATGTTTGTTTTAGTTCTAGAGGTATTCGTGTCTGCTTCTCTCCCCATGTAATCTCACCACTATGCCATCCCACATGAACTCCATTGATTTATGTTTCTAATTTTTGAAAAATAAAAACAAAATTATTTCCCATGTCATTCAAATAATCAAATATGGTCCACCTGTGCCAAAAATGTGATCCATAGTAGTGAAAAACATTCTTCATAGTCACATAAACACCCTTACAAGCCCCTAACAGTATTGTAAATTCCCATTTCGCAACCCAATTCTGAACTACTTGGTTGGCCTGGTGACTACATTGAAATCCATAGAAAGATTTTTAGAAATAAATTTGTCACTTTATCCAATATATAAATGAATAACAACTAAAATATCTAACACATTCCATAATAATTTCATAGAATCAATGCCAGATTCCCACATACTCTTGAATTCTAAAGCCTCTCTAGATTCTAATATTTTATCATAGGTGAGAGATATTGAACTAGCATAAAAGGGGATATATGGACTTCTGTGTTGTGTCTCAGAAAAAGAAAAATATTATCCCATATTTATACCAAATAAACTTGAATGCTGCAAGAAATTAATTTGAATAATATAATGAAATTTTTAATATTATATAGGTTCAAGTAGGAGGTGTCCAAGAAAAGTGTGGTATGAATTCTTGTGAGATAAATTTTGTATCTCTATGCTTCATGTAAGGTTGAAACACATAAATAAAGTTTTTGTATGTAATTTTAATGAAACTAAATGTTTTGTGAGACTATCATAGAGTTTTGTAAGAATAGAAAATTTCATTCCTTATTCACTACACCATGATGGAGAGATCATTTCAGAATAATGTGACACTAATTAAGTTCATATAATATATTCTCATGATAGGTGATATCATCATAGAATAAGATCACTTGAGTGAAATGTGGAACTAATTGAGCTCATTTAATATATACTCACCCTGCACACTCCCCCCTCCCCCGCGCACCCCCTACCATCTTCCCCAGTACCACCCCCCCTCTTGGACACCCCCCTTTCACACCCACTATAACCCCCAGGCCCTTGTATCATATACCTCCTTCTTGGACTGGACCCCCCCCCCCCCCCCCCCACACTCATGCACACCCCTTTCCCTCTTCCCTAGCACCAGCCCCTACGTCATGCAACCCCCTACCTCCTGAACACCCCCTACCCCGGTACACTACACACCCCTTCTTGGACTGCACACCCCCCTGCCCTCTTCCCCAACACCAGCCCCCTGGCTACTACAAACACCAACCCTCCTAGAACACCCCCCCCCCCCCATGAACAACATCTGCTACGGATCTCATATATCTAACCCATATTCCCAGCTCTCCACCTCAATATTCAAATGATGCCACAACACCTGAACAAGAGGCATTGTCTTCCCTCATATCACTTTTCTACTCTAATCCATGAAATAAAATAGACATTACTCAAATGATGTGTCCACCGTTAACTCACTATCATCATTTTCAACCACATATGGATGATCTGGATTATAGTTCAAGATCTATAATACATGAAATGAAATTTTCATCACTAAATGTTACAGAGGAGGTAACCTGTAAGGAAGGATTCTGATCTTATCCACAATATTGAATATATCAATAAATCATCGGAAAAATTCACATGTTGCCTAATGTGCCTTTTCCGTAAACAAGTTTATAACCATTATAATACCCAATCACCTGTGGTGAACTCTAGAGGTCATTGACGCCATAGAACCTACAAGATTTTCCTCTATTGAGTGGTAGCATCCACATCAGGATCATATGAACACTAGACATCCCACCCTGGACAGCCCCTCCCCCCCAGATAGCCCGCCACCCTCTACCCAGCTATACTTAATCAACAAATTATTCCACAATAGCTTCACCTTATAGTTGTACTCACATCCTCTATCTACAAGAAAAAACCCCACCTTCACAATAAAACTGAACTCAAACATAATACAATATATATTATAAGAATTCAAGCTATATCCAATATAAACAAAATAAAATTCCAATATAAATATCATCATAATAAAAAGAACTATTTGATAAAATTAAATTTATAAACCAAGAATAAAATTATCATCTTAAATGTACCTTAATATCAACATCACCTGAACCATCATGACCATCATCATCTCTTATATAAACACCAACTTCATTATCACCTCCTATAGAAACACCGACATCATTATCACCTCCTCTCAGACCACCTCCACCACCACCATTATCATGATAATATAAATATTCATTGGTTTATGCACCTAAATTAGTGGTAGGAGCGAAGAATCATGATTGACATAATGCATACAAATGAGAATACATTTAATTAATGAAAACATTCAATGTTTATATGGATATTCATATAATATCATTATGTTACCAATAAAATACTCTGATAAACATAATTTATACAAATGAGAACACATTTAATTAATGAAAACATTGAAATATTCTTGTGTATGATGATTCATGAAAAAAAATTAAAGAGAAATAAAAAGGATTTTTAGAATGTTTAATAGACCCATCTGAAATAATATCACGACCACCAATAGATATGCTGAATTTCTCCATGTGAATATTCTTAACAGTCATCCCATATGAAAAAAACTTCATTTGAAAAAAAATAACTAATATTCAGTTGTTACAATTAAATTTTCATTTTGAAATAAGAAAATGAAAAATGAAAACATGTTTTGTAGATCAACTAAACAAATAGAAACAAAACACATGTTCTATTATCTATAAATATGAACTTCATTAATAAAAAAATTTTAACATTGCAACTATTGATAACAGAATACAAAGATATTTTCAATTGAGAAGTGAAACAAAAAATATAAAGCTTGTTTTATTATAATTATGTTAACTTAAACAATCAAAACTCGCACCTAATCAAAAGAAAACTAACAATGTGTGGATAAATGGAGAAGACCGCTCCATGTTGAAACAATCATCGGCAACAACCTCTCAGCACCTCTAGGATTTGTTTAAAATCATATCTACTCAATGCTCATGAATTTGTGGATATTGTCAAAATAGATTCCGAAATATATTTTATGTACAATATCCCATGATATAATAAAAAATTAATAGAATTTAGATAACCAATCCTTGATGGAATACAATAAAGAAATATAGTTTGACCAATGTAATCTATAGTTGATAGAATTAACTATGTCGTGGTGTTTAAATTTTTGGTAACCTCCTATGTTTATGTCAAGAAAAGATGAGTTTAAAGATCCAGAAATGACAAAGAGATCATCTACTATAAAATAGAATTCATCAAAATGAAATAAAGGAAAATAAATAAGATAAAGAAAGGATAGATGTATTATTTGAAGAATGAAAAGCATTGAGAAAACACCTATAAAAATTTCAAACGCAGCCCTCTTGGAAGTTGTAATGATCTCCAGTGATTTTCTGCAGATTGAAACCCAAAATAAATACAACAATAAAATATATATAAATATGGTTATTTTGTTACAATTCCTAACTGGGAATAGAAGGAATTTTTTCAGAATCTTTCATCCAAGAAATATTTTCCCGTTTCCATAGGAGATGGTCAAACAGTTATATTGAGAATCTCTCTTCAAAGGAACCTGGTCATGAACAATAAGGAATCATAAAGAGAGAGTGCTAAAGATATAGCATTAAAGAATTAGAGAATTACTTAATTAGATAATGGAAAGCCACAAACCACAAATAGCATATGCAACATCTAAATCAGTCATCCAACTCCTGATATTCATATAACATTAAGATCACAAACAAATCAGTTCAGGAAGAAATTTTTCTTTAATGAGCTCTAAATAATCCTGAATGACAACATGGAAACTCAATTTCATTATCTTGTTCTTATCGGAGAACCTCTCTATGTCAGCATCTTTCTTATCTAATGATTCAAGTTGATTGGCATATTGAAGAGAACATTTTTTATAAAATAAAACCAGAAATAATACATATATATTTCACTATCAATACACCATAATGAAAAATATACAACATAAAGGAATGGATACATCTATACCTTCTTCTATAAGGATATAATTCCAATCATGGAACATCCCTATATACATTGAATTTCCAAAACAACCACTTCCAAGGAGAACCCGTGAAGAAGTATCATATAATTGAAATTGTGAATGAGTGAAACAATTATGTAAGAAATCCTTTTAAGAAAGATGAAATATGAAAACACTTTTATATAAGCAATCTAAAAACATGTATGTATAATATTTTTTATATAATTTCAATTAATAGCAAATTGAAAAAAAAATAAATGAATTGTTTGTTTTTTTATTGATAAAATGGAAATTAGCACAAAGGGTGCTTATTTTTTCAGTTATAATATTTGAATCAAAATAATAATCCAATAAAATGTACAGTTATATACCTGAGTGTATGATTATTTAACATACCCATTTTCAGTGAGTCCAGTATGCATGTAATTGAAAACACTTATAAAAAAACAATGAAGATGACAGAAAATATGCATGATTGAAACTATAAAAAATGTGTGCCGAATCAAATCAGTTTTCCATACCTAAAATGGAGAACGCACTGATACGGTGGAAGAAATCTATATCAACCATGGATAAAATTTTAAATGAGTAAATGTTGACCATGAAAAAAAGTACAAGTAGTAATTAGTGAATCAAAATAGGAGATATATTGTATTGTTGTTTGAAAAATCTATATGTAGTTGGAAAAACTAATTCTTAGATGGAACTGAAATTTTTTCCAGAAACTTATGAGAACCCACCATTTGTGAAGTACTATATTATATTACAGCCTGTAAAACTAATACGAATATTGAGAAATGTGAAACAATAGAAGAGAGACAAATAATACAGAGATGCTACAGATGAGAAAATACCATATGCATGATTCATCAAGATCTGGATGAATCTACACTTAGGGAACATTTCTACCCTCTAATCTATATCTATGAAGCTACAATAAGATAGATTTGTGAATAAAGTAGCAGGTTTGGGTGATGGTGAATGGAAATGCGAAGCGAGTATAGGGTGTGCTTCACCGAGGTAGATCTCATAGCAGACAGATAATACCAGGAACCCCTGGAGGAGTGGAGGGGAACCGGGTGATGGAGGGAGATGTTGGCTGGGGTTGGCGGGAACCCTAACTTGATAGGAGGTGATAATCGGTCGAGAAGAGAAACCAAGGGAAATCTATACCTGGCATTGATGTGAAAAAATTTTGGAACCCTAAAAGGAATGTGGTGCCATATTCAATGGAGGTAATTATGTTGGATTGATACGAAGGGTGGTATAAGAGTACATCGGTGGAAATAATGTGCGAGAATCTGAGGAGTGGATGAGAACTGTGATTAGGAGGAAAACGAAGACTCGGGTCTGCGGGGACCATTAGTCGACAAGAGAAAAATCACGAGAGTGGGGAGAACCAGAGGGAAACTGCGTGCGGAAGAGGGAGTGTGGGAAAAGAAATGGTTTTATGGGAAGGTAGACAACGAACCCTAGGTAGATAAAAGATGAACCATGAGTTGGAAGAGAATATGAGGTAATCCCTGGACTGATGATGGCGGGAGGGAGAGGAATGGGACTGACGTGAAGAAGGTGTGTAGAAGTCGGGTAGAAAAGAAATGTTGGTTTCTAAATTTTGGACATGTGGAATAGAGAGGAACCCAAGATTAGTATAGTTAATAGATACCATGTCTCCACTTTTTTTCATTCAATATTATTTATGAAAGTAGTAAATTGTAAATGTTGAAGAACCTCAATACACTTTAAAATGTATAGAGGTTTAGTTATATAATTATGAAATTACATATTGTTTAAAAAAATATATATTATTCCTAATAATTATAGGTAAAAAAGAAGATGTAACATTTAAAAGTTTCCTAGTGTGAAGAATATCATTGGGCCCATGTCATCACATAATAGCTTCAATGATGGTAACTTCATTATCATTGTTATGTATTTTAAATCTAATAATAATGAACCACCAAAGAATATTTAGTGGTTAAATATTTTTTTTATCACCATAGGATAGATCCGTAAATTCCATGATCTCACCTTTAGCTCAGGGATGATTCTTGAACATCTATATTTTTAAAAATAATACCAAAATTTGATCTTGATACATCTTGGTCAGGTTTTCTTATACCTGAATCCAAGAAATATTTAAATAGTATTAACAAATAATCTATAAGAAACACAGTTGTGGGAATATTTATGTAGGGAATTATACATGATAAATAATAATCATTCTAGTAAACATATACTATATCAATTGGTATGTTTTTTGGTGAAGATATCAAATGATAAGATATAATAAGATCACATGAAATTTTTGTTAAGTATGGGAATGTGGATGTTTAATGTCATTGCAGAATATTATTTGAGGGAATGGTGACAATGTAATGGTTTTATTAAAAACAACTTTAATTAATATGAAAGAATTGGAGTATCTAACATAATGAGAAAAAAGAAAACAATGTTTCCATGTGCCACAATATTTCTAAAACATCAATTGATAAATAAATCTTGGAAACATCACATTCTCATGTTCCACAATAAGACTTGGTGAAATCTGACACAAACCATACCTTATAAACAAAATATTTAAATAAATAAATAAGAAAGAACAATGGAGGTAAAATAGAAATATTTAATTAAATCCATTTGAAGTAGAAGAACCCCATAAATAATTTTTAGAAGTGGAATCCAGAATAACTATTTTTTTATCCTTCAAAAATGGCATCCATCCCTATCGGGTAACCATTCCACCTCCATTGTGTACTTTATGGACTTTATAAATGGTTCACTATACTTTCTAGCCAACCGAGTACCTGGTACCACTCCATCAGGTACATTATAAAGTATGTAGTTTTTTACAAACCCATTAAGAGACACCTAGTGTCTCACAATTGAATACCCAATGACTAATGTAGTTTTTTCAGTTTGAATCCACCCTTAGAATTGGCCACCAACCCTATAAATAACAATTATCCTCAAATGAAAACACTTCCTTGAGATGTAATAACTCTTGAAATTCCAATTCATATCCCAATTCTAAAAAATCTCTCTACTTCAGGCAAAAAAATTCAAACTTCCTTTGAAATTACTGACCCCTTAATTTTTTGGGTCATCAAGAACTACCTACCATAAGAATTAAAATCCTGGAGATGCATCCAGGATGATCCCCTGATTCCCAATTGAACCATCAAATTTTGATTACATCCTTTTTATCAATTCCAATTTTCCAAAACTCCACCATGATGATTCCCAATCTAGACTAATTTGTTCTTCCACAAAAAACACTTTTCCCTCCCTCCACGCATATAATTTATAATTATAATATTGTATTTTATTCAAATACCTCTTTACCATACTCAAACATGTGAAAAAATGATAAAAAAAATAATGAACACATTATTATTCATAACAAGGTGGGGGAGGATCGACTGGATGGGTTTGGATGCATCAGAGGCACACCGGAGGTGGTGGGGAGGCACCCTATGATCAGCATCGGTGGGGAAGGTGAGGTATCCTTCATTCTATGGCAGTGGATCGCGGTGGGGTTTCCTTGTTAAGTGTCAGCGAGGGGAAGAATCACGAGGGGAACCTTCGGTGGAGGAGGATTGAGGATATGAGAGGTCGCGATGGGTCAGGGATGGAGGTTCATGCACAGAGGGTTTCGGGGAGGAGGTTTATAGCTCAAGAGACGTCAAGGGTTCAGAGGGATATGAGGGGCACCGTCGCTGGAGGAGGATTGGGGAGAAGAGAGGTCAAGATGGGTCCATGAAGGACGGTCACGTGCTATCAGAGGCTTCCAGGGTTTGGAGGGTCACTGAAGGGTTCTAAGGGTCGTGATCATGGGAATATGGAGGAGGAGCCCGATGCAATTTGAAAAAAAAGGAAATCTGGGGACAATGGAGGAAGAGCACGACGGGATTTGAAAAAAAAATACAGCATAAATTTTTTACCACGGTAGTATATACTAAATCATGTCTATAAATAAGATATTGTCATAGTTCTATAAAAATGTGGCTATTGATCTGTAGCTATAACTTAAATTTCTATTAGTGTCATGAAAAAATGGTATGAGAGCAGGGATGAGAGATAGGATGGAGTTTGGAGTTTGGAACAGTGAGTATTGCATGGGATGGTAGGGAAACAATGTTAGGCTATCATGGCATGTCAAATATGCGAAGGAAGACCGGATTGGACATGGGATTTTAGGGGACCCTATGATCTGATGCAAGGACTCTAGACCTACCGAATGACCAAATGTGGCTACACTGATTGCATAGAAGAGATGCTAGGAATGGTAAATGAAAGATAATGACTTTTTTTCTGGTTTGTCTTTGGTATTTTAGGGATTTAAAATAAATAATAGTCTATGAAAATTTAAAAACAATCTTCTACACTACTCAGGCTTAGGAATTCCTTGTTTACCTTGCAGTTGTGGCACCCTGGCGGTGTCCACGAGTTGCATGGGAAATCAAGGCCCGATAGAATTATTTGGATGATCATCCAAGGGGTGATCGAGATAAGGAGGAGAACTAGTGGCCAAGGACTCTTCGTGTCATTCAGTGGTAGACCCTCGGGAAGTACGAGGGAAGCATCTCATAAATGGAGACAGAGTGATCACTCGAGGAGCTGGTGAAATATTTCATCTTGATATGACTTCTAACAGATTACTGGGTTCTTCTAACTGTAAGCCAGATACTAGGAGTAGTGTGTCAGTGGTGTATGCCCTACCTTGGGAGAAGAGTGTGGCTGCAGTTTCATTGACTTACATCGAGAGGGAGTTCTGGGCGTTATTCCTCTCTTCCATGATGAAGGCGGAGATGAGGCAGAAACTACCCCCCCTTCAACAGGGGAGCATCTGAATGATGGATATGTGGATCAAGTTTAAGGAACTCCTTCACTTTAATCTGTACCTATTTCCAGACGAGGAGTCTCAGGCATGGCATTTAGAAGAGGTACTCTGACCTTCTCTTATGTATCTTTTTACTCCCTTAACTCTACAGACATATTTGGAGGTCTAGAAGAAGGCCGAAGTGGTGGAGAGGATGGAAACGCTGTGAGGTGTTCCACAAGAGGAGATCCAGTTGGGTTCTTCAAAGGGGAAGGTCGTCAGCAGCAGGCCTCCAGCCTTAGTGCCTTCGAGGTTTTGGCGAATCGGGAGCAGGCCCCAGTAGTTCATGTTTTGATCTCCCGGTCCTCACCCCTTCTTTGCAGGTCCATGACCGGGATTCCTCATCTTTAGAAATCATGGGCATCATCTGAATCAATGTTCGGACTGATTACAATATAGTGGCGGTGGTCAAGCTCAATTCCCACCTCAGCAGTAGCAATTTCCATCCAGGCCCTTTCAGTAGCAGCATCAGCAAGGACAGTGAGCTCCCGCTCCACTGAGAGAAGACATTGTAGGAGGAGGTCATCCTTAGGGTGCTCCTCAGGGACTTAGACCAGGGTGTGGCTGGGGATGTGGCTGACAGTCGAGGGGTATAAGGGATAGGTGTGGGAAGTTTCATGCCGTAGAGGCAGCATTCCCATCAGGGCCAAAAGTTGTTCAAGGTACAATCAACTTTTTTAGCACTCTTGCATGCGCCTTGTATGTTTTAAGAGATTCACACTCTTTTGTTGAACCCAGTCTATCCCATTATTTGGGTACAGAGGCAGAGATACTTCTTGTGCCCCTAGTGTTGAGTACGCTTGTTATAGGTTAGAGCAGTTTGTATTTTGTTTTCCAGGGATGTAGACTGATGGTAGAGACAGATCAGTCTAGTGGGGGAATTTCTTATACTATATATGCGCCCATACTATGAAATTTTAGGCATCTAATAGATATTATATGTGTGTGATATTATTCGATTCTTATGAATAAGGGTCGTGTTTTTATATATGAGTGGCCAGTGTGTAGCTTTTGTTGGCGGACGGGGTTACCAGGAGGGAAGTCGGTGAGTGGAGACCCTCATTTCCTTGTTATCTATACTATCAGTGGAGTCGGTAGATATAGGGATGGTGGAAGTCCCTAGGATCATCAGTGAGTTCATGGACGTCTTCACGGAATAGGTGGTGACCCTATTCCCTTGATGTGATGTTGTCTTTGGGATAGACTTGCAACCCGGTACTCGTCCGATTTCGATGGCTCCCTATTGGATGTCACCTTTTGAGTAGTAAGAGTTACAGATTCAGATTGATGATCTGATGAGGAAGTGTTTTGTTTGACCAATTGCGTCACCATGGGGTGATCATGTCATGTTCGTAAGGAAGGCAGGTGGTGGACTCAGGATATATATTGACTACCAAAGGCTGAACCATGTGATAGCCAAGAACCATTACCCCCTCCCAAGGATCTAATACCATTTTGATTAGTTGAAGGGGGCATGATGGTTCTCCATGATCAAATTTTGTTTAGGATATCACTAGTTGGGGGTGAAGTATGGTGACATATCGAAGACTATCTTCAGGTGCGGATATGGGCACATTGAGTTTATGGTCACGTCATTCGGCATTACGAACGCACCAGCTGTGTTCATGGGGCTCATGAAATCCATATACCGAGAATATCTATACCGGTTCATTGTAATGTTTATTGACAACATCATAATCTACTCAAGATCATTGGAGGATCACGCCGAGCATATGACAATGGTTTTAGGGGTCCTTCGACAACACCAGCTCTACGGGAATTTCTCCACATGCATGTTCTGGACACGAGAGGCGCACTTCCTTGGACATGTGGTTTCCAAGTAGAGAATAGTGGTTGATCTGTCAACAGTTGAAGCAGTTGTTTCTTATGAAGCACCTAAGAATGTGATGGAGGTTCGTAGTTTCCTGGGTCTGTGAGGATATTATCAAAGGTTCGTTCCCAACTTCTCTCAAGATGCAGCTCCTTTGATAGCTTTGACCAGAAAGGACCAAGCCTTCGGGTGGAGTGAGCAGTGTTAGGTTACCTTCAGTTATCTGAAGGGGGAGTTGGTTAGTGCCCCGGTGCTGAGGTTTCCAAATGAATGGGTGATGTTTGAGGTTTTATGTGATGTTTCAGGCCAAGTCATGGGGTCTCTGCTAAGGGAACAATAGGGGCGATATCTTGTGGGTCTAGGAAGTTATGTCCCCATGAGTGTAACTATTCTACCGACTACATGAATCTCATAGTGGTTTTGTTTGCAAAAATGGTGCGGTTGCACTACCTACTTGGGAAGAGCTTTGTGGTCTTCACAGATCACAGGAGCTTGATGTATATATTCTCTCAATGAGACCTGAACATGCAGCAATGGAGGTGGATGGAGTTTCTTCATGACATTGACTTTGAAATTTCTAACACCTTATGAAGTTGGAACATGGTGGCTAATGAATTGTGAAGGAAGAGGTAGAAGGATGTGGTTCAATAATCGGCAGATGCTTGGAAGACTATGGAGGAGTTGGTTGCCCTACACCTAGATGCAATGGTTGAGGATGGAAAAATATTTATGTTCCAGATGATAGTGTTGTCTTCTCTATTGGTGTAGGTGGAGGAGTGGGGGACTTATAGGCTTAAGTGATGCGTGATCGTGTTAGCAAGGGTGATGCTCCAGGATGATGGTCGGAAGACGGATATAATCGAATGTTGTTCGTCTCCATGGTAATGTGAAAAATATTTCATGGTGATTTACAGAAAACACCTCTGGTGGTGCACCCAAGAGTTTACAAGATGCATCAGAGCTTTAGGGGTCAATTTTGGTGGCCTAGGGTGAAACATGAAGTGGTAGAGTTTGTGGAAAGGTACCACATGTGTTAGTAGGTGAAGGTTGAACACTGCATCATAGAAGGTCTGTAGCAACCCTTAGATGTTCATGAGTGGTAGTGGGAGGACATCTCGATAAATTTCTTTACAGGACTACCTAGGATTTAAGGTGGTTGCGATGCTATATGGGTGGTGGTAGACCGGATGATGAAATCAGCTCACCTCTTGGAAATCAAGGAGTCGAGTGTGGTGGATTCCTTAGCACAAGTATACGTGGATGAGGTAGTGTGGTTTCATGGAGTTATAAGTTCTATTGTCTCTAATTGGGATGACCAGTTTACCTCACGGGTTTGGAAATGATTACAACCTGCTTTTGACACCATGTTATACATCAGCACGGCTTTCCAGCCACACACAATTGGGCAAACAGAGCACACCATCCAGACGTTGGAGGATATGCTACGTGCATGTGTTTTGGACTTTGGGGGATCATGGGTATGACACATTCCTCTTGTAGATTATTCTTACAACAATAGCTATCACTCTACCATTGTCATGGATCCGTTTGAATTCTTGTACGAGAGGCCATGTCGCTCACCCGTGTGTTGGGAAGAAGTCATGGAAGTAGGTGTTCTTGGACCATAGGTACTGTAGAGCACGACAGAGAAGGATTATATTATACGGTATAGGATGAATGTGGATTAGAACTAGAAGAAGTCGCATACCGATCATAGGAGGTTACCCTTGGAGTCCGAGGTTGGGAACCACGTGTTCTTGGAGGTCTCCCCTCAGCGTGGGAAATGGAGGATCGGTAGAGGAAGTAAGTATTCTACCATGTTCTTCAGACACATCGACGTGTTGTGGTGGGTTAGAAAAGTTGTCTATCAGCTGGATCTACCACTTCCACTACTGAGGGTGCACGATTTCATCCATACGTCTCAGCTTCGTCAGTACCTACACAATGATTCGTACGTCCTCGACTGGGGGAAGGTTGATATCAAGGACAATACGACTTTAGTCTAGCGATCGGTGAGGATTGGGGATCATGATGATAAGGTGATTTATGGATGAACCATTCCCTTGGTTTGTCTTTTGTGGAGGAATACTGACCTCGATGAGAGTACCTTAGAATGGAAGGCATAGATTCTCACCCATCACCCAGAGCTGTTCAGATATTTTTTTGGTTTTGTTTCGTACTGGTTTGTGATGTAGTGGTTGACCTTGTTAATTATGAAATGTGTTGTTTTCCTTGATCTCTAAATGTGTGTGAGGTGTCTTGACTATGGAATAGGGGGACGTAATCTCTAATCAAGATGCATTAATGTTGATGCAATTAAACCTTTGAGGGTGAGTCAATGCCACCCAAAGTGGATAGTATATTGAAATGGTGGAAGGGACTCTCTAACCCATATGACTTGATAGTGTGAACCTTATATGATTGTATGATCACTTAAGGGAGAGGGTTCCTAGATGTCTAGGGTGGTTTGGTTGTGAGATTTATCATTTCAAGTGGTTATCCAGACCTCTCACTTTTCATTGGGATTAGTTTTAATTATCGAGAATGAGAATAGTTTGAGAGGTATATAATGTAACGACCTGGACCGTCCTGGTTAATTACATGGTCAGTTCTATTGTTTGGGGCTCCCTAGACCTCATCATTAGGTCCAGAGGGTGGATAATTGGTTGCATGATGTCACCGTGGTGTCACCCATCAATGAAAAAATATGTGAGTCTCAGATCAGTCTCACCGATTAGTGTGTCCTCGATCGGTGTGTCATCGATTGGGGAGTCACCGATCTTGTGTCCCCGATCAGTGAGTCACCATTCATTGTGTCACCAATTAGTGTGTCACAAATCAGAATGTCACTGATAAGCATGTCACTAATAGGCATGTCACCGACCTGTGAGTCACCGATCGGTGTGTCACCCATCGATGTGTCCTCGATCGGTGAGTCACCGATCGGTGCCACACCCAATCGGTGCCATGGGGGGTTGTCGGGGTTTTCATTCCCTAGTTATCCCGTAACTCCAATTTTAAGGCTTTTAACATTTTAAAGATGTTTAGGGCTATTTTTTATCCCCATAAAAAATTTTAAATCTCTTTAAGAGTCTGGTGACCCTCAATGGACCAAAACTATTTGTTGTTGTTACCCGTTTTTGTTTCTTTAAGTGAAATCTTTTAACACACAGTAGTTATGGAGACCTCTTCGATGAGAATTATTAAATTTCAATTATTTCCATCATGTGTAACCATCCAACCATGTCGTGAAGCCATGATCCCCCTATAATTCTGTTCAAAATTCATATCACGTAACTCCAGGATCTCACCTTTTATTGCACATGATTCATTCTTCTTACTTGGATGGTCTCTTTTCTATTCCTTGCTACGTTTAGAGTCCCCCTTCTCAAGGATAGTGGTGTGCATGTATTAGATCATTTCCTACTAACTCTTAGTGTCCCCAGAGTCCCCCCTACAAGATGCACATCCCCAGTTCTTGGCATGAGGATAAAAAGATCGATCGTTGATCATCCGGGTAGTGTTTGCCTTCATCTCTCTTTACTATATATCATGTGTCATGGGGATGATAATGTTTCCTTTGAGGATGGATGAAACCAAACCTTAACGAAGATAATAAATAGTTTTTAAAGAATTAAGGGGTGTTTATGATGATATTTTTATACTCTTTTACCCTTTCTTATAAGTTGTGAATTGTACAGGATTATGTCCACTGAAAATCTTGGTCATTGGTGGTCTTTTCTTGCACACTAATGAACCTCTGTCTTCTGTGATGATTGAATGGCTGTAATATAGATACTGGTTAATCACAAAAACATTGTTGATTTAAATGGATGTAAAATGAATCATAAACATTGTGTGGTCACCCCAGTTCACCAAATGGAAGGATGGAACTAAATGAATAGTGTGTTTAAATGTGAAAAATCCCTTACTCTTTCCAGGTAATGTGTATGGTTGTTCTTCTTAATGCTTGTGAGTTAACATGTATGGGGATGTGATCCCATGTTGAGTAGTTCTTTGATGGGGGTTTGGGGCCATATATTGGGGCTTGATTTGGTTAAAGTACTTCGAGGGATCTCCTGGATCCATTTTGTTATTGCGACTTTACCAGAGAACCAGGTGTGAATTATTATTTTTTTACTTGGTTGTATTTCATTATTTGTCCTGTGGCTATGCCTGTGAGTTTCTAGGTAGTGTAGAATCATATAAATGGAAACACATTAATTTCGAAAAAAGGGTTTAAAAGAGAAATTGTTTTCTAGGAATGAGTTGTGACTTTGTTGTGGATGTTGTGCCTTTTTTGAGTGAATAATAACAATGGTGTTAGTGTGTGAGATGGTTTTGGAACCCCTAGGTTGGGATGAGTTATTATTTACCTATATGTATAATTTAGTTCTTATGTTTCGTATTCTCACCCCACCCAAGTTGAGCACTTCATGTCGAACACCCTCATTTCATGGGGGAGGGTGTTTTTCCAACACTCTTATGAGTGGCTGGTTATTAGCTCCTTTTCTAATCCATTTACCATGTTTCCCAAGACTCTTTGGGAAGGCTGTGATGGCATAAGATCCATTATAGCCTCTGATACTTCAGTTAGGGTATGTTTTTATGGTTGGTCCAGGTGTGTGCAGGCTGGTTGTTTCCCAAGTGTCTTTGCGATGACGCCTAGGTGTCTTCGGGCATGGTAGTTGTTGTTCGGGCCCTAGTGTCCTTGGGTATGGTGGTAGTTGTTTTTTCCTAGGTGTATGTGGGCATGGTTAAGTGTTGTTGTTGTGGACCTGGTTTTTGTGGTCATAGCTATGGTTGTGGTGTCCCAAAATTTTGTTATTGGGGCAATAGTGGGACTACGGTGAGAATGGTGGAGGAGGTCTCGCATGTAGGTTTTCATTAGTAACCAGTGGGAAAGTGGCATGGGGTAACCAAACATTGATGTTTTTTTACTATTACATGACTTGACTTACATTATTTGGGGAGTTTTCCTTGGTGAGGTTTGGGTGGATAGTTTCCTTACTAGGTGCTTTGGTTATCTCTTTTTCTCACGGGGAATTAGAATGTCTCCCCACATGTGCACAAGAGCTTTTTGTTTTCCTTACTGGGTATACCTGTATACTCACCCAACATATATAAGAACTGTTATTAGGTATCCAAAAGGACTTCAAGGTATGTGCCAGACCCTATTAGCATGGAAGATGGGACCATTGGCGTTGCTTCTTTTCTTTTCTATTGGTACTACCCTTTAGAGTTTTATTGTAATTTGTAGAACATATTATTGGAAAAGGCATATGAGAATGGATTGTTTTGGCTTCACATTTACTTCATGTTTTGGTGTTGTTTGGGATTTTCAATCTTATCTCCCCATCCCACTAAATAAAAAAGGGTAATAACTTCTATATTACATGTCATTCTATACCATTGGTACTAGTTACAAATCTAGGGCATATTAGAGGTGGCTCTCGGGGGTCATTATATCTCCTTCAAATTGAAGAGGGAAGGGTTTGGAAATCTTTTGTCCCCTCCCTCATCGTGGTGAAGTCAAGACGTGATAATATATCTATTTGAGTATTATTCTTAACGATTGGTTTATCTGTGGTATGTTTTTTATGTATTACAATGAAATACATACTTTATCATCAAATACTACTTGTTTTTTAATTTATAAATGAGTTCCTTAGGCACTCATGTTTTTCCTTGGGGTTAAAAATTAGAAAATATAACTATACATAAAAAAGAACAAAAACACTATAATGATCATTTTTTGTAGATTTATCATTGACCCATTTTAAAAAATATTATATTTCTAATATGATGTAGGAGTTTTTATTGGAAATGAGGTATGGTCTCAAGAAATTGATACCCCAAAACATATAATATTTAAAAAAAATGGTTTTTGTGTGGAAGATATTATCTTTTGGATATGATAATTTTAAATTAATAAAACCTGAATATTTTAATAAATTTATTTCCATTTATGAAAAATATGGGATAGTATATACAAGATTCTAAAACGTTCATAACTTCCCTTTAATATCAAAAATTCACTCCACACGATTGAGTATGATAACATTCTAGAACAAATTTAATCTCATTCTTATGGGAATGCCATATAATCATTTGAACATTGTCAATTTCTTAAAGATACGGGTCATACCAATTATATGAATTTGATTTATATTTGAGACTATTTTTTTGGATTTAGGAGAGATAATACTTGATAGGTTTGGGGAAATTTTACCATATCACTATACCATGGTACATCTCATTTAACCAAATTCATCTTATCTCCAGGTATGAAGTCATTAAACTAATTTTTTAAATTATTTCCTACTTAAACTATTTTTTAAGCCAAGTCAATGGATTTGATACTTGGTTTGTTGAACCTATCCAGTACTTTATCTCTATATAGAACTATTATAGAATCAAAATCTATCTTACTATCCTCATTTGGGATTATTCCTTATTTAATAAGTAACAAAGACAAATAGATCCTTTTTAGTGGTTTTATATTGGTTTTTACAGTTAATTTGGTGCTCTTGATGAATTTTAAATGAAATAATTCCACCCCTTAATTATTTTAGATAGAGATAATCCCAAAACATGGTTGGATACATCAAAAAAAAGCTCAAAGGGGTGTTCCAAATTAGATGGTTATATTATTGGATGTGTTTTCATCATACTCTTCAGTTCATAATATGATATACCATAATCATAATTAAGAGTAAATTAATTGTTTTTATAGTAATATTAAATGTTATAAATAGATCCTACATTAAATATTAAAGGAAGCATCTACAAAGAAATATATGTCTAAGAAAGTATTGATCCTTCTCAACATAGATTGGATAAGGAAGTTCATTAATAACTTCTACTTTTAATTGATTAACATCAATAACTTTTTTCAAATTATTTCTCCAAATACAATGACTCTTTTAACCTTGGAATTGAACCTTTCATATTTTTAAAAAATGATATTTACAATTTATGTCTTCAAAATGATGAGTTGATTATTCAAAAAAATATTAAAATAGTTTAAAATCATAATAGAAACATAAAGGAACACATTCATGTTGTCTTTAGTAAGGTCAAGGAAAATTCATACAATGAATCTTCGTCTATTACATAGGGAATTTAACAAGTCAAATGGAGTCCTCTTATATGAAATAGAACACTATGAATATCTAAAGTTTGATTTATAAAATTACTTAGGTGAAATAGGAACCTGAATGTATTTTGAAACCCTATCTGTAAAATATTAGTTAGACTTTCCTAATAATATTTCAAATAGTTAGTCAATAAATTTAGTGATGAAATGGTCTTTCATAATGATCTGGTTCAATTCCCTAAGCACTATACAAAATATCCAAATGTTTTGAACTCCTAAATGGATAAATTCAATAAATTTATATTTAATTATAGGTTTTTTAATTTTAATAGTGACTATATTAATAGGGAATAACCCATCATGAGTCAATGATATGGTTTATTATACACACTTATAAAAAAATTATATTTATTTCATCCTTACCTCAATCATTATTGTATTATGTCTTCTCCGGAGTTGCCTCATATTTTTTGAGTCTTCTTGAAAAAGAATTATATTCAAATTGATTTTAGAACTTATTATAAGAGTATATTTTAGAATCCACCCTACTATTTTACCATGTTATTTATAATGTTCTATCAGTTTTTTCTTGGTATTATGATAGGTTTATAGTAATAATCACTAAAAACATTACCCCAACCACTTGGTACACATATTTTAGGTCAGTGAGAATATGTTTTAACTCTATGAGTTAGGGATTCTCTATGGATGGAATAAAATTCGTATTTCCCAAATCAAAATACAATATTACCTATAAATAAGAAAAAATATCATCTTAATCACCATTGGAAATGCAGTTGAAACATAAAATAAATCTATGATCAACTCTTTATATAGTTTGTGAACATATTTTTCATGTTTCATCCAATTATTTATCATATACGTTTCAAATAAAAATTGTTTTACTAAAGTCCAAATGTCTTAAAACATACCTAATTATTCAATAGGATTATCTTATTAAATTTGTGATAGTGTGAAGATTTAATTATCCTCCTAAAAATGTTTCTTAGATTCAAGGATATTGAAATGGGATGTGATCTCACAAAACTCTACAGTGACAGTTCACACATGAATATTAATGAAGATTTTAGATATATTAAATATTGGATTACCCATGATGATTGGTGAATGTTCCAAGATTACTACATCATCTATGTATATCATGTAGAATATTTAATGTTATACCAAATTTTATACACTAACCAGGACATCATCAAGTAGTCATATGATGAATATAGTGGATTTGTTTATAATTTTTAATTCCAATCTTATGAGATTCGGTTCTCCCATCCTAATATTAATAAAAAAATAATGATGTATCAAACATATACAAGCTCAAAGGTCACATAATACATATTTAAAACACAAATAACAAATTTTATAATATGTTGAATATGTCTTTGGATATTGACATTTATCAGGTAGTTGTGGAGTGATCAAGGTTTAAGAAATTTTTATTAAGTTAACACTCCCATTACCTTAAAGTATTCCCTTTTTACTACATAGTTACTTGAGAGAAGTGACTTATTTTATAATTTTCATATAAGTTTCAAGAAATGTATATATTTTTCCCAATCATGATGGATTTCATAATCTGTTTATAAATGTTTTCTACTTGTATTTACCTTTATTGGATCATTCTAGAAGGAATGGATAATATTTGGACATTCCTATAACTTTTTTATTTTTCATGGGTATTTTTTAATTCTTCATGAATTAAATGGGTTATATTCTGTTTCCACTTTTTATTTCTCCCAATAATTATTCTCAAATTCCATATCTAGTGGTTTATTATGATCTTCCTTTGTTTTGGACTATTTTTACTATAAATAACTATTGGAAATAGGGTGCACTTTTTCCGAATTCTTCTGGGGACCATGCCCATATTACACTTTGGTTTTGTGATTTTCAACCTCAATTTTTTCCAAGCCTCAACAATTGTATGTCCATAATAATAAATAGTTGGTTATTCAATCCATTTATATTTTTTGTCAACTAATCATCAAATAATCTATGTGTCCTCTTTAAAGGATGTTGGAAACTGGTTCGTGGATTCTCAAAAAGATTTTATTATAGAGATTAGAGGCATTAGTAAGCTGGTTTGTTGAAAATGATATATTTAAATAAATTTTAATAGTGGTTAATGTTGGAATTGCTTCTCATAATGTAATTTAACATAGATATTTAGACTCAAAAATATTTATTATCCAAGGGAGGGATGTATCTATTTTTGATTAGACAAGTAATATTGTTTTGTTTGGAGTTAGCTTCACGACTCTCCTTACCTATATGTCAGAGAAATATCTAGAAAAACTATTATGAGAGGAACAATGACCATATAGCCTTACTGATTATTTTTTCCCACTGTCTTTCTTAACATCTATTTATTTAACCAAAAATATTGGTTCCAATATCGTAGACTCCAATCATAGTGAAATAAATTACCTTACCATTTTTATTACCCTTTTACTAATGCCTCTTTTACTGAATTATATGGAATTTAATGCTCTCATTAATATTAGTCTTTTAACCTATATTGGTAATTTATCAATAATTTTCCCTCATGATGATTCATCTAGTAGGTTCCTATCACAATCAATTATTCCATGACAAAAATTTACAATGAAGTCATTCTCTTCAAATTATTTGTGTGGGAATCTCACACACAACTTATTAAACCTCTACCAACACCCATATAAGGGTTTTTTGAGATCCATGTTCGATGGGATAACTATATTTTATGATTTATTTTCTTTGTGAAGTATGGAATAAATTTTAGAGGAAGCTTATCTATAATTCATCACATTCATTCTCCTATCCAAGATGTAAATTGTAGAATACTATATATATTATTAATATAATGGATATTGAAGTGTATTCCACTTCAATTTCACATCTTCGTCTCCTCAATGCTTCTGTATAGAACGTGTCATAGTTTAATCCTTGATATGTTTGATTGATTCTTCACCATAATATCCATAGAATCATTTATAAACATTATGAGAACATTTTTTATTTCAATATCAGTGAGTAATGTACTTATGATGATTTCAGAATTTTGGTTTACAAAAAATGATGCACAATTATCTTTTAATGTCTAGTTAGAATTTCCCAATATTATTATGTATTCATAGTGAAAATAATAGGTTCAATTGAATTTGATAAGGAAATATCATCAAACTGTGTTGGTAGAATTAAATTTATATGTTTTTTTACTATCTTTCATTAAATTTAAAGCTCATGTGATAAAATTTAATCTATATTAGAATTGGACATACAATTAAAATGATTTTTATTTTAGAACAACCACCCTGAAAAAGATACAAATTGTTGACACATTTATATTTGGTGTGAAATAACATATTAAAAATCCATATTTAATAAAATTATAGTATAGTGGAAACCATGGTGGTCACCAGTGAGTTGTGAAAAAAATTCATTGTCACGGTTATAAAAAAAATGTTATTTTATATTATTAGAGATTGATGATATTTTTTGAAAATAACCTACATAAAATTATAAAAAACTAGGAGAGTGTGATTAGTATAGACCTAGATTTCTAATTTTATTTATATCCATGCCCCATAAATAGTTTACACTATTTCTTATTAATTTATAAGTGAATTATTGTGTAATTTAGTTGTCTCTCACCCTTGATTGAAATAAATAGTGAGGTCTGTATAGTAGTAATTGAAACATCAAAACCCTCCTTAATAGGTGTGTGTGAATATCTTGTGATTTTTCTTTCAAAACCACTTAAGAAAAGCACATTTTTGTAAAGGAACTCCTTTTTAATTATAAGACAATTCATTTTATCCCACAAAAAAATTTCAATGGCTAGATAAAAACCTCTCAACCTAGCTTATTCAATCATAAATAAAAACATGAGTTTAAGAAGGATGGAAATGATCAACTAAGGATGTAAATAGTGAAAATGAATAAAAAGTCAAACACAATCACATTCAAAATAATAATCTTCCATTGATTAATAAATCCTATTAATAGAAGAATTTTTTTTAGTAATGAACATGATCAATTATTTCCAAACTATTTCTACTTCCCCTTATAAATCATAAAAGGTTTTTAAAACACCCTTTAAGGGATAATGACCATGGGAAGTGAATAAAAAAAGATATATAATAATATAAGAAAAAAACCAAAACATATAAACTTACCATAATATCTAGAAATAGTGACACAAGATTCACTCCACTCTTTCTAAGACTTAATTTCCTCTATTAAATTCTTCTCTCCTCCTTAATTCTGAGTTGGCTAATCCTTTAATTTAATTAGACTTTGAATTTAAGTATCATCCCTACAATTTTATATCTTCTACCAAATATATAGAATTTAATTATTACATCCATTTAATCATAAATATTATAGATCCAGGATAACATTATTTTGTATTTCAAAAGATATTTCACAAATTTAACATACTCTCCTTTAAAAACATATAAAATAAAATGTTTTAGAAATATTTGAATGAATGAAAGTATCAAGATTCATGCCATGAAATTTTATGAATATTCACAGATTGAATCAGTCTTCTCTAATAAATTTCAGGGTTTTAAAATATCTAAAAATTAAAATATCATATATATCAAGTATATAAGAATTTCATTAATTCCAAAACATAAACATCATTGTGTTAATTGAATAATAATTTATATATGCTTCGAGTGACATTAAAATATAATATTTATTGCATATTTTATATGTCTTGGATAATACACATGACACTAAATATTCAAAAATATCATCAATATGAGAAAATATATATATATATTACTAGAGAAACACATAAAAATTATCTTACATAGAGCCAGTAACAAACGAAATCAGTCAAACCAAACATGTCACTCGATGAGATATGTCCTTAGGCCTGAAGGGTCTTCCAAATGGTCATAGTTTGGAAACAAGTTCCTTGATATAAATAATGCACACTTGGAAATGATTTGACCCCCATATAAACAAGACTTAGATGCCAGAAATATTCTAGAATAACCTATATTAATGTTGAACTTCCATGAAAACCAAATAAATATTACAAATAAAGAACTGATTGAATCATATCATAAAAAAAATTCCATCCAAAATAAGATTTATAGAAAACCAAAATAATTTATTGAAAATATGTAGATGTTTTATTTTACAAAAATATTTTTAATTAACATAAATACATTAATTAATATTATTTTGATTAATAAAATAATATTTTGTTATATAATTTATGAAAATAAGATAGACACTAAATTTTTATTTTAAAATGAATTATATTTTTAAATATTCATTAAATACATAATATTTAATATATATATATATATATATTATAACATACATTCATATATATAAATATGTTTAAGCCCACATAAACATATATAAAATTCGTGAATATATTGAAACATAACCATGGAGTCTGAATTTCATGGTCCCTTTATTCAATTAAATAAAACATTACAATGTCATGTATGTATCCAAACCATTTAGGTTGAATAAAAAGTACCAGTTAAACCAAAATAGGAACAAAAAAAGGAACATTTGATCTAATAATGATATACATTAGTGATCCTCTATTATGAAAACATTACAAAAAAAATATCTATCCCATAATGTGTTCTAGATCTTCCAACTAACCGAATCGATGAAAAACCTATGTCCGACCATTATCAACTCGTATGAGGAAAAATAGGGACACCACTAGCTTTTGAAAAAAAACATAATTTGAAATGGAAAAAATTATTCCTTTTGGGGGATGTTTCAAAAATTAGTGGGCGCACCCCTACCAGATGTTCATCATCCTCCTCTCCATTTTAGATTCTTATATAGGTTGTTTAGATTTACCTTTCCTTCTACTTATATAGTGGAAAAATTTGAAACTTCAAATCAAAGATAATCATCATTAACAATTTCATCACAACATACTCTTATAAATATGATAAAACTTTCTTAACCCTCTTCCTTAGAGGTTGTGTTGGTATCAAACAAGTTTTTTTAATGGATCATCATCCACTTGATTCCAATCAACCTTTATAGAGGATGTATATATATATTTAAATAAAAATATATTCATTTATATAATTATTTAAATAAAATTTTAATATATTATTTTTTCATGATAATTTTTAGGGTATATATTATTAAATGTTTTTTATTAATATAATTTTGAGAAATTTTTGTTATATATATTTTTAAAATAATATTGATAATAAATTTTCATTTTAATATGAATTAAATTTTTGAATATAAATTATTTTATCAAATTATTTTAATATATATATTTATATTGTTTATAGTACATATGTATATATATATGTATATGGTTATAATTATATATATAATTATAAATAAGTAATAAAGAATATAAAATAGAATAAATGAGTACATATATAAATTTGTATAAATATATTTGTTTATTATTATGTATATAGTATTTAAGAATATATAAATAAATGCATTCAAAAATAGAATTTAAAATATATCATTTATGAATGGAAAATTTATCATTGAGAATTGACACACTTTTAGCAGCAATAAAATAGTGTTTACAAATCATTTCCTATATCAACGTTATGAAAATAACTACAAACGTTTATCCTCAAATCATGATATTTTTTAATTGCGATAATGGTTATCATTATCAATGTCTCTTGTTAACATTGGAAATAATATAAAACATATTGATTTTATATTAATTTATTTCTCACAATCTATTTTAGTCAAGGTTCTAATGAACTTCCTTTAATACTAGTTCAGGTTCTGTTCAAAAATCGATGTAGCTCTCTATTTAGAAAGGTGTTTTGTGGAGAATGTGTAAATAGGTCAAAAATAAGAATCCAAAATGGGAAAAAAATTCTTTCATGTTATATTATCATAAAAAAATAATCTTAGTAACCACATTCTAAAAAATATTTATTTAAAATTAAATATCAACACTAATCATTTTTAACATGGAATAAACCAAAAGGGAAAACCCATGTGACCTAGTATTGAAAATAGATCTGATGATAATAAAATAATTCAATATATATAACATCAAAAATGAAATAAAATAAAAAATTATACCCTAAAAATTGTCTCAACAAGGAAAAATAAATCGGACTGAAATCTCTATAATTGTGAATGAGATTGCCCAAGAAAGAAATCCATATTTAATATCTAACCAAATCATTGTAGATTCATCGCCTTAATTATTTTTTTAAAAAAATAACTAGTATCAAAATAATTTCCACCATCGATCAAATAAAATCATACTAGAAAAATTCTTAATCAACTGATGATCCAAAATAGAGCGAAACCATAGCTGCACCAAGAGAGATATGAAGAGATAGTTGTTCATATCTTCACAAACCCAAAACATAACCCACATATATTATATTTATTTGTTATATTCTTCTTCAAAGGTCACATGGGGGGCCTGAGAGAGGATGAGCCCCAACACCTCCTATAGTAAAATGGGGATCACCCCTAACTCTATAATAAGTTTGCATTCCTAAAATTCACCTTTTGGTAAAATATTTCTCTATATATATAACACACTATAATTTATTTAATTATTATTAATATTTAACTATATTGTTTTATCAATTGATAGTATACATAGATCTGTTTAGAAATAATATGAACTGTTAGACTCTTTCCCAAATGAAGTAAATTTTGACTTTCGGAAAAAAACATAATTTTATGATAAAAATTGGGTTTCTGAATAAAATTCCTCTTTCATAACCATTTTTTCGTGACCTTATTATTAAAATAAAATCATGCATTTGGTGGATAGGAAAAAATATTCATAATCTTGGCAACCAGTATATACATCCCCCCAAAAATGTTATAAAATAACATAATTTTGACTTCCTGGAATCAATTTATTCTATAATTTATGAAAATTTAAATATGCAAGGCATTGGTTTTCACCTTCGAAATGAAAATCATAAATCATAAGAAACATGAAGATATAAATAATATACTTTCTTACTCTCCAATGTCATACAATTGGATTTTATAGAAAAAATCGACCCGCCAACTACATAAGTTATAATAAGATTCAAAAAAATGTATATTTTCACAAATAAGACACTGAAATAGTCATTTAATATTATACATAAAAAATTTATCCAAGTAATAAATTCATTTATTATCCCAGAAAAAGTAGATGTAAATATAAATTATTCATTTCCATGAGAAGCAAAAAACATAGCACATGAAAACCATGTTAATATCAAATTATTGATAAATATAGGACAACAAACATCAATATATTTACCTGTTTGTTTTGGTTATGATATATATAGATAAAATATAATATAAACATAATATATAACCACAATGTAATTTAAAAGTTAACAAATATAATCATGAAAGTACTGTGAGAGATAATATTTACAAAAAGGAATTCATTACATTTATAGATAACATAAGATGAAATCTTATAAGTTAGTTTCCAAATTCAAGAAACACATGATCATTTTTCTTCCACAAAAGTGAGTATACTAGGTTATTAAGATTCCCATCTAAATAACTATATATATATATATGTGATGTTTAAATTTCATTTAAGTATCTTTACTTTCATATGGAATTCCAAACCTTTAATTTATTAGAATTCACTATACATATATTAATGGGTTTGATTCATCTTTCTCAAATCATAATGCACCATAAAAAGTTCATCTTTGAAGGAATTAATGTTCCTTGGTAAATAATGCATCATTATTTTGAAAGAAAATTATTTTTTTAGATATCATACCTTCTGAACATAAAATTTTCTATGTTCTATATGTCCGATATAGATTTTCATTTTCTTCTTCTAATATATCATTCAAGAGGGAAAATAGTTTTGTAACTCTGGGATTTTTGAATTCATTTAAATTTTCGAATTATATATATTTTTTATGGATGAAAATGTCAAATATATAGTAAAACCATCAAAAAAATACATAATTTCATAGATCTTTGACATAAAAAATTGTATCAACCCGAACAATAATAATTAAAAATCACTTTTTGATTTATTTAAATTTCTAATGCAGTAATTTTCTTTATAGAAAAGAATGAAATAATTTTTATTGTATTATATCCAATTGGATTTTAATATTCATTAAGAATCATTACATTTGATAATATACATGTTGAACAGAGGTCACATGATTAAAATAAATGTAAGATTTAAAAAAATACCATCGACACAGAAAATGGAAACGATGACCTTACCAGTCGGAACATAACATATGAAGGCTATTTATAGAAGATTTTGAGAGAGATATAATTCCTAGTTTATGACCTTGAACAATACAAATATTAGATCCAACAACATAATCATAAGTGAAACAATTTATGGGAGAATTTCATGATTATAGAGATCACAACCCAAACCATGTTCACCGAACCGCCCTTGAAAACCCCACAATCATGTACCTTACTCATAGGTCGTTTACTGATGTATTCAAGGGGCATGTTTCAAGACCATAGAAAAATTAATATGTACATTTATTCAATAGAATAATGAATTTTTCTTCTTCTTATTATTGATGATTTTTATTTTGGATACAATAAACAACATATTGTATTTATCGTTAATAATAAAATTTAATTAATCAATTTATGAATTAATTGATTTTTAAAAAATTATAAAAATATTATTATTAAACAATTTATATTAAATATTAATTATCATATATTTTTATGAAGTAAAATGAAATTTTTATAAGGGGTTGAAAGATGTTATTGTAAAAAACTCATCAATTCTTAATAAATATTGATTTTATTTTTTATGTGTAAATTCACATATTAATAAATTATTTAGGTAAAATTAATATTATTTTTGGAATTATAATTTTAAAAATATCCAATGGTTAATTTTTTATAATACTTTTAGACTACCAAATTTTTTTACAAAAACTATGCACTATATAAATATATATTGTTTATTCTAACTTCATAATGACCCAAAATTTATTCAATAAGTATCTTAAATGGGATAAATTACCTAATGTATGTTTTAAATTTTTAATAATGTGATTTTATGTTTATTTTATTTATTTTTTAAATCTATTATGAATCCTCTACAACTTATATTATATTTTATGGTTTTAAAATCCTTTCTTTATGACTATGACTCACATCCACAAAAAAGGGAATTGTTTTAATACATTCATACCTTGGGATTACAAAATAATCATATTACAAAAAATTTGGTTGAAAGCATGGGAATTTTATTAGGGTTTTTGGTTCTAAATATTTATTTATATACAGTCCCAAACATAAAAATTTAATAAATCACCATCTTTTACTATATAAACCCACCCATTCTCAAATTTTAGTTCATTAAAACACCATAGAGAAAACCCATACTATTATCTATTATCTGTAGAGTCCTCCCAAGTTTCCCTTAGGCTCTCAATAATACCTTTATAATATTTCTATGTCACACACTCATGTAAGTGAACTTCCTCTCCACCATTCAATTCTAGCCCCTTATTTGGAATTTGTCTTCTTGATCGCAATTTTTATGATTTTAATTATTGATAAAAACCCTAATTTTTGATGGATTTTACATGAATGAGGTATCATTAATTTTCTATCATTTTTATCTTCACATAAGCATTTTCAATGCAGAAATTCCGAATGGGATTCCTCTCTTCTCATTCCCATTCAAGCACATCAATTATGTTATAACTATTAAATTCGATTTTCTTTCGTTGGGATATGTTATTACATATTACCCTTAATATAAAATTAATGTATAAATTAATAATCCCCATTTAAATATCAATAATACTCCCATTATCCTTTATGTACACCCACTACCTTGCCTTAGTATATTTTTGATTCTTTTCATTATTCATGTATCTTAATTAACAAAAGACTTAAATTGAAAATTGAAAATTTTGGGATATATGTGTATATGTCCCTATTACTTCCCATTTTATTTTTATGTTATGATAGGACATATTATAGCTCATCATACCATTTTTTTGGTTCATTATGTGACACCATTATGCTAATGAAATTTTACCATGATTTCCCATGATGAAACAATTGTTTAGTGAATACCATACCCAATTTTTTTAACATGAGTATTCATCTTTAGAAACATATAATTACTTATTTCAGAAATATTTGTTTTTATTACCCATTAATATGTCTTTAAAAAATTTATTATGATGTTTGTGTCCATGTGGTATGATATATGTGCAATACATAAGCATAGGAATGAAATGAATATGATGTGTGCACCTAGAGTCCGCTTCAGTGCATTGGGTATTTTTTTGTATCATGATACATTGTATTGGGAAAGTAATTGTACCATATTATATTATGGTACTTATTTCCACCATGATTACTTTTAGTATTAACTTTTAACTGTGTTTATGATTCAGTGTTTTAAGTTGTTTCCACATTTCCAATGTTATGATTATCATGCAATATCATACCTTATTATTCATGTTTCTATATTTACTTATTGATATTCCAATTACATACCATGTATGAGTAATCCAATATTTATTCCCATATGGAGATTTATATCACACCCATTTATTATGTATATCCCTAGGTTATCCCATGCAATTTAAATATTGATGGTGTATTTTGATCCTGATAAATATGTTTCCAATAAATATGTCATATTCTATATTTTATATTATTATATAATGTACCAATTTACCATACACAATATAATTCTCAATTATACATGTTGTATGAAGTGTATTCTTATGTAATAAATCATGTTTTAATGTTAAAAAAAATGTTTTTATAATTTAATCCTATGGAGGTTTTTTTATTTTTGGGACTTGGATTGGAAAACTTCAGTAAATACATTAGAAATAAGACTAAGAATTAGAAATCATCCCTAAATTTTTGTATATATTTATTATGTGGTAAATCAATTAAATATATACTTGTACGGATACATCATGTGGATGTGGTTCTAACACAGATATTTCTAGGACAACTACTATGGCAGGGTGTTTCGGGCCGGACTTGGGGTAACCTAGTACATGAAAATGGGCCATACTACACACCTTTTTTGACACACATGGGTAATATTTTATGGTAAATTCACAGTCTCATTACAAACCATTATTAAGGGGATAAAAAAATTTCCCATAAGAATACATTTTAAGAAGTAGATCTTGGATAACCTAGATTAGATCCTATAGATTCATTTGTTAAAGAAATGAATTTAATTTATAAGTTGTCATTTAAATTTCATTAGGTTCTCCTTTAAGTATTTAATAGTTTAAAAATATTTATCCTTAATCTTAAATTTATTCTATCCAATGGATGTAAATATGGGGAATTAGGTAAAGAATCGATGTGATAGGAATGTGATGACTGCCCCAATGAGATGCCCAGCCCGATGGGAGTAGGAATCGTGACCTCTATGACTATACACTCTCATCTAACTAATTTTATCAATAAAAAAGAAATTATATAGGATTTCCCAAACCCTCTAATAGAGAAAAATCTACAATCAAGTGATTTTTGTTATAAAGGCATCCAACTTTCAATAGATCATATGATCCCTTAATTGCCAAACAATAGATGGGATCCATTGAGAAGAGACTCTCCATCGTTAAACGTTTTTAGAAAGGTATGGTTTTATTAGTTTTTTATCATATGAATAGATATACTGATCCGGGGTTGTCCTAGATCAAGAATAGGAATCCTAAAGAAGTGATCGAGGTGATGGTGTTCAGGGAATTCTAGAAATGTTTTTCAATTAATATTTTCCTCTCACTCATCGAAAAAAGAATGGTGTTTCCTTACCCATAAGAATTAAATGATAAATGTATCCGGACATATGAAGAAAACATCCTAAGGACTTCACAATACACCTTCATCATTATTTCACTCCTGATTGAAGGTTTAACTACTTATTTGTTAGGATAAATCCTAGTCTATGAAATGTCATAGAGATCCAAGACTTTGATATCTGTGAGAAAATTTTCTAACGTACCGTTAATGTAAAAATGGATATTGGTGAAAATCAAGTGAATTATGAGGATAAGTAGAATAATGTGGAATTTAATTCTTGTGGTCCAGTGAAAAATCTAACTATTTAAAGATTTTTTAACATCCCACTTTTCAATGGTGTAGAAAATTTCACCGACAAAATTTCCCTATGGGAATAAGGAAATCATTTTGGTGTGGGAGGAAAGGACACCAACCTAGAAATTACTAATTGTAGAAACCCAAAAATATAATGGATGAATATAATTCTTTAGTCAACATTAAATGAATGTTTTTATTATATCGACATCAAGAAACAAGATCACTTTTCAAACCAATTCACAAAGCCAAGGTTTTTTTTGAGATAATCAATAACCTCCAAAGAAGAAAGGGTGAGATTTTTCCATTACAATCACCGAGCTAGATATAAAAAAAGTGGTGATATGTTTTCTAGTTATTTGTTATAGAATAGCGAAAATACTTTTCTATTATGGTTCTACCCATTCCTCTATATCACTATAGTTTAGTAGAATAATTAAAACACTACTGTAAATCATGTATAAAGATTATTCAGTGAAAATGGAAATTTAGGAAATTATTGCATCCAATGTATATAAGTACTCCTATGTCAATTTATGTGGGCTGAACATCCATTGGAACTTTTTCATACATTTGTTTTGTGGATTTGGATGCAATTATAGGCATGGGTTAACTTTCCTAATATATTTCCAATATAATGTTCAAAAAGAAGGAAATCACTCACCACATTTTGAATCAACCCACAATTTTATATAAGTACAATGAGGAGGATGGATATTTTATAGAACCGTCATCTTGATAATAGATATTATTTCCCATCGATAAATAATATGTAGCTAAAATTATTGAGTATATGGAATGAACTATCCTTGAAGATGTGAAAATTATGAGGGAATATACTAATTTATTTCTTGAGGAATTTCATGGTCTTCCTCCTTGTAGACAGGTTGAATTTTTAATCGATCTTATTCTTGGGTTATTTCGATCATCCAAGGCACTATATAGAACGATTGTTGTGGAACATATAGAGTTGAAAAAAATAAAAGAGAATCTAGATTAAGGGTTAATATTACCAAGTGATTCACTATGTTCGACACTATACTTCTTCATTAATAAGAATGATGGTTCAATGCCCCTTTTAATAGATTATCATGTGCTCAACAAGTTCACGATAATGAATAAGTACCCTCCTTCTTGAATTGATGAATTATTTGATCAGATATGTGCAGCACAATACTTATCCAAGGTGTTTCTTCATCTAGGGTATTATCAAGTAAGTGTGAATATGGATGATATCCTAGAAAAATCTTTCTAATTGTGTATATGATCTAGGAGATCATAGTGATTCCCTTCAGACTCACTCATGCTCCTGCAATTATCGTGAACCAAATGAAAAAAGTATTTTTTTTATATTACCTCAAAATACGTGTGGTTGTATTTATAGTTGAAATTATAATATAATTTAAAATCATGGAGGATCATATGGAGTATCAGAGCACTTTAATAATAACATTATGACAGGAGGCACATTATATTAAGTACAGAAATAGGGGTTTTGGTTGAAAGAGGTCTCTTTCATGTGGAATATCATCACAGAAAATGGGACATATATAGACCCTTAAATGAAAAAACAATTAATATATGGTTGAGACCAACATATATTATAAGTATCCATAGTATTCTTGGGTTATATGGCTATTATCCACAATTTTTAAGAAATTTCTCACGATTGTGAAACCCTATTACCAAGATAACTGCGTAGTTAGACAATTTTTCATGGAATGTTTAATGTGATGAGATATTCATGGAGATAAAAATTAGGATCATCACTACACTTGTTCTCACATAACCCACAAGTGGAGAACTCATTGAAGTATTTATCAATTCAAGGAACAAGTTATTGGGATTTATGTTAATGTAGAAAGAAGGAGCCATAGCCTATTCTTCAAGGCAGTTGATGGTTCATGAGAAAAACTATCCCAAACTAGATATAGAGATTGAAGGTATTATCATTTCATTAAAAATATATCTCATTATCAATATGGGAGAAGTGTGAGAAATATATGGATCACAAAATCTTCAAGTACATATTCACCAAAAAAATAGATGAATATGTTCCAACGAAGTTAGTTAGATCTCATCGAGGCTTATAACTACAACATCTACTACCTTCATGGAAAATCAAATAAATTGGAAGATTCATTTTGTGGAAATGAACATGAATCATTATCAAGTATGATAATTGAGAGGGATCTAATATTTTTGGACATGAAAATAATGGATGTGGGAATCATAATAGAAGGAACACCATCAATCCTTTCACATATTATTTCTCAATGGTCTATTTTTTAAAAATAAAAGGATGATCAAAGAAATGACATTGAAATTCATAATAAGGAGTAAGTCAAGGGAAAGGGGGATTACTTAGAGTTTAATATTATTGAGGAACACATTGTGAGATTTGGGTGGAGACTATGTGTTATAAAAAATCCTATGTTAAGGAAGGAACTATTAGATGATGCACATAGTTATGCTTTCTCCATTCACTCAGGAAGCAGAAGGATGTATAAAGATGTATTTGGGCACTATATTTGGGAAAATATAAAGAAGGAGATCACTGAATATACCTCAGAGTGATAGGAATTCATACAAGTGAATTATAAAAGGAATAAGTCTAAGGGGATGATTCAACCATTACCCATACAAACATATAAATGTGAAAACACTACCATGTAATTTTCCACCGAAATTACAAGGAAATCCCAGAGAAACCATGATATATGGGTTCTTGTTTATTGTATTACAATTATAGGTTAAATTATCTCATTTTGAGATGGATTATTATTGGATCAACATTCATGAATATATATCAGAGAAGTAGTGAGGATGCATGGAGTGTCACTATCGATTATATCTGATAGATATATGAGATTTACCTCCAAGTTCTGTAATAGTTTCCAACATGCTCCAAACACTGAGTTGATCCGTAGTGTGGCCTATCCTCCTCAAAATGATGGGCAATATCAGAAAAATGTTCTTACACTGGAAGACATGTTGCGATCATGTTTTATTTTGTTCAATGGAAGATGGGACCAACATCATCCTATTGTTGAGTTATATCACAACAATAGTTTATAATCTAGAATCTAAATGGATCCCTATGAATCTCTTTATGGGAAGAGGTGTCGAACACCTGCATGCTGGGATGAAGTTGGGGAACAAAAATCCATAGGTCCTGAAATAGGCAACGAAATAGTGGAAATGGTTAAGACCATTCAATAGCATATCAAGGCCGATCAGAGTCGATAGAAGAGCTATGTTAACAATCGTTGATGAGAACTATAGTTTGATATTAGAGACATGGTATTCTTTCACATATCTCTATTAAATAATGTGATGATATTTAGAAATAAGGGAATGCATAGTCCAAGATACATCATCCCCATTAAGATCATTGGTTGCATGGCTATGGTGCCCTATCAACTATCACTCCCACCAAACCTAACTCATGTACACGATGTATTTCATATATCCATCTAAAAAAGTACATATCAAACCCATAACATGAACTCTATATTGAGGTGGGACCATTGTATAAGGACCTTTCCTTTGAGGATGAGCCAGTGAGGATCATAGATCATAGAGAAAATGTTCTACTAAATTATAAACATCACCTTGTTAAAGTGTTTAGGTGAAATGAATAGTTTGAAGAAGAAACATGGGGAATGGAGGGGGTGATGAAGTACAGTTAAAATCAACTATCATAGTGTTGTAAATGAATATTTTGAGGGAAAAATCTCTTTAGGGGGGAAGATTGTAACAACCTGAACTATTATAAATTAAATTCCACGTTTTGATTTATTTAAATGACTCATCAAGAAATATGGTTATAGAAAACATGTGAAAAATAGTTTACTATATTGAATTTTTTTTAATAAACTTTATGTATCATTACCTATGATAATATATTCTTTGAATAGCGATAATGAGAATAATATATATATAGTACTATAACCAATCCAATTGATACAGACAAAGGATGTGAGGGCCTCAACTAGTAGGATAATACCCTATGAAACCAATTTTTCAAAGCTTATGAGGGAGATAATATTCCATGTATTTTATCATCTCAGTGGTAATGAATATATATAAAAAATTAAGCATGGTTGATACCATTACGGGAGATGTTTGAGCATATCGAGATCATGATGCAAATAGTGTTCTCTAAACCGCCCCATGAATGTATCATCATCATGTACCTTAATCTTAGAGAATATACTAGTTTATTAATGGGATATGTATCAAAACCATAGTAATATAAATATAATTTTTTTATTTAATAATAAATATATTATCATCCTATTACTGAAGAATATTTAGTTAGGATAGAATAAAGTAGAAATGGTATTTTTGGTTAATATTCAATTTCTATTAATCAATTTATGAATTAATATATTTTTAAAATAAACAATATTTTTTTAAAATATGATTATTGAATAATTTTTATCGAATAAAAATTATCACATACTTTTTATAAAGTCAATTTTAATTTTTATAAGGGTTAAAAAACTATTATTATAAAAAACACAAATTTTCTTAATAAATATAGATGTTATTTTATAAGTTAAAATTAAAATATTTTAAAAATTATATATATATATAATTATTTTTATATATTGAATTTATAACGTTTAAATTATCCAATAGTTAAATTTTTATAATTTTCTGAGATAGTTTAATTTTTGGGTAAAAACTAAATACCATATAAATATACACTTTGTATCATGACATCATAATGACCCAAAAGTGATGTAATAATTACAATAAAGGGGATACACAACTAAATATATGTTTTAACTTTAATATAATGTTATTTTGAGTTTATTTTTTTTGTAAATCCATTAGGAATCCTGCAAAACGTATAATATAATGCTTATAAAATCATTTTGTTAATTATGTGAATCAACTTCACATAAGAAAAGGAATTAATTTATTATTTTCAGACCATGGACATCTAAAATAATAAAAATCACAACCATTTTTCAGAAATCATGGCAAAAACAATGGGGTGGTTTGCGGTTTTGAATATTTTATTATGTCGGGTCCAATGTCGAAATTATAAAGAAATCACCCCCATTTCCTATATACACCCAAACATGATTCAATTTCTATTTACTAAAACTCCTTGTAGAATGACCACAACCAAAAATCATATCTCTGTAGTTATACCAAGGCTCTCACCAGATCTCTATAAGCACCTCTAAATCTTTTGATATCACACACTCATGTAAGGGAACCGCCTCTCCTCTTTTCAATTCAAGCACCTTATATAGAATTTCTCTTCGTAAATGAAATTTTTATGATTTCATATATTTATATATATCCCCTACTATCAAATAGATGTTATTAGAATGAATTAATATTTATTTTATCTCATATTTACCTTCACTTAAGTTGTTTGTATGCCACAATTCTATAAAGTAATTATCTCTTCACATTTCCATTCATGCACATATTTTATGTTATGATGATTGAATTCCATATTAATTTGTTGGGATATGTTATTAAATATTACCCTTATAGTAAATTTAATTTTTAAATGATGATACCCCCTTTCGCTCTCATTAATACTTCCAGGGTCGTTTATGTATACCCGTTACAATTTCCTAATATAGTTTGGATTATTTTCATTATTCAAGTTTCTTCATTAACTTAAGCCTTTAAATTACAATTTATAAAGTTGGTATATGTTTTTATATGTCCATGTTTCTTCACCTTTTATTTCTATGTGATGATATACCCCCTTATCTCTTATCATAAATTTTTTTTGATCCTATATGTGATGATGTTATGCGACAAAATATTCACCATGGTTATCCCTAACATTCAATTTTGTAGTGAATACAATACCAATTTTTCTATCATGGGTATTCAACTTTATAAACATATATTTACTAATTAGATAATTTCATTTACATATTCCACATTAATTTGTCATGGAATAAATTATGATGATGAATGAATCCTTGTTGTATGGTCTATGTGACACACTTAATCATGAGAGAGAAATTAATATAATGGTTGCGCTAATATAGAACTCTAAAGTATTGGGTAATGTTTAATACCATGATACATCATGTTGGGATAAAGAGTGAACTTGATACATTTATGGGACTTTTTCTATCATGGATTCCTGTCAGGTTTATCCTGGACTTATATTTATGATAATGTGTTCTATATTGTTTCCACATTTCCCTTGTTATGATTATCATGTTATATAAAGCCTTATTATTCATGTTCCTTTATTTCCACATTTATATGGATATTTTTTAACATGATTCCCATATACAATTTTTATTACCTTAATGGGATTTACAGCTCACACATTTCTTATATATATCCCCTGGTAAACACATGCCATTTTATGTTCGAATGAGTATTTTTAGCATGTGAAAGAGGGTTTCAATAAATATGTCATATTCCATGTGTTGTGTTGTTATGTAATGTACATAATTCCTACATTCACTAGACTAATCAATCATATGATTCGTATTATGTGTATTATTATGTAATAAATCCTGTATTAATGTGAAATAAAGAGTAGTGCTATTATGAAACACCCTTTGGATAATTGTGATTTTCACGTTCAATTATTGGTTTCATTTCCTCAGTATGATCTCCATCATCATTTATAGTTTTACTCAATCCATAAGATCCATAAATATTATTTTTATCCAAACCATTTACTATAATCAATTCTTCCCTATTTTATGTCCCACATTTATATCATTGATCTATTCTATTTCAGATCGTTTTTTCTTGCTAACACATCTAGAAAAAATATTCTTGAACAAAAACTATGTAACCATAGACTTCTGATTTCAGAATAGTCATTTCCACACTCTGTTATAAACATTATGAAATATTTAACCACATCCCCGTACTCTTTTTTCCAATGATTAGTATCCATCCAATCATGATTCATATTCATCCTATTTTGTTCAAAAATGTTAATATTTAATATTGTATAAATAAATATATAGAAGGTATGAATATAATGTATCATTTATTAATGAATAAATTATACAATGTATAAATTTATTTTACTGATTTAGAGAGAGATATATCAACAAATTAATTATTTGTGTGTACATATATAATTTTGGGTGTGTGTAAACATATTTTTGTTCAAAATATATAAATTCATTGTTTTATAATACATTGAAAAATATCATAGTTTGGATCCATTATAGTTCATCATGGTATATATAATAATTAATAACTTATTTATTTCCATGTGATTTATTTCAAATACCTCATGTCATTGTATAAAATTTCATGGAAATTCAATATTGGTTCTAATCATAGTGAATGTTCCCTGGATGTAATAGCCAATTCAAATTTTTGTCATAATTGTTTTGTATTTTTATCATCAAACGATTAAAACATCACATCTAATGAAAATAATAGATTATATGGAATGATTATAATGCCAAAACTAGAAGAGGGATATCTTCATATGAAATTTATAATTAATTTATGAGAAGATATAGAATTACGTTAACTTGTAATTCTCTATTTCTTGAAGATATGGTTGACTAGATCTTGCCATACCATCATTGCATGACCAAATCCAAGTGCAGAATCCCTCATGTAGTGATCCATATGTGTATCCAAATTTTTTAATGTCACTAAACAATCTCCAGATACTATCATGGACAATCATGATCAGTTACATGTTTCATGATGGATCACAATATAAATCTTCATAAGGAGGAATAACTCTTGATGTTCCCTAATTGACATTGGAGTGAAGGGGAGAGGAACAATCCTGATGTCTTGATCTCTCTCAGGTGCTTGAGGGTTTCATAATCAATATTTTGTTCAAAACTAGTGATCATGGAAATTTATATTATTATATATTAATTATGGTAGTTCTAGGATTGGAAACTTTCACACTAAACCCTTTAAATATTTATAACTCATTATTTACTACATTCCCAATAATAAAAATAATAATATTATTAGTGAAATGACTTACGGAAAAAAATTCTAATATATAAATAAATATCATTTATATGATTTTAAATTTGGCCATTAAGCTCATTTCATATTCCTTAATCGATATTTTATGATCTTTGAATAATTACTATTTAGTAAATAAAAGTCACAACATTATTCAATGATTAATATAATAAATATTATATTCTCAATACATGAGATTGAATATTTTTTATTATAATTATTAACCTCATTTATTCTTTTGAATAACTTTTTATTAAATTATGATGATCAACCAAACTAGAATAATTATTATTTATTCCCACCAATTAAATCTGATACATGATTTTAAATGAGATAGTGGATACACTTTGTGTGAGAACCCCAAGGAATATTTTTCATTGGAATTAGTCATAACCCTTCAATTTCCAAGGTTTGTATCTTTCAATACACCAAGGATACCATTGATAATGATGTTAATGAATCAAGTATATTCAGCCCCTACAAATTGGTATCATGTAATATTATCCATTCAACATGATATCTATTAATCATCTAGGTTACATACCGGTTCCATCAACCTATATTCTTGAATTCTCGTTATTAGACTTTATGGAAATGAACATTTACACTAAACACCATGGACATGTATCTATACAGCCACTATCATTCCCATCAGTGTTACTATGATATCATCATCCATCATATAATAAGAGGGATAAATCATTTATCTCATTATCTAATAATATTATATCAATCATGAATTACCCAAAATTTCCCACCTCACCATGTGTAGAAGTTATCATGGTTTTCTTCAATACCTCAAAGTATGCGAGTCATGATATCCATTAATAATAATATTAAATTCTAAGGATCAAAACATAAATATATTTATAGGAATATCAAATAAAACATGGAATTGTGGATTTTTTATTAATGGTTATGTTCTCATAATATCATATATTATATATTAACAATGGAGAACACCATTAGAAGGTGTCTCAATATCTTATGAGCCATAGAAAATTGATATAATTTATTTTCAGTGCCTCATCATGTAATATAATCTGGTCATAGAACTATAATAAAAAATACTATCATTTCACCTTATTATTCTCATCATATAGAGGAACTACTATGGAATATTAATGAATCATATATTATTAAGATATTATCACATACAAATTTACTGAAGAGGAACACTCATGATATTATAAGAAAAAATAATTAATAAAAAATTCAATCAAGTACTAAGAAATTTAGTTATAGAGGACCAACTCCAACAGAATCTCACTTTCACTATAAATAACAAACACTGAATTTTAGTCCACTAGATCTCACATGATACAGATGCCTCTTAAGGTAAAAATACTTCATCCGAGGTTTTATCATATTTTTCTCTACTGATAATCTGCTCTCTATGACTTCACCTAATGGAGAATAACACATTATGATATGAAATTTATGAGGAATGTAATTTTTTCCTTTTATGTGACCTTAAATATTTTGTGGGATAAACTTTTTTAGTTAAATATTATTAAAATGTGATAGGATATTTATTATTAGGTATGATAAAATGATACTGGTATTTTTAACCCATACGTTTTCCTTGGAAACATCAAAATCCATAATATTCCCGTACTCTGTTATAGAATTAGTGAAAACATACAAATTATAACTCATCTACCTCATAGTTACTCTTTTGAGACAAATTACATATCCAAACATTAACTTTATTTTATTTTGATCTCCCTAAAATCCATAATATGTATAACCCCTATTGACTAGCACTTCATCTACACTATTCAGAAGTAAAATTTCTTTAGTTTGACATAGATACCTAATGATATCTTTAATTGTATTCCATAGTTGTTCAACTAGATCTTCTTGATATGTTATTACCTTACCTCGAACATAGGAAACAGGAATCCTCATACATAACATTACATTCATGACATATCATATCAAAAAAGAGTATGAGATATTACACATTTTTTTCTTTCCTCTTGTTTATGAAGAAACATTTTCTTGGACATATGTATATAATGTGATACTTTAACCAACCTTGTTCTATATTATTATTTACTAATCTTCATTGTTATCTAGTAAATACACGTTCATTGACTTTTAACAAGTAGCCTCTTGTATCTCTCATGCCTAATCAATACCCCAAGAATTTAGGCCTCTTAAACTAAGTCCTTCATAGAGAATAATTTTCTAAACCATGTCTAAACCTCTTATAAGGTAGGTATGTAATTTCCGATTATAAATATTTCATCAATATAGAAAACTATAAAAACAATTATCCTCTCACTAAAAATAGGTAATCACACAGATCACATTCATTCATAATGGAAAAAATATCTTTTATGGATTCATCGAACCAATTGTTACATGACCTAGATGATTTCAATAATCTATAAATTATTATTTGTAACATCAATACATTTTTTGGACTAGTATGGAGTCACAAAATCTTATGGTTATGTCATGTACACATTCTCCAAATGATTCATTTTAAAGAATTTAGTTTTCAAATCCAGTTTCCAAAACACATAATCCAGGTAAGCCTATTTGGAATGTAGGATGATGATGGATTTAATCATCGATGTTGGATAAAATGTTTCACAGTAATGAATTAATTTATTTATAATAAACCCTTTATCAAATAGCCTTGTTTTATATGTGTTTGCAATACCAGTCATGATAGATTTCCATTAAAAACTCATTTACACTAAATGGGATTCACATCAACTGGCATATTGATCAATACCTAAACATGGTTTTTATACAAGTAATCCCTCCCAAATGTGACAAATTATTTATTTCTTGTAGTATTAAATATATATAATACCTCCTTTTAGGATAGAGAATTATCATTTTCTACTAATAATACATAACCATCATCAGTGAGAAGAAAAACATATCTCTCAAGTTATATTACCTCTTTAGCACACCTAAAAAGTATTTTTGTTTTATGAATATATTAAATAGGGACCAATGTAATCTATACATGTAGAACCGGTCATGTATCTTCAGCATCATCTTAATTGAATTCAATATTTCTCCAACTATCCTACTTGAGGATGTTCTCCCTCGGAAGAAATGTGTCTTTAATTGTTATAGTTACATTATTTTATTAAGGGTTTAATAGATATTATCCAATTGTTTCTTTGGGATACCCTATAAAGATACACATCATGAATCATGGTGTTTGTTTTTTTTCATGATCTATCCTTAATAATCTCTGCACAACCATATGCATGAATATGTGAAAAAACTGGGTTCCAATCATACTTTAACTCAAATGGAGTACCATGTTTCATTTTAGTTGGTACTTAGTTTAGTAATATAATATTTTACGTAATATATACCCCAAAAATTATAATGGAAGGCTATTGTGACTCATAATAAACCTTAACATGTCATGTAGTGTATGGGTCCCCATATCAATACAAAAATAATCTATCATGTTATATATTCTAGGGTGATTTGAGATAAAATCCCATAATCTTTTATTATGTTGAAAATTTTTTGGTTAACTTATTCATGACCTCAGTATGAACAAATTTTCTTTATTGTATCATCCCATATTAGGATCCGCTGAAATGGTGCCCTATCCTGTAAGTTATATTGTCTCATGTAAGCCTCCCTATATGCCAGAGGCAATCAACAAGAAAGGAGTGTCCAATGATGGTATAGATAGAAGAGTATACCCTAATTATCAATGTATCATAGTGTTGTAAAAATGAATAAATCAATCAACCATATAATAAGTATAATATAAAGGTAGAATAAGATAATAATAACTATTAGTTTAGACAATGAAAAATATACAATCATGCATGCATGTCCAGATTAGGCTATATAATTGAGGGAATAAACATAAAAAAATTCAGATAATACAAAACAGTACACACAAAACAAAATGAAAAAAAATCTCTATCGCTAACAGCATGAGAGCCCCAAGTTGTTGCTTAGTCTTACCCTCCTCTGCTCCTGTGTACAAATGAAATACAGAAGCACAAACCTCAACCTAACCTTGAAACCTTGAGTTCGTTGTGGGTACCCCAGTGCAATGGAGGCCCAAATAAGGTGTGAGATATACTGAGTAGACCACTATTAGTGGTGTCTATAGAAATATAGTTTTTGAACATAAAATACTCTGGCGTGTAAGTATGTAAAGAAGTAAATAAATAAAATTTAACATATTGACTTAGATCCCCCAACTATTCTTGACCAACCATACAAACTTTGGCCAATACCTGAATATTCTGAAGCATGATCAACATATATAGGCATAATTTTTGTGAATAAAACAATACATATATTTATATATCCATGTGTATGCACATGGTGACATAATAGGGTCGTCACAAGGCTAAATAAAAACATGGAATGATCCCTAGTATGGTCTTTGGCTTGGAATACACATCCATATATAGGAGAAACTACTAGTTCATAGGTCTTTCGAAAATATGCATTAAGGTTTGTAATAAGAAAGAATCTTGGGACCATATGAGGTGATTAGTATAGTGCAAACTCAAGTATTGTAGTATGATCAATATTATTTCCAATAACCATAAGAGTACATCCAATTCAATACATATGGAAGAATCCAAAGTATCTCTCTTGGTATGGTATAAATTTATAACCAACAGATTAAATATATGGAACACCTCATAGGGTACCTTGTATCATTGGTGGCATGGTATAAAAGCCTTTCCATCTGAGCCTGCCTATGGTAAAACACTTGGGGACCAGGTATCACTCATTTTTATAATAATATTATATAGATTAGGAGCCCATCCAATGAATTCCTACATGGGAATCTGGGTATCTTTCATGCTTCAGAAGTCATATCATAATGAGACAATCTGTGGAATTCCATAAATACTAAGCCATGTATCACTCAAGGTGTATATATGTTATCAAACAACCTAGAATCCCATACAAGGTGTTTTATAAAATGGAACCCAAGTATAGCTCAAGGTATACACAAATCATATAATAATTAAATTTGAATTAAAAATGAGTCCATATACATAAACATCCCGTAAAAAATCTAATACATAAAATAACATCAAGCCCATTATATATTTCAATTATTAAAATAATTTAGGTCGTTATAGTAAACATCCCACAACATTACTCATTAATGAGTAATAACTTATAAATGTATAAAATAATGCCATATTAGAAGTCAAATAAATATAAATTAGAGCCTCTACCAATTCACATGTTATTTTAGATGCCACGGAGAGGCCCGTTCCTTTTTAATATTGTTTATCCAAATCATTTGGTTTATAATTTAATTTTTAATTTATATGGTGGCCAAATAATCCAACATTCCATGATAAATATCCACATTAAAGGTTTATCACATGTGACGAGTCAAGGAATATGTGTGACACACCCAAAAAGGTGTGGATAGGTTTGAGACGTATAACCTCTAAATGTTCACTTTCATACACAATTGATATTTTAAATTAGTTCATTAGTTTCTATATATTTAAATTCATATTTAAAAGGTGTTGTAAATAAATACCAGCATGTGACACAATGGTGTATTATGTAAATAAACACAACATTTTGATAACGGATATAAACATCTACCTCATGTATAGGTTGGTCCACTATTCCAATATCAAGATTTGATTTGATCTGGTTCAAGAGAAATTGAGGAAATAGAAAATCACCCATAAAATAGGGATAATTGTCTTGCACAAAGATAGTTCTAATGACAGAGAAAGAAATTGAGAAAGTAGGAATGAGGAGATACAGGATCATTGTTATACCTCTAATGTTTTGAAAGACACTCGAAATGGATGGAAGGTTATAATGATCTCTCCATGGAATCAGGAGAGGAGAAGGATGCTCATGGAGGGGCATCTTCACATAGATGGGAAAAGAAAGGAGGGTGATAATATTTCAAATAAATAGGGTAAAAATCCTAAAAAAACATTTTTTAAAGGTACACATAGTTTTAAATCATGGTTTGGCTAATTGTGTGCCCACCATGTGGGATTCAATGCCCAAATCCATAGCCCTTTTTAAGGGGTCTCATGGCTAGGCTTCACAGTTTGAAAAAATATGTGCTTTACCATGCATAACTACTAGTTTAGTGGAACTAAGGGTGTGGGCTAGGAGCACTGTTTGGGAAAGCACTATATTTCATGTTTCGGTAAACCCAAATGACCTACACCTTATCTCATGGTTAATCCTAAGGGGATGCACAATTCGAACATGCCATTCTTTATAAGAAAATGGTTTCATATTTTAACTACAGGGTTAATACTATCTTGAAACAATCATTAGCATCATTCTACATAACAAGAAATTGGTTATTTTTTAGAACAGTACTTCCAAAATTCAACAAAACCCCCATAAAACCTCATGGGGTGTAAAAATTATCTAAAAAACACCTTTAATTATTTATTGTTTCGGATTAACATTATGATGCTCGTATTAATAATTTACTAATCCAAATAATGGAAAATTTAAATTCTTTTATACAATACACCTTGTGCCAAATGAGGGAATCTATAATCTCATCACCATAAAAATTTTCATCCCCAAGAACCCTTGGGGAACTATAAAAACTGATGGTACTGATCACACAACGGAAGCCCCAAATGGGGGATTTTACAATTTTTCACCGACATTGGACATTAACTCATCAACTTCAGTGAATCACTACCTGGTTTATGCAAAGGATCCAACATGAAGAGTTTTAATCACAAAAATAAATATGAAATATACATGTTTTGGATCTAATTCCATTCACGATGTCTACTCATCGTTGGTGATCACTTCTCCAGGAATCTAAATCATAATTACACTATATCTTTCACACCTGTTTTAAAAATATATGGATGTTCGGATCATTGAAATATTGATTCTATCATGGAATTCATATGACCTGTTCGATGTTTCGATGACCACCGCACCACCTTACTTGTGAATCATGGGAGAGTGCTTGATAACAGATCTTTGATCTAGATGTACTCTCTCTAGAACATCGTAGATATGAGAAGAGAGATAAATCCCATGAATATTCACCATTTAATTCCTATCTTCTTCAATTATTTGATTGTTTATAAATTACCCATAATTTCCTTTCTGGCACTCGAATAATTAACACGCTATACAAATGATATTATGACTATTATACTGAGCCATAAATATCATTTACTATTATTATAACTTACCTATAGTATAAGAAATATATTATGTGATCATAACTTATTCATTAACATCACTCATCATTCCTATAAGAATTTAATTTATCTTTAAACACATAAAACTTATATTAGTTCAATTAATATTTCTCATGAATTTACATAAAAATTGTAAATACATTTAATAAATAAATTCAGAGCTCCTTATTCAAAACATGAATAACATGAATTTATTTATTTCATTGGTGATCTTATCTCCAAGGAAAAATCCTGGATCCTAGTGGTGGGGCCCACCATGTCTGAAATTCATATTCAACTGAAAATGGAAAATTATTGAATATGCTATTGTGTGTGTCCTTGTAGGCACTTATCTTGATAAAAATGTATAATATTTAGCAACCAAAAGTGGTATCTAGAAACCCATCATGGCCCCTAAAAAGATAAAGTTTTCACAACAGTGAAAACCAACCTATGAACATGCACTGTGTGATATAATCTCTTTGACTTTATTATCTCATAACATAGGATGCACACTTCTGTCATCTCCCTTTACATGATTTATTATTTCATATCTAACAAGATCAATTTACCTCATACCACCATGCCCATAGATTTATAATGGTACTATCATCCTGATCATCCTAACCCAATATATATAACTTCCTTAACTTGGAAGTGAAAAGTCTTTTCTTGATCATTCAACCAACATCATTCCACCAATCACACATCCAACACAAATTACCTCTCCATGATTTCATTATCATGATTTTCATCTTGCATAAAATTACAAGATCAAATGGCATACATTGGAACTAATTTCATGTCTATAGACCATTACAAATGATTACATATAAGAACAACCAATGACACCTGAAACATTTGGTGTTCCTACTAGTAGGTCTATCCTCTTTATCTCACTACTAGATATCACCATGTTTGAACTTCATGAGAAGAAGTCTTAATGCTTATTATCCTCCAACACCTGATAGTCAAACATCTACAATGTCCATTCAATAAGATTTATATATACCATTGAACCTTAATTGATGATTAATGTTATAGTATCTAAAGGTTCTCATTATTTCCTAGTATCTTCTATATCCTCTTGATACGATAATTAATCTATAGACATTATCGTTAAATTATCATTGCAAAATTAGAAACACTATAATGGTAAGTAACCATATTGTATGTATAATTCTATACATGATATGCTAATAAAATGTATGGAATAGTTGGGTCTAGGGTACCCACTATTTCAATACATCCACTTGCACTAGTTCTGACTTGCTAAGAAATATTTTAGCTTCTCACATAATTAAAATCATGTTTCTGTAGAGTCACGAATATTCTGATACGTATGCCCTGATTCTGCCGCATGGCTATTCTTCTATTTACAACCTTATCTCCTTGAGTAAGGATTCTTATGAGATGGTATCCCTGATTATATCCCCATTATCCACTATCATAAATTGGAAACTTGAATAGTACGAAAATATTAATTTTCATTTTGATTAGACTTTTCTTAATAGGTGTGATTCCATGAACTGGATAAAATAGTTGCATGTAACAGATTCATAGTTTCCCTAGAAGTTGTAACATACTCGGTATATGATGGTATGTCTACCACTGGATTATATGAGTTTGTCTTACTCACCACCTTATCATAAATTCGATACTAGGTAACATGGATCATAAAAAAGCTAGGTCGGGTCCCTTAAAAATAAGTATCATTTTTCACTACTTTCCAAGTATATATATTTTGTTCTTTTTGATGTACTAATGGATAGTTAGGACTATTTACCTTGTAGTGCTCATGGATATAACTTATATTTTCCAACATATAAATAATATCTTGGCAATATAATTTTTTTTACATATTTTGGCATACGTGATTGATCCATCACATAAGCATCTCGACTTCAACTCACCACATTTATCTCCTCCCATTTCACGAACATGTCAACCTTGAGAGATAATACCATTGATATTGGTAAAAATTCCTCTCTTGAATGGTTCCAAAATATATTTTTCAATGTTATGGCTATATATGTACTATAGAATAGATCTAAACAACCTTCAGATCTACCTTAGTAGATCATATTCCCTAAAACATAGGTTTCTACATTAATCCAATCATGAAAGAATAATGTTCATCCTAGTTTTAACTAAATTCAAGACTAATATTTTTCCATATAATTTTGAACATATTACACTTGGAAAACTTGAGCGCTCACTCTAACCTCTGGTAGACACGTGGAAAAGATTCATTCCAAATGAATACCCTATTATCATGATGCTTACTTCAATCCGTTACTAGGTTTCAGTAACATGAAACTTTTATTGTCATTATGTGATTGATCATCCCCTTTTGGTTGCGTTGTATAGACACCTTCTTTTATTTATGGTCATGAAATATAGTACCTAATAATATGATCATATATATTAGCTATGACAAGTAAATTTCTAATGTATATAGGTATAAAGACCATGTATTTCTAATAGACCCTTATTGGAACTACACTTGTAACATCCATGTATCAACTTAATTGAATACCCACCATAGTATTCAAAACAATAATCCACTTTAAACTTTGATACATGGAATCCATTACTAAATTTTAGTTGACCATTTGAATCTATGATAATTTTCATATACTGCTTACTGGTAAGAGTTATTGTTTATAATGAATAATATATAACTGGTTGTGGTGAATAAAAAACGATCACCGTGTTTTTATCATTCCTAGAAAATATGGGTCCTTGGATCATTCTTTTTTCGACATGCATTTTGTGCCTAGTTACTATTCCAACTACTTTTTCATCTTACGCATTTACTAAGCCCAAGTCAATATAGCTTCTACTATCTCTAAGAGAGATGTGCAACCGTATATATAAATATTTTCTATAACATGACTATAAATATTCTAGATTATTAATTTATGTAATATACAATAAAACCATTAGGATAATGACAGTAGATGCACAATGTGTTTTTTTATTAATGTTCATTTATATCACAACCAATTTTTTTCATCTGAACAAATGTAGTTATGACATAATTGATTTCCATCATACTATGACTCATATTGTATCCATTTTTATTTTATATTTGACATATCGTTATGGGAAATAGCCATTACTTGTAAACCACATCATGAAATATAATGTAAGTCTATGTAAGTTGCAACATTTATACTACTTACATCATGACATTGATGTATAAAATGTGAAATTAAATAATTGACCCACACTACATTGTAATGAAAATTGTTGACATGTAAGACATGTTCATTGATCTTCCTCATTTACATCATTTTTATAACATAGATAAGGTAATATGTGTTTTCAAATTACTCCACGCTACAATATCATCAGTAAGGAATGCTTGGTCCAGATATTATTCAGCTTGATGATCTAAAGAAACTCATATATTCTAACCATGTGTATATAATAATTCACATTAACATTACTTAATGACTTATTGGAATCTAATGGTGTATCTATATACCTATAGCTTACTCTTGGAATAGTTTATGCTCTAAGGCTGAGCCAAATCCCAAAGCATTGTTATATACCTTTATTTCTAAAATATTCGTTCTTCCAACTAAAAAATTTGATAATACAATAGTTTTTTATTTGTTACAAACATAAATACAATACTGGGTATATTCTTTACATCAACATTTACTATTTCTTGAAAAAGAATTAGCTAGCCACAACTGGGTATAAGTCTTATATTTTTATATTCATCAATTATTGTCTATGATTCATGTGTCACTAAACTATTTTTTGAGTATGATACACCACATACAACCTTCATTCCATAACCTTGAATAATTTCTCCTTATGTCCAAAAGGACTCATCAGATGATGTTGGTGGATATACTAAATAATAGTAATACATTAATCATTCACATGGAAATAATGAATTCATGTACTTGTCACCACTATCCTAGGTATCAACCTTTCTCAACCACATTGAAAATACACCACACATTATAAAAATAGTTATATACATAATTTGATACAATATATCAATGCAATTATGTGAAAGGCATATTGTATTTACTACCAAAGTAAAACCAAAATATTATTTGATGAATATTCTTGAAGAAGAAGCATGTAACTTTCTTATTTATTCAGTTAACTGTATGTAAACTAACATTAGTTTAATTCATGATATGTAAGGCAAACAATCTTGATTAATGCCTCTTTCATTGAAGGATTTTGAATATGTTCCCTTAGCATTACATGCCTTCATCCTTTTCACCTTTTCTTCCAATTTATTCCCATAAGAATTTAAGATGATTCATCCAATGATATTTTAATTTTCTTGGCAAATCATTACGTAAATTAGAAATGGGATGTTTACTCAATACTTGTCTATATTGTAACATATAAAATAGGAGTAAAGGGGTGAAAATTCTATTAGAATATGATGTATTGAAAAATCATAATCCACCTTTCAATTTACATAGATCTCGTGTTGCCAATACCTATTCTTATCATTGGTTATCTTTCTCCATGCAAACCACTCAGAGATGAAAAATCACATATATCATCTATGTCCCGATGTAGTGACCACAACAAACACTGGTTTACGAGGATAACATAATGAAATAACGGTCATATGCTCTGTACATTTGTCACCTTTAATAACTTTCACACTCTTGATTCCTAAGATAATTTAATATATATATATAGGAACACTAGAATCCTGAGTCTCTAATAGTATTGTGCTTAAGTGAAAGTATTGTTCTTGGATACTCATTCCCATGAAGATATTTTATTTTACCATTATTTATCATAGATTTTAATGTGGTATAACATTCTATTTTGTAAACAATAATTTTTAGTAGATTAGTAATTTTATTATGATTTCCATTTTATGAATTTTTTTAATTAATAAAATCATTAAATGTATACCACTATTTTATGAAATTATAAGAACCCTATATACTTGAATCAGAATACTCTATCACTTGAGAATTATAGTTGAAAGGATTTCTAATCCACCCCTCATAGTCTACAAGCTTTAGGTATTCCACTACATTGAGGGTTCAAGGTAGGCGTTTGGTTGGAAAATCACATGAACTCATGGTTCCTTGATCTATTGAGTGGAGTCTATAATCCTCAAATCATTACTTGATTTACTCAACACATTCATCTAAAATTACAACAAGATATTTTGGATATTTCTTTACTACAATTTTAGTTAATTTAACCCACCTTTCTCATAATAACGCCCTAGTAGAAAGAGATAGCCTCAACTTTGGCATGACTAACACCCACAACAATAGTTTTTTTTCAAAATTCAAATGATGGAAGGCAGAATAGAGATAATATTTCATTGAGGGTTTTATTGATTTCATTGAGATGAAAGGAATAAATTTTATTAGCACTTACAATGTGATATCACTCAAAACTAACCATGTTGTAAATAGAAAACCCAACATGACACATGTTCATTTTATCTAAGCATGCTTGTTTATTATTCTCTTTGATCGCGTCTGAACTAAACATTCACAAAATAATAAACCATGAAATGATAAAATTACTATCTGATCTTGAGATTGTACTAATGATTTATCCATTGAGTGAATAATGGACCAACCTAGACCCTAGGGGGATTACCTTGAGTCATGTTGCTTGTGACTCGGATTGAAATTTCTACCCATCCAATGCATAATCTTTTATTTGGTGTGTCTCGATCAATTAGTAGGAACTATGTCACTACTCGTCTCACCATTATACAATAGTTCTCGCTCATAGGCAAGAGAAACTGGGAAGTAGAAATATAACTTGGAATTGGACATGTAGATCCATGTACATATAATGACTCATAGATGAAACATAGATCACCATTTAATTAAACTAATTATTACTAACCCCTTGTAGTATATAAATAATTATATGAAAATTGCACTAAACAAGCATTGTCAGTCATTGGGCTCATGATCTATCAAAACAAATTATCTCACATATTTAATTAAATGTAGAAATAAATTAAACAGGAATTGAAATAAACATAAGGGAATTATAATTAAAAAATCACTCATATCTATTATTCAATATTTATGTCATTCGGTCATTATAATTTATTTTAAATTTATAACTAAAAAATAATTAATTTACTAACATAATTAAATCCCAAATAAAATTAATTTACGCTGTGATAATTTAAACCAAAAAATAATATCTAATTAATTTAATTTTCATCCAAAAATAAATTAAGTAATTAATTATAATTTTATTATAAAAAAATTTACATGTCCTAAAAAACCCTGGGAAGGACGTTTGTGGCTCAGGTCGAACGCGTAGGCTTTGTCCGGGCTATGAAGACCCTTTGCAGGGGAAATCTGGGCAGGGCAGTCCTGTCCATGCCTTTTCCTAGCTTTGCAAAGCCACCCGGCATCATTTCATGTCAAATCGGGTATAACGAGACTCACATAAGGTTAACTCCCACTAGCTAGATGCAGGATACTCAGCACTATGATATGTTAGTGGATGCCTCACTATAGTAGTGATTAGGGTAGTCGGTGCCATAGGGGTCTTCCAGATTTGGTGTGAGACCTCGTGGTTTGGTTGCTCCGTTGTGTGTCGGTGGTGAGCCAAGTGGCGGCCTGTGCCAGTGGGTTGGGGAGGCAAGGTCGGCCCTACAGAGAGAGTCCAGTAGAGCTGAGGTGAGCAGCGACCGAATGAGGTGCCATCAGATGACCCCCGAGAGGCGGTGTCAACCATTAAAAGACTAGACATGCGTTGGGGTAAAGTGCAGAAGATGTCTCTGATGCGGTGTCTCTTCACTGGACCTATTGATGGACGATCGCTACTTGATCTGAGCGGAAACACGACAATTAGAGCATGGTGGTATGACATTATGGAGTGGTGGAACCTTGGCGCAACAAGGGGACAACCCCTAGAGGGAGATCCGGTGTGTGCTTAACCGGAGAGTAGGATGGAAAGAATGGTAGAGGCTGATACTACCAACATATGGTTAGGCAAGGTGGTATGATGGTGAGAATTGTGGGTAGGTGTATATGGAGGGTATAAGGCAGGGCTACCACATGTGAAAAAAACTTCTTAGGTTCACTATTGACCCTAATGGGGAGGTTGGCCCATGTATGGACGCCACGTCACTGAAATTTCCATTGGAAATTTACAATGGAAAATTCCACCAGAAACTTCCAGCGACGTGGCGGCGATCCATTGGCCCAAACCCAACCTAAGGGTCAGGTTGGTCACCCCAACCTGAGACAATTTAAATCCTACCACATGCCATTGGGGAAGACCTAAATGTCTTGTTGTTTTTTCACTTTTGTCTTATTTGACAAGTCATGCCCCCACACCCTTTTTTTAAAAAAATTCCACCTGGTAAAGCATCACCACCCCTATCTGATTTTTCAATAGCATGTGGTTTTGGCTAATTAAATTAAAATTATTATGAACAATTTCTTAAATAATTTTATAATAATAATTTATGGCCAAAAAAATAGTTTCTGTGACCGGCTTCTATCCAACGACCATTTTCATTGGAAAAAATGTTGTAGATTATATCTAGGTATTTCAATTTAATCCACAGATTAATCCTAGATAGATGTAATAATTTACATATATATTAAAAAACATTGAATGACCACAACTTGGTCTTCTGATGTCAGATTGGAAATCTGTGTATAGCGTTGTAAGCATATTGACATCCTCAATTTAATTTAATGAAATGTTTATCTCTTTTTTTGTTTAAAATTTTCACATATCCCTATAATAACAGTCGAAGGTACTGAGCATGGAGCAGATGTCCCAAAAGTGGGATTTTAAAAAACATTACCGACATATGACATGAACTCATCGACGTCAGTGAATCGATGCCCAGTTTAAGCAGGGGATCACACATGAAGTATTTTAAGAACCTAAATAAAACAAATAAAATACCATGATTTGATCTAAATCATCATATGAAGCCTACTTGTTGTTGTAAATCACATATGGAATAATATGAAGCTTAATTCGTCTAGATCGTCCACATGCTCTCCAAAAAATTTTAGGAGTTTCATTTGTCAAAATTTGGGTGCTATCGTGGAATTTTGATGACCTCTTCAACGCTTCAAAGATCACTGCATTCCTTAGCTTGCGATGCATGAGAGAAGCCTTGATCTAAGGTCATAGATTTATAACCTCACTCTCTAGAACATGGGAGATAAGAGAGTAGAGATAAATCTCATGAATAGTCTGTAACATCCTAAGATTTCAAAGCACATTATCTCATTAAAGTAATTCAATAGATTACGCTACACACAACACTAAGTTCGAGCGCACCAAAACATACCAAAAAAGTCATTCAAAAATGGATATTAATATTATTAACTGCATTTTGAATCTTATATAGTCAATATAATTTTAACATCCTTATTATGTGATTCTTAGACATAATATACGAACAAATTCATTTTTTAGATAAAAGAAGTATTAAAAAAAATTATCACCTTTTAATGGAGAACCCTTTTTAAAACCAATATTTGACATTTATATATTCAGTTTAATGAAATTAAATTCTTCTTTATATGTGAGACCTAAAAATTTAGTTTGGATAAATTTTTGGTACTTTTCTGTTAACTTTTATATTTTGATGAATAGTGAAAAATACTATGTTTTAATTGAAAAAAACATGTTTAATTGAAATAATTTATTGTGTTAAGTTATGAATGTGGAAGGATATTAAGTATAATTAGATTATATTTTTGTCATTTAATACAACGGAGGTAATTATAAGTAATTTCACATTAAAAATTAACATAAACACATGTCAATATTTTGATAGTTTTTACTTTTTAGAAACCCTCTTTTTGGTTTTAATGAGGGGAATTAATTTTTAAATAATAAATGCAACTTCTATGTTTTGAATTTGGTAAAACTGACATCATTTTTTAATTTAAAATATCAAAATTATCTTAGGATGATTTTTTTTTTATTTTTCTGAAAACTTACAAATATTTATGATTACTGAAAAACACTGCGTTATTATTTAAAACCAACTTTTTATTTAAATAATTATTTAATTTAATTAAACATATTTTAAATAAAAATAGATATATAATCTCTATATAAGTTAAATATAATTTATTGGGTTAATTATATAATAAAATTATATGTATAATATTTTCTTGGACCTTTTAACATCTTTTACCCACCTTCTAGGCACATTAGCAAATTTGCATAAAATATAATTTTACTGCTTCTGTGAGTTCAATTTCAAAAATCCAAGAGACACTGTTGAAATTAGTATGTCAAATGTGATTCAATAAGATAAAAATATGTTTTTTTGAATAGTAATTTTTGACTTTTATTTACCACAGTTAAAATAAAATAGGGTAATTAAACGTAAAAATGATATTATAATTACCCCAACTATAAAATCCTAGGTAAATAATGAAATATGAAATTTTCATATTTATTAGTATTTTTTAATTAAATATTAATTTTTCTTTAAAGTGGATTGTTATGTTTGATGGCGTACCAGATTCACCACAACAGGTTTCTTTGAAATCTTACATTGCAGCCAAATAATATAATAATATTATTTTAAACGGTAGTTAACACCTAACCATTGTATTAGAGGGAATGAATAGACCTAACTAAAATATGATTATACATGTTTTTTAAATGTTTTTACATTTATCCGATAAATATTTGAGTCTTAAAATAAGAAAGAATCTGATTTAAATCTTAAATACTCAAATATTCCTTAAAAGGTTGATTTACCACCTTTTGATGGAGAACCCTATTTAAATCTAGTTTTGGTAATTTCTATATGTTATATCTGACAAAATAAAATTATTATTTATAATTGGGACATCAAAATTTAATTCTGATGAAATTTTGGTATTTTTATGATAAAATTCATTTTTAATGAATAGTAAAAAAAATACTGTATTTTAATTCAAAACTGCATTTCAATCTATTTTATTTAAAAGGAAAAATTATCTTATAATTATTTATAAAGTGTCATTAAATTATGTTTTTACTATTTAATCCAATTTTGTTTATTGGAAGTAATTTCACTATGAAATTGGACCTAAATAAGTGACAATCTTTTGATAGTTAATATTTCTTAAAAACAGTCCTTTTGTTTTGACAACGGGGATTAATATTAAATTAATTTATGCCACTTCGGTGTTTAGAATTTTAAAAATTGGATTCCATATTTTTAATCAGGAGGACCAAATTTTGTAAATATGTAACTTTTATTTTTAGACATTATAAATATTTACTTTAGTAAAAATTTTATTTAGCATGGTTAAAGGGTAAATCTGGTAAATAAGGATAAACAAATATTATTATTATAATATAAAATTACCCTAACATAGGTCATAATCCTATTGGTTGATACATATCTCACTATGGGAATCCTTGGATTGATTTTGGGACCCCATGGAGCCACATGAGGGTGATAATGACAAATTATTTTAATTAACATAAAGTAAAGGCAAAAAATGGTATAAACAAATATCTTTTAGTAAATTAATTTTTACATGAGGTTATATAAGTTTTCTCTTAGACTATAAATATTCATTAGAAATATAAAACTATTTCCTACATTATGGTATTTTGTTTATAATTTTTAGACATCAGATAAATTAGATTATACATGACACAATAATAATGCAGTGTTTACCTCATTAATAATTGATTTAAATTAATAAGACAATAAAGATTAAAATAATATCCAAAACCTGTCCAGTTATTATTGGTGGATTTTATTTCGACCATGAGTCATTGTATCTTTAACATTAATGATTTTTGGTCCTTTTTAAACCCAAGATATGTTTATAACAAAATAATTGTTTCGAACATTCTTAAAGAGCCCCCCCTTATAAAAGACACAACTTCTAACCCATTCCTAACACCTCTCAAGCCACATAGATCGTCCAAAAGTTACACAAATAATCTCTCAAGATCCCTCTATTCCACCTAAAAGCCTTACCTTAGGCCTAAGGCATTTCAACAAACCATTTTTGTTCAAACCAAAGGGAGTTACCCGAATTAAAGTTATTGTCTTCTCTAATGTTCTTTTATTTAATTTTACTTCTCCAACCGCCTAAACTATTTTTATTATTTTATTTTATAAAAAAACCAATATCCAAAATATACTAGGATGTTGTTATTATAAGGATTCAAACTACACTTAAATGCACCTCCGTCTAATGGGTAAAGAACATACTGTTTCTGGGGATGACGAACTACTACCTCACGAAACGATGATTGTTCAAATATCTCCAACTGCCTCTCATGGTGAACATTATGATGGAACTGTATTTATATATGATATATATTATATTTATATTTTTCTTGAGCTTCTGTATTGTTAATTTATATAATACCTTTATTCTTTTCACAGTGGGTAAATACGATAATCGCATTTGAGGAAGTGCGGACTACCGCCCCCTCGAAGTGATATGACTCGTTCATGCCTTATGTGGAACATATAAGGGATGGAGTTAATGATATTATATATGATATAATACAGGAATTATAATACAATTAATTATCATTACGTTTTCTTTCCATTACAATATGAAATGAAAATGGAAGTAGCGTTCATGCGTACGTACGGCTTACCGTCTCCATGAACTGTGCATTTCATTTCATATCTCCAAATATTATGTACTATTATAAATAAATTTGTATAGTAAATATATATGATATATATGATATCTAAATAAAAAATATCATTCTAGATATAATGTTCTTTTTACCACATGAATAACTTGTAATTATAAGAATACCATTTCGGACTCAAGTACCAAATATCGGAAAAATGACCATTATTAACTTAAATGATTATATAATGTTTATAAAATTGTAAAAATTGATATACAAGGAATAATAAACCTGATAAATGTTCTTAATCAGGTATATATTAACATACATTTGTTACTCAGTAGATTAAAGAATGAAAGGGTCAAGTCGGACACGAGGTAAGGGAGTTTATCTCAATCTCCTTTCATTGAGGCATATTTTGTTTTAATACATGACTTTTATTTTATATGTTGTATAAAAACCTTTAACATTTCAATTCATTCAAAGTAAATCATTTTCTACAAATCATTTTACTAAATGACAGAAAGAATATTAATTTTTAACATAAGTAGGGACAAACACCTTTCCGCCGCCGCGAGTATTGTTTGATCTTTGGCTTCCTTAACAAGTCGTAAGGTTTTTAAAAGGAAAATAAATATGATATACTCTATTATGTTTTTTGGTATTGAAAATGGTATTGATATTGGATTTTTTATGTCTATATTTTTAAGTGATATATTGTGATTGAAATGTGGAAATGTTTTCCTTCCATTATATTTATTGTATGTGTCATGATTTTATAATGATACATGGAAATTTTATGGGTGGTTATGTGATAAACCAAATGATGGGTGGTGCCGTGATAAAATAGGATGGGTGGATACGTTATAACCTCCAATGCATTGGGTATGGAAGTTGGAAACATGACTATTCCATTTAGTGATATGTGTGGAAGTTGATCATTGGTTATTCCATTTAAGTTTGTTTATGTCCCAAGTTACCTTTATAATACATGTGTTATTTATATGGGTGTTATGCAAATCATTTGGTTACAAAAGGGTAAGCAATGATCTTTTATCTAGTGAAGAGTATTTACAACTTCATAAAGGTGAAATGTATTACTTATGATAATGTAATCATGGTTTACATGATGTTTTGATAAACTAAAAGTTTTCCTTCTTTGGGAATACCTTACAAAGCTGTTTATGCTGATCCCAAGTTTTTGAATTTCTGTCACAAGACATAAAGTGGAATAGGGTTAAGGATGGGATCAGGAAAAAGTCATGATGTCTAAAACATGGAACTAAACATGAATCTTTTTTTTGAGAATTTTTATTTTGTGAAAAATAATGGGAACTAAGTTGAAGTGTCTACTTTGTATCTTTTAAGATGTAATGTAACAGTTATGACATAATTCTCTAAAACTCTATACCTGAAAAGATACTCAATTTGAATTATTAACATAATTCAAGAATATGGAATGTTTAAGGTCGGGTCCTTATAGTTGGTATCTGAGGTCGGTTTAGATAAATTTAGGAGTTAGGGTATTGTTAAATTAATATCCATAAATTAATTTCTGTTAACAATGATATGATAGAATTTAAATATTACCTTGTTGCTTCACCTAATATATTTCGTTTTTAAAAATGGTTTTCTACAAAGGAAACAAGGCAGCTATGTTGGGACGACATTAGGAGGAAGAAAACCTTCCAAATCAGCAACCTGAGATGGTTGGAATCAGAACAGAACTGTTTTCTGTAGTGATGGAACAGTTGACGTAGGCTAAAAATGGTGGTTGTATCCATGCCCAAGATCGTCCCGATAATCCATAGTGGAACATGTCAGTAGTGGATGATTTCATGAGGGAACATCCCCCATCATTGAGAATATCATATGACCCTGGTCTAGCTGAAGGATGGATTAAATCACTAGATAAAATTTTTGATGTCAATGGGTGTTAAGAACCTCAGAAGGCTTGTCTCACTATTTACCATTTTGAAGGTGAAGCTGATCAATGGTGGTCGATGGTGAGAAATATCAGAGATATTAAGTAGATGGATTCTCTTGATTTGGATGAATTCAATGGTATCTTCCTTGAGAAATATTTTCCTAAGGTGGTTCGACTTAGGATGGAAAAATAATTCTTGGAATTGGGATAGGAGGATGACTCAGTAGCAGTTTACGAAGAAAGGTTCACTCGAATGGAAAGGTATGCTACAAATTTCATCCAAGATCAGATAAATCAATTTTACTCAGGACTGAAGCTACAATATCAAAGAACATTAGCCTCTAGTGAGTTCAAAAGTTATTAAAAACTTGTTCAATGTGCAGAGAATGTGGAAATGATGTTTGTCAATGATCAGTTGTTCTTCGACAAGAAACAGAACAAGAGGTCCATTTAGCAGGAAAAGTGAAAGAATTCGTCAAAGAATCCTGGAGGTAAGAAACTAAATATCCATCTAGTGAGTGGTGTGGTAAAAATCATCCTGGTGAATGTTTATCAAAGTCTTGAAAGTTCTTCCAGTCTCGTATGTCTGGGCATATTTCTCATAACTGTAATAAAGAGGATCAAGCAGGCAATGAAAATCTAGCAGTAAGATGTTTTATGTGCAAAAAAATGGGTCATTATAAAAATGAGTGTCCAAAGAAGAACTCAACTAAGTGAAAGAAACTAGACTACAAGAATAAAGTGGTGGTGATGTCCTTTGCAACTAATTCAGCAGACGTTGGACCATCAAATGAAGTAGTATCATTTATATTTTGTGTTCGTTCATATTATCCCAATGTGTTGTTCGATTCGGTTTCTACACATTTATTCATTTCTGAGAAGTTTTCTAGTAAATTGGGAATTCCATATCAAGATATGAACCCTGAACTTATGGTAAAAATACCAGGAGGAAATTTTGAAACAAATAAAATTATAATAACCTTCATATCCTTGTTTTCGGAAAGAATATACCTGCAATCCATATTGTTTTTCCTATAGAAGAGTTTGATGTTATTTTGCGAATAGATTGGCTATCTGTTTATCATACTAAGATTGACTGTATATCTAAAGAGGTTTCTTCTTAGAATTATTTTTAGTTTGTGTACAAAAATGAACCCTTACTTTTGATAACATATGAGGAAGCTAAAAACAAGTAATAGATGGAATCAAATTTTATCTTGCACATATTATTGAAAACAAATGAACTATTCATATTAATGATGTGCCAGTGATAAATGAGTATCTTGATGTTTTTCCTGGTGAGTTTCCTAGTATTATACCTGATAATGAAGTTGAATTTACTATTTAATTAGTTCTTGATGCTAAGACAATTTCAAAACCTCCTTATCGAATAGCTCGAATTGAACTTTTAGAGTTAAAGAAGATATAATAAGAGTTATTAGATAATGTTTTAATTCGACCTAGAAAATAACCATGGGGTGACCCTGTATTGTTTGTTAAAAAGAAAGTTGGATCAATGAGAATATTAATTCATTATAGGCCATTAAATAACATCACTGTTATGAACATGTATCAATTTCCTCATATCGGTGAGTTGTTTGATCAGATCTAGAGAGCTTAGTATTTTTCGATGATTTACTTGCGGTCTGGGTACCCTCAGTTGAAAGTAATGGAATAATACATTCTGAAGACCATGTTTCATACTAGATATGGCCATTATGAATTCTTAGTTATGCCTTTTGGTTTAACCAATGTACCTGTTGTATTCAAGGATCATATGAATAGAATTTTCTGTCTATTCTTGGATAAGTTTGTGGTTGTGTTCATTTATGATATTTTGGATTATTCTAAAAGTAAAGAGGAGAATGAAAGCAAATTAAGGGTTTTCTTTCAAACCTTAAAAGAAAATAAACTGTTTGGGAAATTCATCCAGTGTGAGTTTTGGTTACAACAAATTTCTTTCCATGGTCACATTATTTCAAAAAAATGGAATAACTATGGATACTGCTATATCAAATGTTGTTGATAAATGTCAAGGACCCACAAATATAACCGAGATCCATAGTTTTCTTGGTTTGGAATGTTATTACCGGAGGTTTTTTGAGAATTTTTCATGGTTATGTAGTCCAATGACAAAGTTAACATGAAAAGGTGTTATGTTCATTTGGATAAAACAATGTGATGATTGTTTTCAGGAACTAAAAATAAGATTGGTGAATGCTTCTATTTCATAACTACCTTCCAAAAATGGTGTGTTTTTTATTTACAATGATACTTCATTGAAAGGACTTGGTTGTGTCCTTATGCAGAATGATTAGGTAATTTCTTATGCTTCATTTCAGTTGAAACCTCATGAGTTAAATTACCCTAAGCATGATTTGGAATTAGCTGCTATTGTTTTTTCTTTAAAAATTTAGAGACATAATTTGTATGGTGTAAAATGTGAAATATATACCGACCGAAAAAGTTTAAAGTATATATTCACTCAAAAATAATTGAACATGAGACAAAGGAGGAGGTTAGAATTAATCAGGGTTTATCATTCCACAATTCTTTACCATTTGGGAAGATAAAATAAAGTGGCTTGTTCTTTGAGTCGAAAAAGTAATGCTTCATTAAAAATTATATTATTGGAATGTTATCACTTGTTTTTTTAATTTATGAACTTTGGCATAGATGTTTTTGGTGTGGGAAAATATTCTGTTTTGTTTCAGGTGACAGTGAGATCATCTCTATCTGATAGAATTAAGCAAGTGCGGAAGGAAGATAGAGAGTTTTATAAAAAGGTAGAGTTGGTTTAGAAGGGTAAGTTGTATGATTTTAACTTTGAAAATAATTGTGTTTTGAGGCTTGGTAAGATATTATATGTGCCTTGTGATTCACAGTTGAAGAATGAGTTGTTATGTGAAGCTAACATATCTCTGTTTACAGTTCATCAAGGCAGTACTAAGATGTATAGAGATCATTAGGAGTATTACTGGTGGGATGGAATGAAAATAGATATTGTTTTTTTTTGCTGTGAAGTGATTGACCTATCATCATGTTAAAGTAGAGCGGTAGTTACCGAAAGGGATGTTTCAGTCTTTACCAGTGCTAGAGTGGAAATGTGAAAATATATCCTTGCACCACATTGTGGTATTACCAATGAAATCTCAAGGTTACAATGCAATCTGGGTTATTGTTGATTGATTGAATAAATTTTCTCATTTCCTTCCTATTCAAGAAACTTTGTCTCTAGATCAACTTTCTCGGTTGTATGTTAATGACATAATCAGGTTCCACAAAGTTCTTTCTCTGTTGTATCTGATCGTGATCCCATTTTACTTCTAACTTTTGGAAAGGCCTACAAAAGTCGTTGGGTAGTGAATTAAATTTTAATACAGTTTTTTATCTATAATCAGATGGGCAGTCAGAACAAAAAATTCACACCTTAGATGATATGTTACGTGCTGGTTCACTGGATTACTAGGGAAGTTGGGCCCAACATATTTATTTGGTTTATTTTTCTTATAATAACATCTTTCATTCTAGTATATAGATGGCTCTGTTTGAATCATTATATGTAAAGCATTGTTGAAATCTAGATTTTTGAGATGAATTTGGTGAAATGAAGCTAATGGGACCAGAATTTGTAGAAAAGATGGTAGGGAAAGTTCAGTTGATTTAGAAGCACATGAGAACAACGCAGAGTAGGTAGAAAATTTATGCGGATAACCGAAGGAAGGATCAATCTTTTTAGGTAGGTGATCATTTTTTTCTCAATGTTTCTCCAGGGAAAAGTGTGATTCGTTTTGGTGAGAAGGGAAAGTAGAGTCTGAGGTTCATTGGTCATTATGAAATCCAGGATAAAGTTGGATCAGTTGTGTATAGAGTGGCTTTACCACCATGTTTGTCCTGGGTACACAATGTTTTTCATGTTTCAATGTCAGGAAAGTATATACCAGATCCATCTCATGTTTTAAGTTTAGAGACAGTTCAGTTGGAAGATAATCTCTCTTATGAGGAACATCCAGTCTATATTCTTGACCGAAGAGAGAATGTTGTGTGGAATAAAGTAATTCACTAGGTTAAGGTTTTGAGGAAAACCTATATGGTTGAAGAGGCAACGTGATAATCTGAAAATTCTATGAGGGATAAATACCCCCATTTATTTGATAAGTGAATAAAATTGCGAGGACACAACTTTCAAAAGGGTGGAAGGATGTAACATCCCAAGTAAATAAAGAAATATGGAATTATGATATTTAATAATATTTTTGAATTAAATATTAATTTTACGTTAAATGGGATTGATATTTTTGATGGCATACCATATATGCAACAACGGGTTTCTATGAAATCTTACATTTCACACTAATAATATAATAATATTATTTTAAATAGTAGTTAATGCATAATCGTTGTATTAGCAGAAATGAATAAAACTAACTAAAATATGATTATACATGTTTGTTAAATGTTTTTACATTTATCCAATAAATATTAGAGGCTTAAAATAAGAAAGAATCTAATTTCAAGCATAAGTACTCAAATATTCATTAAAAGGTCGATTTACCGCCATTTGATGGAGAACCATCTTTTAATCTAGATTTGGTAACTTTTATCTATTTAATTTGACAAAATAAAATTATTATTTAGAATTGAGACATCAAAATTTACATTGGATGAAAATTTGGTATTTTTCTGATAAAATTCATTTTTAATTAATAGTGAGAAAATTCTGTATTTTAATTCAAAACTGCCTTTTAATAAAATTTATTTATAAGGTCATATTATCTTTTTAATTGGTTTTAAAGAGTTATTAGATATTTTTTTAATATTTAATCCAATTTTGGTCGTTAGAAGGAATATCACTATGAAATTGGACCAAAATAAATGTCAATATTTTAATAGTTAATATTTCTTAAAAACACGCTTTTTTTTATAACATGAATTAATGATAAATTAATATCTGAAACTTCTCTATTATGAATTTGGAAAAATGGATTCCATATTTGGAATCAAGAGGTCCAAATTATGTAAATAGGTAACTTTTATTTGTAGTTATTATGAATATTTACTTCAGTAAAAATTTTATTTTCCATGGTTAAAGGGTAAATTTGGTAAATAAGGGTAAACAAATAGTATTATAATATGTATTATAAGAATTATAACTAAATTTGATTATCCTTAAAGAGATTTCAAATTTTTCACTAACCACTTTAAATATTTATAATTTTTATTTCACCACATGTTCAATAATAATAATAATAATAATATTTTTAATCAATTGACACATGGAACAACATTATGAATATATAATGAAATATCAATTATAGCATTTCCAATTTAATAATGGATCTTAGTCCTTTTTCACTCGATGATATTTATTAATCATCAAATAATGACTATTTAATATTAGTATTTAACTGTACTATTATTTAAAATAACTTTTTATTACATTATAACAATCAACCAATCAAAAAAATCATTTATTCTATCTTGTTATATTCAATACATTAATTTATCTGAGATTGATAAATACGTAACCTGTGACCCTTTGGGACTTTTTATCAAAGGTATTAGGAATAAGTTAAAATCTAATAATATCCAAGGAAACCATAGAGAAAAAAGTTACTTTCATAATGGTATTCAACCTCTTAAAAATGTTGACCATGTAGTATAATCCCATTATCATGACATATCTTAATAAAGGAGGATTCTTATCGGTCCCATAAACCTCTATGCTTGAATTATATATATTTCACTTAAAAAAATGAACTCACCCTCCAAACACTATTGACATGGATTCATGCAGGTAATTACATTCAAATTAATGGGCATGAGATATTAATATATGTCATAGGGAAGAAGTTATAAATCCTTTCCCCTGTTATCCATTAATGTAGTATCACACATGACGTACCTAATATATCAAACCACACCACAATATTATTCCATCATATTTTTCAACAATACATAAAATTATGTGATTCATTATATTCATTAATGATAATATTGATGTATAAGAATCAATACATATGTCTATTTAAGGGTAAATCCAATAAAACATGGAAATGTGGATTTCCAATTATGGGTTTCTTCCCATAACATAATATCATAGAGATTTCCATGGGAGAACAAAATTATAAGGTGTATCAATGTCTCATAAGACTCATACCTATGATATCATGTATCATCTATGTTACATCGGATGATATCTTCTGACCATAGAACTATATTCAATAATACTATTTTGGAACATCCAAGTTCTAATCATATAATAGAACTACTATGATCATTTTTTATGACATATATTATTAGGATAATATCATTTAAAAACTTCATGTAGAGTAACATGAATGATTTGATATGAAAAAGGTTATTAATAAAATATGTAATCATGTATAAAAAAACTTGGTTCTAATCGACCAACTTCAGTAGTCAATATATTCTATGTGTATTGTCAATTATCTTTATATTTGGTCATTTAATTATTAATTAGTTCCTTTATTATTAATATTATAGTTCATTGATCATGATTATAAATTTTTTCCCTATAATTATCTGGATATTTTTATAACTAACATAATGGTTGAATATTCATGGTGATTTTTTAATAATTTTAGTCGATTGTTTTCTTAGTTTTGAATTTACAAATGATTTTAAATGTTTTATGAATTCCATATTTATTATGGGTAATTCATAAATTTAGAATTTAATTGGGATTTGATTATGATATGTCACTCATTATAATAATTTAATTAATAATAACAATTTGCAAATTTTTTTATTTATTAAAATCAAATTTTCCAAGTTATCATCAAACCCCTTTAATGTTTAGCAATAAGTCGTTTCTTAGTGGTTATTTCCATTAAAGTATGAAGTTATTGAACTCAATGTCCTCTATAAGTATTTTTCATGAAAATAATGTTGTAATTCCCAAGATAGTTAATGTTTTGGTCAATTATAGGGACCCATAAAATCTAGTGTCTTTAAATCTAGAAGACACCAGTAATTCAAAATATGCAAACCTTTTGTATCCTTTTGAAACTAATACTCTCAAGTATTGTAATATTAAATCAGATTCTAGGGTTATTTTGGGAACTATTATAGAATATTCTAGGGATCATGTAAAATATATGATTTTAAATTTTTAGATACAATAAATTTGTGTAATCACAACTTTTATGTCTTTTGAGGTTTGTTTACCCACTCATCATAGTTAATTTTGAGGAAAAGAGAAACATATTTTATTAGGACCAATCATGGCCTCCTATCATAGAAACTTTATGAATGTAAGAATTCATTAATTATACATTTTTCTTAGAATCCAATTATAATGACATTGAGCTTGTATGATTTAGTAATTTTCCTTTTGGATTATTGGGGTTTTGATGGATGGAGAATGACCTATATTGGTTGAGGATATATTCATATTGTATTCCTCCCTAAAGGAATTAAATCAAATTAATAGATATATGGTTCTACAAATTTTAGACATGGTAAACCTAGAATTTTGGATCATGACCACCCATTAAAACTTTTGAATGTATAGAAATCAATTAATCAGTTCTAGATTCATATTATTGGGATAAGATAGTTCTTTTTTCATCTATAAATTTCATGATATATTTCCTCTATTATAGGACTCCCAATTATAAATGATAAAGAAAAACAGAGTACTAGGCATGGACATTATATATGTCCACCTAAAAAATTTGATCTTAAAAATCCATTATCCCAGACTATTATAGATAACGAATCATAGTTTCATTTTGATTTTCTTGATTGATATGAAATGTAACCAAATTTTTGTTTAGGATTCTATAATATTAGACAACTTTGGGCTAAATTCACCAATACAGTGATATACGAAAAATGTAGGATTAAATGTATCTTTGTAAAGAATTGTAGAAGACATAAAGAATATGGGGCCTTTTACAGTACATGGGATACTAGACTTGATACATCCCATGGAAAAGATCGTTTTTTTAATCATGATCAATTAGATATTCATGATGATTTTGTTACAATAACTAAAGAAAAAATGGAGATCATTTTAAAGGGAAATCCAGTGCATCTATGGACGTTACCACTGATGCACAAGGATATATACATTTCTTAACACATATACTACATGGTCCAGAATGTGAAAATAAAACTTATGGTCATGGGGGAGGTATTTATTTTACATAATTGGGTTTTCTTAATTGAGATCATGATTCTAACATGGATAAAGGTAACCTTGAGTAACTAGGGAACATGTATTTATTCATGTTTATATATCATCATATATTTTTATTTGTAAGAATTTATATTAGTCTATAGACATTATGGTTATTTTGAATGCACGTCATGGATCACACATTGTTATGTGTTTCTTAATCCCTGACGAGAAAATTCATCGTGAAGTTCGATACCTAGGGTCTTTCACAAATGTCCTGTTACTAATAAAAATTCATGTAGGTATTTGACCATTATATTTTTTTTTGAAGATGATATCTCATACCATTGATTGAAATTTAACCATCACATTAAATTCCATGGGAATTGTGCAACAATAAGTTCATTTTAGCTAGTCAAAGAAAAACATTTTCTGTATATAGGTAGAAGACATATATATGAAACCTACCTGATGATTTATCGAGAAACGGGGATTATAATACAAAAAATAGAGTTCATATATACTAGTTGATGTTTTATCATATGTTCTTTCTATTGGGTTCCATGGCCCAATGATAGACAGTAATCATGGAATTTATGCATGGTTTGCTAATCCCAAAGAGAAAAAATAATAGATGGTCACATAATAAGTGTTTCTATTTATCCCGATTAAATTATGTTTCTAATTAACTATTAGAATAATTATTATTCTCAAGAACAATGAAAAATATTAAACAAGTTTTATTGATTGAAAATATTTAATAAATATTTAATTTATAGACAATAAATAAAATGATAATTTTATTTATTTACTTTTTAATAAATATTTATTCACTATACTATGAATTGAATACTTATTTATTATATGCATTTAATACTTATTTATTGAAAACTATTTTATTAAATATTTATTGGGGAATTCAATAAATGATGAGAATGATGAACAGAGTGTGATCATGTATAGTGGTCAATATTCATTTATAAGCTGGTAAAATAATATTTATCACTACTCTAGTTATCACAAGCTATAAAATAAAAATAATATTAATATTAAGATTGAATGGGGGCATTAATGGTATATTATATTATTTAATGTATGGGAAATAATTAAATAATATTTAAACAAAACCCTTAACTCTATCAATAAAATGATATGACTATTAGGTAATGTTAAAAATAATAAATGAGAATCATTTCACATAATATACTTCTCCATTAATTATTATATCTCTCATATTTTCAATATCAAGAATAAATCATTTCTGAAAAAATGATATTGAAGCGATCAGTATGGACAACACTGGATCATCAATCTTATGCTCTAGCACTTGACTGTACATTGGTTTTGTCTATAGATCAATAGACCATGTGGGGATCACCGTTATAGGGGATATAAATTGGGTCATCCCAATGAAAAAAAGATAATCCATGAAGGGTTTAGGTGATCATGAACATCATCGAAGGAAGATCTAAAGATGAGGCAATGTTTGTTCAGATCTAAATTAATTAAATTATAAAAATAATATATAAAATCTCATCTCTCTTTGTTGTGTAAAATTCTATGTAAATATTAGATGGAAAAATTCATTAGTCATGGTGTTTACGTCATTATATGTTGGAGAATGATCCTTCATATATGAAAAAAAATTATAGTTATTTATTAACCAAGAACTTCTACGAATTCCAAAACAATTAAGTAGTTTCAAAGTTGTGTCATAATTAAAAGTTTCATTATTTATTGTATTTTTTATTTTTATACCCTATAGTTGTTAGATATTTCATTTATTTTTTATTCATTCTTAAATCAGATGTTTAATTAATAAGATGTCGATATTTTAATTACATGCCTCAATATTATTAAATTTTTAATGACTATGAAAAAATGAAGAACAACCAAAGCTTCCATCAAGAAGGGTCAATGGTTATGGACGGTGGGACTATGTTAAATGATGTGTAGTTGATTTACAAGTAATGTACACAAGTTCACTGCACCTAGACATATTTTAGGATACAAAAAATGTATAGCAGTAATTACACATGATTTTTTTATTTCACATTGTTTATACACTAGGCCAACCTATAAGTTGGCTTGTACAATTACCTGACATGTATTTGGAATACACATTATGTAGTCTTCATGGGTTAGTGGTGAAATTATTGCTAACTATGTGACCAAATTCATTGTTTATGACCACGTGAGGCTAAAAACATGTTTAATTAATGTAAGGTATGTCATGTAGTTGGTGTGCATGGAAATTAATTCATTAATTCCCATATGAAAAATACACACTAAGTCATTTCTTGTGTTATATCGAAAAACAACATGTTGAACACATTACATGAAGCTAGAGTAAACATTGTGTGTTACCGTATTCCTAGAACACATCATGTCCTTTAGTGGGTTTCATAGACACACAACTAGCATGACAAAAGACATGTAGTTGGTCTGTACATTCCCTATAGTTTGGTTTAGGTACATTCTAAAGCCTCAAGAATTGATCATGGGTACGTGAAAATCAAGAAACACGACGTCTATCTCATAATTACACACTATGAATTCTTCTAATAATGGAATGAATTATGATAAATAAAACTAATTAATTGAAATTAAAAATCTAATAACAATTTTCCCCAATATGTGTTAGAATATGTAATAAATGTTTTAACAAATTGATAAATGTTCAATCAATTAAAAGTAATTATCTTTAATAATTGGTCTTTGCATTTATTCATCATAATTTAATTTATGAAGATAATATCTAAGAGAATTCATATAGTCATTAAGAAAAAGGGATATACTCAATTAATTACTTAATGTAAGCTCATTTATATTAATAAAAATAATTAATAGAAATGAATTTTAACTGGTATATTTTTTCTCATTTGTTTCATGTAAATTACCATTCATCATCATTACAAAGAGCTTTGTATCCATCGGTTTAATTTAATTTTAATTATAGAATATATTTTTAATTATTTATATTAATTTAAATATGTTGAATTGTGTGTCATACATTCCTCCTTTACTATGTAGGACCTTGGTGTCTAAGGTTATTTATCTAAATCCCCTTAACAAACGCATTATTCCCCCTTACCTATCATTGATTTATAAAAACATGAAATAAACGAAGAATCATAAGTTGTGTAGATGCAATTCAAGACAGAAATGTGGTGACACCATCCAAATAAATACATAGGTGGACAATTATAATGTCACAACATATAAAATGAAATACACAATGCTTTTTCCCCTAAGATCATAGGTTGATTTATTATCAATTGAATAAACCAACTATTATATAATCCCAAGACCATGTAATTTTTTTATTTACTCATATATTATGCATTATCTCCTTTATGGATGAAATTCCATGATCATTGAAATAAATAATGTAATATGAAACGATGGTATATAAATAAATTTATTATTCATAAATGTTTTATAAAAAAATTGTTAATCACTTAAGTAAAATTCACATAACATTGAAAATATATGTAATGGGTAAAATAATAATTCATTACACATAATAAACAAAATCTCTCATCAAAATATTATGGAATTAATCCATCCACCATTTTGATAATAATAAAACCATATTAAAATTTTCTATTAAACCTCTATAGGGGAATTTTTAACTATTAGGATGTCTTAATTAATATAGTGTGTTGACATAATATAATATTTATTGGGTTTATGTAACCCTAGTCTTTTCAATACAAATTTTGAGACTATGGTTGAAAAAATATGAGTTATGATTTATGGATTGAGGTTTTATTAAATAGTTAGAGGAACTACATGTTTTTTGTTGGCATGAATACCTACCTTAATAATTTCTTTCAGTTTTAATTAATGATATCTATATTATAAAAATATAAATATGGATCATTTATTATAGAAATCTGAAGAAATAAAAAATTATGAATACAATTTCAAGGGTTATTAAGAATCCATAAAACATTGGGATACTTTATAAAATTAAATTTATTTTTTTTGTATCACATAATCTATAATCATATAAAGTACTAATAATTTGATTTCATTATTTTAGTAAATATGGAACGAAAAATAATGAAGCCCCTCCAATAATTTATTAACTTTGGGAATTTATTTATAGATACAATTTTCTAGATATGGTATGGTCTTTTATGCTATTAATTATTATTAGAAAATTTTATGACGTATTGGAAAACCCCTATTATTATTTTTCCTCCCAAATAATTTCAAAAGATGATGAGGTTTACTATTGATATGTAGAGGATTCTTATTATGTATATTGTATTTTAATATCAATTATGTTTTGAGAGTTTATGATACAACATAATTATATGGATTATCAAACCATAATATCATATCTTATTTTATTGGGAAAAAGTTGTAAGTTTTTTAAATAAATAATATAGTCATTACATTGTATTAGTGTAATTTAGAAGAATGAAATCATGATACTAATTATGATTAAAAATGCTAGGGTATATAAATCAATTAATGAAATTGGTCTTCCAAATGGATATGAAATTATCCATTAATATTCTATAATTTTTCATACCAAAAATATTATCATTATTTTTCTAATCCCAAATATACAAAATGAATGAGTCTCTCTCAAATCATTATGCAGCACTTCACAAATAATGTATCTAATAGTTAAAACATGTTTTTAAACACTTAGGGGTGAATAGTTTGAATGAAAAGATAGAAGATCCCAGGGATAATATTAATACAAAATAAGTTTTAAACATTTCTAAAAGTGAAAAATAATTCAAAGGAATAATAATGAACAAGAGGATATTTTCTTCATATGTTTGAAGAATCGATTGGAAGGAAAATAACAACGAATTGACGAATCGAGAAGATGTATCCAATAATTTTATATTCGTTAATTTTTTATTTACCATTTTTATGTTTGTTGAAATATACATACAAAATATATGTGTTTAAAAATATAAAATTAGAATGAATAAAAAGGTTATATAGTGAACTTAGAAGGTGATGGGAAAGGAAGATATATGTGTTAACTAAGGGGAATTCCCTAGTTCTAATTAAAAAATGTATTGATTTCTATTTGTAAAAAGTATTAGTAAAATCCATATTCAATTTTCTACCTAGACCTAATATGAATCTATTTAAAATTTGGATTAGATGTTTTTATTGTACTATAATACTAGACTAATGGTCCAGTAATTCTTGAATAATTGACATACATTGCAGCGAATGTTGAGAATATATTATAAGATTCTTACCTAATAATTGAAGGATAATTATTTTTCAAATAAAAGTGACTATCGTTGACTTGTTTATACCGAAATAAATGGGTTAGTCACAATTTTATCTATGATATTATGTATAAAATGGACTAGTTTTCATGTTTTTTATAAACAAAACATATTAAATATTGGTGTTAAATTACTCATTCATAGTTATTTCAACATTGAAAAATGTTATATTCTAAATATAAATGTATAATTATATATATCATGGGATTCTTTTAATAAGTTTTATATTTTATCAGTGATGTAAACGAGTGTACATGGTAAGGATTTAGGACTCTCTATGATATCTTGTGGGAGAACATATTTTCCAAGTAGTCATTTGATAATACATGGGTAGTAAAGGTAATACCAATATAACATTTCCTTACATATATTAATGTTATAATGGTAGAAAATGTAATATCAATGATGTTTATTATATATATATTGAAAATCTTACATTATGTCCTATAATTCATGTTTTTCAAATAAATTTTAAATAAATAACCATATGACTTCTATATTTCATAGGGTATATCATATCAATCCTTATATGATAATAATATATTATGATTCTAAAACAAGTGATTGTTGAAACCCATTTGTTAGAGGATTTTTTTATCTACAAATGAAAATCAAACACTTAGGTGCATCTGATTTAATGATCATATTGACTATAATAATATTAACATCTAGTCAAGAATTACAACATTTCGATAAAGGAATTATTTCTACTTGAAGATAGTGGGATAAGACTTATCTTCTATATGTTAAGGCTCTAGATGCACATGAGTTGGAATAAGAATATTGGACTCCACTAAAAATAGTGGGAGGAGTAGATCCAATTAAAAATACTATGAATGAAATTTTTATCCAGAGAGATTATTTATGTTCATTATGGTGGATGACACACTCATTATTCAATTAAAATAAATATTCATACAAAGAAGTAGTAAATGGAAATTTTTTATGATTGGAATTTATGTAAAAATTAAAGTAGTATACATAATTTATCAATATTTAGGGATTCCATGTGTTTAATGTTTATAATATTTGATATTGATGGTGAGTATTCAAGAGAAAGTAAGAAAGGATGTTACTAGATTGTATCATTATAGACTGATTGATAATTGAATGCTATACTCTATGACAAGAATTATACACCGATCATCAATGCCAAAATACTTTGAAATTAAACCGATGAAATCATACTTAAATGATCATTATGTAATTATATTGATTGTAAATGAGACTACATTTGAAGGAATCCATAAGAAATTTTTGTATATAATTTGACTAAATGAAGACCCGATGGAATATTTCTTTATTCAATAACCATATAGTGTTGAAGTAATCTATACATACTTATGAGATATTCATATTTCATAACATCTTTAATTAATAAATCATATATATTGAACAAAAAAATATTCATTTGGAAACAAATGTGTAATATGTGTCTTGAACTGGTTATTGGGAGCGACAAATGTTTTGAAGATTGATAGGTTAAAAACATTATGAAATTGTTTTTATTATTATTATCTTGTCAAGGAAAATAAAATATATTTCTCCAAGTAAAACATAAAGTATAAACCTAGTTATATGGGAAAGGGTCAGGTAAATATATCAATTTGTTTTTTAAATGTAGTAATTATACATATATTAACAATGTATTGACAAATTTAGGTTGAAAAATTTCAAGACCATTTTTTTATTGACATGTAATACTTCCATTATAATATTTATATGAATATGAAGATATTATTGAGATTAATACAATTTCACAATATAAAGTGCTATAATTTATCTCATATTACATGATATGTATGGATATTTTATATTATTGATGTGTTGTGCATATTAGGTGAATATCAAAATAATCCCAAATGACTACATATAATTATAGTTAGAACTATATGAAGTACATTGAAAAGTAAAACTAAACGAGTTCCTAGTTATTAAATAAGTGGGTATTCTAGAGATCAATGTAATTGAACATCTATCGTCAATTTTTTCAAAATGATCTTGTATCACATAAAAGTATAAGAAAAAATGCACGAAAAACATATCACAACTAGTGGATTTCATATCTGTAACATCCGAGTGGGTTCCGTCATCTGATTAATTTTAAGGATATGTCTATAAATATCATATTATGATTTAAGTTTATAAAAAAAGATATATTTTTATAATATTATGATAAATTTTGAAAATGGAGTTAGTATGGACATCGAAACTCTCACATGGGAACAAGAGGTTGATATTTTTTTATAACATTATTTGATGGTTTTTCTTAAGGTGGTAACACTTCATTAAAAAAATTCAACATATTGACATGTGGAATTAATATAAAAACACATTGAATGTTGGTGGGTCTAACAGAAATATCCATACTAAGTAAAATCATGTTTAACATGTGTGAAAAATAATCCATTAGCTATTATCTCTAGTTAAATTGGGAGTTAATTGGAGTTGGTTCCCTAAAACCAACTACTTTTAAAATTAGATTACATATAAATTCAAGTAATTGAATATTAATATAAATTCCTTATCATATATTGATTCTTATTATGTAAAACATTAATATGATAATTTCAACGAATATATCCAACAATGAAAAGGGAATAGAAGTCCCTCGGTATGTTAAGAACCTTCAAATTCCATGAAAATATTATTAAATATTAGATCTATGGTTAGATAATATTAATTTAAGGGTTATATTGTATGTTTACTTTATTTTTCAACAACTCAAAAGTGGATGAGGATTCATCTCTTTTACATTTCACTTGGTAATCACCATGATCAAATGTTATGAGAGTGAACCATATAATATGATCTCTATATATGTATATATAATATGAATTTAATTATTAGAATAAATTTTATTCTTAAGAGAGAGGTATAATTTTAATCAAGTTCTATTTTTTAGTAATATTTAATAAATATTTATTCTTTTGACCATAAGTATAATATTTATTTTACTTATTGAATATTTAATATTTATTAATTCACCATAGATTGTAAATTATATATTTTTTTGCATATAAATATTTAATTAAATATTTAACTAGGTAATCGATATTTGATGAGAAGAATAGATAGACAAATTTCAAGTCTAGTGATAAATATTTTTTTAATTCTGAGAGAATAATATTTATTAATTTGTTCATTTTCACATTCCATAAAATAATAATATAAATAATATTATTATGTAGTTGGGTAAAATGATATTTTATATTATTTAAGGGATGATATAAAATTAAATAATATTTTATCCTATACACTCACTCTATAAATACTCTATTATATATATTTTGTTGGGGAAAAAATAAAGTACTAAGAATCATTTCACACGACAAACTTTTTAGATGATTATTACTTCTCCCATATTCTCACGATCGACTAAAAACTCCTTCAAAACTGAAGGATCTTAAAGAGATCATGAAAAAATCGGAAGATGATCGATCCAACATACTATAACCTAGCTATCCATTGGTGTAAATTGTAGATAAATTAAATACATTTGGATCACCTCTAGAGGGGAACAACATTAATACTCCCTATGCAATATAGTATATCCAAAACAAGATTCAGAATATTATGATAATCATTGAAGAAGGATCCTAAAATGATGTAACCATTCATCAAATATAGATTAAATTATTTACAAACATTACATCAAAATGTTAATGTCATTATTTTCCAAACGTTTATATGTCAATATTCAATGGATAATTTTCATTACACATGATGTTAATGTCTTCATGTTTTTTTGAATGAGACATTTAATAAGGAAAATTTTGTTTAGTTATTCACCCACAATTTTCTTCCGCTACATTTGAAGCCTTCATCTATCTCACCTTATCTAATAAATAAGAAGACTACAAAGTGATAGGATTCTAAAATGAGATTTTTTTACCATATAAATATATATCACTAAAAATTATAGATTACAATATCAATATAATGGATTTTGATATAGTACAGAAGAGAAATTCTTCTTTAGATAGCAGACCTAGTTCTATATAAATGAAAGAAAATCCTAACCCATAGGGTGTTGGTACTACCAGTGTAATTGTCCAGGAATCATTATATACTCAAAAACCTATAGTTATGGTCCTTAATGCCAATATGATTTTTAATGTACCTTCATAGGTTATTTCACCATATACATAAAAATAAAGTTGTTAATATTAGTGAAAATGTTGTGGTTATAGAAAAGCTAGATGCTCCAGCTCTTAAGGGTAATCATGTTGCCCCTAAAAATGATATAAAATTGTTGTCACCTTCATCCCTAGTTAAACCAAATTTAATCGGGGACATATTTCTGCTCAAAACATAGAGTGGATCGCCAAAAAATGGTTTACAAAAAATAGTTTATTTTGATTTTATGAATATTTAAATAGGTCTATCAGTCATGAGGAATTATTGAGGAAGGCGAAAATGCTAAGGGAATCGTCCAAGTCAAAAAAAACCCTTATGTACTGACACTATCTATACAAGGAGCAGCTCTAATCTAATATCATTATAAGATGGTTGAGGTCCGTTAGGAGAACATGATTCTTGGTCACTAGACAGTCCCACCCCACTTTATTATAATTCTAGTCATCGAGATATTGATGAAAATAAAAAATAAAAGACTAAAATGTAGAGGTTGGGCCCTCATCCAAGTGTTAGGGGTGGTAAAATATCTCATTCTGATAGATAAATAGTCATGTTCAGCTAGTTTAGGGAATATAATTTATAAGTGTCTTACAATTTTTTGGAAATTTTTCTTCTTGGCTCTTTATGGCAGTGGGTTTTCACTGTTTTCACATGCCACATCCCTTTGGACTATTTTAATTATTTTTCAACTAAGGAACTATATGTTTGATTTTTAAAATTCATGGTTCGAGGCCCCCATTTTTATTATTTCACATAACATATATATATGTTATATATATGATTATATAGATATTGGAATCAATATATTTAGTATAAATATCTATAGTATATTATAAATATAAATAAAACTAAATAATAAATAATAAATGTAATATTAAATAAGATTAATATATAAATCTATAGTTTTATTCATACACATACTGAGACATATAAATATAAACACCCAAATAAAAACACACACACATATGTATAAATAGATAAAAAACAAACATTTATATTTACGTATGTATATATATATAGATACTTATGCATGTGTGTATTCACATGCAACCAAATATATACCTATGATTATAAAGTGAACAACCAAAATATCAGGGATCAAATTAATACTATTTTATAAATAAAAATTCATATACACACACATAAATATAGATTTACATGTATAAAAAATTTGTGATAACATGAGTTTATAGAACATGATATGGAAAACCAAAAAAATCATTGAAACAATCATACATAATTTATTGAAAAATCCTTAAAAACAAGTTATTAATGGTGTACAATTGGTTTTGGGGGTCTATTTTCCCAAATAGATTGATATGGGAAACAATATGATTTAGGTTTCATGAAATCTTAAATTGAGAAGGAGGAGTAGCATGATTGTTAGGGATCATTTAAAAAGGAAGATATTTTATCTGCCCTAAAAAATAGGTATTAATAGAAGAATCGTTTCTTAGTACTAATTTGATAAGCTTTGATAAAAAATTCATATGTGAGTATTAATTTTAATGATGATAATGGCATTGCTTTGTCACTACTAAAAAAGAAAAGATGATGGCATGGATTGTTAGTACTGAATTTTGCAACAATAGATAAAAAATACATATGAAAATTAATCAATACATTATATAATTATGATAAATAATGTTTTCATATAAAAAACAATTAATATGTGAATATTAAAAATTAACAATTACATTAACAATTACATTAAAAATTATAAAAAATTACTGATTATATGAAAAATAATATAAAAAATTACAAAATGACGTTACAATTGTGTTGAATAAATTACTAAAATATTAAAAATTATTAATTATTATGAAGTGTATAAATTATGAAAATATATATAATGAATAAATATTCAAAAAGAATAATATTGTGATAGTGATCTATAAATATTAATAATGAATAAATATGGAATATAAAAATTATGAATACATTTAAAATAGTAAAAATTTATAAATAAAAAATATACAAGTAAATATTAACAAATGAATAAATTAGAATAATATTAATTGAATAAATACTAACATTGAATAAATATAGATGTTGAATAATAATTAAAAATGAATATATATTATTATATAAATGAATATTTGAAATTAATAAAAATTAAAAAATAATAATTAATAAATTAATTAAGCATCAAAAATTTGAAGGAATAATACTGATTATATAAATTATAAAATTATTAAAAATAAATAAATATTAAAATAATAATAAATAAATATAAATTTTCATTTTTATTGAGACTATTTTTAATAAATCAATTACTATATAAACGAATAAAATGTTGACTATATATATATATAAATGTTAACAATAATTGTATTTAAATATTTTAAATAGGTGAGAATAATGTATACATGTATATATCTAGCTATATACTATTCATATAATATAATTTTATTATAATTTCTATGTTAAATACCCTTCAATTAATTACTAATATATTAAAAATCATACTATGATTAATATTTTAATATATATTTTATTCGTTACTGTATATATAAATAAATAAATATATATATATATATAATATTATAATCATACAAAGGCATAAACATTATCATATACATACAAACATACATAAAACATACATTAATACATATTGATAAACATACAAATATACACATACTCATACACATGCATACATATATAATATACACACACATAGACACACACACACAAATACACACAAACATACATACACATATATATGTAAAAATATATCTATACACATACACATTGTAATGGTCCTATACTTTCTTGGTATGTTATGAATTATTTCAAAATTTCATTAAAATTGTTTGGAGTTATAATTTGTTTGTGTGAGGTCTCAGGTAACTTCAAGGATTTTTTGAAAGGTTTTAGATTAATTTTAGGTCATTCATTATTTTAGAACTGTTAAGGGAAACTGTGTAGTTACCTCCATGTAACTGTGAAAATATTTTGGGAGGACCAGTGGGTGTTATATGATTGGGGCATGGTTAGAGATAACCGTGTGACATTCTTCAAGGAGATGTGTATTTAAAAAATGAAGCAAAATCATATTTGGGGAATACTTTACCAAATCTTGAATCCAAACATTGTGATTTCTGTAAAGTGGCTATAAATTATTAATTATTAGTGAATGGTTTGGTAAACCATGTAACCAAACCATTTGTGCATATTTAAATAATCCAAAAATTCTTATTTTGACCTAATAAATCTTGAAAACACATCATTCTCTCTCTTACACCTATGGATCTCAATCCTATGGACTCATTTGACGAATCAAGTAGAATTAGTTCACTCCATGGAGAAATTATTATGGATCCAGGAACATTGGTCCAACGGATTTCAAGGCAAGTGATAATTTATCCTCCATTCTGCTTGACCGTGATAGATATTCTTTCTTCTCCATTGCCCAAACCCTATATCCAAGCATTCAGGGTCGAATCTGGAAATTTTAAAGTGAAATAATGTGATTCCTTCTAGATTCTATTAAAAGGACAGTGTAAATATGGCTTTTTTTACATTCTCAAATTCCCCTAGATCTACTCGTTATATTGGATGTTGTTGGGTAAGTCTTAACTGATCCTATACCATGAATTGCCTTTCTTCTTGTATTTTCACTCTTAAATCCTATTTTCTTGATTTGGGATTAAATATGGGGATTATTTGTGTGGGAACATAATTTAAGTGAAAATAAATAATGATTTGTTTAATAATATTATGGTAGGAATATTTATACCATGTTATGGAAATTGTAAAAATCGAACGATATGAAAATATTTTGTGTGTGTCTGTGTCTTGTTCTACTATTGTTGATATAACATGATTGGGTGTATGTGTGTGAATCCCATAAGACATCACATTATATGACACTCATGATCATGTTTGTGTGTTTGGACCATGATACATCTCTGGATTCGATATGTTTTTGTGTGTGTATTCCTCAAGAGTTTCCTTGTTATGTTTTGTGTGTGTGTATATATGTGATATTTGGTATCAAAGTGGTATGTAAACCTTAATTGTTTTGGTTAATGAATTATAAGGGATATGATGTCTGATGTGATGTGGGATGGTTATTGTGTGGTATTGAATGTTAGATATTAGTTGATGGAAACCTTGAGGCCCGACCTAAGACTAACAGTGGGGCACAACAGCCTTGTGGAAAAACCTTGGATTACATGTGGTCATGGAAGCCTTTTGTACTTACCTGAGGATTGGTGGAATAGTGGCTTGTTTTGAGACTTATTTTATCCTATTTCTGGTTCAGAGATTCACGAAAACTAGAAAAAACTCCTCCACTAGAATGAGGTTTGACACAGGTAGAGTGGAGGTTTTTGGAAACCACATTAGAATATGATAACCCAAAATTTGATTGTATAATTATGAATTTTCATCCTATAATTAGATATTTTTTTTGTAAAGGACACATTTGAGGTTTCATACTATTTATATACTCTCACCATATAAGGTAATCTTGGTGAGCAAGTAGACTTAATGGTTATAGATCCAATAAAGGGAAAGTGGCCTATGGTAGGAGACTGAGCTGGTTGAGTAGGGTAGATGGGGGGACTTACAGTTGAATTTAGGATACTTTTTTTTACATATCTTATTAACTTCCATATTCTATTTCATTAGTATGTGACATATAGTTGGATGGTTTTTTGGTTATGCTATAAGACATATTGATACAACATGGTCTGTTCCATTTACATTCATTGTAGGATTATTTTATTTTATTATCAGTTTATCATGTATCTATTTCATTTGGATATATGTTTTTTTTCTTAGTATTCAAATATTTTGATTTACACCATCGCCACTAGTAGATAGAATCTTGAATATGGGGAGATTCATATGAGGTCATGTGGCACTCTAGCCTGAACTCGGTGATCTAGGTCATGGCCTTACACACATATACATATATATACATAGACAAACATACATGACATACACATGTGTACAAATACACATAAACACAATGCATACATATACATACACATACACAAGCATACACATACACATATACCTACATAAAAACATGCACACGCACAAACATACATACACATGCACATCTTAATACATACACATGCATACATATACATATTCATGCACATATATATTTTCATATATATAAATAGACACACACACAGACACATATATACATTCTTACATACACACATACATATATACATACACTAACACACACTTACGGAAACATACACACATATATAAACATGTATAAATGCATTCAATCATAAATTAAACACACACACACACATATTAGTTTTATATACGTACATGTATCGACCCCATATATTTCAATATATTTTTTCTTTTTTCATATCACGAGATTCTCAAGTTATATTAAATTGGATCATATCACAAGACCACTACATATTTTATCAAAAAAATTTATATTTATTGAATTTATTTATATAAATACACTTAAATAAGTATAGATTAGTTTATATATTTATATAATTATTAATTTAAATTTAAAATATTTTATTTACATATAAATTTGTTAACATAATTAAATACATTGTTAAATATTTTTATTAAATAATATTATACTTTATTGTTATATAAAATATGTAAATAGGATTGATTATTATTTTTTGTTCATAAGAATTAAAATTTTAAATATAGAATATATATATATATATATATTATTTATGTGATTTTTATATATTTTATAATATACGATCAGAAATTTGAATATATGTAAGTAGATACAAGTATAAATATTAAAAATGACATGAACCATGAGCATTGGAAACTAAGATCATGGTTTCTTTATTCAAGATAATAAAACATTATAAGGAGATGCATGAAATATAGCTACTAATGTATCATGCATAAAACTACAACTGACAAAGTAGGAACTATAATAGAAATATCTTGTGAAGAAAATAATATGGATAGTTGTGAGCCTCCATTAGGACTACATTATAGCACCAATAGTGTTTTCTAGATTATTAAGTGTTTCGGATAATCCAAACAGTCGAATGTCTTCCATAATATAGTATAACAATCATTTACACCATAGAAGAACAACATGTCTATCCCCAAACTATGGAAATAAAAAATACAAAAATATACAACCAAATTAATCCCTTTTTGGCATGTTTTCCTCGTTTTGGAGAGCACCCCTACATCGAGGTCATCATCCTCTTCTCCATTTGGATGTCTGGATTTAATTTGTCTCAATCCTTCATGTAGGTTTTATTTTTAACCTATAAAAAATAAGAATTTCCACTAAAAATTTTAACTTTCATTTTTATAATTGGCTAGATGAATGTTTCTAGGCCCTCCTACATAAATGTTGTGTTGGTATAAAACATGTTCTTTGTATGATCAATGACCATTTACTTCATATCCTCCTCCTTGGTGGATAATATATATATATATATATATATATGTCTATCTATGTTGGAGTATTCAAATATCAATATAAGTATAGTTAAACAACATCAAACATCCAATATTATATGAATAAGGTATTTTCTACATCTATTCTCTCTCATCATATACAGTTGCCAACTGACTAAATCTGAGCTAGAAATGTGAATCTTAGGGACTTCTAACAACATTGGATTTTCCCAAAGAAAATATTTGATGTAACTTCTCAATGTTTATATCCAAAGATTACAATAAATTTATATACTTTCGGTCATGAAAAAACATAATGGTAAAAATATTTCTTGATTCACCCACATAACTCAACATAAAAAAATAGACCAATCATCTTCTTTAATATGTTAATTCAAGAAGCATCATAAGGAAATATAATCAAACCATCAATGTAATTGAATAATATAATAAAACCATCATAATCAACTCTAAAAAACAACATAATGATCACTTTTTCTAGTCATGTAACCCCATTATAAAATTAAAAAATCAAAAAATTATTAAAATCATTATGGAGCCTAATTCTAACCATATTTACACTTATTCATCCTAATGATATAATCCTATTTACATAAATCCATAAAAACCCTAAGGCTACTCAATGTAAATTTCTTCCTCTGAATCACTATGGAGGAGAACTATTTCATTAATATTTTAAATATATATATTTCAAGTTACATCCCAACCAAGAATAATAAGAATGGAAGAAATTTTGAGAACATCTAAGGAAATTTATTCCAAATAAATTACTTTTCAGTGGTATCCTTTAACAAATAACCCAAAATATATAAGGAAATATAACTTGACTCTTTATTTTTAATATTATAAATATTTCAATTTTTCAATACTCTCTTACCCATATGTAACATTTCAAGATTAAAAGTCTGATTTTCATGTAATTATTTCATTCCAACATGCATTTTTATAACCCATTTATACATCTAATTAGCTTCCATCAACTTAATAAATGACTTTGGTTCGTCCCATTCGACGAATAGATTAAAATCATCAGGTGAATACCAAGTAGGTGTGGTGTGATTCCATGATGATCATATGAGTGGAGCTACGTCTTCAATAATATGTGTTTTGTATAAATCAAAAAATGGATCAAGGAAAAAAACATCAGTATTTATAGAAGTTCATTTTCATCCCATATCAATTTTTAAAATAGTTTTAATATTTCATAAAAACTATGAAATATGGAATGTTTATCCCAAAAAATCATAAAATTGTGCCCAAACCCATCATGTATTATATGGATAAAAAATGAACTATAATGCATTTTCATCCAACATAGATCACTCAGCCCTTAGAACATGAAAAACTGTTTTGGTATTGAAAACATACAATTATAAATACATGATATCTTTTCAATACCAAAAACTATTAGATGTTTTTTACTTCAAAAAAAACAATGGCTGATAAATTAATAATATATATAATAGTAAATAATTACCCTCATCAAAATTCCTAGAAAAATATTCTCCTAAATGTAATAATCAAAATCATTTAATTAATGCTAGGTTCATTTTCACAACTACACTATTTTCATGAAATGTCTTAAGTGGAATCTTGAATTGTAAAATAACTTCATTCTTAAAATAACCATAAAAAGGATCATATCAATCACCAATATAATCAGTGAAAACACATTTTTATTTCAACCAATTTCCCTCTCAAAATAAAACTAAAATTGGTTAAAATTATAAAGAACGTGTATATTAACAATTAGAAAAAAACCCAAATATTTAATGAATATTTATCAGTAAAAATGATAAAAACCATCATTTAATGTCTTATGAATTAATTCTCGACATGCATCATAATGTACCAACTCAAGTTCTTGTGACTTTTTATGCAAAGGATGACTTTCGAAACTAACCCTGTTATAGTTTTCGGACATACATTGACCACCTATGTCTAATTTAATAGATTTTGTTCGTTGAAATAAAATAACTTGGGAAAAAACAATTTCCCTTTTTATTTACATGATTGATCCTCTTATTCCATAATTTTAATGAAGGAATACACTAAAAACACTTTTTGTATCTAAATAAAAACAATATTTGGTCTAGTAAAAACCCCATTGTTTCTTTCCTCGGACCACTATAGAGGACCCCATTAAAATATTCCAATTTCAATGTTTAAAATTATATAATAAATAGTAATTTTTAATAACCCTATATTATATTTGATTAAGATGAACATCATTATCATTTTAATCATTATTCAAAAGTGAATTACTTCCTGTGTTGGTGTCTAAACTACCTTGACCTACGCATTCAATGTTAACATGACTAGAAATTCTCATATTTAAAATCCAAAAATCTCCTAGACTAAAATAAGTAAATAAATCATTTATTAATATCACATAAAATGAAATTACATGATCAATAACCTAAAAAATGCTTTTAATTTAATATTAATATAATCATTAACAATAAAAATATCACCCAATGTAGTGACTCTTATGTCTTCATTGACATCACGATTTTTCATATATTGATTTTCTTTCATTACATTTTCCATTTTTAATTTATAAGATTTTTTTTTGAAAATATATTTCAAACCAAAATAACATAAGTTAAAATCATTCCACTTCAACATGGATTTTCTTTATCCTTTCATTTAACTCAACGGCTCTATCATTGTTTCATTTCCTTACTTCTCCCACTAATCCTTGTGACCAAAATATCTAAAGAACATCATTAATCTATATGACTCAATGATTATTTATTTAAAATAGCATACCTGAAAAAATGTAAATCACAACACCTTAAGGAGAGGAATAAATTAGAGAAACAATTAAATTCTTCTAAAAAATAGGTTAAATAATAAGAAATAGTGGCACCAAAACCTCATATCCAAATTTAATTCCCAATCTTGGTAACTTATCAAGGGAACCTTTAAATTTACGAAAATAATATAAAATTGATTTACCTTCATTGTAACTCAATTTCATCATCTTTAAAGTAGAAATAATTTATTATCTCCCATATTTGATGCATAAGTTTTCTCAAGATTCTCTCCTAATGTTTCTGTGACATCCCAGGTAAATAAAGAATAAATCATTTTCATTTTTATTAATATTTATGAATTAAATATTAATTTTACTTTAAATGGGTGGGTATGTTCGATAGCATACCCGATACGCAACAAAGAGTTTCTTTGAAATCATACGTTGCACACTAGTAATAAATTAATATTATTTTAAATGGTAGTTAACACATAGTCGTTGTATTGGTGGGAATGAATGGAAATTACTAAAATATGATTATATATGTTTGTTAAATGTTTTTACATTTATCCAATAAAAGATAAAGGCTTAAAATACGAAAAGGGGTCAATTTTAGGCATATATACTCTAACATTTACTAAAGGCTGACTTATCCCCTTTTGATGGAGAACCATCTATAAATATAGTTTTGGTCACACTTATACATTACATTGGACCAAATAAAATTCTTCTTTAGATTAGGGACATCAAAATTTTCTTTGTGTGAATTTTTGGTATTATTCAGATAAAGTTCATTTTTTTAATGAATAGTGAAAATGTTGTATTTTAATTCAAAACCCCTTTTTAATATAATTTATTTATATGATTAGATTATATTTTGAATTGGTTTTAAAGTTCAATTAGAATATATTTTTTCCATTTAATCCAATATTGGTCGTTGGAATCAATTTCACATTGAAATTAGACTTAAACTAGTGTCAATCTTTTGATACTTATTGTTTCATAAAAACACGCAATTTGCTCTGACAGAAAAAATTAATTATTAAATTAATTAATGTAACATATATGTTTTGAATTTTTTAAAATAGACATAATTTTTGAATTCGTAATATCAATTATAGATTAGGGTGATGTTTTTCTATTTTTCTGAAAAACATCAATTTTTGATGAATAGTGAAACCACTAAGTGGTACTTAAAAATACTGATATTCCGTTTAAATGAAATTTTACCACCTCTGTGTTTTGAATTTCAAAAATCCGACTTACATGGTTTTCATTAGAAAGTAAAATGTGGTTCAATGGGATTAAAATAATTTTTTGATGAATAGTAACTTTTATGTTTTTTATCGTGATTAGAGGTAATTAGTGTAGTTTAAGGTAAAAATAATGTTTTAATATTATTAAATAACCTAGACACATGTCCTACCCTTATTTTATGTGGCATTGACGACCAAGACAATCCATGGGTCAACTTGGGGACCCCATGGAGCCACTTTGGTAGGAAAATGACATTAATACCTTTTTATTTAAAGTTAAAATAAAAATGTCACAAACATGAGTTGTTTTACTAAGACAATTTTTAAATGGGGTTATACAGGTCATATTTTGGACTATAAATTTTAATTAAAAAGATAAAAATATTTCCTACATCATGATATTTTTTTATAATTTTTAGACACTATATAAATTAAATTATTTATGACACCGTGATGATGTCGTGATTACCTCATTATTTAACGATTTAAATAAAATGAAAAGATAATGTAAAATATAAGACCTAAACATGGAAAATACTAATTGGATGGGTGGATTTAGAACTCTTAGCACCTTATACTCGAAATATATAATATTGGTACCTTTTAAATCAGAAAATAATTTTATAATAAAGTAACCCTTTATAACTTTCCAAGAGTTCCCCTCCTCTCCTCTTTTAAAAGGCCCCCACCTCTACCCCCATACCCACACCTCTAAAGCCTTTGGCCCGGCCAACCCTTCCCATTTTGTCTCTACAAATCCCTCTCTTACTCCTTGAATCCTTACATTGGGAATAAGTCTTCCCAAGGAAGCCTTTGAGCTCAAATCAAAAAGAGTTACCCGTTTTAAAGGTAGTGTTTTCTCTTGTGTACTTATGTTTTATTTTTCTTCTCCAACCCTCTCTAAACTCTTTTTGTTCCTTTCTTTTTTAACAAAACCATTATCTTCAATATACTAGTATTTTTTTATAATAAGGATACGAGCTACACTTACACACACCTACATCTAATGGTTAAAGAACATACTGTTTCTGTGGATGGAGAATTTCTGCCTCACGAAACGATGATTGTTAAAAACCCATATAACACCTTCAAAGGTGGCCATTATGATTTAAATACATTTATATATGATATATAATATGTTTATGTTTTACTTAAGATTCTGTATTTCTCATTTATGACATACCGTATTGGTTTCCATTATGGGTAAACGTGATATCTTCATTTTAGGAAATGCGAACTACCACCCCCTCAAAGTGATTTGATTCGTTAATACCATATGTGGTATTTATAATGGATAGATTGAATGATATTATATATTATTCAATACTATAATTATAATACTATTATGTATCATTATGTTTTAATTCCATTAAATATGAAATAGAAATGGAAGTAGTGTTCGTGCGTACGTACGGTTTACCATCTCCATGAATGGTGCAATTCATTTCTTACCTCCAAATGTTATGTTATATTATAATTGCATGTATATACTGGATATATATGATATATATGATATATAAATCATGAGTATAAATCTTGATATAATGGATACATGAACAACTTGTAATTATAAAGAGCATATTTTTAACTCAAGTACCAATGATCGTTAAAACGATCGTCGTTAACTTAAATAATTTCATAGTGTTCATGACATGGTAATAAGTGATATAAAAGGAATAATGAACTTGAAAAAGGTTCTTAAGAAAGTAGAAATTAACTCAAGTTTATTATTCATGATGTTAAAGAACGATCGAGTCAAGTCGGACCTGAGGTATGCGGCTTCGTCTCAATCTCCTTTCATTGAAGCATATTATGTTTTATACACAACTTTCTTTTATACGGTGTATAAACCCCTTTGACTTTTACATTTATCTAAAAGGAATCTTTTTTATACGAAGCGTTTTACTAAACGAAAAAAGGGAATGTTTTTGTCGTACGTATGCGGCGACAATGACTTCTCCTTCGTCATGACCATTATTTGAGTTTCGGCTTCATCTACAAGCCATACATTTTTTAAATGAAAAATAAATACCATGTATTACTTTTATTTTATTTTGGTATTGAAAATGGTTTTCATAATGTATTTATATCAATGTGTTGTATTGATATCTTGTGATTGAAAAGTGGAAATGTTATGTTTCCTTTATGCATGTTTTATGTGATACGATTATGTTATGGTTCTTGGAAATTATTATAAAGATGGGTGGTTCAGTGATAAACTAAGGGCAGGTGAGCCCGATATAGCTCTCCAATGCATTGGGTAACATGAAGGGGTTAAACGTTGAGGTTTCTTCGAAGAGATTTAGGGAATATACTGTGATGGGTATTCCAAACATAACCAAGAGGGTTACTCCCTACGTAAGAATGTTATGAATGCCTCAAGTTACCTTTATGTCTTATGATTTATATGATTTATTCATGATTTCATGAGGTATGTTAATGTGCTTATGTATTATCGGTAAAGTATGATTTCATTCTTATGTATATATGTACTCATGTTTCCTTTCCATATTTTTATATCACTTACTGAGCTTTTTATGATCATTCCATGTTTTTGAAATGTTTTTCATAGGTCAAGGGAAAGGTACATGATGTTATGAGAGTGTCAGGGAAGTGTCAATATAGAATCCATGTTTTATTTTAAATATGTTTCTGTTGATGGGAAAAATGAATACTATCTTTTATGTAACCACTTTGTTTAAATGTGAAATGTAATGCATGTTTTATGATCTAATTCTCTAAAACTCTAAACCTAAAAATATCCTCAACATGTATTCTTGAAGTAACTCAAGATTAAGTGATGTTTAAGGCTGGGGCCTTATAGTTTGTATCAGAGGTCGGTTTAGAAAACTTTAGGAGTTATAAAATTGTTAAATTATAAATTAATTTAGGGAATGATTGAAATGATATAGCATTACCATGTTGGTTCGCCTAAGATATTTTCTGTGTTCAGAATGGTTTTCCTCAGAGGAAACATGGGAGCTATGTTGGGAAGATATCAAGTGGAAGAAAACATTCCAAATCAGCAACCTGAGATGGTCGGAATTGGAACTGAATAGTTTGTTGCAGTGATGGCACTATTTGTAACGCCTCGACCCCAGTTACCCAGAGTCGGTGCATTACTGCGTAACATTGGCATGATCACAAAAGGTCAAGTCTCGAAAGACTGATTTGTTTAGTAGCCTTGGAAACACTAGATACATTCATAAATGTTACATTGCATCATAAAGTGAAAAAATACAATAACATAGTCTCCATTTTCCACCCTCATATCCCCTTCTAACTATCCCTGTGGGTCATTCATAAAATACTTCTTCACATCCTGGAAAATATTAAAACATTGATAGTGGTGAGCTCAGATGCTCAGTAAGGATAACAATATAGTGGAATCTTTTGTAAATAAACATAAACATTTAAGGCAATGTATAACTAAACAAAATCCTTTTAAACATGAACATCAACATAATAAGTCAAAAGTAAAATGAAATAATTCCATTTACTTATTCACACGGATATTCTACTGGTCAAATAATCACATGCAATATCAATAACCACATTCATAATGATGGAATGCATACTGTCAGACTATCATGACCACATAGCTAAGGCCTCATGCCAAGACTTGAAATAAGATTTTGTCAAGGCCTCGTGCCAAGACATTAGTTTGTCTCATGAGACCTGTCGATGCATCGAGGAGCTATAGCAGGCTCCACCCGTCACTTATTATGTCCAATGCATTCCTTATATAAAAAGGTTTAAAATTATCATAAACCATAACATAATCGTATCACATAAAACATGGATAAAAAACATAATATTTCCAAATTTCAATCACAAGATATCAATACAACACATTGATATAATAAAAACACTTTCAAAACCATTTTTGACACCAATATAAAAGAATAGTAAAACATGGTATTTATTTTTCATTTAAAAAAACAATGGCTTATAGTGGAAGCCGAAAATAAAATAATGGTCATGGCAGCAGAGAAGTCGTTGTCACCACATACGTAAGACAAAACATTCCTTTTGTCGTTTAGTGAAAATTATTCATATAAAAATATACCTTTTGAATAAATGTAAAAGTTAAAGGGGTTTATACACCGTATAAAAGTAAGTTGTGTATAAAACAAAGTATGCCTCAATGAAAGGAGATTGAGATGAAGTCCCTTACAAAGATCATTTTTTGTATAAAATATATCTATTAGGTGTATTCACTATAAGTACACCTAATGAATGTACAAATACAAGATAGGAAAAAATAACATCATTACATAATTTGATGTTAGGATACTAACCCAAAGAATGGAAATTGGGTTAAGAAGTTCCCTTACCTCGTGTCAGACATGAATCGATCATTTTTTAATCTCCTGATTAATAAAATAGAGTTAATTTATATTTTCTCAAAAACCTTTTTCATGTTAATTAATCCTTTTATATCACTTGTTACCATGTTATGAACATTATTTAATTATTTAAGTTAATAACGGTCATTTTGTCGATCTTTGGTACTTGAGTCAAAAATAATCTTCGTATAATTACAAGTTGTTCATGTGGTGAAATATCCATTATAACCCTAATTATAATCATCATTTAGATATCATATATATCATATATTTCCATTATATACATTCATTCATAATATTACGTAACATTTAGAGGTAAAAAAATGAAATGCACCGTTCATGGAGACGGTAAGCCGTACGTACGCATGATCGCTACTTTCATTTATATTTCATATTTAATGGAATGAAATCATAAGGATATAAAGGTATGTTATAATTACAGTATAATATCATATATAATATCATTTACTCCATACTTTATACATCCCACATATGGCATTAACGATTCAAATCACTTTGAGGGGGCGGTAGTCCTCACTTCCTAAAATAAAATTATCGTGTTTACCAATAATGGAACCCATAAAGGTATTCCATAAATGAAAAATACAGAAGCTTAAGTAAAACATAAACACATTATATATCATATATAAATATAGTGACATCTTAATGGCCACCTTTTAAGGTGTTATATGAGTGTTGAACAATCATCGTTTCGTGATGCAGAAATTCGCCATCCACAGAAACAGTATGTTCTTTAACCATTAGATGTAGGTGTGTGTAAGTGTAGCTTGAATCCCTCTTCTAACAAAATCCTAGTATACTTATAATACTATTTTTGTTACAAAAAAATGAATTAAAAGAGTTTATGGGGTTGGAGAAGAAAAATAAAACATAAGAACACAAGAAAAAACACTACCTTTGAAACGGGTAACTCTATTTGATTTGAGCTCAAAGGATTCCTTGGAAATACTTTTGCCCAAAGTGAGGCTTCTAGGAGTAAGAGAGGATAGTTGAGAGAGTATTTAGGAAGATTTTGGCCAAGCCAAATGGCTTGGAAGGTGTAAATAAGGTGGTAGTGGTGAGGGCCTTTTATAAGAGGAGAGGAGGGGATCTCTTGGAAAGTAATGAAATGTTACCTTATTATATAATGTGTTTCGGATTTTAAAGGGCCCAAACTTATATATTTCTAGGATAAGGTGATAAGGGTTAGAAATCTACTCATCCAGTAGGCTTAGGACAAGTTTAATTCTTAGATTTTACATTATCCTTCCATTTTATTAAAATCGTTAATTAATGAGGTAATCGCTCCATCAACATGGTGTCATAAATAATTTAATTTATTTAATGTCTAAAAATTATAAAAAAAATATCATGATGTATGAAATATTTTTATATTTCTAATGAATATTTTTAGTAAAAAATATGACTTGTATAACCCCATTTAAAAATTCATTTAGTAAAACAACTCATGTTTGTGACATTTTTATTTTAACATTAAATAAAATGTTTTTAATGTTATTTTCCCACCGAAGTGGCTCCATGGGGTCCCCAAGTCGACCCATGGATTATCAGGGTCGGCCATGAATCATCCAATAGGGGTAGGACAAGTGTAAAGGACATTTCATATTATTATAACATTATCTTTACCTTAAATTACAATAATTACCTTTAATCGTGATTAATTAAACTTAAAAGCTACTATTCACCAAAAAATTATTTTCATCCCATTGAACCACATTTTACATCATAATGACAACCATGTATGAAAACTGTTTGAAAATAAAATCACATAAGTGTTAATATTTCATTTAAACAAAAAATCAGCTTTTTAACTACCACTTAGTGGTTTCACTATTCATCAAAAAATGAAGTTTTTTCGAACAATGCCAAAATTTCACCCTAAGCTATAATGGTATTATGAATTCAAAAATGATGTCTCTTTTACAAAATTACAAACATATATGTTGCATTAATTAATTTTATAATTAATTCTCGTTGTCACAACAAATAGCATGTTTTTAAGAAACAATATATATCAAAAGATTGACAATTGTTTATGTCCAATTTCAAAGTGAAATTAATTCTAATGACCACCATTGGATAAAATGGTAAAAATATATTCTAATTACACTTTAAAACCACTATATTGTATAATTTATCACTATAAATTATTTTGATTAAAAAAGATTTTTTAAGTATTTTTCACTATTCATAAAAAAATAGAAGTTCTCCAAAAAATACCAAAAATTCAACATAGGCTGATTTCGATATTTCGAATCCCAAAATGATGTCCATTTTGAAAAATAAAATATATATAATTTCAAAAAGTGGGTATTACTATTCATAATGTCAATTTTGATTGGTCACGGTGTGTTAGAATCTCGAACTTGCGTAAAATGCAAGCTATTGCATTATTGAAAGAGAACTGTATCATGGAAGCTCGAGGTCTTACATTCTCCCCTACTTCAATAAATTGAATCCTCGCAATTTGAAATATTTCTTTGAAAATAAAAGGTTGAATATAGGAAATACCTTTGTGGAAAACCCACATCAGAAATAAGATTAATAAAAATATAACTTTAAAAGACAGAAAGATAAGTACAAAGGTCACCCGAGATAGCCCATACTAGGATTCTATGAAAATATGGATATAGATGAAAAACAAACCATCAAGGTCTGATGGAGAGTTGTTGAAAAAAGGATTAGGAGAAGGTTAACCACAAGAAAATCAAAAACGTGTGATTAGTTAAACGTTCATTGAATCCCCAGTTGGAAAAGTTAACTAGAAACGTTTTTGTTTTAAGTTACATTTTATAAAGATGAGGAATTTATTTAGAAGATTTACTAAGAACATAAGGGAATAAACATACTTGTCATGTAGACATTCATTCTTTAATAAATTTTTACCACAAACCCATCTTTCACTCTAAAAGGTAATAGAACTCAAAAAAATTCTATTTATCTTAATTGTATAAGGTTCCAAATATTAACACATACCATTCAGATTAGGAAAACTATTTTGTAATAATCAGGGACTTCCTATAGTATAGTGGTAGGTAATAAAGGCCTGACACACTATGGTTGTGGGGTCGATTCCTACAGCTTTGTCCGACGCAACGGGTTATCCCCCAACCTACAGGTTGTCCTTTTTTAAGTCTATGGTATTATAATATTCCACAAATATTATTTCGAAATGTTTTAAACTTAAATAATAATATCCAAGGTTCAACATAATCCATTCCAACCTTTATAGTTATCAAAAATACTTATGTCCAACTCACAGTTGAAATTTTATAAGGAAGGTAAACATAATGAAGATCCTTTTTTCCACGTAACAACATGTGAACACCTTCATCATGTATTCATTGAAAACACTCCAACATCCTGAATTACCATAAATCATTATTGATTACATTCATGATCCCTTATACCTTATAGAATACTAGATATACTCATTATTTCAAAAAATGTATACAAATCATTAATCAGTTTCAAGGATGTTAAGAATATCTAATATAATTTATCCAAATCAATCATGTATTATTCAAAAATCACTATCTCGGTATCAGAACCATATTATGGTGTATCTTTCTCTCAACCATATATTTTCCAAAAATTTAACCTGCTTTGGAGTTACTTTTCTTGGTTCCACACAATATCAAGTCCTTGATGAAATAGTACTGTAGTACAATCCTTATATACTGCATAATTATTATAACCAGTACATCATTGATACAACAATAAAATGACAAAATTCTTTAATAACAACATAAGAACTCTAATCATTCCTCTTCATCTGTGGTAGTATCATAACTAGTTTATTGTCCAATAACATCATTTAGGGAATACTCTGATTATTTGGACATTGGTTTGCGTAGTGTCCCCACTCCTTGCAGATGAAGAATTGTACATTTGAAATCATTTTCTTACCCTTGCAGTCACGCACTTGGTGTCCTTTTTCTCTACACTTATAACAAACTCACATTCCCTTCAGGCAAGTCCCAAAGTGTTTCTTCCCACATTTATCACATATTGGAAAAATCTTCTTTTCCCTCTTCCCTTTATCCATCATCCTTTTCTTCTCTTGCTTCCCTTCAAATCCATAGGACTCAGAGAATGCTTTACTTATCTTATTAACACATGATACTATTTCTTCATATGTTGAGAATACATGGGAGACTATTTCCCTTTTAAATTTTGTCTTAATACCATGAAAGATATGATCCTTCTTACTCGTTGGATTATTCGTATTGCTGGAGTTCACAATCCATCTACTGGGCGCCATTTCTATACAATGGCATAAACTAGGTCAGTTAACGAATTAAAATACAGAATTCCATACTTGTAAAACACTTAACATAAATTGAACTATTTATGGATATAATAAATAATCATAAAAATGTTTTCTTTGAGGAAGTATATACTCATAACCCTTTATAGTGGTTTGTAAAGAAAACGAGAATTATCATAAGCATATCCCATGGGAGTGTCGTAACCAAGAGTACAGCAAGGCCCGTTGTCGTGTACCAGTTCCCGTTTGAGTCTAGCTCAAAGAGGTGTTTTCGGGTTTCACCCCTAGGTACATTTGTGCCAGAGCCGCCTCTACCTGCTTGTATCTAGACATGGATGTATTGCTCGGAAAACTCACAAAATCACTATAATACCAAAATTCTAAGATGTTATTCTACACTAATCCTAAAAGTTTATTTTTGGGCTATGTGCTCTAATCAGAGTTTATCTAAATCTAGCTTTCATGGTTAGTACTAAACTGCCTCTGATGCCAACTATAACGGCCCGACCCCAGTTACCCAGTGTCGATGCTTTACTGTGTAACATTGGCATGATCACAAAAGATCATGTCTCTAAAGACCGATTAGTTTAGTAGCTTTGGAAACACTAGATACATTCATAAATGTTACATTACATCATATAGTGAAAAAATACAATAACATAGTCTCCATTTTCCACACTCATATCCCCTTCTGACTATCCCTGTGGGTCATTCATAAAATACTTCTTCACATCTTGGAAAATATTAAAATATTGAAAGGGGTGATCTCAGATGCTCAGTAAGGATAACAATATAGCGGAAGATTTCATAAATAAACATAAACATTTAAGGAAATGTATTACTAAACAAAATCCTATTAAACATGAACTTCAACATAATATGGAAAAATTAAAATGAAATAATTCCATTTACTTATTCACATGGATATTCTACTAGTCTAATAATCACATGCAATATCAATGACCACTTTCATAATGATGGAATGCATAATGCCAGACTATCATAACCATGTAGCCAAGGCCTTGTGCCAAGACTACAAATACGATTTTGTAAAGGCCTCATGCCAAGACACTAGTTTGTCTCATGAGACATGCTGATGCATCGAGGACCTATAGCGGGCTCCACCCGTCACATATTAAGTCCAATGCATTCCTTATATGAAAATGTTTAAAATTATCATAAACCATAATATAATCGTATCACATAAAACATGCATAAAAAACATAACATTTCCACATTTCAATCACAAGATATTAATACAACACATTGATATAATAAAAACACTTTCAAAACAATTTTTAATACCAAAATAAAAGAATAGTAAAACATTGTATTTATTTTTCATTTAAAAACACTATTGTTTGTAGAGGAAGCCGAAACTCAAATAATGGTCATGGTGGCGGAGAAGCCGTTGTCGCCTCCTATGTAAGACAAAACATTCCTTTTGTCATTTAGTGAAAATACTTCATATAAAACTATACCTTTTGAATAAACGTAAAAGTCAAAGGGGTTTATACACCGTATAAAAGTTAGTTGTGTATAAAACAAAGTATGTCTCAATAAAAGGAGATTGAGACGAAGTCCCATACAAAGATACTTTTTTTAAATAAAATAGATCTATTAGGTGTATTCACTATAAGTACACATAAATAAAGTACAAATACAAGATATGATAAAATAATATCATGACATAATTTGAATGTATGAGATTAACCCAAAGAATGGAAATTGGGTTAAGAAGTTCCCTTACCTCATGTCCGACATTACTCGATCGTTCTTTAATCTCCTGAATAATAAACTAGAGTTAATTTCTATTTTCTTAAGAACCTTTTTCATGTTCATTAATCCTTTTATATCTCTTATTACCATGTTATGAAAATTATGTAATTATTTATGTTAATAACGTTTATTTTGTCGATCTTTGGTACTTGAGTCAAAAATAAACTACTTATAATTACAAGTTGTTCATGTGGTGAAATATCAATTGTATCCAGAATTATATTCATGATTTAGAAATCATATATATCATATATATCCAGTATATAAATTCATTCTTAATATTACATAACATTTAGAGGTAAGAAATGAAATGTACCGTTCATGGAGACGGTAAGCCGTACGTACGCATGAACGCTACTTTCATTTTTATTTCATATTTAATGGAATGAAATCATAATGATATAAAGGTACATTATAATTCTAGTATAATATCATATATAATATCATTTACTCCATCCTTTATACATCCCACATATGGTATTAACGATTCAAATCACTTTGAGGGGGCGGTAGTCCACACTTCCTAAAATGAAATTATCGTGTTTACCCGTAATGGAAACCATAAAGGTATTCCATATATGAAATATACAGAAGCTTAAGTAAAACATAAAGATATTCTATATCATATATAAATATAGTGACATCTTAATGTCCACCTTTGATGGTGTTATATGAGTGTTGAACATTCATCGTTTCGTGAGGTAGAAATTCGCCATCTACAGAAATAGTATGTTCTTTAACCATTAGATGTAGGTGTGTGTAAGTGTACCTCAAATACTTCTTATAAAAACATCCTAGTATATTGAGTATACTGTTTTTGTTACAAAATAAATTAATAAAAAGAGTATAGGGGGTTGGAGAAGAAAAATAAAACATAAGAACACAAGAGAAAACACTACATTTTAAACGGGTAACTCTTTTTGATTTGATCTCAAAGGATTCATTGGGAAGACTTATTCACAACATGAGTCTTCTAGGAGTAAGAGAGGGAAGTTGAGAGAGTATTTGGGCAGAGTTTGGCCGAGCCAAATGGCTTGGAAGGTGTAAATAAGGTGGTAGTGGTGGGGGCCTTTTATAAGAGGAGAGGAGGGGCACTCTTGGAAAGTAATGAAATGTTACTTTATTATATAATGAGTTTAGGATTTTAAAGGTCCCAAACTTATATATTTCTAGGGTAAGGTGATAAGGTTTCGAAATCTACTCAGCCAATTGGCTTTGGACAAGTGTAATTCTTAGATTTTACATTATCCTTCCATTTTATTAAAATCATTAATTAATGAGGTAATAGCTGCATCATTATGGTGTTATAAATAATTTAATTTATTTAATGTCTAAAAATTATAAAAAAATATCATGATGTATGAAATAGTTTTAGATTTCTAATGAACATTTATAGTCAAATATATGACTTTTATAACCCATTTTAAATTTTTTTTAGTAAAACAACTCATGTTTGTGACATTTTTATTTTAACATTAAATAAAAAGTTTTTAATGTCATTCTCCCACCAAAGTGGCTCCATGGGGTCCCCAAGTTGACTCATGGATTTTCATGATCGTCCATGACTCATCCAATAGGGGTAGGACAAGTGTAAAGGTCATTTCATATTATTATAACATTATCTTTACCTTAAATAACACTAATTACCTTTAATCGCGATTAATTAAACTTAAAAGTTACTATTCACCAAAAAATGATATTAATCCCATTGAACCACATTTTACTTCTTAATGACAACCATGTATGTTGGATTTTTGAAAATCAAATCACAGAAGTGGTAATGTTTCATTTAAATGAAAAATCAGTTTTTTAACTACCACTTAGTGGTTTCACTATTCATCAAAAATTGAAGTTTTTCAGAACAATGCCAAAATTCCAGCCTAAGATATAATTGATATTCCAAATTCAAAAATGATGTTCATTTTACAATATTCCAAACATATAAGATGCATTAATTAATTTTATAATTAATTCCCGCTGTCACAACAAATAGTGTGTTTTTAAGAAACAATATATATCAAATGATTGACAATTGTTTATGTCCAATTTCAAAGTGAAATTAATTATAATGACCACCATTGGATAAAGTAGTAAAAATATATTCTAATTACACTTTAAAACCACTCAATAGTATAATTTATCACTATAAATTATTTTGATTAAAAAAGTTGTTTTTAAGTATTTTTCACTATTAATAAAAAATTGGAAGTTCTCAGAAAAAACAAAAAATTCAACAGAGGCTAATTTCGATATTCGGAATCCAAAAATGATGTCCATTTTGAAATATAAAATATATTTAATTTCAAAAGGTGGGTATTACTATTAATAATGGACATTTTTATTGGTCGCGGTGTGTTAGAATCTCAAACTTGCGTACAATGGAAGCTATTGCATTATTGAAAGAGAAGCGTATCGTGGAAGCTCAGGGTGTTACATAGTTGACTCAGGCTATAAATGGTGGTGGTATCCATGCAAGAGATCTGCCAGATCAACCACAGTGGAACATGTTAGTGGTGGAACATTTCATGTGGCAACATCCCCCATCATTCAGAGGATCATCTGACACTGTGCTAGCTGAAGGGTGGATTAAAGCACTAGAGAAGATTTTTTATGTCATGGGGTGTTCAGAATAACAAAAAGTTAGTCTTTTTGTTTACCTTTTGGGAGGTGAAGCTGATCAGTGGTGGTCGATGGTGAAAAATATCAGGGATAGTGATGAGATTGATGATATTTTGGTGTTTTCTAAAAGTAAAGAGGAGCATGAAAGACATTTAAGGGTTATTTTGAAAACCATAAAATAAAAGAAATTGTATGGGAAATTCAGAAAGTGTGAGTTTTGGTTGTAACAAATTACTTTCCTTGGTCATATTGTTTCTAATGATGGAATAGCTGTGGATCCTGCAAAAACAAAGGTAGTTGAAGAATGGCCAAAACCCACAAATGTAACTGAGATTCGTAGCTTCCTTGGTTTGGAAGGCTATTACCAAAGGATTGTTAGAAATTTTTTATGGTTATCTGGTCAAATGACTAAGCTAACTCGAAAGGGTGTTAAGTTTTCCTGGAAAAAAGAATGTCAAGATTGTTTTCTGGAACTGAAAATAAGATTAGTGAATGCTCCAGTTTTGGCACTACCTTCTAGGAATGGGGAGTTTGTTATCTACAGTGATGCTTCATTGAAAGGACTTAGTTTTTTCTTAATGCAGAATGATCAAGTAATTTCATATGCTTCACGACAGTTGAAAACTCATGAGGTAAATTACCCTACACATGATTTGGAATTAGCTGTTGTTGTTTTCTCTTTAAAAATTTGGAGGCATCATTTGTATGGAGTAAAGTGTGAAATATATACCGATCACAAAAGTTTAAAGTATATATTAAATCAGAATGAATAGAATATGAGACAGAGGAGATGGCTAGAATTAATCAAGGATTATGATTGTACAATCCATTACCATCCGGGAAAAGAAAATAAAGTGGTTGATGCTTTGAGTCAAAAAATTAATGCTTTATTAACAATGTCGTGTTTGGAAAGTGATCCTTTGGTTAAGGATTTGATGAAATTTGGCATAGAAGTTTTTGGTGAAGGATGTCCTTCTATTTTGTTTCAGGTATCAGTGAAATCTTCTCTATCAGACAGAATTAATCAAGCAATGACGCAAGACAGCGAGTTGCAGAAAAAGGTTGAGCTGGTTCAAAAGGGTAAGTTGCCTTAATTCAAGATTGATAATGATTGTGTTTTGAGATTTTTGGAAGAGATTTTGTGTGCCGTGTGATTTGCAGTTGAAGAGAAATTTTTTATATGAAGCTCATAGTTCTCAGTTTTCAGTCCATCCTGGTAGTACTAAGATGTATAGAGATCTTTGGGAGTATTACTGGTGGGATGGAATAAAAAGCGATATTGTTGATTTTACTGTGAAGTGTTTTGACTTGTCAACATGTTAAAGCAGGGAGGCAGTTACCGAAAGGGATGCTTCAGCCTTTACCAATGCCAGAGTGGAAATGGGAGGATATATTCATGGACTTCGTTGTGGGATTGCCGAAGACACCTCGAGGTAATAATGTAATCTGGGTTATTGTTGGTCGCTTGACTAAATCTACTCATTTACTTTCTATACGAGATACGTTTTCCCAAGATCAACTTTATCGTTTTTATCTTAAAGAGATTGTCAGTTTACATGGATTTACTCTCTCTATTGTATCTGACCGTGATCCCAGGTTCACTTATAACTTTTGGAAAAGCCTTCAGAATTCGTTGGGTACTGAATTAAATTTTAGTATAGCTTTTCATCCTTAATCGGATGGGCAGTCAGAAAGAATGATTCAGACTTTGGAGGATATGCTATGTGCTTGTTCTATGGATTATCAGGGATGTTGGGACCAACATATCTCTTTGGATGAGTTTTCATATAATAACAGTTTTCATTCAGTATACAGATGGAACCATTTGAAGCATTTTATGGGATGCGGTGTCGAACTCCGACTTTTTGGGATAAAGTGGGTGAAAGGAAGTTGATGAGACCAGAATTGGTAGAAGATTTGGTAGAAAAAGTTCAGCTGATACAGAAACACATGAGAACAGCTCAGAGCAGACAGTAGAGTTATGCGGATAACCGGAGGAAGGATCTATCTTTTGATGTGGGTGATCATGTTTTTCTCAATGTTTCATCATGGAAAAGTGTGATGTGATTTGGTAAGAAAGGAAAGTTGAGTCCAAGGGTCATTGGAGCATATGAAATTCTGGAGAGAGTTGGATCAGTTTCATACCGAGTGGCTTTACCTCCGAGTTTGTCTCAGGTACACAATGTTTTTCATGTTTTAATGTTAAGGATGTACATTCCAGATCCATCTCATGTTTTGAGCCCAGAGGTAGTTCATTTGAAAGAGAATCTATCTTATGAAGAACAACCAGTCCAGATACTTGACCATAGAGAGCAAGTGTTGCAGAATAAGGTAATCACCAGGTAAACGTTTTATGGGAAAACCATATGGTTGAAAAGGCAACATGGGAATCTGAAAATTCTATGAGGTATAAATACCCCCACTTATTTGGATAAGTGAATAAAATTGCGAGGACGCAATTCCAAAAAGGGGGGAAGGATGTAACATCCCAGGTAAATAAAGAATAAATAATTTTTGTTTTTATTAATATTTATGGATTAAATATTAATTTTACTTTAAAGGGGTTGCTATGTTCGATAGCGTACCTCATACGCAACAAAGAGTTTTTTTGAAATCTTACATTGCACACTAGTAATAAAATAATATTATTTTAAATGGTAGTTAAAATGTAGTCGTTATATTGGCTGGAATGAATATAAATAACTAAAATGTGAATATATATGTTTGGTAAATGTTTTTACATTTATCCGATAAGGATAAAGGCTTAAAATATGAAAATAATTCAATTTTTGACATATATACTCTAACATTCACTAAAGGTCGACTTATCATCTTTTGATGGCGAACCGTCTATAACTATAGTTTTGGTCACTTTTATAAATTCTATTGGACCAAATAAAATTCTTCTTTGGAATAGAGACATCAAAATTTACTTTGTGTGAATTTTTGGTATTTTTCCAATAAAGTTCATTTTTTTAATGAATATTGAAAAATGTTGTATTTTAATTCAAAACCCATTTTTAATCAAATTTATTTATATGATTAGATTATATTTTGAATTTGTTTAAATGTTCCATTATAATATAATTTTACCATTTAATCCAGTATTGGTCGTTGGAATCAATTTCACTTTGAAATTGGACTTAAACTAGTGTTAATCTTTTGATACTTATTGTTCCATAAAAACACGCTATTTGCACTTACAGGGGGAATTAATTATTAAATTAATTAATGTAACTTATATGTTTTGAATTTTTTAAAATAGACATCATTTTTGAATTCAGAATATCAAATATAGCTTAGGGTGAGGTTTTGGTATTTTTCTGAAAAACTTCAATTTTTGATGAATAGTGAAACCACTAAGTGGCACTTATGAAAACTGATTTTCTGTTTAAATGAAATTTTACCACCTCTATGTTTTGAATATCAAAAATCCTACATAAATGGTTTTCATTAGGAAGTACAATTTGGTTTAATTGGATTAAAATATTTTTTTCGGTGAATAGTAACTTTTAAGTTTTTAATCGCGATTAGAGGTAATTAGTGTAGTTTAAGGTAAAAATAATGTTTAAATAATATGAAATGGCCTAGCCACATGTCCTACCCTTATCTGATGTGTCATTTCCGACCATGAAAATCCATGGGTCAACTTTGGGACCCCATGGAACCACTTTGGTAGTAAAATGACATTAATTACTTTTTATTTAAAGTTAAAATAAAAATGTCACAAACATGAGTTGTTTTACTAAAACAATTTTTAAATGGGGTTATACAAGTCATATTTTTTACTATAAATATTCATTAGAAAGATAAAAATATTTCCTACATCATGATAGTTTTTTTATAATTTTTAGACACTAAATAAATTAAATTATGTATGACACCATGATGATGCAGCGATTACCTCATTATTTAACGATTTAAATAAAATGAAAATATAATGTACAATATAAGACCTAAACATGTCAAAAACATATTGGATGGGTGGATTTAGAACTCTTAGCACCTTTTACTCAAAATATATAAATTTGGGACCTTTCAAATCCAAAAATCATTTTATAATAAAGTAACCTTTTATAACTTTCCAAGAGTGTCCCTCCTCTCCTCTTATAAAAGGCCCCCACCTCTACCACCTTACCCACACCTCTGAAGCCTTTGGCTCGAACACCCCTGCCCATTTTTTCTCTCCACATCCTTCTATTACTCTTCAGATCCTTTTTTGGGCAGAAGTCTTCCCAAGGAATCCTTTGAGCTCAAATAAAAAAGAGTTACCCATTTTAAAGGTTGTGTTTTCTCTTGTGTTCTTGTGTTTTATTTTGCTTCTCCAACCCTATAAACTCTTTTTATTCCTTTATTTTGTAACAAAACCAGTATATTAAATAAACTAGGTTGTTGTTATAATACGTATTTGAGCTACACTCACACACACCTACATCTAATGGTTAAAGAACATTCTATTTCTGTGGATGGAGAATTTCTGCCTCACGAAACGAGGATTGTTCAACACTCATATAACACCTTCAAAGGTGGCCATTATGATGTCACTAAATTTATATATGATATATTATATGTTTATGTTTTACTAGTTTTATGTATTTTTCATTTATGACATACCTTTATGGTTTCCATTATGGATAAACGCGATATCTTCATTTTAGGAAGTGTGGACTACCGCCCCCTGAATGTGATTTGATTCGTTAATACCATATGTGGTACGTATAAAGGATAGATTGAATGATATTATATAAGATACAGTACTGGAATTTTAATAATATTATGTATCATTATATTGTAATTCCATTAAATATGAAATAGAAATAGAAGTATTGTTCATGCGTACGTACGGCTTACCGTCTCCATGAACGGTGCATTTCATTTATTCCCTCTAAATGTTATGTCATATTATAAATGAATGTATATACTGGATATATATGATATATATGATATATAAAACATGAGTATAACTCTGGATATAATAGATACATGACCAAATTGTAATTATAAAGAGCATATTTTTGACTCAAGTACCAATGATCGTTAAAACAACCATTATTAACTTAAATAATTTCATAGTGTTCATGACATGGTAATAAGTGATATAAAAGGAATAATGAACATGAAAAAGGTTCTTAAGAAAGTAGAAATTAACAGATGTTTATTATTCAGTATGTTAAAGAAAGATCGAGTCAAGTCGGATCCGAGGCATGGAAATTCGTCTCAATCTCCTTTCATTGAGGCATATTATGTTTTATACACAACTTTATTTTATAGGATGCCTAAAACCCTTTGAATTTTACATTTATCCAAAAGGAATCTTTTTTATACGAAGCATTTTACTAAACGACAAAGGGGAATGTTTTTGTCGTACGTATGCAGCAAAAACGACTTCTCCGCCATCGTGACCATTATTTGAGTTTCGGTTTCCTCTACAAGCCATAGCTTTTTATTAAATAAAAAATAAATACCATGTTTTAATTTTATTTTATTTTGGTATTGAAAATGGTTTCCATATTTTTTTATATAAATTTATTGTATTTATATCTTGTGATTGAAAAGTGGAAATGTTATGTTTCCTTTATGCATTTTTATGTGATACGATTATGTTATTGTTATTGGGCATTATTATGAAGATGGGTGGTTCCATGATAAAATAAGGGTGAGTGAGCCTGATATCTCTCTCTAATACATTGGGTAACACGAAGGGGTTAAACATTGAGGCTTCTCCGAAGAGATTTAGGGAATATACTGTGATGGGTATTCCAAACATAACCAAGAGGGTTCCTCCATACGTAAGAATGTTATGAATGCCTCAAGTTACCTTTATGTCTTATTATTTCTATGATTTATTCACTATTTGATGAGGTATATTAAAGTGATTATGTTTTATGGGTAATGTATGATTTAATTCTTATGTATATATGTACTCATGTTTCTTTTCCATATTTTTATATCTCTTACTGAGCTTTTTATTCTCATCCCATTTTTTTGAAATGTTTTTCACAGGTCAAGGGAAAGGTAAATGATGTGATGATAGTGTCAATGAAGTTTCATGATAGAATCCATGTTTTATTTTAAATATGTTTTCGTATATGGGAAAATTAAACTATATTTTATGTTACCACTTTGATTAAATGTAGAATATAATGCTTGTTTTATGATCTAATTCTATAAAACACTAAACCTAAAAAGATCCTCAACAAGTATTCTTAAAGTATCTCAAGATTAAGTGATGTTTAAGGCTGGGGCCTTATAGTTTTCGAGTGAGAGATGTCAAAAATATTTTCCATCACATTGTCCTCAATAAATAAATGATTGAATATAAATTCATATCACGATCAAACTTCAATTCATTATTGGACCTTGTTCCAAGCCTTTGGGTAAAAAACCTACAGATGCATTCAGATACCAAAAAGTAGATACTTCATTTTTTATAATGAAGAGTGAAAATTAGTACCATTCATCGGGATCATCTATCGATAAATTGTAAATATTATTTATTAGAAAAATTACCAGTTCTATGTAACTAGATGATGAGAAAGAGAGTGTGTGGTGAACGTTAAAACAAGATGAAAATGGAAACATGAAATGAAACAAAATTATTTCCCTTTGATGAGATTGTTAAATTATTAAAATCCATAAGAGAAATAAAATTTGTAAATAAAATTTAATATTGATTACTTGAATTAATAACATGGAAATACAAAAAGGAAAACCATGGGACCTAATATATAAAAGAGACCCTCAGATAATTGTAGCGTACATAAAACTTCTCCCAAACATGAATCATATTTCAATAAAAATATTCTGATAAAATTAGATCAACAATAGAAAATTTATTTGACAAATAGATATTTTTTGATGATGAATTCATTATGAGAATGAAATTCAAATTGTAGATTTGATCATGTTGATCAGAGGAATTTCATCTAAATTGAAATGTACCAAAAATAAACTAGTATAAAAATAAATGTTTTCAATGATCAAATTCAGTTAGACTCATAAAATTATATATGACCTAGTAGATCCAAAATTGAGTTAATCCTCATTCTCATGAAGAGAGATTCAAGGAGAGATTCATTATCATTTCCACCTCAGAATAAAATTACCCACATTACTATCTTGTTTTTTTATATTTATTTAATGGTTCAATGAGGGTTGTAGACAAGGAGGAACAACAACCCTAAAATGTATCGATGGTGTGAACATAAGTTTTCATTGCTGTTTCAGAGACCAATAAATTTATAGTTTTCTTCATGTGAGGGGTTCTCAAACTTTAACATCATTGTATCAGTCAATTATGTATTGTGGAATTTGGTCAACATGAGTTCTTTATCATTATAATTTCTAAAAAAATAATGTTTCATTTTATAAAAAAGGTTTTTGGTTGAAAGTGATGATAAAATGGGGGATCTTTTAAAATTAGTAACGAAAGAACTAAAAAGTCACTTTGTATTAGTGTTAGAGTTAACACTAATGAAAAATGATTTTATCCACTATATTTTTAACATATATAAAAGACACTTTTATTATCTATATCACTATAATATATAAATTTGAATCCTATTACTGCTATACCAAGTTTCTAAAAAATTCACCTTTATAATGGCTATTTTTAACACCAATAAAAGTGCAAACCTTTTATTATCTTACACTACATGAAAATAACCCTTTGATATGAAAATAAATAAAACATAAATAAATTTAAAATAAATTATAAAAAAATTTACATTTCCAACATTTCAAAAAATTAACTTTATATTTATAAATATAATTCATTGAATATTTTTATAAGTTTGATCTTACAAAAAAATAATCTGACCCCTAAGAGACAGGGTGCTACTACATTTTTTTTATCTTTGGACCCCCTTCAAATATGGATTATTTTCACTACTAGTACTCAAACACAACTCCCTATCTCTAACAATATAATCATGTTTCTAAAGTAAAAAATAATGATTCTTTTAGTAATACTAAAACGAAATTTAGAAAGCCTAAAAATGGAACAATAATTAATAATAAGTACAAAAATATGTTCAATATGAATCATGAAACATAACTAATAAATTAAAAGGGAAAACATAATAGATAAATTGAACTAATTACATTGTAATATGAAACTAATAATGTGTTTTATCTCTTTGGAGTATATGAGACAATGTCATGCATATGAGTCACACTATATGTCTTCTTGATGTTTAGTTAATTAATTCATGTCAAAAATGGATAACCAACAATTTTCTAAAAGTGTTATGATATCTTAAAACTGCTTTCTCTATTTTGAATATGTGATATATGATTTGAACTAAAATAAAAATTTTAAATTAATAACACACAATTTTATCTATACCAGTCACACCGCCATACAGATTGAAATGAACAAAATTCATATGAATAAAAAAGAAATAATAAAAAAAATTTGTAGTGTATCAAAATAATTTAACCATGTGTTCTCAGTTTTGTGCATGTGATAAACATTTTGAACTATAATTTCATTTTAAAATGAAAACACCAACTTAGTGTCCTTACAGAAACATTGTGTTTAATATTTATGTGAGGTTAATTCATAAACATAAAAAATGAATTATAGATCCTTTTCCTAATGTATCGAGATAACTATATCACGTTTTCTAGGTCTAACTATGTGGTGTTTGTTTTTTTAGAAAAATTTCAACTCTAAATAAAAGCATGCACGTGTGATCATACAAACCACAATTCATGTCATACTAAAATGATATTAATTCAAACACACCAAAAAATTATTATTATTTTTCATATTGATATATTATTAAAATCCCCAATCTCATTCTCATGTTGAGTATGTGATTCATCTTAAAATGTAAAATTTCAAATTAACTTACAAACAAAAACATTTTGTTATATCGGCCACCCCATAGGTTAGATTGACGTGAGATTAAATCCTACACATAACAAATAATACATGGATATTTTCTTTTAAGATTCAAGATAATCATAGTGTTTTTCTTGGTTTTCACTACATGTCATATATTAGGATGTAAAATTTCTTTCTTAAACTAAAACTAAGAGTTTCACTAATGCTGAGCATGTGGTATGTTGGATTGATGTTGGATTAATTTATAAATGATAAATAAAAAATAAAAAATTCAATTTCCTAAATAAAAAACACAACACTAGTTTTCTATATTTATTTTGAGTATGAAAAACATGTTGTGAACTTAAATGGAACATCTAATGAAAAAATTGAAAATTCAGTCATATCAACCACACAGTTGGTTGAATTGAAAAGAAATTAATACCTTAAAATATAAAATCAATGATTGATATATTTATTAATGTATAAAAACAATCAGACCATTTTTTGTTTTCTTTGAGTATGTAACATGTGTTTTGAACTAAAAATTTACTTTTAATATAAACATACTCATTCATTAATACCGATCCCAATCATTGTTTGATGGATGTGATATTAATTCATACATTCCAAAATTTATTTTTCATATTTTTTAAAAATTAATAGGATAATATGAGCATTTTTAATAGGTATCTATATGTCTCATGTGTTGTGAACTAAAATGAAACGTTTAGATAAAAAAATGTACTTTTAGTCATATTAGTCACACCGTGTGTTCAATTGATGTGTGGTTTATTCTTACAAAACAAAAAATGAATAATATATATATTTTTCTAAAGTATCCAAATAATCATAGTATGATTTATCAGTTTTGATTATGTGATGTGTGTTTTAAACTAAAATTCCACTTTCAAATTGAAAACATGAAATTTTAGTAGTACCAGCAACATTGCACATTAGATTGATCTGAGATTAATTAGTACATAAAAAATAAAACATTTATATTTGTACTAAAATATACAAGAAATACAAGTGTGTTTTCTAAATTTTGAGAATGTGTTGTGTGTTGTTAAAAAATGACACCATTAATTTACAACACACAATTTTAGACATAACAACCACATCATATATTAGATTGACTTGAGGTTAACTAATAAATATAAAAAATTATTTATAAATTCTTTTTTTCTAATGTATGAAGGAAATCCAAACACAATTTTTTGATTTTGGGTATATATATGTGTTGATGTAAAATGTAACATCTAACCATAAAACTTGAGAATTCAATCATACTGGCCACACCATGTCTTAGATTAATGAGACATTAAATCTTACACATCAAAGGTGAAAAATATATATTTTCCATAAATTATTAATATAACACATATTTTTTTTTACTTATGACTGTGTGATGTGCTTGGTGAACTAATATTTTACTTTTTAATAAAAATACACACTTTCAGTCATATAGGCCCCACCATGTGTTAGGATAATTTTAGGATTATTGCTACACATCAAAAAATGAAATCTTTATATATTTCATAATGTATAAGTGTAATAAAAGAAAATTTTCAATCTTCTCAGTATGTGATATATGTTTTGTAATAAAATGTTACTTTTAATCTAAAAACAAAAACTTTTCATAATACGAGACCCACTTTGTGATATATTGTCATGAGATTAACTCTTACACATTATAAATGAATTATATAAATTTTTTCTAAAGTTGAAATACAATATAAGAACGTTTTATCTATTTTGATTTTGTGATGTGTATAGTGTAATAACATGTATCTTTTAAATGAAGACACATAAATCACATCATACTAACCACATTTTGTTTCAAAGAGACAAAATGTTAATTCCTAAAGATAAAAATTAATTATAAATCAGTTTAATAAATAATCAATACAATCTGAGCATGTTTTCTTAATTTTCACCACGAGATATGTGTTTTGAACAAGAATATCACTTTTAAATAAAGATCATTACCTTTGGTCATATTAGTCACATTCTGAATTAAATTTATGTCTAATAAATTCCTAAACCACAAAAATTAATAAGTTATAATTTTCCTAAAGTATCACTACAATCCCAGTGAATTTATTTAGTTTTATGTAAGTTACTTTCATTTTGAACTAAAATTACACTTATAATTAAAAAATAAACTATTGAACATACTTTCAAAACTATATATTTTATTGATGAGAGTCTAATTTCTATGACTTAAAATTTAACTATTTACCTTTATATTAAGGTGTCTAGATAATCAGATTATATTTTTATTTTATTTTTTTGAACGTGACATGCACTTTGAACTATAATATCATATTTAAACTAAAAAATGACTTTTAATAATAACAACAAAACCTTGGATGAAATTTATGTGATATTAACTCTCGCATGTCACAAATAAATTACATAATTTTTACAAATTAATCAATAAAATATGATCATGTTTATTAGTTATTTTGAGTTTGCGACACACATACTGAACTAAAATGACCATTTCAAATAAAAACACAAACATATATTCATGTCATCCACATCATTTTTTATATTTACATTCTCTTAAAACCTACAAATCCAATATGAATTATATATATTTATCATAAATAATTAAGACAACTCAAGAATGATGGATTGATTTTGAGTATGCCATGTGTGTCTTTTACTAAAATGACACCTCAAAACTAAAACATGCACTTTTAGACATACCAAATACATTTTATATTAGTTTGAAATGTTATTAATTCATTCACATAAAAATGAATTATTGATATTTTTCTAAAAAAATTATTAAGGATATCCAAGCATGTATTCTTGGTTTCTAGTATGTGACATGTGTTGTGAAGTAAGTTGTCCCCATTAAAGAAAAACACTAACTTTTAATCATACCGACCACACCATGTGTCAGATTAGTACATAGTTGATTCATAAAAATAAAAATTGAATCATATATCATTTTTCTAATGTATCAAAATAATATGAAGTAATTTTATTTGCATTCGTTATGTGATGTGTGTTTTTAACTAAAATATCCTATTAGGTTTCACTATACTCCTTTTATTAATAGAATTGTTTATTAAGATTAACCAATTAACATGTTAATATTAATATATAATTCAATAATATTGATTCCATATTAATCAAGTATCTATAATCTTATTTTTAATTTGACTCACTATAATTTTCTCTATAATACATTAATTTTTAATCTTATCCATCTTAATATGCCCATATGTATATCTTATATCTTTCTTTTCTTCTACACATAATTTTTTCAAGGGTTCCAATAAAAGTAAAACACTCACTACCATATATATTATATTTTCTAATAACATTCCAGTAATATTTACAATTCAATTTAAATTGTAATTTAGGATATAAAATTATACCCTATTCATTTATCTCATTTATCCATCCATTTTGATTTAGATGAAAAAAATGTACATTATTATCTTTATAATACTACCTAAATGAAGCAAAATTTAATAAGATCAAAATTTTAAATAACATATTCTACCAATCTCACAACCATGAAATTAAAATACAATATTTTACTAAAACAACACTTTATATATTATTTCAGGTCCCTATGTACATTAAAAAATTCAATAATAATAATATAAAATGATAGGGAAATTAACTAAATAAGTATTAGTTAAGCCAAATCTTTAGGATCTATGAAGTATAAAAAAATTATGAACTTGATATGAAATCACATCATTATGATTTATAAAAACATTGTAACACCATATAATCTTCCCACTCATTGAAAAAAATATTCCCATATGTTTTTATTTTTCTATTATATTAGTCTTACTTGAAAAATATTAATAAATATTATAAATTTAATAGTAATTTCATTTATAAATACCAATATATGAAAGATAGTTTGTGGAAGAAATATGATATTTTCATAAATTTTCAAATGCAATGACCAAAATTGATGTTATTAATTTGTTTAAAACAATGTAGAAACATTGAAAATAATAAAAAAATAATTTAATTTATATATCTATTGTAAAAAGTTATAAAAAATACCACAATTATTATCCATTAGTATAAATATAAAATATTATTGTATGGAATATCCATCCTAATACTCTTGTTTGGATTATAATTAAAAATAATATTATCCTAACAAAATTCTAGTTAGAGAAGAATATATAACATATATTTCAAAATTATTTATAATATTTTCAATGTATAACATTATAAATTCAAAAGGATCATTATGTTTGGTATATTTATTTGATATCCATGCATTGGATCCAGGAAATATAGATTTTATGTCTCTGAAATTATCATCAAGAGATTACAGTGATTCTTAAAAAACAAAAAAGGATTATGTTATAAAAAAATGAAAATATATTTCATACTTTTTGTGTGAAGAGTTTTACCCTTGTATTATATGTATTAAGAATTTAATATCATCAATTATTTTATATTATAATATTGAATAATCTTAATGTTCCCTATCTAAAATTTCAACTCAATCCAATGATATTTTCTTTGTTTAAATGGAATGTGGACTAATGAATGTAATTTTTCGTAGTATGCTAATCCCTTTAAATTTTTATGATTCTAATGCCCATAGAAAATATTAATAGTATTAATACATAATGGTAATAGTAGATCAATTTTTAGATAAAACAAATTTTGAAATTTTACCTCAAATATACATTCAGAACCGATTCACCCAACTATCCATGCTTGAGTTTTTCATTTAAATTCTAATGAAAATTAATTCCACTAATGAACTCTCCATAAAATTTTTCATAATATTAAATTTAATACATTTTTTTTTAATGTTGTATCTACATGAACATATAATGTTAATAAATGTGGAAGTTAAATTTGTGGGTGTAAATGTACTCACTAAAATATCTTTCGATCTATTATCCAGTGCTTTAGATTGTCCTGAATTTACCTTCTATTTCCTCTTATGTTACTATTTTTGTAATAAAACCCTCAGTTCATACATTTTTTATTAATATTAAAATTATTAGCATGAAACAACTCATTATTATCCTTTATATTTATAATATTAATCAATCATAATATTAATGTTCTAATATAAAGTTCGATAGTGTGAACATCAAGATCAACAAAGTGAATATTTATATTAGTACTGGACTCATGAGCTATTTGAATCCCCACTCAAATAATATTTTATATTTTTTTATTATGTATAATATCACTTTGGATATTTTTCATTATACCTATTACAATAATATTTTTATTGGGATCTAATAGATATAACTATCAATCAATTTAACCCTATAATATCTTTTGTATTGGAATGTAATCTATAGTTATTTTATTCACATTTATAAGAAATTTTTATTAAATGAAATATATTACCACATGTAAGGTAGTACATTTAATATAATTAAAATCCTAAAATATGGGGGTGAGTGAGTCTTCATGTTATTTTTACCAATGTGATGATCTTTCCCACTGAAAATCTTGATGAAACCGGTTGATCACGTTAGCCTATTAAGTAAAATGTTTCTGTTAGAATGTCTATTTGGGCCTATATGTTTTTCATTTTTTCCTCTATAATCCCATATTTATTTTCATTATCAATATATGGATTTGGTGACAATATAAAACCTATAAAATTAATGTTTACATACTTCTCTGGATGCTTGGAAACCACATTAATTAGTTTCTCATCTAATACAATAGATGTATACTATTTTTTATAATCTTAATAGAAATTATTGACAAATAAATATTCATTACAATGTAATAATATTTTAAATAATTAAAATTTTATATTATGTCATACTTACATAATACTATCATACATTTTGAGTGTTTTAAACTAATATACAAGCATTTCAATTTACTCGAGCCTCCATACATATCACATGATGTTCGATTGAAATGGCTGGATAGTTTGATTCATAAATATAAATATAAATTATGGAAAATAATTATTATTTTTATTTATATCATAGAAATGTTTTACTATATATTTAAAATAAATACCATTTTATTCAAGTGATTTGTACCCCATCCCTAGTTTATATTAGGGGTATGGTTGTTTCAATGCACACTGTTTGTTTTCTACAAACATTTACAATATTATATATTATCAATTATTTTTAAAATAAATTAATTGAGATAATATTTAATATATTAATACCAATTATAATGTACATTAAAGGTCTCATCCTCTAGATCACTATAGAAATCATCCCACATTTATTTTTTTATGAAGTGCGTGTGAGTGTGTAGTTAGTGGATGGGGTTAAAATATTCCCTCATCATAATTAATATGATATTTTAAATCAAGTAACAAAAAAGTTCTATGAACATTTCTAGAGACCATTAATACAAATATCATCTCGCAAGAGTATAATATAAATTCACCATATATGGAATAATATATAGTAAATAAATATTTAATTGTTTGATTTATCAGTAAAATAGAGAAACTATATTAAATGATACTTTAATGTATTCCCTAAATGTATTCATCAATATAGGCATAATATTTTCACATACATCTATATAAATGATCACATGAATTTGAGTACTGAATTTAATATAACTAAAAATTGTCTTTTAGGGTCAAATGGTTGAGCATGTTCGTCGCATCCAACCTATTAATTTAAAAATGAAATTCTCACTTTCATAATTTTTATAAAAACTATTTCACTACATCACTCGTATGTTTTTTCAATAATACGTAATTCACTTTATAATATTTTTTTGATTTTAACATCACACATATGTTATTCCTTGATATTGGTAATATAAGTAGATAGAGAATCCATTATTTTTATATACATTTAATTGTTTAATTTAGAATACATGCATATAGTAGTAAACAAATAATTTTATGAGGAATTAAATTGTATATAAAAATATAATTAGATACATTGGACCTCTTCATTGAATTTATTTTTCCTTTAATGGTTAATGATATTTATCACTTCTCTTAAGTATTCAAATCATATCCCTATGAATCCATATGAAATAAAAAACATCTTCTACATTGGGCCTATACTGAAAATACGACAACATCCCAATGAAATATTATTCCTCCATGGGATTTTCATTTAACTCTATAGTTGTTTTAGCCATGAACAGAACAATTGAAAAGTTTGTTTTCGTATAAAATCTGAATAAAATACTTGTTATTATTTGATTCTATTAAGAATGCTTCATCCTTGTAACCTTCCTTAATAATATTAACACTCACACATTCCAATTCATAAATTTTAACCATAGTGTAGTAATTAATCATTTTCATCATAAAATTATAACATTGAATATTATATAATCCAACACCCATAATATTTATGATGAAAAGGTATGAAATATTCATAAAAAACATATTTTTATCCTTCATACGAGATACATGCATCACATATTCCATAATGGTAAATTTATTTTTTACCATAAAACCATCATTGTGTAACTTTATATAGAATGTATAACAATTAATTTTACAACCACTATATGGTAAAAAATTTACACCTATCTCTTGGACTATCCATTGAAGTCAATTTGAAATTTAATTCAAATTTATAGATAACACATTAAAATAATGGTCTCAAAACAAACCTATAAATAATATTTATTATGTGTATTATATATATATATATATTTCAGGAATTAATTTGTATGTTTCAATATATGTAATAAAATTTATCTTATTTTATAAAATATAAAGGAGATCCTACTCCATCTCGGTAATCGTAATTACAAATAAAATTTATTCAAAATTATTTTTCCAAAATGGTGCCCATTGCTATGTGATTTGTGGAGACCAATGCCATCTATATTATACATTTAATAAGTAAATATTTAAATAAATCATTTAATAATATATCACAATGCAATTCTACCATGCACTTGATTTAAAAAATTTACATATGCTTTCCAAAATATTATATATCATTCAGTAGGTAAAATCCATTTGTAATATACATGACCACATTGTAGAATCTCTTGGACCATGTAAACCCTCTGGTAAACCATTACATCAAAGAATGATAGTGGGTTGAAAATATATAATCTAAATTCTATGGTAAGAATTTTTTTACAATAGATGATAACTAACATAGGTATATTAATTTTCTAAACATAGCATTTAAAATAATGAAAATACTTGTTAATTACTATCATAATGTTTTCGGTTGAATGTTGAAAAAATCCACAAAAATTAAATATTTTCTCACAACCTAATGATAATGTGAATTGAATCTATTTAACATAAAATAATTCATCACCATGATAATATTTATACTTGATGAATACCTATTTGGAACATATATATTAATAAGGATGTTGGTGAACATAAATCACCATTTCATCAAAAGAGTGTAAAATACTTAAGGAAGAAAAGTATATCTTCAACCACCACTAGTTCCAACTCTTCCCATATCCATAATACAATAACGTGTATACTAGCATTATTATAGTAATTTATCAGGGGAGAATTTAGTAACATTTTAATGAAATTATCAAATAGTTTTTTATCTTTAATGACATCAAGAAAATGAGTGATGTAAATATATTCCTATGAACAAATTTTAAAAAAAGTTGATCACCTTTTCCAACTAATTTTTTTATGGTTTTTTAATATTTATTTTCAAAAAATGGTAACAATATCCTTTAATCATCTCTAACTAATCATCACTAATTAATAGAGAAGGAACCAAACCTCCTCGAAGATCCCCATTGAATTATTTTTCCCAAGTTAAAAATTTATGTCATCATGTTAATAAATTATGATGTGTTAAAAACTAACTTCTAGGAATTGTTCATCTTAAATGGATGTGTACCTTCTATTAAAATAAGAAACCCTAATATTACATTAATTTTATATCTAGATAAATTTCTATAGGCACTACTATCATTTATCATCATGAACAACATGGATGTCAATTTGAACTCTAAATTATATTAAAATCCCACTACATAACACCTGAATCCCATATAAATTTTATATATTAGATAAATATAGATAAATAAGAATCAATACAATTACTAGGTTGTTCATGAATTGAAACTAAAAAGATAGCATAATGTACTTGTTCATCATGTATAACAATTAAGGAAAGTAATAATTTAATAACATAACTATCCAAGTACTTTGAGTGCTACATTATTGAAAAAAGATTCATTGAATCTATAGATAATAATATAAAGAGGTTTTGTGGATCATTTAAATATTCAAGATACACAAGATAAATATTAGTCCCTTGAGAAGTATTTTCTCAATGATGATGTTTACCATCAAGAATTTTTTTATCTATGTTATACATTAATTTACTTGAAGTATACGCACTTATATACAACAATAAAAAACTTATATTGATTGGAACAGAACACACAACATTCCATGGAATTAATTATCCTTTATTGTAAGGAGTAATACAACACATATATGATTTTTTATGTGATTCGTGGTCCTTATGAAAGAATAAAGAATAATTTGGAAATTCATATATTATTTTATAGATTATACTTATTAAATTTTTTTACAGCATATATTTGATGAGGAATCTCATAATATTTTGGTAACAAATCATTCAATAGAGAACGGTGTATTGTAATGATATTTTTTACCATCCATTTCTAACATTAATATTATATGTCATCAGTACAGGTGGAAATGTTGTAAATTTAATACAACCAACATGAAATGACTTATTAACAGAGCTCATTAACTTCTCAAAATGAATAATAGAATCAAAAGGGTAAAAATAAACTACCATTTTCAATTTATAAATTTTTTCTCTATTATAATTTACAATTGTAATCATGTCCTTTGAACAAAAAACCATAGTGTTATCCAAGTCACTAGAAACATTAAGTTATTCACTATATTTTGTCAATAATTTATAACAACTTTCTATTCTATCACAGATCATGTTTTATAACAACACATGTAGACATTTTTTTCCGAACTAACAAAATTTTGAACAATGAAAAATGATTGGGGAAGGATTATTTTGACATTTTGTTGCAAACATGATGAACTGTTCAATCTCATCATCATACTTCATTTTCACAAGATTTCATTATACTTATTTTTTATTTATATTAATCTTAATTGGTTCAACTGAATATTTTTTTATCAATAAATATATATATATATATATATAATGTATTAATTTAATTTATCATTTTTTCTATTTGTAAATTATATAATGTGTTATTTAAAAAAATATTTATAAAATAAAATAAATAAAAATATAAAAACTATAAAAGAATAAATAAATATGCTATGTAAAATTATCCATTGAAATGTATTTATAGATAATAAAATAAGAATATATAAATATACTTTTTAAAAATATATAACCACATAGATATGCAAAAAAATTAATTATTTGTCTTTAAATATATATTTTCTTTAGTGTGTGTGTGTGTATAAAAATAAAAATACAATTTTGTATATATTTATAATATTTCATCGAATTCATAGAGATCTTGAATTATTGAATATTTTATTATATATTTTCATTTTATGCCTCTCATCATTATTTATAGTTGTCCGAATATGACCATTGAACAATGTGTGATGTAAAGACCCAATTATTTCCTTGTAAGACATTGGAATATTTCTATATATATTTTCCATGCCAGGTGCAGTAACAACATGAGATTTTGAGGCCTAGTGTGCTCGTGATTAATTTTATAAAAATATGAAATATATTTTTTATTACACACATGTTGTTTCTTATAGAAAATGAGATAGCTCTTAATCTGAATTTTATGGTAGAACTCTAAGAACATATTTTATTTCATAGTGTGAAGTTTATCCTAGGTTTTACCTATAATACATCGGCTCAGGGCATTCTAAAATAGTGATTGTTGGTCGGTGCGTTTAGATAAAATAAATAATCAAAGTTATTTATTTTTACTAAAATAACCAAATATAATTCTTATATATCCAAAACTATGGATAATATTCCATGGTTAGCCACATAAACCCTGAGAGGATCATGAGTATTCTTCCTCTCATTTCATTTGAGAATCAAATCTGATATTGAAGAAACTCTGTATCAAAGAATATTGAAGTACAGCAAATAGAATGACATCTCTTTATAATTTGATAGCATGTTCTTTGATAAAAAAATGATCCAATATCATGGTAGGAATCATAATATGTGGTTTTCTCCACATTTCATTAAATTATTGAGCAACATCAATCCCATTATTTAATATGTTCCAATTTAAAACAATTGTATGTGGTCACATATTGAAATAAAATTGATATTTTAGTTGTTTTCTCTCATCAGTTCTCCCAATATTATTCATTAGCCAATAAATATTCCCCAATGATTGTTAAAACAATTTTTTTATAACTTTTTTCGAAAAAATCTTTTCATTCTTCACCGCTCGGCCTAGAGGGTATCAGCTAGACATTATTGGGTCATACTGACCCTAAAAAGAACCCTAAATTTGAAATTGTTTCATGTGTGAGGGATTTATCAATGAGTCGGTGTAAAAAGATAGAGTATTCATGGTTTTTATTGAATAATTTATTAATATAAAATCCAAACTAGTACATAGTGATGTTGAAAGATGAGTGGAGTCAAATAGGTGCATTAGAGTTCACATGAGAGGAAACATGATTCAATTTCCAACCACCAGAAGGACAAAATTTCCATATAGAGTACATATACACCATTTTTAGGAGATGATAATTCTATATTTAAAGGAGGAATGACCAAATATAATTTGTGGAGACCAGATCTAAGATTCTGTGAAAATTTCAACTGCACACCAAGTAGTTTGTAAGGGCACATGAAGTGTGTCTCCTAGGTTGTGGCATATAGGGTTTTTAGAAAAAGATAAGGATGGAACGACATGTATCCCACCTAAACATTATGTATCCCTAAGAGGGTGGACATACTATGTGAAGGAACACATGGGAATGAACCTGTGTGGGAGGACCTGTTCAGGAACATGTTGTGTACCAAATCACACACATATGACTAGGGGATTGTCCTATCCCAAATACACTATAACAACCAAGGTGCAACGACATGGAACCCGAGCTGTAGTGAAACACCATGCCAACTCAACAAACATTGTGTATTTCTATACAGTTGGTTATATATGCTTCTCTAGGTATATGATAGTGAAATGGAGTGGTACCACATGCCATGTGGCTCCCTAAACACATTGTTTACCCCTTGGTTTCTATTGAGGAAACTTCAAACTATCACATCTCTTTCATTTGTAGGTGGATTTTTTCCCACAAGTTTTCAATCATGTGTTTTTTCATATAAGACATGATGTCTCCCTCTGTTATAAATTTTTACATGCAATGTGAGATGTTTTATGCATTATTCTTATTTAGGTATCACTTGATGAAAATAGTGATCAACGAGAGGATCAAAGAGACACTAGAGTGAACACCCTGATAGATTAGGGTGTATGTAATCTATCTATAAAGTGTAACCCCCTATTTTATGGGTCATATGCCCTCATGACACTAGATTAGAACCCCACTAACACACCACAATGTGGGTCCTCTCTCAACTGAGTGGAATCCACTATTTGATTGGGCATGGGTCCCTATAATACCCGAGCAGAACCCCAAAGATGCATCTAGATGTGGGTCCTATATGAATACATACTGAGTGAAACCCACATATTTTAACAGGAATGTGTCCTCTATCTAGAGATAATTTCCCCTTAATTGCGTAATAGAGTGGAAAGGCATGGTTTAACTTGGAATTTTTCTTCTTGTCAGACGAATGAGATGCCTGGAATAGTTGATTGAGTTTTGGAACTAATAGAAATATTTCCTAGGCTTGGCTATGAGATAAATATCACCTTCACTCTCATTTTCCTATTTGGGTTGATTATATAAATTTGTATGTATCCCTATTGTTGAATTTTTTTACTCTCTTTCATTGGGTTGAGTTATTTGTCTATCTATTCCTATTTTGTCTCATAGTACTACCCCTTCGTCATTCAGGGAATCCTAATTGGTTTGTATGTATTCACCCATGAATGTGATTTTACCTCATTTTTCATGTCTTATGCATATGAAAGATAGGTTGGTGGTGACTACTAAGGTGACTAAGGATACACGGTGCATTGGGATGCATACAGGGGTCATAGCATTGAGATATTAAGTTGGGATCTCTCAACACATTAAATTCATATTTTTTTATATTTGTACATCTTTCTAGTTGATTGGTTATTTTTACACATCAGTTTTAATTTTAATTGTTGTACACTTCTACAACCTAGATGATTTTAATGTTTTATTTATATTCTAGCCGTTTTATTTTTTTATTCCTCTATAAATCTGTATAATGATGGTTGGGTGTGTGGTTATAGGTACATTAGGAAAGGCCCCCCATTTAAGATATTATATTTGGAACCTGTCACAACCCTCGACCTATGGATGTGGGACTAGGGTAGTTTTGTCTTGGGCCCTAGTTAGGGTAGGTTCTGTATAGATTTTTATAATATTTGTTAATTCCTTGGGATATGGTTTGGACTAGTCTGATTACAAGTGTATGGTTTGGATTTCAAGAAAGAGTGTCATAATGTTTTGAGTGTGGTTGTCAGCCTAGGGAAGTAGTGTTGGTGTGAACGGTCTATGTATCCATTCATTAGGACATCAATAACCTACTTGTTGGCATAACATACCATGAAATTGTTTGAAAGGATCGTATGGTACATGCATTATATAAGATTGAGTCTCTAAATATTCTTCATGAATCATGTCCCAATGTGTGTATATATATATACTCATTTGATCATGGTCTGTTTTGATAAAAATTTTAGGATGCCTCCATGATAAAAATGAAGGACCCTAAAACCCCCTGAGATGGGAGTGGTGAATCAGGGTGTCTACTTTTTTACTTTAAACTAATAAATATTGTTCCCATGTTTTTAGGAACTTGTTAAACCTATCTAATTATAAAGAGCAGAAAAAAACAAGCACATGTAAAGTGATGACAATACAATATTACATGGTTCACCCCTAAGGGCGACGACCAAGGAGCATATTCTGAGAGGTTGTCGTTCATACCAGAATCTTCTAATATTCATTATTTTTGGCATAAAATAGTTTATCACAGTAATTATGCTCAAAGAACACTACCTTTACATGGTTTTAGGGATAGAATAAAATGTCCCTTAGATAACATATATTGACTCTCCCTTACTCACTACATTGGGAACTATCTGAACTCAGTTTATCGACATGAAGGTAGTTCCAATGGTATGAAATTTAATCATGAATCTTATCAGATAGATATATTCCCTGTTGAAGTCATGTTTTCACTTACGGATGTATTCCAATTTTTCATGCACTTTTAGTTCATAAATTGTTCCTTCATGTAATGATATTCTTCCTCCGTGAACTTTACTGCACCGTGTACCGCATGTGCTTCCTCCACGAACAGCTCTGACTCCACTAGGAACCACACAACATCCACATAGTACTAAATTTAATTGTGTTATATGAGGCTTCCTATGGATACGACAAGGATTATTATACATACTTCTATGCTCTATGACTGCATAATTTCTTCATAAACTAAATCAACATACTACTTCTTCTATGCAGACCAACCCCTCCTCTATGAACTGTTTTCCAAAAAGTGGAATTCTTCTTCTAACTACTATCTCCACATAATCTCTACATACATTAGGAGATATTTGGACTAATTTTTGTCTCTACATATTGTATCACCTACACAGACATGTCTTCCTACAAACTAATTAACTCTTTCACCAAATTCCACTGAATTTCTATTCAATATCTCATTTCCAGGGCTGTCTTTCTAGGAACTTCCCTAAACATCATCGAATTATTCTAGGACATTCATTGTTATTATCACCAAATAAATGAAGGAAATATTTGTCATCATATATGAAAATAGATCTACATTATACTCAAAACCATGATTTACATAATCTTCATTCAACACCGACTTCACCATATACAGCTTCACCCATGATTTGTTTTTCCTACTCGTTCCACATATCACTATTCTTCCTACTCGATGGCACAGATCATCACCTTGATTCCACAAGATAAACCCTTTGTATATCATCAAAAAACATTCTCATTTCTGCTAATGACAAGTCATCCTACGAACCATTTGCTTCCTACAAACTATGAGTCTCACCATGATCCACAAACATTCACTGTGAACCAATTTCCATTCAGCAAACCATATTCATCCACTCAACATAGTTCAATTTTCCGTTTGCAAACATTTCTAAAAACATTGTTTTTAGTTAGTGTACCATGTTGTGTGGTTCCCTTCCTTTTAAGATTTCCTTCTCTATTCCGAAAATCTTCCACTCCTTTGAACAAAGACATCTTTTTTCGAAAACAAATTTCAAATTTTGAGGACCCAAAATTTAGAAATCACTGCGAAACTACTCCACCTTCAATTCTATTTTCAGCCTCAAATGCAAGACCATATTTAATGTAAACTCAATGATCAACCCAATAAGGATTGAAAACCATCACAACTCATAATCTATTTCCAACAAAGAATGTCCTTGGTTCCAAAAAACAATCATCTAGGTTATGCATTCTAGATCGTGATGAATATCTCATAAGAAATGTGTCCAATATTTATGGTCCATCTCATGAAATTGTCATTAAAAGTGGATAGGTAGTAAAATATCTACATGTTTAGTAGCGGATCATACTAGTATGGCATAATGAGGATGATCTCAGGCTTAGCACACTGTGTGAGTTCCAATGCCAAAGACTGTTAAGGTTCCATGGTGATCTAGATCCCCAAGCAGTAGAGGATTAGCTATACTCGTTGGTCCAAATCATCATAATTAACTAGAAACCAATAGATCATGTGGTTATGATTGTAGAAATCCTTTTCCATGGATTATTTGGGCGATGGTGGGATCTGGTTACTGAGATGCACGATGAGTCAACATACTCGTGACCCAACATTCAGCATCTATTTCATGAAGATTTATACCCATCCTATTTGTGATCAGGTAATATTTAGATGATTTTGGAGTTCCATAGGGGATATATGATAGTGGTTGAGTGTTTCAAGAGGTTTAATACCATACATGATAATCCATAGTTTGGATCTGAGTTTGATTCTTCCAAGCACTGAAGTCTGATCATGGACTCATCAAAGAGATACATTCCATATTGGTTCCCTTGTGCATCGCCACAATGTCAGGGTGTTTGAGAAGGAATTAGTGATAGATAGATTCATGAAATATGGATTCCATGAATATAGAGATAGAAATTGGAATTACAAGGATAGTTTATGTACAATATCTAGCAGGCACTGAATGATTGGATCTAGATGTTAGAGACTTCCCCATGACCAGAATCAGGAACAAGGTCATGTTGAAAACTGGGAGCACAGATGACAGGGTAATCATGAAGACAAATAATAGTATTCTATATATAGTAGAGGTCATGTTGAGCATTATTACTTGACCCAACAAGCTGATGAGGGAAAGAAGATAGATATTGGGCCACCACTATAGAGACATCGCTGTGGTATGGGGTTTTCTAGGAGAGTGTTGACATGCCCCAAGAAATGCGGAATAAGAAGAAGATAAGGTGAAGCTCTATGAAGAGGATTTATGGGTGGTGTGTGATGCTATGAGATTCCTCCACTAACATCAATAGGAGGACCATAGAAGGACCAAGGATCTATTGGCTTAGTCTGCAGATAGCTTGAGGCTATGGTGTTTTACGACCCAGCGACCCATGATATGATCAAAGGTACAATCTATTTTTACACTACCCTTGATATTAATTCATTAGAAATTTGAGTGAGTCATTCATTAATCTGTATACTCCTGGGTGAGATCCAGTGATACATATATAGTATTTAGCCAAGCGTCCTGGACATGAGGTTCCAACAAGGAACACTTCTTGAACATATTTTCTATGCAAATAGTTAATTAAATAATTTAGTGGAGAGAGGTTCACTTGGGACCTTTTGGTCATCACAATGGAACCCTTTGAGATCATCTTGGGTATGGATTGATTGTCCATGGTCTGAGACCAGATTTAATGGCACTGTAAATGAGTCAAATATTTTACAAATATGGGATGAGATTCACATTTACATATTATAGAGGTATCATGGACTAACGAGTGGGTTTTGTGAGAAGGAAACTACATACCAATACCTATCATTTGGTGAGTAAAATACATTGGGAAACCAGATATTCCAAAATATGGATCCCTTCAGTCATAAAGGATTATATAGTAATCATCCATGAGGAAATTTCAGTGCTACCTATATGGTGGAAAATGGATTTTTTTATCAACATGCATCCCACGAATGCCATAATTTCTTTTAAGGAATATAGGATGGCACCTACTAATCACCAAGAGTTCTAGTTCCAATTATAGGACCATCGAGAGATGGAATTTATTAGCCCTAGTGTTCCTCCCTTGTTATATCGGGTGTTGTTCATGAAAAAACCAGACAATAGCTTTTGGAATTTCATGAATTATCATAACCTAAACTTGGACACAGTAATGAAAAAGTTCCCTTTCTAATGATTAATGTTCGATTTTACTAGATGTGAGGTGCAAGATGATTCCTAAATAATGATATCAGATAAGAATATCATGAGTTAATATTTTATGTGGATAATATTATAAATATGGAATGCAGTATATCTATCCTTAGTCTGATATCCCATTGATTCCCTTTGGATTGATGAATTCCCCACAATTTTTATAGAGTTGATGAACTAGAATATCTAGGTGTACATTGAATAGTTTGTGTTTATTATCATCAACAACATACTCATATACAATACATAGGATGAGGATAATTCAAAGATCTTGAGGGTGGTTCCAGATTTTCTTAGGGAGCACTAGATTTATTATAATATCCCATAGATCAAGTAATGTATTTTTGAGGTTAATCTTTTGGGGAATGTTATTTCTGAGCATGGTTTTTCCATAGAATCAAAGAATATTGATGCAGTGCTTTCTTCAGAGCCACCCAAGTGCATGTTATAGGTGAAGAGTTTTCATAACTTGGTGTGGTATTAGAAAAGGGTTTTGGAAGAATTCTCCAAGATTTCATCCCCATTAACATCCCTTAAACCGAAATAGAATCTTTGTAACTGGACTGAGTAGTGCCAGAGGGACTTTGAGGAGTTCTGGATGACGTTAAAAAGTTATATTGTTTTGAGACTACAATAGAAAGGAATATATTACATAGAGTATTTTACTACCTCAGGAGTTAGGATCATCTGCGTGTAGATCTAGTGATTTGAAGTTATCACATATGGGTCGAGGAAGTTGAGAATCCTTGATAAGAACTAATCGACTCAAGAAGAAGAGCCAACTATGGTAGTATTCACCCAACATATGTGGATGCACTATCATTTATGGGATTTCATGGTGGTCTACTCATACCATTAGAGTATAAAGTATGTCTTCACATAGAAATATTTGATCTTAGGACAGTGGCACTGAATAGTGTTCTGGAAAGACCATAACTTTGAGATAGTCTATACTTTGGTGAAGAGAACTATGATAGTATATTCACTTATAAGGAAGTTCTTGGCTCACTTACTGCATGCTTTTTTTTGAGCAGTTGGCTTCCTTAAAGAAAACCCTATTGGAGGAGGTGGGTGAAACCATTCATTATTCAATGGTGTTGAATCCTCCTCTTATCGATTGTATGAGGGAGTCCTATCAGAAAGACATTAACTATGAGGTCTTTAAAGATCATACTTAAACAGGGGATTCACCAAATAGGTATTTGGAAGGAGGATATCATGTCATCCTTAACATTAATAGACAGTGGTCCTGGTCATAATGTAGGAGGTGGTGATGTAGGAGTTTACAATTATATTTTAGTTGTTCATCCCAACATGGGAATGATTCACAGAGACCTTCAACATTTCTTCTGAGGGGATATCAAAAGATAGAGCATGTGTAGGTTCACCTCATGACACCTAATCTTTCTACTGGTGAAGGATGGGGACCCAGTACTAACAATTTATTTATATCCCCATGATATCCCCGAGTGGAAGTGAGACCACATATAACGACCCATACATTACATACATTGTTATTACTTCAAAATTTAAGCACACTTATTACAACATATAACAAAACCATGAAAGGTCTGTAGAGGTATAGTGTCTTTAGAAACTAGAAAGCATAAACAACTGGTTCATAAAGCATCTACTTTGCCTCCCATTTATTTCATCATATCTAGAGTCCCTTTTTGGAATATTCTACTTAATAACCTTCTTCCTGACCTGGGGAAAATAAAACATACAAAAGGGTGAGCTCAAATGCTCAAAAAGGGTAAACAAAAGAAATATCAATCGCATCATATACATAAGCACATAACTTTTGGAAATCTCAATCTTCAAAAGAGATCATAATTTCATAACATGGGATAAATCATAGTAGTGAAATGTAGTCCCAATAATCATAACTTAAAACGTGAAACTTTGTGGCATACACACATAATCATAGAGAATCATTTCTTATTAATCAAGACTCATTTCCAATACTATCTTAGTGGACAAAGTCCATTTCTGAACCGAGTTACCCTCGTTTCAGTCCTGCTTCACTGAACCGGTATAACCAACAGTTCCAACCATGTATATCTCATGAGATATAAAATCTTTACCCAATTCATTGGAGGGAGATATAGGTCCCACCCATCTTATAATGAAACCATTCTTATGTGTGCAACGAAATCATAAATCATACATCATTACATAACCCATGAAATAAAAATGGGATTCTTAAACAACATGACATCATAAAACAATTCATATAAGATAAAGGAATTCATAAAAATAATTCCATCACAATATAATAAAATCAATGTAATAATAGGTATAGAAATAGAACCCTATATTGTCTTAGATGGAAAATAATTTTGATAAAACACTTGAACTCCATTCTTGAGGAAAATATCCTTTCTACTTCAAAAACATTTTTCCTTTCTTAACATTTCATACAATTTTAAACTAAAAGAAGTTTATTAAAAATAAACTTGAAAACTTTTAAAGGAATCTTCTTGGAAATAATGTTTTAAAAATCCATTCATTCCATATAAGTTAAAAAAACATTCCTCTCATACTTTTGTCGAAAAAGTAAAAAAAAGTACCTCGTACGAAAAACGACAAAAGATTCCTTTCATATCTTTTACTAAAAACTCACCGAAGGGTAAAATTGGATTTAAACAATTTCAGGTGAATGGAAATAATATTACATATTGAGGAAACATGGATTTGGATTATAAAATACACCCTAGTAAATGCAAAAGTATAAACAATCTCGGATAAAAATGAGATTGTGATATTTCCCATACCTTAGGTCCGATTTGCCTCGTAAGTGTCCGAACGTCTTGTATAATGATTTAAATAATGTTATTGACTTATTAAATAATCATAATTATTGTTATGATATCATATATGGTCATATTCTTAGTTTCTTGGTAGTAATATTTCATTGCTACCTGTTATTCGGGTGTTTATAACTTTTTGTTCTTACGCGTGTTTTGTCAAATAAATTCTTATTATTCTCTTTAGGATATAGATACATCATTACAAGAATGGTATTAATGTACTATATATCATATTTATTCATTCAATTCATTTATATAATTATTATGCAATGAAGATCATGTAGAACGAGTCGAACCACATCGTGGAGACGGTATTCCGTACGTACGCACAAGTGATGATATCGTTCCTATGATTGTGGAATTGTATTGGAGTGTATGTATACTATTTCAGAATAAATATCACTTGATAATAGACATATATAGTCATTATTTACACCATTATACCCATCCAAGTAAGGTGGTGGTGGAAAATAGATTACACCACGGCATGGAGATGGTATTCTGTACGCACGCACGCGTGGTGATTTCTTTTTCCGTAGGATGGATAGATGGTGAAATAGGGTTGTTTTATACATATAATAAAATATCAGTATATTATTGATACTGATGTTATTACTTTATAATGAAACAACTAAAGAAGAAGAAGTGGAAGAAGAAATAAAGATGAAAGAATCGGTAACGGACATTACCTCTTCTTTGAAGTGCTTCTTTGAGACCTCCTTTTAGGGCACTAAAATTGGTCTTTGAAGAAGAACATGACCTCTAAAATGTCTCTATTGAAGTGGATAGGAGAAAGTGGCAGGGTTTGGCCGAGCATGAAGGCTCAAAGTGGTGTGAGGAAGAGGGGGAGGAGGTGCCCTTTTATAAGGGAGGAGAGGGGCACCTTTGGAATAACTAAAAATATTATTTTATTATAAAGTCAAGTTCGGTTTTAAATAGCTCCAAATTGATTTATTTCGAAGCTAAGGTGGGGATGGGTCAAAATACTCTCATCCAATATAATTTAGACAATTTTAGGTTCCTATTTTAACCTTATCATTTAGATTTAACATTAAGTTAAATGATTTTACTTTTACCGTGTCTTCTTGTGTTCTTATACTATAAGGTTAATAAACTTACTATAAGTAGTCAAACGAACCCCAAGTTATTTATTATTAATATATATAACCTTATATATGTAATTTGGCCAATCCGTAGATTTTTAGGAATAAAATAACAATTACTAATATAATATTTGTTTTAAAAACTATTTTATGTCAATTTTGACACTATTTAGTAATTGATTTTTGTGAAAATCATAACAGAATGATTAGTTAGAAAAAAGTTAATTAAATCAATACTAACATGTCATATTAACCTAAAAAATTAGTTTAATTCATAAAAAGTCTCAAATTACATTTATTTTGGTGTTTATAACGTTAATTATGTCAATATTTCATTAATAAGATAATTACTGCATCATCTTTGTGTCATAAATAAATTAAATTATATAATGTCTAAAAATTACAAATAAAATACCATTACGTAGGAAATCTTTTTAGATTTCTAATGAATATTTATAGTCGAATTTGTTTTATGTATAACCCCATATTAAAAATTATTTACTTATTAAACTTTTGAATTTAACTCTTTTAACCCTTCTTTAAATAAATTAATAATAAATGTCCTAATCAAATCCAAGTGGGCCTAACTGGTCATATTTTATTCCTAAAGTTGTTTTTGGTCGAATTAAACTTGTTCAATAGAATTTGGACATGTGTTAGGGTAATAATAATATCATTTTTACCCTTAATTACCCTATTTACTTTTAACCGTGGTAAAAAAAGTAAAAAGTTACTATTCACCAAAAAAATATTTTCATCTCATTGAAACACATTTTACTTACTGACATCAATTTTGTCTCTCAGATTTTTGAAATTCCACTCACAGAAGTGGTAAAATTAAGTCTTATGAAAAATTCAGTTTTTTAACTACCACTTAGTGGTTTCACTATTCATCAAAAATTGAAACTTTTCAGAAAAATACCAAAAATTCACCCTAGGCTAATTTCGATATTCCGGATCCAAAAATGAAGTCCATTTTGAAAAATAAAATTTATAAAATTTCAAAAAGTGGTTATTACTATTCATAACAGCTAGTTTTAATAATATTTTAATAGCATATCATTGTTTAGTGAAACTCGGTATTGCGTACGACGCAAGCTATCGAGGAAGGTCACAATTTCGTGTAAAGCAAGCCAAGAAATTGTTGTGTGTAGAAAAATATTCCTTTGATGATTTATATAACATAAAAGTCTCAGGTGTTACATTCTACCCCCCTTAAAATGAATTTCTCCCTCGAAATTCGTCACTTTGTAACAAACAGATGAGGATACCTCTCCCTCATCATATCCTCAAGCTCCCATGTAGCTTCTTCTAATTGGTGGTTCCTCCATAAAACATTCACCAATAGAGTGGTCTTGTTTCGCATGACTTTTTCGCTATGATCCAGAATCTCTATCGGTTGTTCTTCATAAGAAAGATCCTGCTCCAGCGGTACAACTTCTGAGCTAAGTACATGTGAAGGATCAGGTATGTACTTTCTCAGGAGAGATACATGGAACACATCGTGAACTTGAGAGAGATTCGGTGGAAGCGCCATTCGGTAATCTACCTTCCCAACACGATCCAATATTTCAAAAGGATCGATATATCTAGGGATCAACTTCCCCTTCTTTCCAAATCTCATGACCCTCTTCCAGGGAGATATTCGTAAGAACACTTTATCACCCACTTCAAATTCTAGGTCTTTTCTTCGGTTGTCGGCATAACTTTTCTGTCGACTCTGAGCTGCTCTTATGTGTTGTTGAATAGATCTGACATTTTCTACCATTTCATCAACGAGATCAGGTCCTAATAGCTTTCTTTCCCCAACTTCATCCCAGCAAGTTGGAGTCCTGCATTTCTTTCCATAGAGAGCTTCATAAGGAGTCATCTGAATACTAGAGTGAAAGCTATTATTATAAGAAATTTCCACCAAAGGTAGGTGTTGATCCCAACCACCTTTGAAATCCATAGAGAAGGATCTCAACATATCTTCTAGAGTTTGAATTTTCCTCTCAGACTGACCATCTGTCTAAAGATGATAAGCAGTGCTGAAACTCAACTCTGTATCCGGAGTATGCTGAAGACTTCTCCAGAACTTCGAGGTAAATCTCGGATCCCGATCAGATATAATAGAAAGTGTTACTCCATGAAATCTTACCACTTCCATTACATATATCCTGGAAAGCTGATCCAGAGAGAAATCCTCTCTAATATCAATGAAGTGTGCAGACTTTGTAAGACGATCAACTATGACCCAGATATCATTATTGCCTTTGGATGTTTTAGGATGTCCTGGGACAAAGTCCATAGTGATGTTTTTCCATTTCCATTCGGGTATGGGTAATGGTTGTAACATCCCCTTAGACTTCTGTCTCTCATCTTTAACTTGTTGAAAAACTAAGCATCGAGAGACATATTCAGCAACATCGCTTTTCATGCCATCCCCCCATAAGCATTCTTTCTGGTCCCCATACATCTCCGTGCTTCCAGGATGAATAGAGAATGAAGAACTATGATCCTCATCCAGCATCTCCTTTTTTAATTCGGGGATGGGGGGAACACAAACCCGATTCTTGAACCTTATTATCCCATCATAATCAAGGTTGAATTCAGGAACATTTCCCACCTTCTTTTGTAACTCAACATCTTCTTTCTGTGCCTCTTTAATCTTCACATGTATAGATGGTTGAACATTCATTTGAGAAAGATACGATTTTCCCCCTTCTGTTATAATTCCAAGATCCATCCTTTGTAAATCCATAAATATTGGATCATTTGTGATCCTCATCATGGATAAACTGGCATGGTCTTGTCGACTTAATGCATCTTCCACATTGTTTGCTTTCCCAGGGTGGTAATGGATTGAGCAGTCATAATCCTTAATTAGCTCCAACCATCTTCTTTGACGCATATTCAGCTCCTTTTGTGTGAAAATATACTTTAAACTTTTATGATCAGTATAAATATCACACCTTTCACCATAAAGGTAATGCCTCCAAATCTTTAATGCAAAGATTACCGCAGCTAACTCCAAATCATGAGTTGGGTAATTTTGCTCATGTATTTTCAACTATCGTGAGGCATAAGCTATCACCATATCATTTTGCATAAGAACACACCCCAATCCCTTCTTGGATTCATCACTATAGATCACAAACCTTTCCCCACTACACGGAAGTGTGAGCATAGGTGCACTGGATAACCTTCTTTTCAACTCCTCGAAATTCTCTTCACATTCTTCCGTCCAAACAAATTTAACTCCTTTCCGATTCAACTTGGTGAGTGGATTAGATAATCGTGAAAAATCATTCACAAAATGTCGATAATATCCAGCCAAACCAAGAAAAATTCGGATCTCAGTTACTGTTGTTGGTCTCGACCATCTTTTGATAACCTCTGTTTTTGCTGGATCCACAGATATCCCCTCTTTTGAGATTATGTGACCCAAAAATGAAACTTTTTGAAGCCAAAATCACGCTTGGTAAATTTGGCATAAAGCTTCTCCTTTCTCAGGGACTTCAATATAATTCTCAAGTGATCTTCATGTTCTTCCTTGCTCATTGAATAGACAAGAATATCGTCTATAAAGACTACCAAAAATTGATCAGGACGGTCTCTAAAGACTCCATTCATTAGATCCATGAAGATAGTAGGGGCATCAGTAAGACCAAATGGCATCACTATAAATTCATAGTGTCCATACCTTGTACGGAAAGTCGTCTTTGGTATATCCTCCATTTTGACCCTTAATTGATGATACCCTGAATGAAGATCAATCTTGGAAAAGTATTGAGCTCCGCGTAGTTGGTCAAATAAGTCATCAATGCGCGGGAGAGGATATTGGTTCTTGATAGTGATCTTGTTAAGTTCTCGATAATCAATGCAGAGTCTCATTGATCCATATTTCTTCTTAACAAATAGTACAGGTGCTCCCTAAGGTGACACACTAGGCCGTATGAACCCCTTATCAAGATTTTCTTGGAGTTTCTTATTCAATTCCTACAACTCAATTGGGGCCATTCTATAAGTGTCTTTGAAATAGGCAAAGCTCCCGATACGAGATCTATTGAAAACTCAACTTCACGATTCGGTGGAAGACCTGGTAATTCCTCTGGAAAGACATCATCAAACTCTCGTACAATGGGCATATTCTTAATCGTGAGTTTCTCACCAACCATTTGAGATAAATAACCTTCATTTAGTGGAATCAATACCCATAAAATGGAAGAAATTTACACTGGAAGGTTATGTTCATCCTTGCATCGATAGATGATCATAGATTGATCTGGAATATTAAATGTGACTTCCCTTCTTGGGCAATTGATATGATATCCATGTAGAGAAAGCCAATACATTCCAAGAATCACATCAAATTCCACTATAGGAAGGATCACAAGATTTGCAGGGAGCACTTTCCCACAAACTTCAATCGGAGAAGAATTATAAACTTTTGATGCGACTGTTTTTCCATTAGGTGTTGTCACAGCTTACTCAACATCTAATTGTTGAGGTAATATGGTGATACCATTAGAAAATTCTTTAGAAATAAAAGAGTGGGTGGATACAGAATCAAATAAAACATTTGCTACTTTATAGTGGATGGTAATTGTACCTTTCACCACATCGTTATCGTACTCCACATCGCTGATAGAAATTGCATGTGACTTTCCATTGTCTTTATCCTTAAGAGTTGGTTGACGTCGAACATCATCATCAACCCTTGGATTAGGACATTTATTGGCATAATGTCCCATCTCCTTGCACTTGAAACATTGAAGTGTAGTTGTTTCATTCTGTGTATCCCTTCCTTTGTTTGCATCATTAGTCATCTTCTCCCCATCATCGCAGCATTCAAATGCCCGATGACCTTCTTTTCCACATTTGAAACATTTACTTGTCCCTTTAAGACAACTCCCTCCATGTTTCTTTCTACACATTGAGCATAAGGGAAATCTCATCTTCTTTTCAGTGTGCTATTTAGATTTTCTTTTGAATTCCATTTTCCTCTTCTTATCAAACCCATATGACCGATGGGTTACTCCAATCTCCATCTCAACTTTGAGAGCACATCGAACGATTTCCTCATAGCTATTGAAGTCCCTTATGGCTAAGGCCATTCGAAGACTTGGTTTTAATCCACTAAAGAAACGATCGATCTTACTCTCATGTTGGATAATAATACCTGAAGCGTACCTTGCAAGTCTTGTAAATTTTGCTTCATAGGTACCAGCAGATTCATCATCCTTTTTCTTCAGTTCAAGAAACTCTTTCTCCATATTTGTTCGGAGAATACGAGGGAAGTACTTATTGAAAAATAAGTTATTGAACTCGTCCCATTCCATGGACTCAATTTCATCCCTTTGCCTCATATTCTTAATAAGATTCCACCATTGATCAGCATCACATTCCAAACGATACACTGCTAAGATGACTTTATCATGTTCAGAACAATGAAGAACTGAAAATATCTTTTCAGTAGTACTAATCCATTGTTCAGTAACTAATGGATAAGTAGACCCGCTGAATGAAGGTGGACGCTGTCTCATGAAGGATTCAACAGAATGTTGCTCCTTCCTTTGCTCGTTTGGAAGTCTTTCAAGATTCATAGCATGAGAAAGTTGTGTGAGCATGGGTACAAGATTTTAAATTCCAGCTCCCATAAAGTTTGGTTGCTCAAGGGTACAATCATTTCATTGCCCGTCACATTCTGCATTAACACGGTTCCTTCGGGTTCCAGCCATTGAATAAAACCAAGAAGAAAAGTACGAGAAACACTAATTATAATAGGAAAACCAGATAATCAAGAATAAAATTTCACACTTAAGATCTTATCCTAGGTTATTCATGTCCATTTCTAAAACACTAAGATTGTGGTCTATGATTAGACTTATCCTTTGGGTTCTTACTAAGGCTTTCACATCTTAGTTTCCAAAGGTTGACTATAACCTCCCTTTGATACCAACTATAATGACCCATAATTTACATACATTGTTATTACTTCAAAATTTAAGCAAACTTATTACAACATTTAACAAAACCATCAAAGGACTGTATAGGTATAGTGTCTTTAGAAACTGGAAAGCATAAACAAATAGTTCATAAAGCATATACTTTTCCTCCCATTTATTTCATCATATCTAGAGTCCCTTTTTGGAATAGTCTACTTAATAACCTTCTTCCTGACCTGGGGAAAATAAAACATACAAAAGGGTGAGCTCAAATGCTCAGTAAGTGTAAACAAAAGAAATATCAATCACATCATATACATAAGAACATAACGTTTGAAAATCTTAACCTGCAAAAGAGATCATAATTTCATAACATGGGATAAATCATAGTAGTGAAATGTAGTCTCAATAATCAGAACTTAAAACATGAAACTTTGTGGCATACACACATAATCATAGAGAATCATTTCTTATTAGTCAAGACTCATTTCCAAGACTATCTTAGTGGACAAAGTCCATTTCTGAACCGAGTTACCCTCGTTTTAGTCCTGCTTCACTGAACCGGTATAACCTACAGTTCCAGCCATGTCTATCTCATGAGATATAAAATCTTTACCCAATGAATTGGTGGGATATATAGGTCCCACCCATCTCATAATGAAATCATTCTTATGTGTGCCATGAAATCATAAATCAGACATCATTACATAACCCATGAAATAAAAATGGGATTCTTAAACAACATGACATCATAAAACAATTCATATAAGATAAAGGAATTCATAAAAATAATTCCATCACAACATAATCAAATAAATTTAATAATAGGGATAGAAACAGAACCCTATGTTGTCTTAGATAGAAAATAATTTTGATAAAACACTTGAACTCCATTCTTGAGGAAAATATCATTTCTACTTCAAAATCATTTTTCCTTTCATTACATTTCAAACAATTTTAAACTAAAAGAAGTTGATTAAAAATAAACATTCAAACTTGTAAAGGAAGATTCTTGGAAATAATGTTTTAAAAATACATTCATGTTGTATAAGTTAAAAAAACATTCCTCTCGTACTTTTGTCGGAAAAGTCAAAAAAGTACCTCGTACAAAAAACGACAAAATATTCCTTTCATATCTTTTACTAAAAACTCACCGAAGGGTAAAATAGAATTTAAACAATTTTAGGTGAATGGAAATAATATTAAATATTGAGGAAACGTGGATGTGGATGATAAAATACACCCCAGTAAATGCCAAAGTATAAACAATCGCGGATAAAAATGAGATTGTGATATTTCCCGTACCTTAGGTCCGATTTGCCTCGTAAGTGTCTGAACCTCCTGTATAATGATTTAAATAATGTTATTTACTTATTAAAGAATCATAATTATTGTTATGATATCATATATGGTCATATTCTTAGTTTCTTGGTAGTAATATTTCATTTCTACTTGTTATTCGGGTATTTATAACTTTTTGTTCTTATGCATGTTTTGTCGAATAAATTCTTATTCTTCTCTATAGTTTATAGATACATAATTTACAGAATGGTATTAATGTACTATATATCATATTTATTCATTCAATTCATTTATATAATCATTATGCAATGAAGATCATGTAGAATGAGTCGCATCACATCGTGGAGACGGTATTCCGTACGTACGCACGAGTGATGATATCATTCCTATGATCGTGGAATTGTATTGGAGTGTATGTATACTTTTTCAGAATCAATATAACTTTATAATAGTCATATATAGTCATTATTTACACCATTATACCCATCCAATTAAGGTGGTGGTGGAAAATAGATTACATCACGGCGTGGAGATGATATTCCGTACGTACGCACGCGCGGTGATTTCTTTTTCCGTAGGATGGATAAACGGTGAAATAGGGTTTTTTCATACTTATAATAACATATCAGTATATTAGGGATACTGATGTTATTACTTCATAATGAAACAACTAAAGAAGAAGAAGTGGAAGAAGAAATAAAGATGAAAGAATCGGTAACAGACATTACCTCTTCTTTGAAGTGCTTCTTTGAGACCTCCTTTAAGGTCACTAGAATTGGTCTTTGAAGAAGAACAGGACCTCTAGGATGTCTCTAGGGAAGTGGAGAGGAGAATGTGGCAGGGTTTGGCCGAGCTTGAAAGCTCATAGTGGTGTGAGGAAGAGGGGGAGGAGGTGCCCTTTTATAAGGGAGGAGAGGGGCACCTTTGGAATAACAAAAAATATTATTTTATTATAAAGTCACGTTCGGTTTTAAATAGCTCCAAATTGATTTATTTAGAATCTCAGGTGGGTATGGGTCTAAATCATCTCATCCAATATAATTTAGACAAGTTTAGGTTCCTATTTTATCCTTATCATTTAGATTTAACATTAAGTTAAATAATTTTACTTTTACCGTGTCTTCTTGTGTTCTTATACTATAAGGTTAATAAACTTACTATAAGCAGCCAAACGAACCCCAATTTGTTTATTATTAATATATATAACCTTATATAAGTCATTTTCCTAAACCTTAGATTTTTAGGAATAAAATAAAAATTAATAATATAATATTTGTTTTAAAAACTATTTTATGTCAATTTTGACACTATTTAGTAATTGATTTTTGTGAAACTCATAACAGAATTATTAGTTCGAAAAAAGTTAATTAAATCAATACTAATATTTCATATTAACCTATAAAATTAGTGGAATTCATAAAAAGTCTCAAATTACATTTATTCTTGTGTTTATAACATTAATTATGTCAACATTTCATTAATAAGATAATTACTGCATCATCTTTGTGTCATAAATAAATTAAACTATATAATGTATAAAAATTACAAATAAAATACCATTATGTAGTAAATCGTTTTATATTTCTAAGGAATATTTATAGTTGAATTTTTCTTATGTATAACACAATATTAAAAATTATTTACTTATTAAACTTTTGATTTTAACTATTTTAACCCTTCTTTAAATAAATTAATAATAAATGTCCTAATTAAATCCAAGTGGGCCTAACTGGTAATATTTTATTCCTAAGGTTGTTTTTGGTCGAATTACACTTGTCCAATAGAATTTGGACATGTGTTAGGGTAATAATAATATCATTTTCACCCTTAATTACCCTATTTACTTTTAACCGTGGTAAAAAAAGTAAAAAGTTACTATTCACCAAAAAATTGTTTTCATCTCATTAAAACACATTTTACTTACTGAAATCAACCGTGTCTCTAAGATTTTTGAAATTCCACTCACAGAAGCGGTAAAATTATGTTTTATGAAAAATTCAGTTTTTAACTACCACTTAGTGGTTTCACTATTCATCCAAAATTGAAAGTTTTCAGAAAAATACCAAAATTTCACCCTAGGCTAATTTTGATATTCCGAATCCAAAAATGAAGTCCATTTTGAAAAATAAAATTTATAAAATTTTAAAAAGTGGTTATTACTATTCATAACGGCTAGTTTTAATAATATTTTAATAGCATATCATTGTTTAGTGAAACTCGGTATTGCGTACGACGCAAGCTATCGAGGAAGGTCATGATTTCGTGTAAAGAAATCCGAGCAAGTGTTGTGTGTAGAAAAAGATTCCTTTTATTATTTATATGACATAAAAGTCTCGGGTGTTACACCACATATCTCTAGACATTGTGATAGAGCTTCCACAGAATACGAAGGGCCATAAAACCATCTAGGTAATAGCTTATTGAATCATGAAGTGGGAAAACTTCTTTTCTGTCAAGGATCATATTTTAGTAGAGTTTTTGAGGTATATGTACAAACAGGATATTTTTCACCTTATTTGGATTCCCCCAACTATAGTCTCCAACTATGATGCATAGTTTATGTCACAGTTATAGAGAGGGTTGTAGGAGGCATTCAAGACCCATATAAGGATTAGTAAAGGCCATTACCCCATGTTGATGGGAAGATTGTTCACACCATCATGGTGTTAAAGGATATACTGAGGTCATAGTTGTGTGAATCTGGATTGAGTTTGGGGAGTCACATTAACTTGGGAGAGTTCATGTACAACAATTGATACCACTTCACTATCAGCATGTCACCTTCTGAGGCCATATATGGGAGACCTTGAAGGTTACCCTTTTGCTGGATACTAATCAAAAAACATCTATTGTGGGTATAGAGTTGGTGTAGGGGACTATTGAGAAGGTCTAGGTCATCCAAGAGAGGATGGGGATTGCTCAATGTTGGATTAAATATTACACAGATCGAAATTATTGGCCTTTGGAATATAGAGAAGGTTTGTTTCATTTATGTTTTACATAGAGTCTCCACATGACGAGGATTGTTGAGGTTCATCCAAGGAATCAATCTATCCATGAGGTTCATTGTGTCATTCAAGATCATACAGATGGTTGGTGATGATTCTAACCACCTCACCCTTCCCCCATAGTTGGAGCAGGTGCATGACGTCTTCCATGTGATGTAGCTAATGAGATACGTGCCTAAGCCAATGCACATTTTTTGGATGGGTTGAGCTAGAAATCTAGGATGGAGAAACATTTTCCGAGAACACGATGTAGATCAAGGATCCAAAAAATAATACCCTCTATGGATTGACTATCAGCTTGGATCATGTGATGTGACAATATGAAAGCATGGAAGAGAGCTCCTGGTAGTGGGAAGACATGATGTGGTCTCTTTATACTGAGTTGACTCATTTTTCATTATTTTAAAGGATGCAAATATTGAAGGATATAATTATGGAGAGACCAATTTTTTCCATTTTAAGTCTTTGAAATATTCCTGTTAATATTTTAAAAGACAGACATTGATATGGCTGGTAATTGTGAGTCCAGGTGTTCCCATATTCATTATTATAAATATATTAAATATATATTATATTAAAAAATGTAGTTTATTAAAAAATTAAGAGAAATATTTAACATAATATTCAGATAAAAAATTCGAGACCATGATTGAGTTCAGAACATGATGATTAACCTATACATAACAAAAAATAGTTTGTTGGGAGGAATTTATAAATAACAACCATTAAGAGGTTCATTTAGTTAAAATATATAATTTAATTTATCTATTTTAATTATATTAACCTAATATAATTATTTTAAATTAATTTCAGCTGATAATCCTCTTTGTTTGGCCTCATAAACCCTGTGAGGATCGGGATCATTCTTATTCTCCTTCTATTGACGAATACAATCTGATGAAAAAAACTCCAGATCAAAGAAAAATGAATGTAACTAATCCTATAAATCTTTAGTGATAATGTTCTTCAATGAAATAAAAACTAATATCCATGTTAGACTCATCATTTAATGATTCTTCTGTCACACCCCGACCCGTGTGTATAGATTTATTTAATTATTTTCAGCCTTAAATAATTATTTTCTGGGGTTCGGGTGAGTCCCGAATGATTTTTTTCTTTGAGTTATGTTAAAAAGTTCACTCTTTGGTGTCGAATTCTTCGGGCGAATGGGAGGAGTGGGAATTTGGAAGCCGCAGGACCTCACCATGACAAATGTGCATCCCATTGTCTTCAAAAAATTTAAATAGAATGTTTTTATATTTAAAACGCACCTCAATTGTTGTCATTTAATATTTTTATTCTTTCTAAATATTTTATTATCATTAAAATGAAATAAATACTTTTATTATTTTTAATTTTATGGTCATGATATTATTATTTTTATTACTATTATTATTATTATTATTATTGTTCCTTTTATTATTATTATTATTATTAATTTTAATTTTTTTAGATGGTCTTTACCTTTTTTAGGGTTTTGGACTCTTCCTATCTCCCCCCAATCTTCTCTACCCAACCTCCATCCTCTCCTCCTCCCCTTTGCAGTATCTCGCACTGTAGCCCGCCAGCTCCCTCTCTTTCCGCCGTTGCACCCAGCCTGCCCACCCAACCTCCATCCTCTCCTCCTCCCTTTTGCAGCAACTCATACAACAGAACCGACATGCCCCCACCCCTCTACTAATAATGCATCCAGTGCGTAACCCCTCTAAACAAGGTCCCCTAGCCTCCTTCCCATCGCTTGTCGCCCCACACCGCCAGCCTTCAGGCCAACCCCCTCGGCTTTCCTACAGCCCGCAACTCCCAGCCGACCACACCCCTCCTCCTCCTCCAAGCGGCGCACACCCCCTGGCCTTATTCATTTTGTGCACACCCCTTCCCTATGTGATGCGCGACTTCGGTCATCCTGCCCTGCGTCTTCCACCCAGCCGTACCCACTCCGGAAACCCTTCACTGGCCTCACCCAGCAAGCATCGAACCCCGGTTCCCCTGCTACCCGGTGCGCACCCCCACGGCTCAGCGTGAAACAATATCAGCAGTAGCACATCCTACCTCCAGCCGCATGGTCCTCCCCTGAACAATGCCCCTACCAATGAATCTTTGTCTGACCCCCCCAGATGTTCCCCCTCCTCCCTCACACAGCACCTTTCAGTTTCTCAGTGTGCACTACCTCGTCCCCCCTTATCAGCGCATACCCAGCGCGCAACCCCTCTGCCCGGTCGCTACCTCATAGCCACTCCCCCTTATATTTCTCTCCTTGCAGCGACTCCAACTAGCAGCCATGCAGTCCACCTTCGGCCAACACTCCTCTTCCGCCGGTATACCCTATTTCCATTTCTATTTTTACTCTTTTTTTCTCCCTAATTTTAGGGGTATTTATTAATAAGTGTTATTTTTGGTCGTTTTGGGTTGGTTTTAGCTTCTATAGCACATGGTTGAGTTGAGAACGAGATCTCGCACCGGTTCTAAGTTTGTGTTGTCATCGCGCTTCTGTATTCGAGGTAGGTTCCCATTTCATTTCTTTTAAAATTTAAGTTACTTTATTTCCTACTATTTGTGACCAATATATATGTGTGTGCTAAATATTATTATACAACTTATTATTAATTCATTTATTATGCAAATTTATAATTCAATTATTGTGGTTTGGAAATGGTGTTGTTTTGTAATGTTTGCACAAGCTAATTTTTTTTCAATTAAATATTTTATTAATTTTAATAAATGTGAAGAATTATTAGAGATTTTATTTTTAAATAAATACTCTATGTAAAAAAGTAATGTTTATTTTATACACGACACTTGAAATATTTTTTTCATGAATGGACACACAATAGTTAAAGAATTCTGGTTTGGATTTTAAACATAATTTATATAATATCATGTGTAGTTATGGTTTAATGATAAATGATTTATTCTATGGCGTGAACAAGTTTTTTGGTTATCTTGAGAAATTTCTCGGATGGCTCTTACAGTTTGTTTGGAAAAATAAAATGTTTTGGTCTGGTTTTATAAAAATATTGGTAGCCTATGAAATAGTATGATGGGTCTTCTTAATGGGTTTCAAACTGGTTTTGGTCTTATAAATAAGTTTTACTTTTTTATAGTGGTGATTGTGAAAGGTGTTTAATGTCCATTTGGAAATTTATGGAAAATGATGTAATTGTTTCGATGATAACCCTCATAGGATAACTCTCTTGCCTTGGTTGTGACTGATTGTTTGGGAGCCCATGCTTAGAGGCTCCCAGGTTCTCGAATGGTTTAAAGGAAATAGGTTGTCCCAGGGAGTGACTCTAGGTGATTCCTGTTGTGAATTATTATATATATATATGTGTGTGTGTGTGTGTGTGATTGGATGCTCGGCTGGCATCAGTTGTCTCACCCCCTTTCCAAATACTTGAGACATGGGAATATGGCATATTGAGAGAATATTCTAAGAATGATTGTCACACATGTATGTTATGTTATAGACCAGTGTCCCATAGTAGGTGGATATATTTGGTTTATTACTATGGTATTTTTTCCTCGGCCTTCATGACAAAGGATGGTTGAGCGTATTGAGCGCTTTTATTTCATCATGTGTGATATGTCAACGAGGATGATATCTCATGTATTTGTATCTTCTAGTTTATCCTTGATCTTCTAGGTTCACCCATGTCTGTGTCTTTTCAGTTACTTGTAGTGATGATTTGGTACTTGTATGTATTTCTACATTTCCCTTGTTGTGTACTTTCTTTTGTGCATTTTTGTATATTGTTTTCCTTGGAATGCGATAAATTGGTTTTAGATTGTTTTCTAGAAATGGTTTTCAAATGAAAGTGTTTAATTATTTTTTTACAAATTTGAAAATGTAAACATCACTTTCCCTTTCTAAAAATACATTAACACTAAGGAAATGAGCCCAAATTTAGAAAAGGATAAAGGAAATGGTTCGTACTTTACTTTTCAGAAAAATACAGAGAAAATATACTTTTATAAATTTTAGTTCAAACTTGAAATGATGTTTCTTTTATTTTAAAGGTAGTGCATTGGGAATAGATATCGGGCTAGGCTACTGAGTTTTAATTTCGCACCTATAGATCTTTTATGTTTTTAGTGTTTCTGCAGGCTACATCTTGAGTGGGCTCGCATAGGGTGACACTTGATCGTTGATTCAGAGAGTGACCTGCGAGGTCGCACTGAGTTAGTTCAGACGTCGTGTTTGGTTAGTTTTATTTTTTTTGTTTTCTTGTTTAGTTGTTTTGTTCTGTTTACTTATTCTGCATTGCTCTATATTATTTCTGTTTCTTTATGTATTTGACTTGGAAAAAATCTGTAACACCCCAGGTAAATAAATAATATGACATCTTTATATTTATTCCTATTTGTGAATAAAATGTTAATATTAATTTAAAGGTGACGCTATGCTTGTTGTCTTACCCAATACGCAACAATGAGTTCCTTTGAAATCTTACGTTGCACTATAATAATAAAATAATATTATTTTAAATGGTAGTTAACGCCTAGCCATTGTAATGGAGGGAATGAACAGAACTAACTAAAAAATGAATATATATGTTTGTCATATATTTTTACTTTTTACAATAAATGTTAGAGGATTAAAAATGTGAATGATTTCAATTTTAAGCGTAAACATTCTAATATTCTTTAAAATGTCGATTAACCACCTTTTGATGGAGAACCTCTTTTAAAACCACTTTTGACAATTTTATGTGTTATATTTGAAAAAAGAAAATTCTTCTTTGGAATCGGGACATCAGAATTTACATTGTGTAAATTTTTGGTATTTTTCCGATAAAATTCATTTTTTTAATGAATAGTGAAAAAATGTTGTATTTTAATTCAAAACACCTTTTTAATATAATTTATTTATATGATTAGATTATCTTTTAAATAGTTTTAAAAGTGAAATTATAATATATTTTTACCATTTAACCCAATAGTGATCGTTGGAATTAATTTCACTTTGAAATTGGACATATACTAGTGTCAATCTTTTGATAAATATTGTTTCATAAAAACACGCTATTTGTCATGACAATGAGAATTAGTTATTAAATTAATTAATGTAACTTATCTGATTTGAATTTTGTAAAATAGACATCATTTTTGAATTCATAATATCAAATACAGCTTTGGGTAAAGTTTTGGTATTTTTCTGAAAAACATCAATTTTTGATGAATACTGAAACCACTAAGTGGTACTTAAAAAATGATTATTCGTTTAAATGAAATTTTACCACCTTTGTGTTTTGAATTTCAAAAATCCGACATACATGGTTTTCATTAAGAAGTAAAATGTGGTTCAATGGGATTAAAATAATTTTTTGGTGAATAGTAACTTTTAAGTTTTTAATTGCGATTAGAGGTAATTAGTGTAGTTTAAGGTAAAAATAGTGTTTTAATAATATGAGATTAGTTGGAAACATATCCTACCCTTATTATATGTGTCATTCCTGACCAAGAAAATCCATGGGCCAACTTGGAGACCCCATGGAGCCACTTTGGTTGGAAAATGACATAAATAACTTTTTATTTAAAGTTAAAATAAAAATGTCACAAGCACGAGATGTTTCACTAAAACAATTTTTAAATGGGGTTATACAAGTCATATTTTTGACTATAAATATTAATTAGAAAGATAAAAATATTTCCTACATCATGATTTTTTTTATAATTTTTATACATTAAATAAAATAATTATTTATGACATCATGACGATGCAGTGATTACGTCATTAATAAAGGATTTAAATAAAATGAAAATATAATGTTAAAAATATAACATAAACTTGTAAAAAACCTAATGGATGAATATATTTCGAACCCTTACCACGTCATCCTAGAAATACATCAATGTGGGACCTTTAAAATACGAAAATCATTTGATAATAATGTAACATTTTGTAACTTTCCAAGAGTTCCCCTCCTCTCCTCTTATAAAAGGCCCCCACCTCTACCACCTTACCCACACCTCTCAAGCCTTTGGCTAGGCCAACCCCTGCACATTTTTCCTCTCCAAATCCCTTTCTTACTCCTAGAAGCCTCACTTTTGGCAGAAGTCTTCTCAAGTAAGCCTTTGAGCTCAAATCAAAGAGAGTTACCCGATTTTAAGTTAATGTCATCACTTGAGATATTTTGTTTTATTTTGCTTCTCCAACCCCCTAAACTCTTTTTATTCATTTATTTTGTAACAACTCCAGTATCTTAAATATACTAGGATGTTGTTATAAGAATAATTTGAGCTACACTTACACACACCTACATCTAATGGTTAAAGAACATACTGTTTCTGTGGATGGAGAATTTCTGCCTCACGAAATGATGATTATTCAACACTCATATAACACTTTCAAAGGAGGCCATTAATATGTCACAATATTTATATATTATATATAATATGTTTATGTTTTATGTAAGATTCTGTATTTTTCTTTTTTGGCATAACATTATGGTTTCCACTGTGGGTAAACACAATAATTTCATTTTAGGAAGAGCGGACTACCTCCCCCTCAAAGTGATTTGATTCATTAATGCCATATCTGGGATATATAAAGGATGTATTTAATGTTATTATATATGATTTATGTTACATAAAAATGATTAATACAATTCTGGAATTAAAATATACATAACTTACATTTAGTTTTAATTCCATTAATATGACATAGAAATGAATGTAGCGTTCATGCGTACGTACGGCTTACCGTCTCCATAAACAGTGCATTTCATTTCTCACCCCTAAATGATTATGTAATATTATAAATACATGTATATTATGGAAATATATGATATATATGATATCCAAATCATGAATATCATTCTGGATGTAATGAACCTTTGACCACACGAACAACATGTAATTGTAAGAATTCCACTTTCGACTTAAGAACCAAATATCGACAAAACAAACATTATTATCTTAAATGATTATGTAAAGTTTATAACATGGAAAAAAGTTATATAAAAGGAAAAATGGACTTTCAAAAGGTTATTAACGATGTATAAATTAACTCATGTTTATTATTCCGGACGTTAAAGAACGATTGAGTCAAGTTGGACCTGAGGTAAGGGATCATACTCCTCTCTTTCTTTTTAAGTACACTCTTTTATGTAATTTCTTATAAGCTCATATTTATTATGATTGTGATGTTAATTTATATTACTCCTATGGTAATTTTTATGTTCATATGATTAGAGACCCTACTTCCTCTCATCAATCCATTTTGGACGTTTTGAGTCGCGCTGTTAGGCTGCCGAATTTTCGTAAGAGATCTAACCTCTCTCTTTCTTTTTAAGTACTCTCCTTTATGTCACTTCTTTTAAGATCCTATTTGTTATTATGGGGGATGTTATTTTATATTATTCTTGAAGTAAATTTTATTTTAATATTATGAGAGACCTTATTTGATCTCATCAATACATTTTTGGATGTTTTAAGTGGCGTCGTTATGCTGCCGAGTTTTCGTAAGGGATTTTTCATCTCACTTTTAGTCCCGTGAGATTTATGCTACATTTTCCACCATTTCCTTTGAGTGGTGTATGTATTTCACATTAGTATACTCTTTGTGTAAAATAATTTCATTTATGGGTATTTACATATTCATTGTACGACCCTTCCTCAATGGGGTGTATGTTTTGAAAGTTACCCAAGTAGGTAAGGGAACCTTTCACCCTCCTATTTTAAAAGAATTATTTTGTTATGTCTTTTAATTCACATACTATTATGTTGGTATATGTTTTTCAATATCCTTATTGATGTAAATTTTATTTCCAAGTGATTATATACCCTTTTTATCTCTCATCAACTCTTTTTCTGAATTTTTAAGTAACGCCGTTATGCTGTCGAATTTTTGCAAGGGAACTTCTTAACACAATTTTGATTCTTTGGGATAAACTTGTACTCCTTAAATATGTCGTTTTATGAATATGTTTGAATGTAATATGATTGTTTTGCACTTAATATCCACTTATATTTGGTGTATTCATTTGTCACACAAAATTATGTAATTGATTTTTCCTTAATCCAAGGATATCGTCTTTATATGGGACTTTGTCTCAATCTCCTTTCATTGAGGCATAATTTGTTTTATACACAACCTACTTTTATACGGTGTATAAACCCTTTTTTACTTTTACGTTTATCGAAAAGGAATCTTTTTATACGAAGAGTTTTACTAAACGACAAAAGGGAATGTTGTTGTCGTACGTATGCGGCGACAACCACTTCTCCGCCGCCGTGACCATTATTTGAGTTTCGGCTTCCTCTATAATCCATACCTTTTTTTAAATGAAAAAAATAAATACCATGTTTTACTTTTATTTTATTTTGGTATTGAAAATGGTTTTCATAATGTTTTTATATCAATGTGTTGTATTGATATCTTGTGATTGAAAAGTGGAAATGTTATGTTTCCTTTATGCATGTTTTATGTGATACGATTATGTTATGGTTCTTGGGAATTGTTATGAAGACGGGTTGTTCCGTGATAAACTAAGGGCGGGTGAGCCCAATATAGCTCTCCAATGCATTGGGTAACGCGAAGGAGTTAATAATTAAGGTTTCCCCGAAGAGATTTAGGGAATATACTGTGATGGGTATTCCAAACGTAACCAAGAGGGTTACTCCCTACGTAAGAATGTTATGAATGCCTCAAGTTACCTTTATGTATTATGATTTCTATTCTTTATTCATGATTTTATGAGGTATTTTAAACTGCATATGTTTTATGGGTATATTATGATTTCATTCTTATGTATATATGTACTCATGTTTCCTTTCCATACTTTTCATAACCCTTACTAAGCTTTTTATGCTCATCCCAAGTTTTTGAAATGTTTTTCACAGGTCAAGGGAAAGGTTAATGATATGATGATAGTTTCAAGGAAGTGTCAAGAAAAAATCCATGTTTTATTTTAAATATTTTTCTGTTGATGGGAAAAATGAATACTATCTTTTATTTAACCACTTTGTTTAAGTGTGGAATGTAATGAAAGTTTTATGATCTAATTCTATAAAACTCTAAACCTGAAAAGATCCTCAATGTGTAATCTTGTAATAACTCAAGATTAAGTAAGGTTTAAGGTTGGGGCCTTATAGTTGGTATCAGAAGTCTTTTTAGATAACTTTAGAGGTTAGGGTATTCTTTAAGCATAAGTGACATTACCATAATGGTTAGGATTTCAGAAAGAGTCGTAGTTTTCAGGTAATGTGAATGAGTAAGTATATCTTCCTCATTAGTACATGATGGTTTTGTTGATATAATCACACTAACTTTTCTGTTTTTAGTGAATGGATGGATCTAGCATGCACCAAAGTGACAATAGGTTTGATAGAAACTGTGGTTGTTCGCTGATTAAGAGACTATATGAAATGGGGGATTCAATGAGGAAACTCGTGGTTGTTCTAAACCAACAATCAAGGAGTCATTATCAACCACTTGAACCTTGGTATGTTCTGTAATGCATCATGTATGAGATGACCAATCGATGAGTAAGTTCAGGTAATAATTATAAAGGTAACCATTAGGGTTTATATGATCCTTACTTCTAAGGTAATTATGGGTTATTATATGTTATGATGGAAAATGAAAGGCATGAGATAAAATTGAGGTTAAAATATGCTATGATTATTTTTGAAGATTTTATCTCGCTTTGGGGAATGTTTTAAGAATTATATAGTTTTGGAAAAAGGACAAAACACAAACCTTGTGACAACCCGTCGCATCAGACAAAGCTGCGGGAATCGAACCCACAACCAAAGTGTGACTGGTATTTATCACCTACCACTGGACTATGTGAAGACCCTGGTTAGTTTGACTAATTATTTTTAGTTAGATGATTTTAGGAATCAATAGTAAGTTTACTTTGGGTTATCTATGTAAATGATTAACCTATCATGGAGGATATGTGACTAGGTTAATTACTTTTCTATATAAGAATTTAAGAGAAACTGATGTTATTTGGAGATAAAATTTAATTTGTACCTTCGAAGACTATGTGACTAAATCCTTCAAATATTTGGGTTTCAATCTTAGTTTGGTTTACTTTGAAGAATTTTATGGACAAATTGTTTATCAAATGGTCCTCGTTGATCATTGGGTTTTGTTGGACAAATTTTGGAGATTAAGAATAGATTTTATTTTTATAAAGGGTTATCCTTTTCTGAATTATCTGATCTTGTACTAACCATTTTGATTTTGGTTTTGGTTTTGGTTTTGGTTTTGGTTTTGGTTAAGGTCTAAAGACATGGGAAGTATATAATTCTCTTTTGTAGATTAGGTGATTCTCTAGAAGTTGATTATAGTGAACAAGTCTTCCTAAATACTTGTCTTTTGGAGAAAATATGAGTTTGTGTAAGAAATCTAATAAAAGTTGAAAGTCAACATGATATGTAATTATGTTTCCTTATGAATAAATTCCTCAATAAAAATTAACTTAAAACAAAAATGTTTTCTATTCACTTTTCCTACTGGGGAATCGAATACCGTTTAACCCATCACAAGTTTGTGATTTTCTTGTGGTTAACTTTCTCCTAAACATGTTTTCTATCACTCTCCATCATAACATGACCCTATGTTTTCTCCTCCATGACCATATTTTCCTACATTGAATTCTAGTATGGGTTAACTCGGGTGACCTCTGTACTTCTCTTTATTTATTTTAAAGTGATTGTTTTACCAACTCTTGTTCCGATGTGGGACTTCAAAGATGTTTCTGAGCCCAATTTTAAAATTTTGAGGATGCGATTCCCAAAAGGGGGGAAGGATGTAACACCCCAGGTAAATAAAGAATATGACATCTTTATATTTATCACTATTTGTGAATAAAATGTTAATATTAATTTAATGGGGACTCTATTCTTGATGTCTTACCCAATACGCAACAATGAGTTCTTTTGAAATCTTACGTTGCACTATTATAATAAAATAATATTATTTTAAATGGTAGTTAACGCCTAGCCGTTGTAATGGAGGGAATGAACAGAACTAACTAAAAAATGATTATACATGTTTGTCAAATATTTTTACTTTTTACAATAAATGTTAGAGGATTAAAAATTTGAATGAATTTAATTTTAAGCTTAAACTTTCTAATATTCTTTAAAAGGTCGATTAACCGCCTTTTGATGGACTACCTCTTTTAAATCCGCTTTTTGAAAATTTTATCTGTCATATTTGACAAAATAAAATTCTTCTTTGGAATCGGGACATCAAAATTTACTTTGTGTAAATTTTTGATATTTTTCCGATAAAGTTAATTTTTTAATGAATAGTGAAAAATGTTTTATTTTAATTAAAAACCCCTTTTTAATCTAATTTATTTATATGATGAGATTATATTTTGAATAGGTTTTAAAGTGATATTAGCATAAATTATTACCATTTAATACAATAGTGGTCATTGAATTAATTTCAATTTGAAATTGGACTTATACTAGTGTCAATCTTTTGAAAAATATTGTTTCATAAAAACACGCTATTTGTCATGACAGCGGGAATTAATTATTAAATTAATTAATGTAACTTATATTATTTTAATTTTTTAAAATATACATCATTTTTGAATTCAGAATATCAAATATAGCTTTGGGTGAAGTTTTGGTATTTTTCTAAAAAACATCAATTTTTGATGAATAGTGAAACCCCTAAGTGGTACTTAAAAAATGATTTTTCGTTTAAATGAAATTTTACCACCTCTTTGTTTTAAATTTCAAAAATACTACATACATGGTTGTCATTAATAAGTAAAATTTGGTTCAATGGGATTAAAATAATTTTTTGGTGAATAGTAACTTTTAAGTTTTTAATCCCGATTAGAGGTAATTAGTATAGTTTAAGGTAAAAATAATGTTCTAATAATATGAGATGAGCTGGAAACATGTCCTACACTTATTGGATGTGTCATGTCCGACCAATAAAATCCATGAGTCGACTTGGGGACCCCATGGAGCCACATTGGTTGAAAATGACAAAAATAACATTTTATTTAAAGTTAAAATAAAAATGTCACAAGCATGAGATGTTTCACTAAAACAATTTTTAAATGGGGTTATACAAGTAATATTTTTGACTATAAATATTCATTATAAATCTAAAATAATTTACTACATCATGATATTTTTTTATAATTTTTAGACATTAAATAAATTAAATTATTTATGACGTCATGATGATGCAACGATTACCGCATTAATAAAGGATTTAAATAAAATGAAAATATATTATTAAAACTATAACATACACTTGTAAAAAACCAATTCTATGAGTATATTTCGAACCCTTACCACCGTCTCCTCGAAATACATCATTCTGAGACCTTTAAAATCCGAAACTCATTTGAAAATAAAGTAACATTTTGTAATTTTCCAAGAGTGCCCTCCTCTCCTCTTATAAAAGGCTCCCACCTCTACCACCTTACCCACACCTCTCAAGCCATTGGATCGTCCAAACCCTGCTCATATTTCCTCTCCACATCCCTCTCATACTCCTATAAGCCTCACTTTGGTCAGAAGTCTTCCCAAGGAAGCCATTGAGCTCAAATCAAAGAGAGTTACCAGATTTTAAGGTAATGTCTTCACTTGTGTTCTTTTTTTTTATTTTGCTTCTCCATCCCCCTAAACTCATTTTATTCACTTCGTTTGTAACAAATCTATTGTATTAAATATACTAGGATGTTTTTATAAGAATCATTCGAGCTACACTTACTCACACCTACATCAAATTGTTAAAGAACTTACTATTTTTGTGGATGGTGAATTTCTGCCTCACGAAACGATGATTGTTCAACACTCATATAACACCATCAAATGTGGCCATTAATATGTCACTATATTTATATATGATATATAATATGTTTATGTTTTACTTAAGCTTCTGTATTTTTTTTGTGGCATACCATTATGGTTTCCATTGTGGGTAAACATGATAATTTCATTTCAGGAAGTGCGGACTACCGCCCCCTCAAAGTGATTTGATTCGTTAATTCCATATGTGGGATGTATAAAAGATGGATTTAAAGTTATTATATATGATTTATGTTACATATAAATGATGAATATAATTCTGGAATTAAAATATACATACCTCTCATTTAGTTTTAGTTCCATTAATATGACATAGAAATGAAAGTAGCGTTCATGCGTACGTACAACTTACCGTCTCCATGAATGGTGCATTTCATTTATTACATCTAAATGATTATGTAATATTATAAATACATGTATATTCTGGATATATATGATATATATGATATCCAAATCATGAATATAATTCGGTATATAATGAACCTTTGACCACATGAACAACATGTACTTGTAAGAATTCCACTTTCGACTTAAGAACCAAATATCGACAAAACAAACATTATTAACTTAAATTATTACATAATGTTTTTAACATGTCTATAAGTGATATAAAAGGAATAATTAACTTGAAAAAAGTATATTAAGAAAGTATAAATTAACTCAAGTTTATTATTCAGGACGTTAAAGAACGATCGAGTCAAGTCGGACCTGAGGTAAGGGATCCTACTCCTCTCATTCTTTTTAAGTACACTCTTTTATGTCATTCCTATTAAGCTCATATTTCTTATGATTGGGATGTTCTTTTATATTAATCATACTTTAATTTTTATTTTCATATGATAAGAGACCCTATTTCCTCTTATCAATCCATTTTGGACGTTTTGAGTGGCGCCATTAGGCTTCCGAATTTTAGTAAGAGATCTAACCTCTCTCTTTCTTTTTAAGTACTCTCCTTTATGTCACTTCTTTTAATCTCCTATTTGTTATGATGGGGGATGTTATTTTATATTACTATTTCTGTACATTTTATTGTAATATGATGAGAGACCCTATTTTATCTCATCAATCCATTTTTGGATGTTTTAAGTGGCGTCGTTAGGCTGCCGAGTTTTCGAAAATGATTTTTCATCTCACTTTTAGTCCCGTGAGATTTATGCTACATTTGACACCATTTCCATTGAGTGGTGTATGTACTTCCCATTAATTTACTCTTTTTGTAATATAATTTCATTTATTGGTATATACATATTCATTGTATGACCCATCTTCAATGGGGTGTATGTTTCGAAAGTTACCCAAGTCCGTAAGGGAACCTTTCACCCTCCTCTTTTAAAAGACTTCTTTTGTTATGTCTTTTAATTCACATTATATTTTTTTGTGATATGTTCTTATATATCCTTATTGATTTATATTTTATTTACAAGTGATTAGATACCCTTTTTATCTCTCATCAACTCTTTTTCTAAATTTTTAAGTGATGCCGTTAGGCTGACGAATTTTTGCAAGGGATCTTCTTAAGCCAATTTTGGTTCTTTGTGATAAACTTGTACTCCTTGAATATGTCATTATATGAATATGTGTGAATGTCGTCTGATTGTTTTGCACTTAATATCCACTTATATTTTTTGTATTAATTTTTCACACATAATTCTGTAATTAATTTATTCTTAATCCAAGGATATCGTCTTTGTATGGGACTTCGTCTCAATCTCCTTTCATTGAAGAATATTTTGTTTTATACACAAACTACTTTTATACGGTATATAATCCCCTTTGACTTTTATGTTTATCAAAAACGAATCTTTTTATACGAAGAGTTTTACTAAACGAAAAAAGGGAATGTTTTTGTCATACGTATGCGGCGACAACGACTTCTCCGCCGCCGTGACCATTATTTGAGTTTTGGCATCCTCTACAAGCCATACCTTTTTTTAAAATGAAAAAAATAAATACCATGTTTTACTTTGATTTTATTTTGGTATTGAAAATGGTTTTCATAATTTTTTTATATCAATGTGTTGTATTGATATCTTGTGATTGAAAAGTGGAAATGTTATTTATCCTTTATGCATGTTTTATGTGATACGATTATGTTATGGTTCTTGGGCATTATTTTGAAGATGGGTGGTTCCATGATAAACTAAGGGTAGGTGAGCCCGATATAGCTCTCCAATGCATTGGGTAACGTGAAGGAGTTAAGCATTAAGGTTTCACCGAAGAGATTTAGGGAATATACTGTGATGAGTATTCCAAACGTAACCAAGAGGGTTACTCCCTACGTAAAAATGTTATGAATGCCTCAAGTTACCTTTATGTGTTATGATTTCTATGCTTTACTCGTGATTTTATTAGGTATTTTGAAGTGAATATGGTTTATGGGTAGAATATGATTTCATTCTTATGTATATATGTACTCATGTTTCCTTTCCATACTTTTTATAAACCTTACTGAGCTTTTTATGCTCATCCCATGTTTTTGAAATGTTTTTCACAGGTTAAGGGAAAGGTGCATGATATGATGATCGTGTCAAGGAATTGTCAAGAAAGAATCCATGTTTTATTTTAAATATGTTTCTGTTGATGGGAAAAATGAAAACTATCTTTTATGTAACCACTTTGTTTAAATGTGGAATGTAATGCAAGTTTTATGATCTAATTCTCTAAAACTCTAAACCTGAAAAGATCCTCGATGTGTAATCTTGTAATAACTCAAGATTAAGTAAGGTTTAAGGCTAGGTCCTTATAAAATCATTCCCAAAACCTATATTGATGCCCTGGCGCTTGTCGCCAGCCCGGGGGGATCAGGAACGCCTCTCGCAGCATGTCGCGAACTAGCTAGGGTGACTAGTTCAGGGTCAACCTCAGTTGGTTCCTGAGATATTCCTCATTAGATTAAATATTATACAATGATAAACATATATCTTTTGTCTACGTCAACTTAAGACAACTTCATTCACTCACGTATTGATATTAAATAGATTATTCAATTATTTCATAAACTCGGATCACCCAATTGTGTTCATTGGCCAAGAACTCTAGCAAAATTATTATTAAAACTTTGATTTTGTTCCTTTCTCCAAAAAATTATTTACGTTCATCACTTATTGGCCCATAACATAACATTTTGACATTTTCGGACAGGACTGAGTGATCTGACCATCATATTCACAACAGTTTTAAATTTAAGGGATAATCCGTGAATTAGGGGTGCTAAAGAGGGTTTTCAGTTTCAATTGAATGTTTTATTTATTTTGGAGCCAAACTTGGACATGGAAATGTTGAGAGTTGAGAAAAGGTATGGAGGTGCACGTGGGTTTGAATTGGTGGAAACACGATTCAAATTTTGGCCACCAGAGGTCCGTAATCGTGGACTAGAGTGTAGATCCATTGTTTTTGGAGGGGTGAGATCAAATATGAATGTAGAATGACCATACCTGACATGTGGAGAGATGATCTTTGATTCTATGAAAATCCTTACTATAAGCTATATAGCTTTGAAGGACAAATAGAGTGTAACATCAAGGATATGATATCTAGGGGTTTGGGATAAAGATTAAGATAAAAAAGTGTGTATCCCACCTACACATCTTGTATATAGAAGGGGGGGGATTAAATATGAAGGAACACATTGGAAAGGCCTTGTTTGGGATAAAACTGCTAGGTGAACTCCATGTACCAAATTATACAAACATTACTAGGTGCACACCATGTGACAAAGAACATAGACATGACCAATCAAAAAGAAAAGGGACCCCAAGTGTCTTGGAAACTCCATGTAGACTCCCCAAACAATATTTAGTGATTCGCAATTTGTGAGTTATGTACCTCCGAGGATATGGACATCCAATGGAGTTGGACCACACACCTTGTGGGACCATCATATTCAATGTACCCCATGTCTCCTTTTGATAAAACATAAAACTCTAGTATATCTATTGTTTGGACTCATAATTTTCTCATGAGTTTTCTATACTAATTGGTTTTCCAGATAGACTATGATGGTTCCCCACTTTTGTGATTTGGGATGCAATGAGTGATGTTCCAGGTGTGATGGTTATTTAGATAACACTTGACAAAGGCAATGATTATGCAGAGGACCACCAAATACAGTAGTGTTAACCTACTAATGGGTTTGGACATGGGTCAACAACTGACCGAGTAGAACACCACTATCAAATAAGTTATGGTTCTGAATGAAGATCTACCAAAACCCCTAGATACACACCAAGTATGGGTCCTTGATCTATAGATTGGAACCCTCATAACACACCAGGTCATGATTCTTTTATATTTTGAGTGAAAACCTCTATAACATAGGGTATGTGCCTTCATTATACTAGAGTTTAACCCCCATATGCCTCTATTATTGATTAATATATGGATACTTATGGAGTGGAACCCTCCTATTGTACTAAGGCATGGGTCATATCTCTATAGATTGTTTCCCTACAACTATGAAGCACAGTAGAATAGAGAGGTTGGGAATGGATGTTTTTTCTAGGAAGACAAATGAGATGTTGGTCCTCATTGATGGAATTATAGAACTGTTTTCATAGTTTCCTAGGATGGGTTGTGAGATAGAGATATACTTCTATCTTGTTATTTCTTCTTGGGTTTTGGAAAAAAAATATTTCTATACCCATGTCATTGGATTTTATTACTCTATTTGGGATCAGTTGTCTATCTATATATTCCAATAGTATCTTTTACTACACCCGCTTTAGCTTCCAAGGAATCATAATTGGTATGTATATATAGACACTTGAATGGGATTTAGCCACACATTTCATGCCTTATAAAGATGAATGATAGGTCATCGGCGACTACAGATGATTATAGGGAGACTTATTGCATTAGACCACACATGATGGTCGAATCCTAAAGATTAAAATCTAGACTCTCTAATAATGCTTAATTTTTATTTTTTTCCATTAGTGACATATTTATTGTGGGGATTTTATTTTTCCCTTTACATTATGTTTTCACTATCGTACTCTTGCACACACTAGTGGTTTTGTAGGAATCTCTCATATTCTAGTTGTGGAATCACATAATTATGAATATTCCTATGCACTTATTCATTGATATTTTCATATATGTGCACACAGGTACATTAGAGAGAGGCTTCCATCTTTGGATATTTCTTTCAGCTCTTGTCTCCACCCCTGGCATATGTAGGTGGTCCTAGGGTAGCTTCGACTTTTTCCCCGATTAAGGCTGAGTTGTGGCATGACCATTTTCTGCTTCACATTATTATTATTGGTTCTTAAATTTGTATATGATCTTATTATATCTTTGAAATACTTTTTGGATCTTTTTTTAAAATATCATCAAATTTATGGATTAAATTTTGGTACAATCCCATTTGATTTTTTTGTAAATAGAATGTTTCAATGATTAAACTTCATTCTATTAATTTTTTTAATTAATTTATTTAATTTAATTTACATAGTATATTTCACATGACCTTATATATCCTTGATATCTAAAATGATTCCATTTATTCTATGGTGAATATAATTTTTTTATTAAAATGACATTGAATAAACTATATAGTATGGATATATTTTTAAATTGATCTATATCTAATTTAACCTATAATACATTTAATAATATTTTATACTCTGCTAAAAAAACAAAAAACCTATTAATGATATTTTTAATAAAAATATATATGATTTATTAAATTTTTCAAAAAATAAGGCGCTTGTTTATTTCATAATTAAAATAAAAAAAATTCCCCATATTTTCAATATAAATAATATTTTACAAAAATGGAATAAACGTGATGAAATATTCAGTGTAAAAAATATTTGAATATTACAATCAAAATTAATAATTATCATCTTTACATATCCTTCCCATTTATTATAATAAAAAAGGAAACATGATAGAAAAATAGTATAATAAGACAATAAATAACAATAGATATTACTATAAAATATTCATTTATAAAAATTCATTCAAATATAAATAATTTTAAATTGAAAATATTATTCCTTAATTATATGATAAAAAATTATTGTCATTTTGATATTAGTTTAAGAAGTCTTTTGAAAAGTAGAACATTTGGATTATTATTTCAAACATAGTAAAAATGTTCTCCACACTATATTAATTTCAATGAATAAAGATAAATTTCATAACCAATTTCTATATATATAATAATTCCTAAGGTATAAGTAAATCAAAATTTATTATTACTTTATTTAAAACATATATTTTAAATAATATAATTAATAAATATAAAAAAAATTGAAAATCTGTTTAAGAAATCTCAAAAAGTAGTTTTTAATATCATACCTTTGTGTTTGAGGGTCAATATGTAACATCCCAAGTAAGTAATGAAAAATATATATTTTTATCTATGTCTACTTATGAATTAGATAGTGTTTTAGAGGCTTAAAATGAGAATAAATCCAATCTTAAGCATAAAATACACTAATATTTTTAAAAGATTGTTTTACTGCATTTTGATGGCAAACCATTTTTTAAATCAAACTATGATAATTTTATAAGCTCTATTTGACAAAATAATCTTAATATTTATGATTGTGAAATTGAAATTTACATTCGATAATTGTTTGGTATTTTTCTAACAATGTTCATTTTTTAATGAATAGTGAAAAATACAGCATTTTACATCAAAACTGCTTTTTCATCTAATTTAAATATATGGATAGATTATCTTTTTAATTTGTTTTAAAGTTAAATTAGAATATATTTCTACCATTTAATCCAATAGTGGTCGTTGGAATTAATTTCACCTTGAAATTGGACTTAAACTAGTGTCAATCTTTTGATACATATTGTTTCATAAAAACACGCTATTTTCTCTCACAGCGGGAATTAATTATTAAATTAATTAATGTAACTTATATGTTTTGAATTTTGTAAAATATAAATCATTTTTTAATTCGGAATATCATATATATCTTAGGGTGAAGTTTTGGTATTTTTTTGAAAAGCATCAATTTTTGATGAATAGTGAAACCACTAAGTGGTACTTAAAAAAACTGATTTTTCGTTTAAATGAAATTTTACCACCTCTGTGTTTTGAATTACAAAAATCCGACATACATGTTTGTCATTAAGAAGTAAAATTTCGTTCAATGTGATTAAAATAATTTTTTGGTGAATAGTAACTTTTAAGTTTTTAATCACGATTAGAGATAATTAGTGTAATTTAAGATAAGAATAATGTTTTAATTATATGAAATGAACTTGAAACATGTCATACCATTATTCGATGTGTCATGTCCGACCAAGCCAATCCATGGGTCAACTTGGGGACCCCATGGAGCAACTTTGGAAGGAAAATGACATTAATATCTTTTAATTTAATGTTAAAGTAAAAATGTCACAAACATGAGTTATTTTACTAAAACAAATTTTACATGGGGTTATAAAAGTCAGATGTTTGACTATAAATACTCATTGGAAAGATAAATAGATTTCCTAAATCATAGTATTTTTTTATAATTTTTACACATTAATTAAATTAAATTAATTATGACATCATGATGATTCATCGATTACCTCATTATTTAACGATTTAAATAAAATGGAAAGATAATGTAAAATCTATGACCTACACTTTTCAAAAACCTATTGGTTGGGTATATTTATAATACTTATCACCTTATCCTTTAATAATATCAATTTGGGACCTTTTAAATCTGAAACTAATTTTAAAATAAAGTAACATTTCTTTAGTTTCCAAGAGTGCCCCTCCTCTCCTCTTATAAAAGGCCCCCACCTCTACCTCCTTACCCACACTTCCAAAGCCTTTGGCTCGGCCAAACCCTACCCATTTTGTCTCTCCAAATCCCTCTATAACTTTTAGAATACTCACTTTGGGAATAAGTCTTCCCAAGGAATCCTTTGAGCTCAAACCAAAGGGAGTTACCCAATTTTAAGGAGATTAAAGAATGATCGAGTCAAGTCGGACCCGAGGTATGGGACTTCGTCTCAATCTCCTCTCATTGAGGCATTTTTTTTATACACAACCTTATTTGGTATGGTGTATAAAACCATTTTACTTTTATGTTTATCCAAAAGGATTCTTTTTATACATATCTTTTTACTAAATGACAAAAGGGAATGTTTTTGTCGTATGTATGCGGAAACAATGACTTTTCCACCGTCGTGACCATTATTTGAGTTTCGACTTCCTCTACAAGCCACAATTTTTTTAAAAGGAAAATAAATACCATGTTTTACTTTTCATTTATTTTGGTATTTGAAAATGGTTTTCATAAATTTCTATTATATCAATGTGTTGTATTGATATCTTGTGATTGAAATGTGGAAATGTTATATTTCCTTTATGTATGTTTATGTGATACAACTATGTTATGGTTCTTGGGCATTATTTTGAATATGGGTGGTTCCGTGATAAACTAAAGGTGGGTGAGCCTGATATAGCTCTCCAATGCATTGGGTAACATGAAGGGGTTAAACGTTAATGTTTCTTCAAAGAGATTTAGGGAATATACTGTGTTGGGTATTCCAAACGTAACCAAGAGGGTTACTCCCTACTTAAGAATTTTAGGAATGCCTTAAGTTACCATTATGTATTATGATTTCTATGATTTATTCATGATTTGATGAGGTATGTTAATGTGCATATGTTTTATGAGTAGAGTATGATTTCATTGATTCCTGTGTATACCTGTACTCATGTTTCCTTTACATATTTTTATATCCCTTACTGAGCTTTTTATGCTAATCCCAAGATTTTGAAATGTTTTTCATAGGTCAAGGGAAGGGTACATTATATGATGATAGTTTCAAGGAAGTGTCAAGAAATAAACCATGTTTTATTTTAAATATGTTTCCGTTGATGGAAAAAATGAATATTATCTTTTATGTAACCAATTTGTTTAAATGTGGAATGTAATGCATGTTTTATGATATAATTATCTAAAACTATAAACCTGAAACGATCCTCAAGGTGTAATCTTGTAATAACTCATGATTAAGTAATGTTTAATGCTTGGGACCTATAGTTGCTATCAGAGGTCGGTTTAGATAACATTAGGAGTTAGAATTTTATTAAACGATTATCCAAAAATATTTTTTTTATGGTGAAATGGAAATGATATAGCATTTGAAGATTGCTATGTTTATTCATCTAAGACATGTTTGTTCAGAATGGTCATCCGTAGAGGAAACAGGGAAGCAGTGCTAGGAAGGCATACAGAAGGAAATAACCTTCCGAATCAGCATCCTGAGATGGTCATAATTGGAACTGAACAGTTTGTTGCAGTAATGGCGCAATTGACTCAGGCGATAAATGGTGGCGGTATCCATGCACGAGATCAGCCAGATAAACCATAGAGGAACATATCAGTGGTGGAAAATTTCATGAGGAAACATACCCCATCATTCAGAGGATCATGTGACCCTGTGTTAGCTGAAGGGTGGATTAAAGCACTGGAGAAGATTTTCAATGTCATGGGGTGTTCATACAATCTAATGGTTAGTCTTTCTATTTACCATTTGGAGGGTGAAGCAGATCAGTGGTGGTCGATGGTTAAAAATATCAAGGACGCTGATGAGATTGATGCTCTCGACTGGGATAAATTCAAAGGTATGTTTCTTGAGAATTATTTTCCTATGGCTGTTTGAATTAGGATGGAAAAACAATTATTTGAATTCAGGCAAGAGGAGGACTCAGTGGATGCCTATGAAGAGAGGTTCACTCGATTGGTAAGGTATGCTGCAAATTTTATCCGAGACCTTGGTAGTAAAATCAATAGTTTTTACACAAGATTAAAGCCAAAATATCGAAGGTCTTTAGCTTATCGTGAGTTCAAAAGTTATGAAAAGCTTGTTTGATGTGCTGAGAAGGTGGAAATGGAGTTTGCCAATGATCAAGTGTTCTATAACAACCAACAGAAGAAGAGACAGTGGTGGGAGGAGAAAGGAATGAATTCTTCAAGAAAATCTGATGGTAAGAAAACTAAGTTTTCAGTTTATGATAAATGTGGTAAAAGGCATGCTGGGGAATGTCTTCTGAATTCTGGAAAGTGCTACAGATGTGGTATGATGGGAGATAATGCTCATGATTACACTGAAAAAGATCAAGGTGATGGTAAGTCCAGACTTGATTTACAGTTAGTAAAATGTTTTAAGTGCAATGAGATGGGTCACTATGCAAACGAGTGTCTGACAAAGAGCTCGAGTGATGGGAAGCAGTTAGACTACAAGTAGAAAGGGGTGGTGAAATTCTTTGCAACTACTTCAGCAGATGTCGGGCCATCAAATGAAGTAGTATCATGTAATTTGTTTGTTTTTTCAGATTATTCCAGTGTGTTGTTTGATTCGGGGTCTACACATTCTTTCATCTCTGAAAAATTTTCTAGTAAAATGGGAATACCATCTCAAGAAATGACTACTGAACTTATGGTAAAAACACATGGGGGAAATGTTGAGGAAAAAATAATTTATAAGAATCTTTCTATCCTTATTTCTGGAAAGAACCTACTTGAGAACCTTATTGTTTTACCTCTAGTAGAGTTTGATGTTATCCTGGGTATGGATTGGCTCTCTGTTTACCATGCTAAGATTGAATGTAGAGCTAAAGAAGTTTTTTTAGAAATACTTCCAGTTTGTGTACAAGAATGAACCCTTACTGTTGATAACATATCAAGAGGCCGAGAAACATGTAAAATATGGAAATGAATGTTACCTTGCAGACATTGTTGAAAAAAAGGGAACTATTCATATTAATGACGTGCCAGTGGTAAATGAGTATCCTGATGTTTTTCCTGATGAGTTGCCTCAAATAATACTAGATCGGGAAGATGAGTTTACTATTGACTTAGTTCCTGATTCTAAGACAATTTCAAAAACCCCTTATCGAATGGCTCAAATTGAACATTTAGAGTTGAAGGTGCAATTTCAAGATTTATTAGAGAAAGGTTTCATTCGACCTTGCACATCACCATGGAGTGTGCCTGTTTTATTTCTTAAAAAGAAAGACGGTTCAATGAGACTTTGCATTGATTATAGATCCTTGAATAACATCATTGTTTAGAACAAATATTCTTTGCCTCATATCGATGATTTGTTTGATCAACTCCAGGGAGCTCAGTATTTTTCAGCGTTTTACCTGAGATAGGGGTACCATCAGCTGAAGGTAAGGGAAGCAGATGTTATGAAGACTGCGTTTCGTACAAGATATGTCCATTATGAATTTTTAGTAATGCCTTTTGGGATAACCAATGCACCTGCTGTATTCATGTACATAATGAATAGAATTTTCCATGAGTTCTTGGATATGTTTGTGGTGGTTTTCATTGATGATATTTTAGAGTTTTCTAAAAGTAAAGAGGAGCATGAAAGACATTTAAGGGTTATTTTGCAAACCTTAAAAGAAAATAAATGGTATGGGAAATTCAGGAAGTGTGAGTTTTGGTTGCAACAAATTTATTTCCTTGGTCACATTGTTTCTAAAGATGGAATAACTGTTGATCCGGAAAAAACAAAGGTTGTTGAAGAATGGCCAAGACCCACAAATGTTACAGAGATTCGTAGTTTCCTTTGTTTGGCAGGCTATTACCGAAGGTTTGTTAGAAATTTTTCATGGTTGTCTAGTCCAATGACTAAGCTAACTCGGAAGGGTGTTAAGTTTATATGCACAAAAGAATGTGGTGATTGTTTTCAGGAATTGAAAAGAAGATTGGTGAATGCTCCATTTTTGGCACTACCTTCCAGGAATGGTGATTTTGTTATCTACAGTAATTCTTCATTGAAAGGACGTGGTTGTTTCCTAATGCAGAATGATCAGGTAATTGCTTATTCTTACCGACAGTTGAAAACTCATGAGTTAAATTACCCTACTCATGATTTGGAATTAGCTGCTTTAGTTTTCGCTTTAAAAATTTGGAGGCATAATTTGTATGGAGTAAAGTGTGAAATATATACTGATCAAAAAAGTTTAAAGTATATATATTCACTTAGAATGAATTGAATATGAGACAGAGGAGATGGCTGGAATTAGTCAAGAAGTATGATTGTACAATTCATTACCATCCGGGAAAACAAAATAATGTGGCTGATGCTTTGAGTCGAAAAAGTAATGCTTCATTAACAATGTTGTGTTTGGAACGTGATCCTTTGGTTAAGGATTTGATGAACTTTTGCATAGAAGTTGTTGGTGCAGGATGTACTTCAGTTTTATTTCAGGTATCAGTGAAATCTTTTCTATCAGACAGAATCAAGCAATCACAGAAGCAAGACAGTGAGTTACAGAAAAAGGTAGAGCTGGTTCAGAAAGTTAAGTTGCCTGAATTCAACATTGATAATGATTGTGTTTTGAGATTTGGGAAGAGATTCTGTGTGCCTTGTGATTCACAGTTGAAGAGAGAGTTGTTATGTAAATCTCATAGTTCTCCGTTTTCAGTTCATCCTGGCAGTACTAAGATGTACAGAGATCTGCGGAAGTATTACTGGTGGGATGGAATGAAAAGAGATATTGCTGATTTTACTGTTAAATGCTTGACATGTCAACAGGTTAAAGTAGAGCGGTGGTTACCGAAAGGGATGCTTCAGCCTTTACTAGTGCCATAGTGGAAATGGGAGAATATATCCATGGACTTCGTTGTGGGATTGCCGAAGACACCTCGAGGTAATAATGCAATCTGGGTTATTGTTGATTGCTTGACTAAATCTGCTCATTTCCTTGATATACGAGATAATTTTTCCCTAGATCAACTTTCCCGTTCGTATCTTAAAGAGATAGTCAAGTTACATGGAGTTCCTCTCTCCATTGTATCTGACTGTGATCCCAGGTTCACTTCTAACTCTTGGAAAGGCCTTCAGAAGTCGTTGGGTACTGAATTGAATTTTAGTACAGCTTTTCATCCTCAGTCAGATAGATAGTCAGAACGAACAATTCAGACTTTGGATGATATGCTACGTGCTTGTTCGATGGATTATCAGGGAAGTTGGGACCAACATCTTTCTTTGGTTGAGTTTTCCTATAATAACTGTTTTCATTCCATTATATAGATGGCACCATTTGAGGCATTATATGGGAAGCGGTGTCGAACTCCATCTTTTTGGGATGAAGTGGGTGAAAGGAAGCTGATGGGACCAGAATTGGTGGAAGAGTTGGCAGAAAAGGTTCAGTTGATACAGAAATACATGAGAACAGCTCAGAGCAGGCAGAAGATTTATGCGGACAACAGGAGGAAGGATCTATCTTTTGAGGAAGGTGATCATGTTTTTCTCAAAGTCTCACCATGGAAAAGTGTGATGAGATTTGGTAAGAAAGGGAAGATGAGTCCAAGGTTCATTGGACCATATGAAATTCTGGAGTGAGTTTGATAAGTTGCTTACTGAGTGGAATTACCTCCGATTTTATCTTAGGTACACAATGTTTTTCATGTTTCAATGTTGAGAGAGTATATGCCAGATCCATCTCATGTTTTGAGTCCAAAGGTAGTTCAGCTGTAAGAGAACCTATCTTATGAGGAACAACCGATCCATATTATTGACCACAGGGAGCAAGTGTTACAGAATAAGGTGAATCATCAAGTAAAGGTTTTTTTGGAAAAACCACATGGTTGAAGAGGCAACATGGGAATCTGAAAATGCAATGAGGGATAAATACCCCCACTTTTTGATAAGTAAATAAATTGCGGGGACACAATTTTCTAATGGGAGGAAGGATGTAACATCCCACTTAATTAATGAATAATAGATATTTTTATATATGTCATCTAATGAATTAGATAGTGTTTTAGAGGCTTAAAATGAGAATGAATCCAATCTTAATCATGGAATACACTAATATTTTTAAAAGATTGTTTTACTGCCTTTTGATGGCAAACCAATTTTTTAAATCAAACATTGAAAATTTTATAAGATATATTTGAAAAAATAAACTTAATATTTATGATTGGGACATTGAAATTTACATTGTATAATTTTTACGTATTTTTCTGACAATGTTCATTTTTTAATGAATAGTGAAAAATACTGCATTTTACATTAAAACTGCTTTTTCATCTAATTTAATGATGTGGTTAGATTATATTTTGAATTGGTTTTAAAGTGAAATTAGAATATATTTTTACCATTTAATCCAATAGTGTTCGTTGGACTTAATTTCACAATTGAAATTGGACTTAAACTAGTGTCAATCTTTTGATACTTATTGTTTCATAAAAACACGTTATTTGCTCTGACAGTGGGAATTAATTATTAAATAAATTAATGTAACTTATATGTTTCGAATTTTGAAAAATAGAAATCATTTTTGAATTCGAAATATCAAATATAGCTTAGGGTTACGTTTTGGAATTTTTCTAAAAAGCTTCAATTTTTTATGAATAGTGAAACCACTAAGTGGTACTTAAAAAAACTGATTTTTCGTTTAAATGAAATTTTACAACCTCTGTGTTTTTAATTTCAAAAATCTGACATACATGGTTTTCATTAATAAGTAAAATGTGGTTCAATGGGATTAAAATAATTTTTTGGTGAATAGTAACTTTTATGTTTTTAATCACGATTCGAGGTAATTAGTGTAATTTAAGGTAAGAATAATGTTTCAATAACATGAAATGAACTTGACACATGTCCTACCCTTATTTGATGTGTCATGACCGACCAATAAAATTCATGGTTCAACTTGGGGACCCCATGGAGCCACTTTGGAAGGAAAATGACATTAATATCTTTTAATTTAATGTTAAAGTAAAAATGTCACAAACATGAGTTATTTTACTAAAACAATTTTTACATGGTATTATACAAGTCATATTTTTGACTATAAATAGTCATTAGAAAGATAAAAATATTTCCTACATTATAGGAATTTTTTTATAATTTTTAGATATTAAATAAATTAAATTAGTTGTGACATCATGATGATGCAACGCTTACCTCATTATTTAACGATTTAAATAAAATGAAAAGATAATGTAAAATCTAAGACCTACACATGTTAAAAACCTATTGGTTGGGTATATTTCGAAACCTTATCACCTTCTCCTATAATTATATCAATTTGGGACCTTTTAAATCCGAAACTCATTTTAAAATAAAGTAACATTTCTTTACATTCCAAGAGTGCCCTTCCTCTTCTCTTATAAAAGGCCCCAACCTCAACCTCCTTACCCACACTTCCAAAGCCTTTGGCTCGTCCAACACCTACCCATTTTGTCTCTCCACATGCTTCTCTAACTCTTAGAAGACTCACATTGTGCAGAAGTCTTCCCAAGGAAGCCTTTGAGCTCAATCCAAAGGGAGTTACCCATTTTAAGGAGATTAAAGAACGATCGAGTCAAGGCAGACCCGAGGTATGGGACTTCATCTCAATCTCCATTCATTGAGGTATATTTTGTTTTATACACAACCTTCTTTTATACGGTGTATAAACCCCTTTTACTTTTACATTTATCCAAAAGGAATCTTTTTATACGACACTTTTTACTAAACGACAAAGGGGAATGTTTTTGTCGTACGTATGCGGCGACAACGACTTCTCTGCCGTCGTGACCATTATTTGAGTTTTGGCTTCCTCTACAAGTGACAATTTTTTTAAAAGGAAAATAAATACCATGTTTTACTTTTATTTTCTTTTGGTATTTGAAAATGGTTTTCATAATGTTTCTATTATATCAATGTGTTGTATTGATATCTTGTGATTGAAATGTGGAAATGTTATGTTTCCTTTATGTTTGTTTATGTGATACGATTATGTTATGGTTCTTGAGAATTATTATGAAGATGGGTGGTTCTATGATAAACTAAGGGCGGGTGAGCCCGATATAGATCTCCAATGCATTGGGTAATGTGAAGGGGTTAAACGTTAAGGTTTCTCCGAAGAGATTTAGGGAATATACTGTAACGGGTATTCCAAACGTAACCAAGAGGGTTACTCCCTATGTAAGAATGTTATGAATGCCTCATGTTACCCTTATGTATTATGATTTCTATGATTTATTCATGATTTGATGAGGTATGTTAAAGTGCTTGTGTTTTATGAGTAGATTATGATTTCATTGATTCTTGTATATACATGTACTCATGTTTCCTTTCCATATTTTTATATCTCATACTGAGCTTTTTATGCTGATCCCAAGTTTTTGAAAGGTTTTTCACAGGACAAGGGAAGGGTACATGATATGATGATAGTGTCAAGGAAGTGTCAAGAACGAATCCATGTTTTATTTTAAATATGTTTCCATTCATGGGAAAAATGAATATTATCTTTTATGTAACCACTTTGTTTAAATGTGGAATGTAATGCATGTTTTATGATCTAATTCTCTAAAACTCTAAACCTGAAAAAATCGTCAAGGTGTAATCTTGTAATAACTCAAGATTAAGTAATGTTTAAGGGTGGGGCCTTATACAATTCATGTAATAATATCCTCAAAAGAGATTTTGAATTTTTGGTTAAATAGAATAATGAATAAAAAAACTATTGGGTTTCTTAAAAAAGGAATTGATATTAAAAGTGATAACAAAAAATCATTGAAAAAACACTGATAAAGATAAAATTTATCAGTACTAAAAAAGGCAAGGCTTTATTATTGATGAAAACAATATTATAAAAATAAATTTATAAATGATAAATGTTAAGCACCAAAAAGTAATTGATTTATCAATGCTAAAATTCACACGTATAAAGCCTTACCTTTAACAATGATGAATGTAGTGCTATTATAGGAATATTTATTGGCACTAAATTTAGTGATGATGAAATTAAAACTAAAAAAATAATTATTTAATAAATTTATAAAATAATAATAAAGACATTAAAAAAATAATATTTAAATATCCTTTTAGAATTTCATTTTTCGTTTGATAACATATTATTTTAAAAGTTTCATATCCAAAACTAGAGGACCATGTTACCATATTATTCTACATTGATTGATCACAAATATTATCTAGATTATCCCAACCATGAGAGTAGTGAAATATTTGTTGGATTTGGTTCCATAAATCCATCTTTTTTAGTACTTGATTACATGTTTTCTTTATTGATGATATTTTCTTATCCAATATTAAATATTCCTTGAGATAGAATTTTTATGTGACAATCTCATTTGAATATTTTTGGTTTAATAAGGTCATAGTTATTCCCCATTTTGATGAACGAATAAATGTTCCAAAACATTATTATTGAACCTCATTATATAGACGGTTAATATTATCTAATGGTTAATAATCAGTAGATGATATTAGGGTTAGGAGGATTTAATGTACCAACCTAAGTACCACACAACAGTGCCCTGAGCCAGTCAGTAACATGACCTCACATGCACCTCTCCATATTACAGAGGCTACTAACTAATAGCGAGAGTAAAATATCGATCATCAGGAGACTATAAAATCATTACCAAAGTAATTAACCAATGTAAAGGAATATAAAATAATGAATAATATAATAATAACTAGAATGATACAAATATCAAATGATGACCAATGTGGGAAATAAAAAACCAAAACTAAAAATTTGATATGGAATGCTAAAGTACATGCCATGTTTCAAAATTAAAACCCAGAAGTAATGACCTTGGGAACTCTAAAATGGTTCCCAAACCCCGTCCAACTCCCTCATCCATTATCAATCCCAAATCATCCATACAACCAATCCTATGAACATATATTATACATGGGTAATGATCAGGTACATTGTGTAGTGTGTGAGTACAACTCTGTAGGCCACCCCCAACAGGGTCTAAAACCATATTCATTCAACAACGTTGTATACAGTAGCATAATAAAATAAGTACAATGTATAATTGAATAGTTATCACATTATAAATTGTTCATTATTTAAGCACATAAAACCTTGGGTTCCCATGCCCAATCAACCCTCAATACTATCTTCAGACCATGATAGATTTTGAATTATCCCTGAGGTACAATATAAATTATAATTCCATTTTTACCATTCCTCGTCTAAATTGACATACTGATTTCATTTTTTCAATTCAGCATTTCAATTCATATATGAATTTCATTTTTAAAATTCATCATCACAATTCACATGTTAATCCCATTATTTCCATTAATTATCTCAATTCACATATGAATTCCATTATTACCATTCATCGTATCAATTCATATACGATTGTCATTTTTACCAATCATCATCTCAATTCCAATATGAATTCAATTATTACAATTCAACATCACAATTTACATATGTATTCCCTTATGAAAATACATTATTCAATTCTCATATGAATTCCATTTTAACGATTCATCATTCAATGTTATTCAAAATTAACATTCTTATAACATTTCTCAATTAAATAACTAATTAATTAGTTTAATTTATCCAATTCAACAATTTCATATCTATATTTATTAATCTATAATTTAATTAATTCAATTCAACAATTCCATAATCTCGAAAATCTAGTTAATTAATTGAACAATTAATTAATCAAATTCAATAACTGCATATAAAAATAAATCCATTAATTAATTAAACTATAAATTAATAAATTTAATTCCAATAAATAATTCAAAAATTAATTAGCCACATTATCTCCATTAATTAATCCTTAAATTTACTGATCACATCTAGTCCATTGATTAATTCAACAATTACTTAAACATTTTTGATCTATGTATATATCCAAAATTATTTACACGGTTAATTATTCTAATTACATAATTATTTATTCCAAATAAATCAATTTCATAATCCATGATATTCCCATTAATTAATTCAACCAATAATTAATCTTGTTCAACAATATCAAAGTCCAAAATATCAACAAATTTAAGTAAATAATTAATGAAATTAATTAATTCAATTCAAAACTCAATTTATAATTGCCTAATTGAAAGTATACAAATATAAACATATGAAATAAATCAGACATCTGGATTTGAATAATAGACCACATACCTCAATTCATTAATGATCGATCACCAAATGGAAAATCCCCAATTTGAAACAGTTAGCTCAAACCCATGATAATGAAAATTATCTTGAATGAAATCCAAGAAAAAGGATCTAACAGCTCAAGATGTGAAAATTATAGATCTATATCTAAAATTTATTCCATCATTGGATTAAGCAACCCTCTTTTATTAAGATCAAGGATGGTAAGAGTGAAATAGATATCATGGGAAGAAATAATATACCCGAGATGTATTAGATCTTCAATAAACACTTATATTTTGTAATAAATGATGTTAAGAGGGCATGGAATCTGTATGGGAACCTTCAAAATTGAGAGAAAATGACTTGGTCTGAGTTAAGTTCGATTTGGGTGAGTTTCAGGGCATCGTGTTATTTTAAATCTAATTTATGGGTTAATTAAGAACATATTTTCAGTTTACTGGGTAGGGGGAAATAAATTTTCAAATGGCGTGCCTTTACCATGAACCTCTTTGGGGGTGAATAGTTTCTCCTAATAGGATGCATGGTTTGAAAAAATATGGGCCATCTATGTGCATCCCCTCTGTTTTGTTTCACATGGTTGGATGGGATGGGGTGCACAATTGGGGAAAACAAAGAACCAACCATGTAGTACCTATCTGCTTTCCAATTTCTCCAATTTTAACCCCAACACACACAAGATAAAAATATATATCATAAAACAAATAAAAGAATAATACTAGTAATCATACATGAGGCCTCTCTAGAAATGTTTAGGATCTTTCAATCAACAAAACTTCTAACAACAAATCATTGATTTGTACTTCCATGCATCTCTAAGAATCCATGTCTAATAGATCAGAACACTGAGCTCACATATCCACTTATCTCTCCCATGTTTCATCATACACACACCCATGCTTCCACAATAGATTGGATATCAAGATAGTCTTCCCCCACATCATTTTCTCACTATGATCCAACACACGCATCTGATTCTCTCAAAAGAAACATCTATCTCATGATAAACATCACCCATATCGATCACATTAGAAGGGACAGGGTGACACTACCAATGTTGTGACACATGGAAAACGTAAGTCATTGCATTGTATATTTGTTGATGCGCTGATTGGTACACCACCTACCCAATTCTCTCCATAACCTCAAATCATCAAACAATCCTAGGTGCTAGATTCCCTTATCTTTATATTCTATAGTGAACCAATCTAGGAGACATCTTAAGGAATAAATTATCACCCTCTGAAAAATATAGGGATCATCAATATCTGGTTTCATACACTTTCTTTGTACTTTGATCTATGTCCATACACTTTTTAATAAACTAATCCTCCTCTGATGTCTCCTACATTATACTTGGTCCCAAAAACTCTGACTCACGTACCTACATCCATCATAGAGGTGAGATACATGGCTTACCATAATATTCTTCATATGGTTCCATCTCTATAGTTTCATAGTAACTAATGTTATAGGAAAACTCCACATGTGATAGGTTTTTCTCCAAAGATCCACCAATGTCTAGAAGACAGGACCAATAAATATCCTCTAGAACCTGTATACCTCACTCTAACATCCCATATGTCTTACGTTGGAATGATATGCACACTATAACTTATGTACCAAGAGAAGTTTTAATGTTCTTCCAGAATTGTAAACTAAAAAATGTGTCCCAACTTGAATCAATATTTTATTGAACCCTTTACAGATATAATATTTCCCAAATATACAACTCTCAAACCACTCCATTGAGAAAGCCTCCGATAAAATCAAGAAATATTCTACCTTTTTCATAAAATCTAAAATAAAACAAATAAAGATATTTTTCTATGGAATCCACGCGGTAACCACTTAAAAATCCATGATAACACCATCCCACTTCCATTCTAGAACGGGAATCATCTTAATTAAATCACTCAGTCATCGATTCTTAGACTTCATATGTTGTAACGTGTATCATCCTTTCACAATCCCTACTATCTACTTTTTCATTCCATAACACCAAAACAATCATCATAGGTCAAGGTTTATTTTGGTCGCACCTGGATGCACCGCCCACATTGAGCCATAAAAATCACACATCATCTCCTCTTGTATACTCATATTCACAAAAAAATGATTTCTAATATAGATGATCTCATCCTCATCTTTACTTCAATGTGAAGGTGCCTCCCCACATTCACGGCTATCCCTAATTGAAAAAACTCCAGATCCTTATATTTCATATCCCTGATCTACCTTAAAAGTGTAGACTCCATTGAAAATGATATGGGAGTCATTTTCCTCAGACTCTTTTTAACCACAAAATGTATCTCATCTAGTGGATTCATCATCCTCCACTCAAAAATAGACTTTTAAACAGTTTTAATTTGAGTTTTACAGTTGAAATCATTAGAAACTCTATTTCCCTTTCGCGAAATATATTCTAGGTCCAAAAAAATGACTACATATACTTAACACTTCTCTAATCCCTATATTCAAATTTAAATTCCAATAGATATTCTTTAATATCATGTGATTAGTATAAAAAGTGAAATTTTATCCTAGTCGATAATTCCACTAAAACGTAAAATCATAACCCACCACTCCCAACTCGATGTCCTGCATAGGGTAGTTCCATTCATGTGGCATCAACTAATTAGACTCATACACCATAAATTGATATCCCTGCATATAAACTACTCCAATTCGTATCCTAGAAGCATCACAATACACCGTATAATCTACATTGGGATCAGGTGGGACCATGATTGGTGCTTTAATAAAACACGTATTCAACTCCTTTAAATCATTCTCACATGCGCTATACAATTCAAATATTACTTCTTTTTTGGTTAGGAAGGAAATTGGTGGTTACAAATAGGATAAGTCTAGAATGATCCTCCTCTAATATCCCTAAAACCCCAAAAATCTAAAAATATGAAAAAAATTATTGGGATACTCCCTAAAAACCACCGCATTCACCTTTTATGGCCCCACCAATACAGCGTCCCCTAATATGTTGTTACCTAACTAGTCAACCTGATCAATCCTAAACTAATACTTAGATATCAGGGCCTATAACTGATTCCCTCTTAGTGTACTCAGGAAGATGTGAGGATATTCGTAATAATCATCATGAGTCTTGGAGTTCATTGATATTTCATCCACAAGTATTATAAAAATTTGATCTAGGTATGAAAGGAATATTATATTCATCATGGACATAATCAATATTTTTGTTTTCTTCAACCCAATATACATTAAGAGGAACTAATATAGGACATACCTAATTTAGAAATAAGTATGAGGTATATCATAAGTAAAAACTCTCATTGGATGAAACCCTAATCTCAAGTCAATCTTACAATAAATAAAATCTCCTCTCAACTTGTCAAAAACATCATCGATACATAGAATATAATACTACTTATATAATTTTATCTAGTCAAACTTTTGATAAACAAAACACAATAACAACATCCAATCAACATTCATTTAAAACAAAAATGGATAACCCCACAGTGATGTACTTGGATGGATAAACCCCTTATCCATGAAATCTTCCAATTTATTCTTATGTTCATGATTCTCTTTTAGTACCATTCTATACAGTTAAATAGAAACTGAATCATCCCCTGACATGAGATAAATTGTAAATTCCTCATATCTCTTAGGTGGAAGGCCTAAGAAGTATTCAAGAAATTTATCCAAAAATCTTTACACTACTAGTGGAATGACATCCTTCATTACACCTCTATCTTCTAAAAAAACTAGTAACATGGCTGATAAATCTCACGTTGTTGCTGGTGAACTAGCCTTACACGTCATCGCTTGATATTCCACTCCCAAAAATGAACATAATTATTAGCTATGGGAGACATAAAAGGCACTCTCATCCAGTAACAATATATGTGGGCTCGATATGCTACTAGCCAATCCATACCAACAGTTTGGTTAAAACCTGTCATAATAGGAATGTAAATATCCAAACTAGAACTATACTCCCCATATTTAAGTCACCACCCCTTTCCCTAATATATAGATCTTAGTCATACTACTAAAGGTTTTTAATCATCAATACACCACTCATGAACTCCACCAACATGTTCAAACCAATCAAAACCTATGCATAAATTAAATAATGATAGGTACAAGTATCAAATAAATCCCATGCTAGAGTAGAAGCTAAAATAATAGTATCTATCATTCTTGATAGTCCAGCCTCATTATCCACATGTGTGTAATGAAAAAAATGGAAATTCCAGTCCCTCTTTCTTATAATGAATCCTAAATTTCCTAGGATGCACCACTATAATGATACGGGTGCTCTAATCCAGAAGTATTGTTCCAAGTGCCTCTACCACCATGACTAGTAAAACTACGAATGAAAATATAATATAGTGAATAAGATACCCATAAAAACTGTAATAAATCCTAGTTTCCCCCTAATTACCCATATATTATTTGAGCTTATAGAATATCTATAGATTTCTTATACTACCAGAAAGTAATAACTCCACTTGTGGTCAGGGAATGAAAATATGATTGTTTTCCAACCAACCACACTAGTGACAAAAAATCGTGGTATCTTCCTGAGTAATTTATCCTTCTATAATGAATTGAATTTCTGAAATTTTATTTTGTAATTTTATTTGGAAAATCCCATGACGATGAGCTGATACGGTGTGTGATTCCAAGAACTAGGGTTCCAAAAATGATTGAAATATGTTAATATTTTAATAGCATGTGTGCACAATATTTATGAAAATATGGTAAAACACTAAAACAGGTTTTCAGAACAGAAATATGAGGGAACCAATGAGCACATAGCAGTGGCTTTTCCATAGGTGCGACCTAATATTTGTTGGAATGGGTCATCTGTAGAAAAAGTCTCCAAGGGCGTAAACATAAATAAAATAAGTAAATATAAATTCTATTTTTTTGAAATCCTTATAACTCAAAAATGGTAAGTTTTATTTAAAATATGAGACCATAATTATGTTTATAAGGGGTTTTTTCCTTAGGCGGGGCTTAACCTCGATCGGTGTGGGTGGAGGGTGAATGATATATTTTGGAAGTACACATCCTCAATATATCTAATTAAATTATTTTATTGAAAATTACATGTTAACACAGTTGTGGTTTCCATTTTTAACAATCCATGTTAGGGGAATTCAGTTTTATTGCCATAACCTCATGATTCCCTTGACGCAAGGAGAATGATTCCTCCTCTCTATGATGAACACTAGAGTGTCGAGGATCGACGATGACACAGACCTCCATTCTTCATCAACGATTGATCCAGTCCCCAAGGTAGGGTGTCGATCTATTTGTTATTTCATTTCCCTATCTTATAATAAAATGAAGAAATTGAAATAACCCAAGGTCAAGATGATCCATGGTTCAGTCATTCATACAAGGTGGATAATTATTTTGTGATTAAAGAGAATAGATATTGGTGATTTGTCTACTGTTCGTTTCTTTATGACCCCCTAACATGAATGGATCTAGACCGAATGAACAAAGACATGATCTATTAATTGGGTATTCATTATCTTAATACTACCCCCTTAATCTATCATGTTATTTGTGCATTCTTCACCCTCTTGGAACTGAATGTGAATGATCGACCGTTGAGCCTGCGATCCATGGAACAATGATCTGAGACTGAATGTTATGATCTTTGATAGCATTGTGGAGGTGTGATATGAGAACATTAAGTATTCGATTGCTGATGGAGGAGGAAACAACTAATGGTTGGTTTCCAGTAGGATGGCTGGCAGCAAGCGCAGTGCAAGGGCTGACAGGGTGCACAGTCATGGTCCTGCGGGACTGCATAGGAGGGGGAACCTGCTATGGTGTTTTCCATGGGTGGAGGATATGATCCACGGTAGGAGGCCTAAGTAGATTCTACTATGGGACATTTCTGTGAGGCAACATTGATAGAGGACCCCGTGGTAGTAGGGTCGTGGTACTTCAGGGCCAAGATGTGGTGTCATCATATTGAAACGTTGCATCCACGTTGACTGAGTGTAAATTACTGAGTCATGCACTGATGGAACCAACTCAAATGTAGTGGAATATGTTGGAAAATCAGGTTGTGGCCCATTGGGATGGGTTTGTTTTGGCAAGCCGAAAATGTTTTGGTCTGGTCGAACGAGCAGGCCTAGGTTGGGTCAGACCCAGACAAGTCCCGACCATTTTTACTAAATTGATTGTATCTTTTAAAAAATGTGTCCATTAGTCAAGATGTTTGTAGAATTCAGACCATTGAGATGAGGCAGTCATTTTCATATACTCTAACAAAGTTTTTTTGAAATTTTATTTACAACCTAATGACTTGAAGAGTAGTTTCTCCCAGAACAAGCCTATTACGAGCAGAATACTATAACTAGTTGTGACAATGTGACTTGGTGGATTACATAACACATCAATGCTCTATGCACCATAAATTCTCCGTGCACCATTGACACTCCATGTTCCATTGATGCTTCTTGCTCCATTGATGCTCCATGCCCCATTGACATCTCGGGGTCCACCGATGCTCCATGCGCCATTGACATCTCATGGTCGCCCGATGCTCTGTGTGCCATTGACACTCTGTGGGCCATTAATGCTTTGTGTGCCACAGAAGCTCCATGATCTATTCATGCTCTGTGTCCAACGATGCTCTATGCACCATCAACACAACAATTGTCATTCGAGACTGTGGGACTTATGGACTACAACTAGAATTCATTCCCTTCATGCATTAGACTAATACATGTGTGTGTTGACGATTTTGACTATTCTTCATTTGTTACAATTATGGTGTATTATTTGTGTTTCCCTTGTGTTATAAGACAATTTATTATTAGTGTTGTACCTTTGTTGTTTCCAAGTCCCTACAGATAATTTTTTTACCCACCCCATCATGGGCTAGGCCCACACATGTCATGTCTTGTACAGACGATGAACACTTTGACAAAGTCCTTAATGGACTTGGTCCAGGTGGTGTATTGAGAGAGGCATGACAGACATGGTGTGCTTCAGTAACATTAGACAATTGTTTTTGTACCAACCCTTCTGGTAGGCTTTTCTACGAATGAGATTCTGAAGCATGTATTTTCCCATCTGGTTGGGATTGTATTCTGGACTCGTTTACTTTTCAGATTTTGAACAATCCTACTCTTTTTTTTGGTATCTATGAGGTATTCATGTTTATTTACTTAGTGTTTTTTGTTAAGAACTTTGGGTCATAGAGATAGGTGCATGTGAACAATTACATAGGGAAATAACTTCTATTTATGGGATATGCCTACATGGTGCTAGTCTTCAACCCCTAGCCTATTAGAGGAAGGCTTGGGGTAGTCATGAAATGGGTCCTCAGGGATGGGTTGTGACATAGTTGTATCTGATGTGAGGTTGGTTCTACCATAAAATCAATTGATCATGAGATTTATTTGGGGAAATTGTGTTACGTTTTTCGAGTATGGATTTCAGTTCATGGACTCCAGTGTTTTGCAGTGGCTAGTGTACCATACATAAGAACTCCAAATTCTGATTTTCAACACGGAACATGAATTATAACGACCCAATACTTTTTTAAAGTAAATTTTATTCTTATAAATATTTCATAATAACATTAACTTCTAAGTGGTATGGTACCCTTAAAACATAAGTTTTTCACTTCTATGATTTGAATTTCAAAAATCCGACATACACAGTCGTCATTAGTAAGTTATTTAGAGTCCAAAAAGAAAAACTTAATTTTTGGTGAATAGTAACCTACCCTTATGAATAGTAACATACCCTAATTAATAGTAACCTTACCTATGATAATATATAAATAATATTCAAGTTGAAAGTACGATATACCTATATTTTAGAATAAGTTAATGAATGTTTTATAACTGGGTTTTGATAATAAATAATGATTTTAATTAAATATTAAAATAATAATATTTAGAAAATTATTTTTGAAAAATGGACTTCATTTTTTGATTCTACACGTCGAAAAATGGTTAGGGTAAATTTTTTAGATATTTCTGAAATACTTAATTTTTTGATGAATAGTAAAATACGGTAATTTACCGTATATATACATTATAAGCTAAATAGACTATTCCTAGCATCATGGATGATGCCACCACCCTTAATCAGAATTCACATGATAAAATTACTATTCGTGGTTATGGAATACTTACTATTACTTGTCTTGTGATGAAATAATAAATTAATGAATTTTATATTAGGAAATCCCCTCTCACCTCCACTATAAAAACCCCCTCTCACCCCCTCCTCCATTCACTCCTCTCAAGCTTTGTTCCTTCCCCAAATTCTGGAACAATACCCTCCAAACCTGCTCTCCCACGTTCAGAATGCTTTGGTCTCATTAAAATACCAAAAACTCTCCCTTAAGGAGGGTCTCAAGGAAGTTTGGTTGAAGAGGTAAATTCCTCTTTTCAAATCTTTGTCTTTCCTTTCAAGTTATTTTGTTTTCTTTTCAATTACCTCTCCTTATCAAATTTTTTTGATGAATACAGTACCTTATTTGTACTATAATGTTATCATGATACTTTAATATGTTATCATCATCTCCCCCTTTTTAAATTCTTTTAAACTAGTAGCAAGAACACCATCCGAGATGTGTCAATTTTTCACATTCAAGGACGATGGACTTTCGATTTCTATTATCATTCTAAATTATGGTCATGAAACCATTATTGTTATGGTTGAAACAGATTTCTATATATAATATAACCTATTTAATATTTTGTAATCCCTTTGTTGAAATGGTATAAGGTTATAACGAAAAATGAGTTCGTTGTAATCAAAACCCACAAATTAACCGAAATAATTATCATTAAAGTTCTATACGATAATTCAACCTCGTACCATGTAACCAGGTTATATAAATGATCAATAACACCTAATTATGTTCATAAATAATATATAATTTCAATTCTGGAGTTTTACATTCATTTCAAATACTTAAAAAAAGTGAACCGAAGATGAAAATAAAGAAAATGAACACTCAGAAGTGACAGAATTCAATACAAAAACGAATCAATAAAGACATAAATGAACTAACCAGAAATATGATAAACTAAATACATGTATAATAGGTTCTGGAATAATTTATTAATAAGTATAATTTCTTATTCCAGGATCTTAACTTCGAGAGAAGAATACGTTTGGAGTTAAGGTAAGGGTTTCATCATCTCACTTCCATTTTCGTGAGATTTTCCATATTCAGTGGTAATACTTTTGTATTGTGTTTGTATACTGACCATTTATGTCACATATCATAAATATATTTATCTTCATGTTATTAAATATATCATTTTAATATTATAAATTTTGGGGCATACGAATCATTTGATTGCAAGGTGTAAGGATTTTTTTCACCCGAACTTCCATTTTCATTCAGGTTACTTTTATTGTTTAATTTCCTCGATGAAATTCTTATGTATTGTTATTTACTCCTCATAAAATCAGTGTGAGTATTATATATATGTACACCAACTATAATACTTTCCTATTTTCTAGATAGTTTCATTTTTTAAAAGAATCTCTCAAAACTGTTTCCAAAAATAGGAGCCCGATACAAGAGAATTTCTGAAATTGATATCTATTTTCAAGGGAAAGCTAAAATCTATTTTTGGAAACCAATATCCTTATATAAAAAACTCATTGAATCATAAAATACTGTCTTACTTTACTTCTTTTTTTATACAATGATTTTTCCAAAAGAACTCCTATTTTCAAAATAAAAGAGTATTTATCACAAGAATTTCTTAATGATTTTATAAAAGTATTCTCATTTGATTCAATACTATTGTTGATTATTATGTATTGTTGGGGTTAATAATTTATGATGTCATATACCATATTTTTTTTACTGGTTTATGAATAACTCTATTGTGGATGATCTATCCTATAACCATTCATCATATTATTCTGAATTGTTAGTTTTTTATGTTTAATGATTGTGGAAAGTTAGTTACATTTAATATGATAGATTCAATATGAATTTATATTTTGTTTATGTTGATACCTGCTCATATGAGGAATGAATTGGACTTATTATGTGACGAGTGGGGCCCGCTATAGCCCATCGATGAATCGGTAGGTCTCATGAGACAAATAGACGTGGAATTGGCCGAGGCCTTTCCCAATGTGATATGGATTTTGGATGAGGCCTTAATCACTAGATGTTTTGTCTGAGGCCATGAAAAAATGATTCAGAATGTCTGGAATATGCACTTCCCTCATTATGAATCTAGTAATTAAAAGTTCATTTGGTTATTCGACTAGTAGAATACCCATGAATATGTTTAATTATGGAATTATTTACTCAACTCATATTCCTTCCATAATGTGTTCAAGTTTATTTTTAAAGGCACGTGTTTTCAATTATTCACCATTTCCAATGTTTATATTATCTTCCACTGTATTGAATACTCTTACTGATCATTTGAGCTCACCCATTTCTTATGTTTCATTTTTTCAGGACATGAAGAAGTAATCTATGAATGACTTGCAAGCATAATTTAGGAGACGAGTTGTTCCAAGTTGAATAGAATATTGTTTTTTTCCTTAATATTGTAATGGTAAACCTATGTATGTATCCTGTTTCCAATAATACTAAACTAATCGGTCCTTCGGGATTCGTATTCCTTGTTTGTATGATAATGTAATCCAATAAGGCACTGGCTCTGGGCAATAGGGGTCGGGTCCTTACAGTTGGTATCAGAGGATGTTTAGTAGAATACTTTGAAACTAGATTTAGAAAACGTAGAATTAGGGAAGAGTCCCTATGTTATTCTTTGAGGATATACAAACAATAACATCCTGATATTTTGGTAAGGAATAGATTATGTGGATCATTCAAGCAATACATCCCTATCTAGATACGAGCAGGTAGAGGCGGCTCTAGCATAGATGTATCTAGGGGTAAAACCCGAAAACAATGCTTTGAGATAGACTTGAATGGGAACTGGTTTACAACAACGGGACTTGATACTCTCCTGGTTATGACACTCCCATGGGATATGCTTATGATAATTCACATTTTCATTACAAGAAATTATGAAGGATTGAAATGTAAATTATTACTCAAAGAATACATATTTATGAATATGGTATTATCCATGCGTAGGATCACAATTTGTCTGAGTATTTTTAAGTTAAGATTATACATTATGATTCATATCCTAATACAGTGTATGCCATTATCTAGATATGGTGCCTAGTGGACTGAATGGAAATCGCACGAATGCATGTGTCCTCTGTAGGGAATTTCCTCAGACTCAAGATAATGATGTTGGCTCTAGTGCTGTGACTGGTGATGAGCAACTCATAAATATATTGCGACAACTTACTCAGGTTATGAATAATAACCTTACCTGTATGGAGCATCCGGATCCACCACGTGGAGGAGCCATGATAGATCACTTTATGTGACAACAGCCTCCATCATTAAATGGGACTAAAAACCCGTTTGTAGCATAGTAGTGGATATGTTCCCTTGAGAAGATGTTTCTCACCTTGGGATTTAATGAAAGAGAGAAGGTTGTTATGGCAGTATATCGTCTATTGGGAGATGAGGATCAGTGGTGGTCATTAATACAAAACACAAAGGAGGAGGAAGAGATAGAAGAGATTGGATGGAGGGATTTTAAGGAAATCTTCATAGAAAAATATTTCCTCATAAGCAGCGAGCAGATATGGAGAGACAATTATTGAATCTGAGGCAGAAGGAAGATGAGAATGTTGCAAGGTATGAAGCTAACTTCACACGATTAACAAGTCGTGTTGTAGACTACATACGAAATCCAAGGAGTAAAATTGATCTATTCATTGATGGACAAAATCCATTCCTCCGGCTGGCACTGGTCTCCCAATGTTTTTCATCATATAAGGATATAGCTTCATGTTCCGTCAAGATAGAAAAATAATTCTCTAATTATTATGACTTTAAGGGAAATCAAGAAAAGAAGAGGGCTTCTGAAAACCCTGGGAATGAAAATAAGGAAATGGGGAAGAATGGAAGAGATGAATTTATACCATGTGAAAATTGTGGAACAAAACACCCTGGTTCATGCTTAGAAGGAAAAGGAGTATGCTAATAATGTGGTCAGAAATGCCATCTTGCTGGTGATTGGAAAGAGAAGAAGGAATCCAATGATGTTCCATACTGTAGATCTCGGGATATGGGCTAGTATGTTAATGATTGTCCAAAATTTCAATTAAATATGGAACAGAAAAATCCAAGGGATCAGGGACATGTTTATGAAATCACAACTGCAGAGATTGAAGTTCCTAATGATGTGGTGGCAGGTACTTTAATCATTTCCTCAAATTTTTCCAATACATTATTTGATTCTGGAACATCGCATTAATTTATATCTTCCTAGTTTTCCAAGAAAATTTGATATTCCCAATTTAATTTAATAAAGTAGTTATCAGTCAAAACTCCTAGTGGATGTATCATTGCAACAAAGGCATGTCGATTATTCTCCCTCCAGACACCAAAATGTTCTCTAGTTTCAAACCTTATCATAATACCAAGGGATGAATTTCATATAATTATTGGTATAGATTGACTATAAAATTCTGATGTGAAGATTTATTTTAAGAATATGGAAGTTACAATTTTTGAAAATGGTGTAGAATCCCTTGTCTTTAGGGAGAAAACATCACCACCTGATTCTTATCATGAACCACCCCCAATAGCTCTACTGAATACAATACTAGGATAGGAAGATAAACCAATATCTATGGGTGAGGAAAAAACTCTTCAAATTGAGGTTGTGCACATAGTGAAAGAGTACATTGATGTATTTCCAGAGGATTTACCAGGACATCCTCCAGAGCGGGAAGTTGAGTTCTCTATTGATTTAATTCCGGATGCAAGACCTATATCATAGACTCCCTATTGAATGGACACTATTGAATTAGTAGATCTAAAGAAGAAACTATAATAATTGGGTGATAAAGGATTTATTTGACCTAGTGTTTCTCCATGGGGAGCCCATGTCCTCTTTGTAAAGAAGAAATATGGATCCATGAGGATTTGAATTGATTATAGGGAAACCAATGATATTATAATAAATAATAAGTATCCTCTTCCCCGGATTGATGATTTATTTGAGAAAATGAATGGAGGTCAATACTTTTCAAATATTGACCCTCAATCTAGATATCATTAGCCGCGTGTGAGGAAGGAAGATGTTCTTAAGAAATCATTTTGGACCAGGTATGGGCATTATGAGTTTACAGTGATGCCTTTTGGACTGAGTAATGCACCCTCAGTTTTCATGGATTTAATGAATAGAGTTTTCAAGGAATATGATGATAACTTAGTTGTGGTATTCATTGATGATATCCTCGTATATTCAAAATGTTATGAAGACCATGAGAATCACTTGCGGGTTATTCTAAGAACTCTTAGAATAAATAAATTATATGGGAAGTTTAGCAAGTAAGAATTATGGCTTCAATCAATTTCTTTTCTGGGCCATATTTCCTCCAAGGATGGAATCCTAGTAGATCCTGTGAAGACAAAGGAAATCCAATATTGGCCCATGCCAACAAACATAACTGAGGTACACAGTTTTATTGGCTTAGCAGGTTATTATCGGTGTTTCTTTCAGAATTTTTCCCGATAGGATAACCCACTAATAAAGCTCACATGTAAAGGGGTTAAATTTTTTTGGACAAAAGATTGTGAAGAATGTTTCGAAGAACTGAAGAAAAGATTAGTCAATGCTCATATATTGACGATACCATCAGGGAATGAAGGGTTTGTTATTTATAGTGATGCTTCAAAGAAAGGTCTTGGTTGTGTCCGTATGTAAAATGATAGGGTTATTGCTTATGCATTACGACAGCTAAAAATTCATGATCAAAACTATCCTAGTCATGATCTTCATTTATCTGCTATAATCTTTTCTTTGAAGATAAGGATACATTATCTCTATGGAGAAAAATGTTAGATTTATACTGATCACAAGACTTTGAAGTATATTTTCTCATAGAAAGAACTCAACATGCGGCAGAGGAGATGGCTTGAACTACTAAAGGATTATGATTGCACGATACACTACCACCTGGGGAAGGAAAATAAGGGGGAAGATGCTTTTAGTAGAAAGGATCATGGAGTTTTTAACAAGTTGAGAGTTGAAAGGGATCCTATTTTCATGGATCAAGTAATGATGTATATGGGAATAACCCAGGAAGGCTAAAAATCTATTCTTTTTCAAATGGTTTCCAAACCATCTTTACGAGAAAAGATAAAAAGTTCTCAAGCTGATGATGAAGAGTTTCAAAAGAATATTAAATCTGTGAATGATGGGAGATTGAGTGACTTCTCATATGAAGATGGAATTTTGAAATTCGGGAAGAGGATTTGTGTTCCCGCTATTCCTGAGCTAAAGAGAGAACTATTAGACAATGCTCATATCCTTAATTTCTCTATACATCCTGGTATCACAAAGATGTGTCGAGATCTCCGAGAATTTTTTTAGTGGAATAATATGAAAAGGGAGATTGCTGAATATATGTCAAAGTGCATGGTATGTCAACAAGTGAAGGCTGAGAGGAAAAATTCTAAGGGGATGATGCAACCACTACCCATACCATCATGGAAGTGGGATAACATTACCATGGACATTGTCACTAGACTCCAAGGACATCTAGAGGAAACAATGCTATCTTGGTCATTGTGGATCATCTTACAATGATAGCTCACTTCATAGTGATTGGAGAGGACTTCTCATTGGATCAACTTGTATGGATTTATATCTAAGAAGTGGTAAGGCTACATGGAGTACCACACTCTATTGTATCCGACCGTGATCCTAGATTCTCCTCGAAGTTCTGGAAATGTCTTCAACATGCTTTAAGCACTGAATTGAACTTCAGTACGGCCTCTCATCCTCAAACTGATGGCCAATCAGAGCGGACTATTCAGACACTGGAAGACATATTGAGGGCATGTTCTATGGAATTCAAAGGAGGATGGAACTAACATCTTCCACTGGTTGAATTCTCCTACAATAATAGTTTCCACTTGAGAATATGTATGGAACCATATGAAGCCCTTTATGGGAAAAGGTGTAGAACACCGGCATGTTGGGATGAAGTCAATGACAGAAAGCTGCTAGGACCTGAATTGGTTGAAGAAATGGCGGAGAAGGTGAAAACCATCCAGCATCATATCAAGGTAGCCCAAAGTTGACAGAAGAGTTATGTGGATATCCGTCGACGAGACCTAGAGTTTAAAGTAGGAGACCTGGTATTTCTACCCATATCTCCATGGAAGAAGTTCATGCGGGTTGGGAAGAAAGGAAAGCTAAGTCCCAGGTATATCGGCCCCTTCGAGATCTTTGACCGATTTGGAGCTGTGGCATATCGACTGGAACTTACACCAACCTTGTCAAAGGTACATGATGTCTTTCATGTATCCCTCTTAAGGAAGAACATACAAGACCCTTCACATGTACTCTCTTCATAGGTGGTACAATTGGAGGATGATCTTTCCTATGAGAATCAGCTGGTGAAAATTTTGGATCATAGATATAATGTTCTACGCTAAAATACTACTCATCTAGTCATAGTACTATAGAGAAACCATATGTACGAAGAAGAAACTTGGGAACTGGAGGAATCAATGAAGGAGAAGTACCCCCACCTGTTCTTGGCCTAGATTGTATATGAAATTTCGACGGCGAAATTTTTCTAAGGAGGGGAGAATGTAACAACACAATATTTTTTTAATGGAAATTACTTTATTATAAATATTTCATAATAACATTAACTATTAAGTGCTATGGGGCCCTTTAAAGCATAAGTTTTTCACTTTTGTGATTTGAATTTCAAAAATCTGACATGCACAGTGGCGATCAGTATGTTATTTAAAGTCTAATAAGAAAAACGTAATTTTTGGTGAATATTAACCTAACCTTATGAATAGTAACATACCCTTATGAATAGTGACATACCCTAATGAATAGTAACCTTACCTATGATAATATATAAATAATATTCTAGTTGAAAGTATGATATACCTATATTTTAGAATAAGTTAATTAATGTTTTAAAACTAGTTTTTGATAATAAATTATGATTTTAATTAAATATTAAATTAATAAAATTAATAAAATTATTTTCGAAAAATGGATTTCATTTTTGGATTCTACACGTCGAAAAATGGTTAGGGTGAATTTTTGAGATTTTTCTAAAATACATAATTTTTTGATGAATAGTAAAATACAGTAATTTACAGTATATATAAATTATAAGCTAAATAGACAATTCCTAGCATCATGGCTGATGTCACCACACTTAATCCGAATTCACATGATAAAATTACTATTCTTGGTCATGGAATACTTACTATTACTTGGTTTGTGAAGAAATAATAACTTAATGAATTTTATATTCGGAAATCTCCTCTTTCCTCCACTATAAAAACCCCCTCTCGCCCCCTCTTCCATTCACTCCTCTCATGCCTTGTTCCTTCTCCAAATTCTGGACAAATAACCTCCCAACCTACTCTCCAACTTCCATCAAGCATTGGTCTCATTAAAAGACCAAAACCTCTCCCTTAAAGAGGCTCTCAAGGAAGATTGGTTCAAGAGGTAAATTCCTCTTTTCAAATCTTTGTCTTTCCTTTCAAGTTCACTTGTTTTATTTTTCCATTACCTCTCGGTATCCAAATTTTGTGATGACTCCAGTAACTTATATGTACTGGAGTGTTTTCATGATAGTGGAATATGTTATCATAATCTCCCCCTTTTAACATTCTTTTATACTAGTAGCAAAAACAACATCCGAGATGTGTCAATTTTACACATTCAAGGACGATGGACTTTCAATTTTTATTATCATTCTAAATTCTGGTAATGAAACTATTCTTGTTATGGTTGAACCAGATTATTATATATATTATAACCTATTTATGATTCTGTAATCCATTTTTTCAAATGGTATTAGGTTATAAAGAAAAATGAGTTCGTTGTATCAAAACCCACAAAATAACCGAAATAATTATCATTAAAGTTCTATATGATAATTCATCCTTGTCCCATGTAACCAGGTTATATAAATTACCAATAACACCTATTTATGTTCATAAATAATATATAATTTCAATTCTTGAGTTTTACATTCATTCCATATACTTAAAAAGAAGTGAACCGAAGATGAAAATAATGAAAATGAACACTCCGAAGTGACGAAATTCAATACAATAACTAATCAATAAAGACATAAATGAACTAACCAAAATTATGATAAAATAAATACATTTATAGTAGGTTATAAAATATTTTAATAATAAGTGTAATTTCATATTCTAGGAGCTTATGTTCTAGAGAAGAATACGTTTGGAGTTATGGTAAGGCTTTCATCATCTCACTTCCATTTTCGTGAGATTTTCCATATTCACTAGTAATACTTTTGTATTGTGTTTTTATACTGACCATTGATGTCACATATCATGAATATATTTATCTACATGGTATTAAATCTATCATTATTATATTAGTAATTTTGGGGCATAAGAATCATTTGATTACAAGGTGTAAGGGTTTTTTTCACCCGAACTTCCATTTTCATTCAGGTTACTTTTATTGTCGAATTTCCTCGATGAAATTATTATGTATTGTTATGTACACCTAATAAATTCAGTGTGATTATTATATCTATGTACACCAACAAGAATCCTTCCCTATTTTCTGGATAGTTACATTTTTCAAAAGAATCATTAAAAACTGTTTCAAAAAATACGAGCCCGGTACAAGGGAATTTCTCAAATTCATATCTATTTTCAAGGGAAAGATATAATCTATTTTTGGAATCCATTATCATTATAAAAACACTCATTTTATCATAAAATACTATCTTACTTTAATTCTATTCTTATAAAAATATTTTTCCAAATGAACTCTTCTTTTCAAAATCAATGAGTATTTATCACAAGAATTGCTTAATGATTTTATAAGAGTATTCTCATTTGATTCAATACTATTGTTGATTCATATGTATTATTGGGGTTAATCATTTATGTTGTCATATAACATATTTTATTGACTATTTTATGACTAACACTATTGTGGATGATCTATCCTAAAACCATTCATCATATTATTCTGAATGGTTAGTGTTTTATGTTTAAGGATTGGGGAAAGTTACTTACATTTCACATGATAGTTTCAATATGAATGAATATGTTGTTTATGTTGATCCCCGATCATATGATGAATGAATTGGACTTATTATGTGATTGTTGGGGCCCGATATATCCCCTCGATCCATCGGTAGGTCTCATGAGACAAATAGACGTGGAATAGGCCGAGGCCTTTCCCAATGTGATATGGATTTTGGACGAGGTCTTAATCACTAGATTTATTGGCTGAGGCCATGAAAAAATGATTCAGAATGTCCGGAATATTCACTTACCTCATTATGAAGCTATTAATTGAAAGTTCATTTGGTTATTCGCCTAGTAGAATACCCATGAATATGTTTAATTATGGCATTATTTACTTAGCTCATATTCCTGCCATAATGTGTTCAAGTTTATTATTAAAGGCATGTGTTTTCAATTATTTACCATGTCTAATGTTTATATTATATTCTGCTGAATTTCTTAATCTTACTGAGCGTTTGAGCTCACCCCTTTCTTATGTTTCATTTTGTCAGGACATGAAGAAGTAATTTATGAATGACTTTCAAGCATAATCTAGGGGACGAGATGTTACTAGTGGAATAGAATATTGTTTTTTTGATTAATGATGTAATGATAAACTTATGTATGTATCTTGTTTCAAATAATAATAAACTACTCAGTCCGCCGGGATTCATATTCATTTTATTTATGATAATGTAATCAAATAAGGCACAATCTCTTGGAAACTGGGGTCGTATATTTACATGAATACCCTTGTTACATGGAAAAAAATGTACATGCCTCATATAGGATTTAGTTTTTTCGCATGTCCTTCCTAATTCAGGGTTATCTCACCGGGTAAACTCTAGTTTTTTTTAATATAACAAGAAAATTTTATTAAAAAGGAGAGAGATGGGTTACATGAAACAGAAATATACAATCTTATTACAATCTCTTACTAAGAGAGGGAGAAGTTTATCAGGCCAAGTATCACTCCATGTCATAGCATGGTTGACTCCATTATTGGAAAGACCATCCGAAACCATGGTAGCTTATTGATACGTATGGGTGGAAATGTATCTGATTTCAAGAAGATAGTTGAGGCAGTTCATCCAGTGAGCAGTGAGAGGCCAGGCAAGGTGGATCACTCCATTCCAGATAGTGTGCACAATGGTGGTGGAGTCACTTTCTATCCAGATGTTATTACATCTTATTAGCTTGAAAAAAATAATGGCATGAATCACCACCATCATTTATTCTTCAAGATAAGATGCATTTCCATAGCTCCCATAGAACCATCCGTAACATCGACCAAGATAATCTCTGAAAATGGCCCCACAGCCTGCAAGGCCTGGGTTTCCTCTGGAAGCTCCATCTACATTGATCATGATCCATCCAGGAGTCGGAGCTTGCCAAAAAACCTCGAGAGAATGATTTGGATTAGTGTTAATGGCATCGATTTTGAGACGTCTAAGTATCAAAAAGTCCCCAACCGAATTGTCACAATGGGCTTCCTGAAGCAGGGCTATTTCCCTGATGGCAATAAGGATCCTCCTCCTACCTGCATTAATATTAAATGAGTAATTATTGTGAATAATTTTGTTTCAATCATACCAGATCACATGTATGATCTCAGAAACAGTGGAAAGGATGAGGTTTTTATTTGTTTAGAAGATTCAAGTTCCATACAATGTTTTAGCTGAGAGGAAATCGAGTCTGAGGATAACAATTTCTAGTCAAATAGGTCAGTAACATAACTCCAAAGAGAATAGGATATAGCACAATATAAGAAAACATGATTGGTGTCCTCCCTGTGTTGATGGTATAATTTACATTTAGAGCATAGTTGGACACCAAAATACTGAAGACAATACTCTATTGGAATGTATTTATGGGAAATGTGTCAGACCAGGTTAAGTCTTGAAGGCTTAATCCAAGGTCTGTCAAAATAATTCAACCATAAGAAAATGGGGTCAAAGTTAGAGAAACAATGATTATAGACGTTTTTGGAATCCAAAATACAGTTGTGAGCAGGCTCCCAAGTAAGGAAATTATCCCTATTTATAAAGGGGTAATTGTCCACAACGTGCATAATGTGATCAGGGATATTAGTATAATTAGAGTGCATTACGGAATTTTTGGTGGGGTTGATGTTATCTGGAGAAGTATCCAGAGATAGCATGGAGATGAGGGGGGTTCCATACCAGTTATCAAGCTAGAAGTTCATAGTGGAATCAGAACTAACCATCCATCTTGAGTTATGCATGATGTCAACAAAGGTATTTCTAATGGATGGCCAGAGGGAAGAGTTTAGGTATCTAAATTGACATTTTTTAAGATTTTTCGGGATTCAATTATGAAGGATGGTTATGTAGTTAGTTTTTTTATTGATCAACCTCCAAGTGATTTTATCTTTAAGAGACTCATTATAAATAATGAGATTGTTAATTCCAAGACCAAATCTATCAAGGGGTTTGCAACATGTCGACCAAGGGACAGTAACAAGCTTTCTTTCAAGAATACTGCCAGTCCAAAAAATGTTTTTTATGTAGCCATTAACTTTTCTAATAAGACTATTAGGCTATTTATAAATGAATAGGGAGTAAATAATTTTGGATATAATTGTGGATTTCACGAGGCAGATCATGCAATCCATGGAGAGGGATTTCCATCTCCAGGAGGCCAGTTGATTAGTCACTTGATCCAAAACAACCTAGTGTACATATATTTAGGCCTACCATAGAATAGCTCCTAGATTGGTAAAAGGGATGGATACCTCTTTGATGCCAATACATTCAATGATAAAACCATTTCTAGGTGTGATGGTTTTCCCAAAAATGATATAATATTTATTCCAGCTAACGCGTTGACCAGAGACCTCTTCATAGTGAGACATGAATTTTTTAAGGTTAGGGATATTTTTTCTACCCCCATTAAGGAATAGAATAATGTCATAAGCATAAAGAATATGGGTCAGAACAACAAGATTTCTGGCATCCTGGATGTGTTTGAGCTTGCTTTGATTAAAAAGGGAGGAAAGATACCTACTGAGGTAGTATTCCGCAATGGAAAAAAGAGTAGTATTAATAGGGTCACTTTGACGCACACCTTTTGAGAATTTGAAGTATCGCTTTGGAGAACAATTAATAAGGATGGAAATACAAGATGAGTTGAAACGATATTTTATCCTGCTGTTAAAGGTATCATTAAACCCAAAATCTTTATGGACGTTGAAAATGAAGTTCCAATCAATGGTTTCGATGACTTTTTTATTGTCAAGTTTGATAAGAATATTCCCTCCTCTAAACTTTTTATTTAGAGAGTTAATGCATTCTAAGGCAATGAAAATGTAATCTTGAATGCATATGCCCTTGATGAAACCAAATTAATTCTAGGAAATAATATTTTTATATAGAGGAGAAATCCTATTAGCAATGAGTTTCGTAATGATTTTATAGAGAGAGTTAAGGAGGGCAATGGGGCGGAAGAGGTGTAGCTCAGAAGCATTACCCACATTAAGGATAAGCGGCGGGAATTGGGCATTTATGCCATGGGGTAAGATTCCTTTAGTAAAGAAGTGATGAACGAGTTTACAAACATCCATGTAAACTACCTCCCAATGTTGTTGAAAGAAACCATTATTGAAGCAATCGGGTCTCAGGGCACAATCGGAGTTAAGGATGAAGACAATGTCTTTTATTTCATGATCCAGGAGGGTGATTAAAATAAAAAGGTTATCTTGTTCATTTAGAGGGTTTATGGAAAAATGAATCCAAGTTGAGCTATTTTGAATTTGATTGAGTTCACATTCAAGATTAGATATCTCATTATCCATTTGGTTAGATTTATCCCTACCCCAACCCTTAAGGCAATGTTTGAGGATATTTAGCTTAGGGATATAAGAAAAAGTATTTAATTTATGGTTCATAGACTTCCAACGATTTTGTATGATATGGAAGCATCTTAAGTTTGCGGACAAAGCGTTATTGAATTTGAAGGGAATACTGGGTTTTTCTATTTTGGATGGGAAACTAACAAGGAAGGGGTGGTGGTCCAAGTTTATTTTATGTAAAGTGATACTGGAGATGGTGTCCCAGAGATCCAAATCCGACACGTTAACAAATGACCTATCAAGTTTACTAGAAACTACTCTTTTGTAGTGTCTCATGTACCAGGTGTATTTGGCCCCTGAGATGTTTATTTCAATCAAATTACAGGTTTCAATTGAGGCCCTAAACTCTCTAGTAGATATTAAATAGTGAAGGGGGCCCAACTTCTCACTATGAGAGAAAATGGAATTAAAGTCACCAATGATTAACCAGGTCTCCTGGATAGAGAAAGCTAAGATAGAGAGGACATTCCAATGAAGTCGATGGTCCAAGTATCTATTCTTGGCATAGATCACGGTGTAGAATCAATGCAGGTTGTTAAAAGTAAAATGAAAAGTAAGAATTTGATCAGAAACAAAGTCAACAATAACATCTCCAAAGAGGTGTGGAAAAAACCCCAAAGGGTGTAAATAGCATTGTAATTTTTGCATGAATCAAGGAAATTATATCCAAAAGTAGTTAAATGAATAAAACTCAAAGAGAAATTGATTTTAGGTTGAGTGATAGAAAAAAAATTTGGTTTATGGTTCAAAAAAATCCCTTTCAGGACAGATAGAGTATCAACGTTAGCATTGCCTTGTCATTTCCAGAAAACAAAATCCATTAAGGCCTATGTTTTGATAAGGAGTTACCCTTTTTATTCTTAGATCCACTAGAGTCTTTGTTCCTCTTTGACCTTCTATGATTTGAAGAGGAAGTCAGGGGAGTCTTGGGGTCCTGATTACTCATACAAGAATTAGACAAGATGTTCGTATCATTTGGTATTAATCAAGATTTTATAATGTTAGGGGATTTATGGCCAGAAGGAGTGTTTATAGAGCCACTCCTAGCCTCAATTAAATAGTCCCACCTTGGGGGTGAAGTTGGCCGAACAGGTGAGGTCTGTTTACTTATTGCCCTACCAGATTCATTGACTATAATTTTTGAGCTTATTCCATCCGAATTGGGATTCAAAGGGGTGATAGTGCATAAATCAGTAATCTGCTGAGTGAATAGTATCATGTGTTGATTATTTATAGGAATTGAAGAATTTTAAGAGATCAAACATGTTTTTTCTCCTGGTTCGCTCGAGTTGGATAATGAACATAATGCTAGTCTGGCATAGAACCATTAATTCTCCCATCCTGAGGTGCAGGAAAAGCACCTATTGTCACCAGGACTATTGGCATGGGGTCCTGTTCAGAGGGATCAGTAGAAGCAGGTTGCAGCTGAACATCAGGGGCCCTCGAGTCCGGGATATACTAAGGATCCCCATTGACATGATGTTTATAGACATCCAGTACTAAATGTTCAATGTACTCCAAAATGCAGAGATCAATATTTGCATTTTCTTTCTCTTATACTTGGTTAGCCCAGGTAGTACTCAATTTCTCACCTGGAAAGTTCAAGTGCTTCACCCAGACTTCCAAAAGTTTTCAAGAAGTTCTCAGGATTCTTGAGGTTGTGGTTTTGATTTTCTTTTTCTGTTTTCCTTCGGTCCATCCATATTCATCTGTAGGAGTGACCTGACACTTGAAAACCCGGAATTTCAGCAGTGAGTGTCCCACAATTTTACAGTATTCGTATTAGGGGGAATTCGTTCACATTAAACCTGAACCTCAGTCTTAAACTCATTCTCATTGACGAAAAAGACTTTCAGGAGCTTGGAGGCTATGTCAACCTTGATCATCACCCTCACATAGAGACTGAGCTCAACATTAAGTGTACATGTGTCGATTTTGAGCGGCGTAACTATGCACGAGGCGATGTCATTGAGAATTTTTGGGTGCCAGAAATACCAGTTACTCCCATGAAGCTGCACCCATATCTGGACCATGGTGTTCATTATGGTATTCATATTGAAGGAATAACCCCAGTCGTAGATGCGGAGAACCCCCGGTTGGAGGTGTAGATTTACATACCTCCATACATGATCAAGATCGTCTTGGAATTTCAATAGCATATGAAAGTAACCTTTTTTTATTGGCACCAGTTTCCAATTGGTTATCCCCCAAATATGAGAGATTTTCATTTTCAGATCCGGATTCGACAATGGCCTGTCTCCCTTGAGATATGAGATGCGACCCATGGGAGAGAATTTGTAGAGTTTCATGCATTGTTGAAGAGAATCAGGATCATCATTGACAAAAAATCTTCCATCTTCTAGCTTCTTACAAAGAGGAAGCTTCATCACTATGGGGTTACAACATTCGACTCCTTTAAGAGATTCAAGGGAGGAGATTCCCTTTGGTCTTTCTGCGAGGGAAATTTCATCTAATTTCAGCTCAGAATTTGCAGATTCAGGAGAAATATCCAATTCCGAATAAAATCCTGCCATTATCAAGCCCGATTAGATCCAGTTGAAGAAATCTTGAGCAGGGGATGAAGGAACCCTAGGGAGAGCGGCAGAAACCATTATTCCTCATCTCCCTTTATTAGTGGGTATAATCTACTGTTTGTGGTATGTCTTGATATATTTAAGTATGACTCCACATAGATATCCATCTAGGATTCTGATTCATGATCACGAGGATGATATGCATAGATATAAGGTGTCAGTTTGAGGTCCTGTACTAGAGATAGCACCTTCGGGTGGTCTATCGGGGATACCACCACCCAGATAGTAACAATTTCTATAAGTGTTACCGATAAGGGAGCACCTAGGATGAGTGAATTAAATGACTTCCAAAGGAATTGACCTCCAATGTTTATGTGGTGAGCTAAACCCCTAGGTAGTTGAGGATTTGATGGAGGCAGTTACATGTTTCTTCCACCCATTGAGGACACCGCTAAACCAGATAGAAGTCCAAAACACGAGTCTTCTACAGAGATCAGTAGGGAGATAGTGGATCATAGTGATCTAGATGCATGATGAGACAACACTAACATGGATTGACGTCAATCATATATTCAGGGAGAGGTTCTTCATAGCATGTTATTGTCCATGCATTTACAAGAGCAACTGCATCTGCAGTAGGGTAGCCAAACCATAGTGGAGTACTTGGCGATATTTACATATCTTTGGTGATACTCAACAGATATGGTGCATGAAACATTCTTCAAGGATGGGGCCTTCGAGTAATGGCTACATCGAGAGATTGGGGAATCCATGATATCCCTTAGCATCCATAAATATGTTGGGGTGCTGGAGAAGTCTCTATTAGTGGAGATATTTCTGGAGGAGCAGACACCGAAAGTTGGAGCTACCACCGGGACTCAGGTAGAAGAATCTTCAACAATAGGTATCTAATAGTTGGCGAAGGGATCCTAGGGGATCATATAGTTCAGAGGATTACCCCAAGACATGGGTTCAGTAGTGTGAGGCTCCCAAGGTAGTGCAATTCAGACAATGTATATGATGTTTTTCTCATGGGGCGGTCGGGGGCATATGGCTAGAGATTGTCCGACCTCACATATGAAGGATTAGCAGATGGTTGAGATAACAACATGGTTGATTAGAAGGTAGAAACAACACTATCTTCTAGTAAGAGGGAGTGGCAGAGGGGATAGATAATTAAGAGGTTGTTCTTGGAGGTTTTAAGTACTACCAAAACCACCCTAAGGCGTTCCACCATGGGCTTAGGGAGTCGGATGAATGAGACAAGGAAAACATAAATAAATGGTGGATTATGGCCCTAGTTCACTAGAGATTATTATATATATAATATATATTTTTTCCAAAATACCTATAGTTTTGATAGACATAGGTTCTAGTCACTCTTTTCTAACTACAACCCTTGTTCGATACACTGATATTCCAGTGGAACTATTGACTTGATCCCTAAACCTAAAGACTCTTATGGGAGTATATTCCATGATCCCAAACAAGTGCTAATAGTGTTTCCTTACTCTTGGTAGAAAGGGGTTTTGTTGGGTTCTCTGTGTGGAAGCATCGAGGACTTATGAATTCATCCTTGGTATGGACTATTTATCCTTAGTCTGTACCAGATTGCTTTAGGTGCAAAGTGCATTGTATCTGTGGATATGGGACCATGTTTTACTTTTTTACTGAAAAGGAAGACCAAGATTCACCAGATGGACTTGCACATAGGATGTTGAAGCTGATTACACATCAGTTTCATAGCATAACCCTTGGTGTAGTGGATGATATGAGTCCTCAGTTTCCAACAGGGGTGGATGAGTTTTTGGACGTCTTTTCAGAAAATGTTCCTCGATTACCACCTCGTAGGGAGGTAGATTTCTACGTTGACCTATAACCTAGGATGAAAATATTATATGATCCTTCATAGAAGATGGATGCTATAGAGATTTGGGAACTAAGCGTACAACTATAGGCCTTGTAGTGTAAAGGGATTTGTGAGACCCAGTGATTCACCCAAGGCAGCCCCAGTTTTGTTTTCCAAGAAGGCAGCTAGGATTTTGATGATTATGTTTGGAATTATGATTCTAGAACTTAGTGACCATGAAGAACAAGAATCCAATAATGAGGATTGAAGACATATTTGATTATCTGAAGGCATCGAGGTGGTTCTCTAAAAAATACCTCAAATTTGGCTATCAACAACTTCGTGTATAGTATAACGATTTACCAAAGATATCCATCAGATGTTGGTATAGAAAATAAAATTACATAGTGATTCCATTAATAGTGAATAATTCTATAGTAGTTTTCATTAGACTCGTGAACATGACCATCCATACATACATATACTAGTTTTGTGTGGTCTTTATTGATGACATCTTGGTGTACTCAGTGTCTATGGAGGATTACACGATACACTTGAGGATGGTACTAGACACACTCCAAGAGCACCAACATTATAGGAAGCTCTCAAAGTCTCAGTTCTAGATTCAAGAGTGCCACATTATAGGACACATCATTTCTGATGATGGGGTTGTAGTAGATATAGGGAAGATTGAAGGGGTGGTTTATTGTGAGCCACCCATGTGTTTTACCATGTTGTAGAGTTTCATGGGTTTGTCTAGGTTCTATCGGAGGTTTGTACCCAACATTTCTATGGTAGAAGCACACATTATGACCTTGACATAGAATGGGAAAAATTTTGTGTGGATAGAGAGTACCATCAATGCTTTCAGGAGATAAGGCAAAGGTTGAAAAACACCCCCAATCTTGAGATTACTAGAGTAGGGGTTTGAGTCTGTGGTTTTCATTAATGCATCAAGGACTAGACATGGTTGTTTCTTGATGAAGGGGAACATAGTGATTGCCTATGGATCATTCCCGTTGAGTCAGCATGAGTAGAACTATGCAACCCATGATCTTGAGCTAGAAATGATAGTATTCACATTAAAGATGTGGTGACACTATCTGATAGATGAGTGGTTTACGATCTAATCTAACCACAAGAGTCTCAAGTATTTATTCTCTTATAAGGATTTGAACATGAGACAGAGATTGTTGATAAACATCCACCAAGACTATGACATTGAGAATTTATATACCCTTGGGATGGGGAATGCATTGGAGTACACCCTCAATAGGAGATCTAGTTTTTAGTTTTTTATTGAGGTGTCAGAGAAGATGGATGCATTACAGAAATCCTTTAATGATGGACATGGTGATGCTTTCTTCCTGTTTATGGTTGTCACCCAAACACTCTTATAATGCGTTAGGGAGGCATGACCGATAGATACTGACTATGCGATTTCACATGCTCAGATGTCCATGAGGCATTCCCCTGATTGATATCTAAATGGTAGGAATCACATCGTTCCTTTTAGTGTATGCATAGTAGTACCAGTGATGTTGTGAGAGGAGTTCACGAGGGAGATTCACAATTCCGCTTTGGTTATACATCTAAGAGTGGAAAAGATGTATCAGGACCTCTGTAGCTAGTCCTAGTTCCTAGGGAAGAAAAAAGAAGTGGAATAGTTCATTTCTAGATGCCTCACTTGTGAGTAAGTGTAGGATGAGCACTAGGTTTCAACAGGCATGACCCAACCACTTGAGGTGACAGAGTAAATGTGGGATGTGATATTGATGGACATTGTGACGGGTCTACCATGTACGTCCATGTGCACAATACCATATGTGTGATCATTGAAATACTTACCAGGTCAGCCCAATTCTAATAGATCCATGAGCAGAGATCAGAAAAGTGATTAGGAGGCCCCTATATGATTGTGATAGTTCAACTTCATGGAGTCCCACCGAGATAGTCTCATATTATTAGTCTAGATTTACATCCCAATTGTGGAAGGTATTGCAGGAATAATTTAGAACATAGCTATTCTTGAGCAAAACATTTTTACCCTTGACGGATTCCCAAATGGAGAGGACGATCATGTTCTTGAAGACATGCTAGTTGCCTGAATCCGGGACTTTGGTCGTTGTTTGGAGGATCACCTACATCTGATGGAGTCTGTGTACAACATCAATTAAAACATGTTCATTAATATGAAACCATTAGAGGCCTAATATGAGAGAGCCTGTAGGTCACCATATTGTAGGAAAGACCAAGGAAAATCATCACTCATGGGCTTGAATTTGGTGTTGGAAACTGAAAAAAAAATTGTAGGTCATCTAGGAGTGGATGAAAAATCCATAGAGATGTTGTAACTAATATGATGGAAGACAAAATAGGCCTTTGGAGTTCTATAAGGGATGCCATGTGTTCTTTCGGGTCTCACATCAACGTGGACTATAGTGATTTGGAAGGGGTGACAAATTATCTACATGATATGTTAGCCCTTTTTAAATTATTAGTAGAGTTGGCTTGGTGGGGGTACCCCCAAGCTATACCCCCTGTTACACTGGGAGCATGATGTCTTCCATGAGTCACATACGAGGAGGTATGTGCATGATCCATCACACATCATTGATTAGGGTAAGATAGAAATTGATGATGAGGTGAATTTTGTAGAGAACCCTCAAAAGATTGAGGGTTGATAGGACAAGATACTTTGTGGGTAGTAAATTACTATGGTTCATGTTCGGTGGAAGTATGAGAATCTACAAGAGAGAACTTCAGAGTAAGAGGCTCATATTTAGGCTCAATAGCCTAATATTTTTTTAGTATAATTTTTTTTTATATTTTGAGGAAGAAAATATAAATGTTTGGGATAATGTAATGACTTGACCATTAATGATTTTATTTTTATAAATTATTTGGGAAAATACTGAGATCATGTGATAAGATGTTATTCGATTCCAAGGCATGGGGTTCTCAGAATCAATGTTGGAAATATGTTATGTTTTTAACAGAACAAATGTTAAAATTTACTAAAAAAGTTAAATAACTCTTGAAAGAGTGCCTAGATTAGAAATATGAGGGCACAACTGAGCTTATAGTTGTGCATTTTCCATAAGCACGACCTAATAATGGTTGGAAGGGGTTATATATAAAAAAAGAAACCAGCAGCATAATGATAAATAAAATAATTAAGTAAAAAGTATTTTATATTTAAATCCTAATTTCTCAAAAATGGTCACTCTGATTGGAAATATTAAACCACCATCTAGTTCGTAAGGAGTTATTTTCCTTAGGCATGGTATAACTTCAACTGATGTGGGTTGATGGTGAAAGTTTGATTTTTAATGTAGAAAACATTAAAAAATATAATAAAAATATTTTATTGAATGTTACGTGTTGACGTAGTGGAAATTTCCCTTTTTAATAATGCATGTCATAGGAGTTAGAGGTTTTCAAAATCACCATTTAATTCAATTGAGGAAAGGAGAAGGAAGCTATCTCTCGATGAAAAATGCTATAGAATCAATGATTAGTGATGACACATTCCTTTGTTCTTCATTAATTACAAATCTATTCATCGAGGCTTGGTGTTTTTCTATTTGTGATTTATTTCCTCCTTCTAAGAATCAATCATTGAAAGTGGAAAAACACACAAATAGGATGATCCATAGTTTTATTGTTCTCGGGGTTGGATAATTATTATTGGATTAAATGGAATAGATCTTGATGATTATTTAGCTGTTGATTTTTCATGATCCCAATTACATGAACAAGTAAATGATGAAAAAACAAGGACATAATCCATTATTTGGTTGTTGATGTGTTTAATAAATACCACTCATTCTATTGTTTTCTTCATGATTTATTCTCCCATTTGAAACCATACATGAACGATTTGTCGTGGCACCCATGATCCATGGCGCCATGATCTGACATCAAATGTTATGATCTCTGACAGGATTGCAGAGGTGTGAAGTGTGAAAATAAGGAAGGTGGTGGCTCATGACAGAGGTTGTCATGAATGGTGGGATTTTATCTAGGTTTCTAGTGATGATGGATGTGCGAGGCCCAGTGGGGCGCACAACCACGGTCTAGTGGTAGTGCACCGGAGGTTGATCCCACAGTGGTGGTTACGGTGGGATGCAGCACAGATTCTTCATCAAAAGACGAACCTATGGAAAAATATGTGGTGGGATGTTTCTTGGTGTCTATGTTAGAGGAGGAACCCGCAGTATCAGGGCCACGAGACCATGGGCTTAGGACGTGGTGTCATTCACGTTGAACGAGGTTACCACATTGACTGACACCGCATGGTCGAGCCATGCACTGAAGGAGTTGCCCCACATGTGGGGGAGGGGGGTGGAGGGTAGGGTTATGAAAACTGGGCCGGTACGGCAGCCCAGTGAGCTAGCACTGTAACACCCAAATCATCCACATTACATTTCCCTTTGAATAATGTTATGGCTTCCATTGTATGCAACTTCGAGATTCTAACACACTACAACCAATCAAACTGGCCGTTATGAATAGTAATACATACTTTTTAAAATTTTATACATTTAATCTTTCAAAATAGTCTTTATTTTTGGATTCGGAATATCTAAATTAGCCTAGGGTGAAATTTTGGTAATTTTCGGATAACTTTCATATTTTGATGAATAGTGAAAATTACTAAATTTTAATTAAAAACAACTTTTTTAATCGAAATAATAAATAGTGATAAATTATTATTTTGAGTGGTTTTAAAGTATATTTAGAATATATTTTTACCATTAAATACAATTTGGGTCATTGGACGTAATTTCACATTTAAACCGGAAATAAACAATTGTCAATATTTTGATAGTTATTATATCTTAAAAACACGCTTTTTATTTTGACAGTGGGAATTAATTTTAAATTAATTTCTGACACTTATGTGTTATGAATTTGGAAAAATGGATTCCATATTTGGAATCAGGATGTCCAAATTGTGTAGTTAGGTAACTTTTATTTTTAGACATTTTGAATAATTACTTCGGTAAATATTTTATTTACCATGGTTAAAGGGAATATCCAGTAAATAAGGGTAAAAAAATAATATTATAATAATAATAAATTACCCTAAAAAATGTTCTATCCTTATTTGTGGATACATGTTCGACCATGGGAATATTTTGGTCGATTTTCGGACCCCATGGAGCCACTTGTAGGTGATAGGGACACTTTATATTAATTAAGTTAAATTACAAAAATGACATAAGCTTATATCTTTTAGAAAAACAATTTTTACATAGGGTTATATATGTTATATTTTAGATTATAAATATTCATTAGAAATATAAAAATATTTACTGCATAATGGTATTTTATTTATAATTTTTAGACATTGAAAATGTAAATAAAAATACGACACAATAATGATGCAGTATTTTCCTTATTAATGAAGGAATCAAATATTTGATATTATAAATGTTATAATAAATATAATTTAAAATTTTGGATGACATATAAAAATTATATTGGTTAGTATGACATGTTATGATTTCTTAAATTAATTTGTTTCGAATTAATAAAGTTGTTAAGACTTTAACAAAAATCAATTATTGAGTAGTGTTAAAATTGACAAAAATGACTTTTTAAAAAATATATTATATTATTAATTTATATTCTATTCATAAAAAAATAATATTCGCCCAAGAGACTTATATAATAATAGGTGTATCATTTATGGACCACATGGGGGTCTCTTGGAGGTATATAGTATGTTAATTAACTATATAATATAAAAATACAAAGTGACATGGTAAGTGTCAAACTAATTAACTAAGAGTTAAAACTAAAAGATAAGGTTAATATAATGACCCAAACCAGTCTAAAATCTATTGGTTGAACTTATTTAGACCCATACCCACCTATGACTTTGAATAATCCACTTTGGATCCATTATAAACCGAATATGATTTTATTATACAATAATACTTTATGTTTTTCCAAAAGAGCCCCTCACCCCTCTTATAAAAGGGCACTCTCCCTTCTCATTAATTCACACATTCAAAGCCATTTGGCTCGGCCAAACTCTACCCAAATATCCTCCCAAATTCCCTCAATTCATCCCAGAGGCCTTAGTTTGTTCAAAAAGTAATCCTAAAGAGCCCTTTTGATCAAATCAAAAGTAAGAACCCGAAGAAGATGTAATGTTTTCACCACCCTTTTTCAAGTTCCTTTATTCTTCAACTTCTTCTTCTTTGTTATTCCATTTCTAAAATAATAAATCCAGTATCTTAGAGATAAATTTATGTTATTATAAATATAGAACAACCAAATTCATTATTCTATCCATCACATGAATGACATGTCACCATACGTGCGTACGTACGGCCTACCGTCTCCACGTCGTTGTGTAATTGTTATACAATATATTATTATTTAGATGGGTATAATAATGATGTATAATTCATGTAAATAATAAATATAACATGATAATTATTCTGTCTATATGATATACCACCCAATTATATATTATTTTTCTATCAAAATAATAATATTGTCGCTCATGCGTACGTACTGACTACCGTATCCACGAACGTGGTGAGATTCATTCCCCATCGTATCCATTAAAGACTAAATATCCTTTTATAAATAAATATAATTTTTAGAGACATTATATCATTCTGGATATGAATAAGATACATCCCATCCATAACAAATATGGCTCCCATAACAAATAACATAAAGGAAAACAAATTCGTTAACACCCAAAACGACGATAATACAAAGATATTATTTACAAATCAATGTTAAAAGATCATATATGATATAATATTAATGTAAATGATTCTTTTGTAATTAAATAAAAATTATTTCATCATTATACGGGAGGTTAACCTACCATCGACCAAGGAAAAAGTACAATGTAAGGGGTTTCTTATCTCACTTTTAATTCCGTGAGATTTCCATTGTTCACCACTTATTTATTGCATGTGTTGTGTGTACTACCCATGATTGTATTCATTGTGTAATATACAATAATTTATGGATATTTAAATCATCATTATATGATCCTTTTTTCATGGGTGTATGTTTCGTTAGTTACCTAATCAATAAGATAATTTGAAATTTCAGTTTCCACTCAATCGGCTTTACGCATACTTCAATGATTATTTTACTCCAAGATTATGTGTGGAATCACTATTAATTTGATTATGTCATAATTTAAAATCCCCTTTCTTTGTATATACTTTGTATACACAAAATCACTCCATTGATAAATTCTCAAGTTATCGATTTTAACTTGATAAGTGTAATTTTAACTCAATCTCCATTTGTTGAGTTAAATATCCAATTCATCAGTCTTGTTTTTACAAGAATATGTGTGAATGTCCCATGTATGATTTACAATGAATATCCAATCATATTGAGTCTATTTATATTTTTCACACATAATTATTTCGTTGATTTTTCCTTAACCTAAGGATATGGTCTTTATAAGAGAATTCATCTCAATAAACATTCCATTGAGACTTCTTTGTTGTCATACACCAAATCACTTTTATATGGTGTATATAATGTACTTTGACATAGTATACCATGAATCACTTTATTCTCATGATATTACAAAGTATGATTACCTCAATTATTTGTATTCAAGTGTCTCTCTTTTGGTTAGTAACTCTAACTAAAATATCATTTTAAAATGTTTTAAAGGTTTATTATTTTAAATATTTCTCATTAATGTACATGTTTTAAAAATGGTTTTAAGGATTTATTTATATGGACATTATTGTTTAAAAATTAAAATTTATTTTCAAAGTTTCAATGTGGTATGGGACACTTTGATTCAAAAATCTATTTAAAATGGCTTGTTGATAAATAGTGATACATTTAATTGTTTTCAATAAAAAGAGTGATTTTCTCTCAAATAGTATTGATGATTATTTTCATCTATGTCAATATCCTTCATTATTCTCGATTGAGGTTAATATGATATAATACAATATCCCATATTGTATTGAATGAGTTATGTTTGACTGTGGATGTGCTATTTTTATACCATTCATGGTGTTTGGATAAGTATTGAAATTTTTTATTGTAATTTTAATACAAATTTTTATGTTATGTTTCAAAATTTTCATATGAGGAATGCATTGGACTTAGTAAGTGATGGGTGGAGCCTGCTGTAGCTCCCCTATGCATCGGTAGGTCTCATGAGACAAACTAGTGTCTTGGCACGAGACTTGACAAAATCTTAGTTGTAGTCTTGGCATGAGGCCTTGGCTACGTGGTTATGATAGTCTAACATTATGAATTCCATCTTTATGAAAGTGGTTATTGATATTGCATGTGATTATTCGACTAGTAGAATATCCATGTGAGTAAGTAAATGGAATTATTTCATTTTATCATTGCCATATTATACTGAAGTTAAAGTTTAAAAGGCTTTTGTTTTAGTTATACATTGCCTTAAGAGTTTATGGTTATCTATAAATGCCTTTGCTATATTATTATCCTTACTGAGCATCTGAGCTCACCCCTTTCAATGTTGTATTTTTTCCAGGATGTGAAGAAGTAATTTATGAATGACTTGCTGGGTTAGTATGAGGGGATATGAATACAATATGTTGTTGTATTCTTTTTCCTTATGATGTAATGTAAGACTTATGAATATATCTAGTGTTTACAAGGCTACTAAACTAATCGGTATTTCGAGACTTGATCTTTCTTATGATCATTCCAGTGTTATGTAATAATGCACCGACTTTGGGTAACTAGGGTCGAGGTGTTATAGTTGGTATCAGAGGAATTTTAGTACACCCTTGGGAGATAGATTAAGATAAAATCTGATTAGAGCACATATCCCTAAGATAGTATTTGAGGATTAGTATAGAAGAACTTCCTAGAATTTTTGTATTGTAGATATTTTGTGAGTTTTCCGAGCAATACATCCCTGTCTGGATATGAGGAGGTAGAGGCGGCTCTGGAATAGATGTACCTAGGGGTAAAACCCGAAAACGCCGCTTATAGCTAGACTCGAACGGGAACCAGTGCATGACAACGGGCCTTGCTACACTCTTGGTTACGACACTCCCTGGGGATATGATCAAGATAATTTACAATGTCTTTACATACCGATTTAAAGTATTATATATAATATGAGAGTAAATGACCTTGGTTAATCCTAATGTGTTTCAAATTGAGAATATTTTGACATGATATTCTTTAAGTGATTTTATGACTACTGTTACTCACACAATGCTTTCTAGTTTTAGTCAATGGCTGGATTCCAAGGAAGTCCTAGTAACTTTGATAATGATGTACATGGTGGGAACAGTGGTGGAAATGAGCAAAAAAATGGAGTGTTGATAGGTGTGAAAGATATATTGTTCATGCCAAATCAGTTTTCCAAAAATATTATCAACAACATATATATTAACCAACTCCCGGACTCAATAAGGCAGAGAAATTTGATGAATGGTAAGAGCTCCAGCAATGGAGATCATGGAGAAAAGAATCCTCAATTTCCATCATGCAGGAAATGTGGAAGGAGACACCCGAGAAAGTGTCTCAATGGGACAAAGAAATTCTTTACGTGCGGGAAGGAAGGACATAAAGTGAAGAATTTCCCAAGAAAAATGAAGAGTACTATGGAAGAAGAGAAAAATGGTCCTAAGAATCAATTTATAGTCATTTTTCGTAAATGTAGGGGACCTGGCCATTACTCGATTGAATTCCATATTCTATAGGATATTTTCGTGGTCAAAGAAAAATCAATGTGGAAATAAATGGTTGGAGAAATGTTTAAAAAGTATTAGTACTCCTTTTTGATGAGTTTACTTTGGAATAATTTTCACTTGTATTTGTAACCCTGTAGTTTTACATGTGTGAATTATATTTGAGGAAGAATTATCTTTTCTCTTGTGGATATAGTTATAAATAACCATTTGGTTTTATATGATCATTGGGTTTGAGGAAATTACATGTTATTATAATTTGGGATGAAAATACAAGGTATGAGATATCATTTGTGGTTAAATTATGTTATGATTATTTTGAGGAATTTATCTCATTTTGGTGATGTTATAAAATATAGTTTTTGAAAAATGACAACACTCAGACCGTGTGACAACTTGTCGTTTCAGACAAAGCTGTGGGAATCGAACCCACAACCAAAGTGTGATTGGGATTTATCGCCTACCACTGGACAATATGATGTACAAAGTTAGTGTGAATATTATTTTTAGTTTAATGGTTTTATTTATCAATAATCAATTTATTTGGGATCTTATGTCTTATCATTTGAATAACCTTAGTATAAGAAAATTATTTGGTGATTAAGTGATGAATGCTATTTTGGAAGATGTTCGCTTTGTTGGGAACACTATATGCCCAAAGAAAATAGAATTCTATGGGATTTCATTTGAGGAGTAATGGTGGATTTTTATCTGTTTTTTTATTTTGGATGGATATTAATTTAGGTTATTTATGGAAATGATGAACCTATAATAGAGAATATGTGATTAGGTTAATCACTTTTAAGTATGTGAATTTAAGAGTAGTTGATGTCATTTGGAGATACAATTTAACGTGGAAGACTACATAACCAAATTCTTCTATGTTTTGGGTTTCAATATTATTTTGGATTATACTGAAGTATTTTGAGGACAATTGATTATTGAATGGTATTTATTTAACTTTGTGGTATTGTTGGTTTAATTTTTGAAATTAAGATTATTGTTTTATTTCTCTAATGGAATATCCATTTGGGGGATCATCAGATCTTATACTAACCGTTTTGGTTTTGATTAATCTATAAATACAAGGTAAATATATAGTTTATCCTATGTGGATCATGTTATTCTATAGAAGATCTTCCAGGGTGACCAAGTCTTCTTGAATACTCATTGTTCAAAAAAAATAGAGCTAGTGGTAGAAATTTATTAAAGAATGAAACTCTATTTAAAAATTAAGTATATATCTTTATGTTATTAGTCAATTTCATAAATTAATTCCTCATACTTATGTAATGTAACTTAAAACAAAAAAATGTTGTCTCTTTACTTTTCCTACTGAGAGACTAATGATTGTTTGTCCCAACACAAGTTTGTGGTTTTCTTATTATTAACATTCTATTGATCATGTTTTCTATCCCTCCCCATCAGAACTTGACACTTATTTTATCATCCATATCCATGTTTTCCTACATGTAATCCTAATATGGGTTATCTTGGGGGACCTTTATACTTCTCTTTCTTTATTTTAAAGTGATAGTTTTTTGACTCTTTTTCCGATGTGGGACTTTACATTATATTCTCAAGCCCAATTTTAAAAATTACGAGGATGCAATTTATTTAAGGAGGGGATAATGTAACACCCCACAAATTTACAATACGTTTCCCTTTTAATAATTCAATGGCTTGCATTGTACGCAACTTTGAGATTCTAACACACCACAACCAATCAAACTAGCTGCTATGAATATTAATACCTACTTTTTAAAAATATAGACATTTTATCATTCAAAATGGACTTCATTTTTGGATTTGGAATATCAAAATTAGCCTTGGGTGAAATTTTGGTACTTTTCGGATAACTTTCATATTTTGATGAATAGTGAAAATTACTAAATTTAAATTAAAAACAACTTTTTTAATCAAAATAATCAATAGTGATAAATTATGATTTTGAGTGTTTTTAAAGTATATTTAGAATATATTTTTACCATTTAATAAAATGTTGGTCATTGGATGTAATTTTACATTTAAATTGACATAAACAATTGTCAATCTTTTGATAGTTACTACATCTTAAAAACACGCTTTTTGTTTTGACTGGAGGAATTAATTTTAAATTAATTTCTGCCACTTCTATGTTTTGAATTTGGAAAAATGGATTTAATATTTGGAATCAGGATTTCCAAATTGTGTAGATAGGTATCTTTTATTTTTAGACATTTTGAATAATTAGTTCGGTAAATATTTTATTTACCATGGTTGAAGGGTAAATCCGGTAAATAAGGGTAAACAAATAATATTATAATAATAATAAATTACACTAAAACGTTTTCTAACCCTATTTGTGGATATATGTTCGACCATGGGTATCTTTGGGTCTATTATGGGACCCCATGGATCCACTTGTAGGTTCTAGGGACACTTTATATTAATTAAGTTAAAGTAAATACAAAAATGACATAAGCTTATATCGTTCAGAAAAACAATTTTTACATAGGGTTATATATGTTATATTTTCGATTATAAATATTCATTAGAAAGATAAAAAGATTTAATACATAATTTTATTTTATTTATAATTTTTAGACATTGAAAAAGTAAAAATATATATGACACAACAATGATGCAGTATTTTCCTTATTAATGAAGGAATCAAATAATTGATATTATAAATGTCAAAATAAATATTATTTGAGAGTTTGGATGACATACACGAATTTTATTGGTTAATATTAAATTTTAGTATTTCTTAAATGAATTTTGTTCGAATTAATAATTTTTTTAAGACTTTAACAAAAATAAATTATTGAGTAGTGTCAAAATTGACAAAAATGAGTTTATAAAACAAATATTATATTATTAATTTATATTATATTTCTAAAAATATAATGTTCTGCCAAGAGGCATATATCATGATACTTGTATCATTAATGGTCCACTTGGTGGTCTCTTGGAGGTATATATTATGTTTATTAACTATATAATATAACAATACAAAGTGACATTGTAAGTGTCAAACTAATTAACTAAGAGTTAAAACTAAATGACAAGGTTAATATAATGACCTAAACCTGTTTAAAATCTATTGGTTGAAAGTATTTCGACCCATACACACCTTATACTATTAATAATACACTTTGGATCCACTATAAACCTATTATTATTTTATTATAAAATAATACTTTCTGTTTTTTATAAAGAGTCCATCACCCCTCTTATAATTGGGCACTCTCCCTTCTCATTAATTCACACCTTCAAAGCCATTTGTCTTGGCCAAACCCTGAAAAAATATCCTCCCAAATTATTTCAATTAATCCTAGAGGCCTTACTTTGATCAAAAATCCATCCTATGGAGCCCTTTTGATCAAATCAAAAGGAAGAACCCGAAGAAGAGGTAACGTTTTCACCACCTTTTTTCATGTTTCTTTCTTCTTCAACTTCTTCTTATTTGTTATTAACATTCTAAAATAATAACTCCAGTATCTTCTATATACTTTTATGTTATTATAAATATATAACAACCAAATTTATTATTTTATCCATCCCTTGAATGACATGTCACCATACATGTGTACGTACGGCCTACCGTCTCCACGTCGTGGTGTAATTGTTATTCAATATATTATTATTTATATGGGTATAATAATGATGTATAATTAATGTAAATAATAAATATAAAATGATAATTATTTTGTCTATATGATATAGCTCCCAATTATATATTATTTTAATATCAAAAGAATGAAATTTTCGCTCGTGCGTACGTACTGACTACCATCTCCACGAACCCGATGAGATTCATTCCCCATCGTATCCATTCAAGACTAAATTTTCTTTGAGGAATAAAAATAATTTTTAGAGACATGATATCATTCTGGATATGAATAAGATACATCCCATCCATAACAAATATGGCTCGCATAACCAATAATATAAAAGAAAAACGAATCTGTTAACACCCGAAAAGACGATAATACTAAGATATTATTAACAAATAAATGTTAAAAGATCATATATGATATCATATTAATGTAAATTATTCATGTGTAATTAAATAAAAATTATTTCACAATTATACAGGAGGTTAAACTACCATCGACCAAGGAAAAAAGTACAAAGTAATGGGTTTCTTATCTCACTTTTAATTCTATGAGATTTCTATTGTTCACTACTTATTTATTGCATGTGGTGTGTGTACTATCCATGATTGTATTCATTGTGTAATATAAATTAATTTATGGGTATTTACATCATCATTGTATGATCCTTTTTTCATGGGTGTATGTTTCGTAAGTTACCTTATCGATAAGGGAATTTGAAATTTCAATTTCCACTCATTCGGATTTATGCATACTTAATAGATTATTTTAATCCAAGATTATGTGTGGAATAACTATTCATTTGATTATGTCATAATTTCCACTCCCCATTATATGGATATACTTTTGATACACATAATCACTCCATTGATAAATTCTTAAGTCATCGATTTTAACTTGATAAGTGTAATTTTAACTCAATCCCCATTTGTTGAGTTAAATATCTAATTCATTGGTGTTGTTTTTACAAGAATATGTGTGAATTTAATCTGTATGATTTACACTGAATATCCCATCATATTGAGTCTATTTATATTTTTAACACATAATTATGTCATTGATTTATCCTTAACCTAAGAATATGGTTTTTATAATAGAATTCATCTCAATTTACATTCCATTGAGGCTTTTTTCTTGTTATACACCAAATCACTTTTATATGGTGTATATAATTTACTTTGACATAGTATATCATGAATCCCTTTATTCTCATGATATAAAAATGATTGATTTCCTCCATTATTTGTATTCAAGTTTGTCTCTTTTGGTTATTAACTCTAACTAAAATATCATTTTAAAATGTTTTAAAGATTTATTATTTTATATCATTCTCATTAATGTCCATGTTTTAAAAATGGTTTTAAGGATTTATTTATATGGACATTAATGTTTTAAAATTAAAATTCATTTTCAAAGTTTCAAAGTGGTATGGGAAACTTTTATTCAAAAAACTATTTAAAATGGATTCTTGATAAATAGTGATACTTTTAATTGTTTTCAAGAAAAAGTGTGATATTTCTCTCAAATAGTTTTGATGAATATTTTAATCTATGTCAATATCCTTAATTATTATTTATTGAGGTTAATATGATACAATAAAATCTCCCATATTGTATCAAATGAGTTATGGTTGACTGTGGATGTGCTATTTTTATACCATTCAGGGTTTTTGGATAAGTATTGACATTTCATATGCTAGTTTTAATACGAATGTTTATGTTATGTTTCAAACTTTTCATATGAAAAATGCATTGGACTTAGTATGTGACGGGTGGATCCCGCTAATGCTCCTCAATGCATCAGTAGGTCTCATGAGAAAGACTAGTGTCTTGGCACGAGGCCTTGAAAAAATCTTAATTGTTGTCTTGGCACAAGGCCTTGGCAACATGGTTATGATAGTCTGGCATTATGTATTCCATCATTATGAAGGTGGTTATTGATATTGCATGTGATTATTCGACTAGTAGAATATCCATGTGAGTAAGTAAATGGCGTTATTTCATTTTATCATTTCCATATTATGCTGATGTTATTTTTTAAAAGGCTTTTGTTTTAGTTATACATTGCCTTAAGTGGTTATCCTTATCTATGAAAGCTTCTTCTATATTGTTACCCTTACTGAGCATCTGAGCTCACCCCTTTCAATGTTTTATTTTTTCCTGGATGTGAAGAAGAAATTTATAAATGACCAATAGGGATAGTATGAGGGGATAAGAAGTCAATATGTTGTTGTAGTTTTCATTACCTTATAATGTATTGTAAGACTTATGAATATATCTAGTGTTTCAAAGGCTACTAAACTAATCGGTCATTCGATACTTGATCATTCATATGATCATGCCAATGATATATACAAAAGCACCAACTCTAGGTAACTGGGGTCGGGGTGATGCAGGCACAAACCAACTTGGTTGGGTTAGGTTGGGAGAACTGGGCTGGGATGGACCATCCGGCCCGGAATAGGTCAAACTCGGATTGGACTAGACCCTTTTTACTAAATTGGTCGTATCTTTCATACTGTGTGTCTATTTGACGAACTGTTTGTGGGGTTTGGACCCTTGGGAAAAGGAATTACTTTTAATATACTCTGTGTACATTTTTGAGATTGTTTGTTTATGGAGAAATGACTTTATGTTTAGGTTCTCTCCAAAACAGTGAGCTACGAGTGGAATCATGATGCTGGATCTAACTGTGTGACATGGCGGACTGTATAACCCATTGAAACTCCATGCGCTATTGAAGATCCATGCTCCATTGATTTCCTCGGCTCCATTAGTGCTTCGGATTCTACCAACGATCAATGCGTCATTAATGATTCGGGTGCCACTAACACTTCATGCACCATTGACGCTCAGTGTGCCACCAATTCTCAATGTGACATCGACACTTATAGTTTCACTAGAGACTAAGGGACATGTGGATTAAAATGAAAAATCATTCCCTTTTTGATTTAAGATTATACTTGGGCGAGATGATTATATTGACTATACCTCATGTGTTTCCTTTGTGGTGTACTTTATCTGTTTCCATTGTGCTATTCTTTTTTTCATTATTAGTGGTATACGTTTGATGTTTTGGGGTCCCTATAGAGTGTTGTTTTACTCATCCCTACACTGGATATGCCATTATGTTTCATGTATTATGCAGAAGATCGATTCATTGATGGATTCCTCGGTGGACTAGGGTCATGTGGTGCTTAGAGAGAGGCCTGGCAGACATGGTTTTCTTCAGCAACATCAGACAATTGTTTCTGGAACAACTCTTCAGGTAGGTTTTTCTACCTATGAGATTCATGAGATTGAATTTTCCTTATGGGTTGGTCTTGTATTTTTGCCCTATTTACATTTTAGTTTTTATACTATCATACTCTATTGTTGGTATCTTTTTTGTATGCATGATTGTTTACATAGTGTCTTGAGTTCAGCACTTTTGGTCTTGGAGATGGGTGCGTGTGTACAGGTACAAAAGAAAATGCCTTCCATTTTTGGGATATGCCTACTCGGTGCTAGTCTACCACCCCTAGCTTATTTCAGGAAATCTTGGGGTAGTCACAAAATGGGCCCTGGTTGATGGGTCATGACACCTCCCCTCTAGCCATTATTCCTACTATCCCCCTAGAAAACATTTTCATAACAACTTTTCCTTCTCTCAGAAGAGTTACCTCTAGATTGTCCAACAATAACCACATGTACTACACTAGAAGCCTCCTTTATGTTCACCTTAGTTATGAGAGCATGATCCACCACCTTAGTAAACTTCTTTAAATTAAATAGGTTAACATGTGACTCAAAATAAAATTTATGCCCATACCAAAAATACATGGTAATAGTTATCTTATAGCCTCCCATCATTTTTTGAAAGGTGATGTAAATATATTAATCTTCCAAATTCCATCATGGACATAATCCCATAAGTCATCCTCTGGAACTCATCCTCTCTCTCCCACCTCAACGTCTCTTGATAGATGTTCCATAAGAACTTTTATAAGAATTCATTCCACAACATACGATAAGTATGTCCAATATGAGCTTAAATTTTCCACAAGTGCTTCACTGATCCTCATGGAATATAATCATGAAACTTGACCCACATTCCTATAAGAGTAACCAAATGGTGAAGTATCATCTGGATAGTGTCAATCTAGAACTCTGCTACTTCAGGTCCACCCTCTAATGTAAAATTTATGGTTTCTCTAACTAAAATTCATGTGTAAAGTCTGACATACTATTCCCCACCCACTCCGGGTCTTGTTCCATAAAATAGATGAAGCAAGAAAGGTTCTCATGGAACATCTCCCCAACATTCTCTTTTGGCACTATCAGTGCCTTATGTTCCATCAATGGAGGATCATCCCTTTCCATTACCTCCTTTCATTCCCTCAACAAGTGTCATGAAGGAGGTATATTTATACAATTCTAAACAGACTTCTTAACATTCATAACATCCCATTATAATAGTTACATAAGATAAAATCATAAAAAAGAACAAGTCTATTCCCCAATCCCCAATGCACCATCAAAACTGTGCCACTATCACTACCATTAACTATCATACATCTAGTTTATGGTTAATAAAGGTTAACAACATTATCAAATTTAGGCCTTTCATTAGACTCAAATTATTCAAATTTTTCATCGTTTAAAAATTTCAAGTCATATATTTCACCAGTTTTTGTTCTAATAATCATAAAAGGGAAGGAATTTCATGTTCAACAACATTCCCAAAACCCATCTTCCCATGAATGCGTAAAATGATGCAAGTTAAAAAATAATTTTGAGTTCCCAGAATTATGTAAGAATACTCCACTCACATTTCATTCTAGGTAATGAACCTAATCTTAGAAAATATCCACCAAAGTTATCACATCACACAACAGGTGCATCACCCTAGGTAAAATATCATCTTCATAAACAACGCACACCAATAATAACAATCCCACCCGAGTTACTTGGGATTTCCTCCACACATGGATTAACCACACTAATTAATGAGGTCACAACCAAGGCCTAAATCTTCTTAGAATACTTTCTAACTTTCCTAAATTGTATGATAAAATAAATGAAATAAAAACTCCTATGATACAAAATATTAATGTCCTGATCAGGGTTCCACACATTGGTTCCCTAAGCCAGTCGGTCACATGACATCAGGAATGCCTTATCATATGACTGAGGCTAAAAACTTGTTGCAATGGGAAAATATCGATCATGGGGTAACTATACCATCTTTATCGGAGTAATAAACCAATAGAAATCATTTAAATATAACAATTAAAATAACCATAACCATAATGATACCTATATCACATGATGACCTAAGAAGAAATTACAATATCAAAACTAAAAATTAGATATTCAATGCCAAAGAAAGTTCCAAATGCCAAAATGAAAAAAAATTAATGAAATTTACAACTTAAAAGTAGGTCCTGAACCAATTTTGGTTCCCTCATCCATTCGCTGTCCCAAACATCCATTTAATATAGGTATCTTTACATCATCTTATCCTACAACCATAGAGTCTATTTGGGTAGAGACCAGGTAGCCTAAGTAGAGTGTGAGTACAACTCCAGAGGCCACCACCAATGAATTCTAAGACAATATTCAGTAAATTATAGTGTATGTAGTTGTATAAATAAATAATTACAATGAATAAGTTAATAGATATCACATTATCATCTATTGATAAATTAACCATATAAACTCTTGAGTTCTTTTGGACACTCTAACCTCAATTCCTACATCATCCCTCACCAGAGTATTAACCATCCTTGAGGGATATCATATCTAATAATGATATTTTTTCTATTCATAATCGTAATTCACATATTAATTCCATTATTACCATTCATCATCTTAATCAATATATGAGTTTAATTATTACCATTCAACATCTCAATTTACATTTGAATTTCATTTTCACCATTCATCATCTCAATTCACATATGAATTTTATTGTTACCAATCCTCATCTCAATTCATATATGAATTCTCTTGTCACCATTAATCATCTAACTTCACATATGAATTCCATTATTACCATTCCTCATCTCAATTCACATAAGAATTCCAATATTACCATTCATCATCCCAATTCACATATTAATTCCATTGTTACCATTCATCATTAAATTCACATATAAATTCTATTGTAACCACTCATTATTTAATGTTAATCAACACCAACATTATTATCACATATCCAAATAAATGAATCAATTTTTTAATTCAATTTAACCTATTGATCATCCTCATTAGTGCAGTAATTTATTCATAAATTAATTAATTCAATTAAATAATTCCTTAATATAAACATTCCATTAATTATTTCCACAATTAATTAATCAAAGTCAAAACTTCATGTAAACATAATTCCATTATTTATTTATATAATTAATTAATCACTTCAATTACTCTACATAATTTAACAATTAATTAGTCACACAAACTCCATTAACTAATTAAACAATTAATTAATTGCCTAATATCTATTAATTAATTCAATAATTAGTTAAAAAATTAAAATAATTAGTAACCACATAATTAGTTATACAATTAATTATTTCAATTCAACAATTTCAATATAAAAATAATGAATTAAATAATTAAAAACTCCTATTAAACAATTGATTATTCAAAATCAATCAATTTCATAATCCCTTTTATTTCCATAAATTAATTTTTGATTTAATTAATGAAGTTCAATATTCTCAAAATCACCATTTTAACAATCCATTAATTAATTGGTAAAACGAATTAATTCAATTCATGAACTTAATTGATAATTAAAAAATATAAATTCTACAATTTAATACACATTATAGAAATTTCGATTTTGGGATTTTAATAATTGACCATTTAAATCAATTTGTTGATGAGTGATTTCCCAATGGAGAATCCCCAATTAGAAATGGATAAGTCAAACCCAGGATGTAGAACTAGATCTTGAATCAAATACTAGAAACAATATCAAACAGATCCTGATCTAAAAAACATAGATCTAGACTGAAAACCTTTTCAATAGTGTAAAAACATTCATCTAATATCTTGAAAGTGGAGGAGAAGATATATATATATATATATATATATATCTAAAAGAGAAGAAAGTACATACAAGGGAAGGTGAATATCTTCAATCCTCCCATATATTTTCCATGAACGGAGGCTGGGAGGTCTTGGATCAATCCAAGAGCCTCAAAAAACGAGATAAAACAACTTGATCTGAGTTAGGGTTGATTTTGGTGAGTTTTGGGGATTTGGAAAATTTAAAATCTAATTTTCAAGTTAAATAAAATCCAATATATTGTTTATTGGTAAGGGGTGTATGATTTTCCAAACCATGCACTGTAGCTAGGAAAATCTTCTAGGTAGCGGTATGGAGCTTACTTTATCCCAATTTGGAACATAGTTTGAGAAATAATGCACCATCCATTCAAATCCTTTCTCTTTGGGATTTCACATTTTGTTGGGATGGAGAACATAGTTTTGGAAAGAAATGTTCCAATCATGCACTATCTATCATACATTCAATTTTCTCCAATTTTCACCCAAACAAGACCAAGATAAAAACTAGAAGAAATTTTCTCAATGAAAGAATAAAAATACATGTAATCAACCTCATGATATCCATAAAAATGATCTGGATCTAACAAAGGATCATAATAAATTATGGCACCCTATCATTCTCTACACCCTTATTAATCTCTATGATAGAAGGTAATAGGAATAGTAACATCAATAAGAATTCCATATTTCCATGTGTCATTAGAAGTTCCTATCTAGGGTAGTGTGTATTCACTCTTTTACATTAATATTATCAATAATTGATATGCTGACTCTTTTATGTTTACGTATTGTTGAAAATCATGATGACATATATTAGCATTGAAATTGGATACATCAAGCAAGTAATGAATGATAAAATAAATTGTAATGCGATAACTAAGTTATCCCTTCTGTTTCTTGATGAAATATAATATCCATTGTTCTTTGATTGGATTTTTACTTCCTAATTTAATATATTTCCCTATCATTCTATAGGTGAGTTCAATGTCTAAATATCAATGAAAGGGACATTGAGCATATAGGTTGATGACACCAGCAAGAAGCCTCCTTGGTTTTCAATATTGTAATAAAAAGGATTATAGAACATGATAAATGTTGGTAGGATGTTGGGAATTTTAATGAAGTTTATTTATTTCTCTATGGATTCCTTGGTATGTTTAAATATGATGACCTTGTAATATAGGTGGTTATGTTTAATGTCACTATGAAAGTTTCCTATATAGTTACACACTATGTGTATCCACAATCTCATTGAAATTCTTGTAATAAATTTAACAATTTTGAATAAATAATGTTCATTCATGTTTGGTTGATCTCCATAGTGTAATAACAAGTTATAAAAAAGAATAAGTATGTTAAATAATTATAAGAATTAATTTCCTTGATTTTGGAATACTATTTTAATTTAATTTATTTTAGAATAATTTAGTGAAATTTAATTAATTAAATAATCACTATTTGAGAATCGATAAGTGTTGATGAGGGAATGATGAACGAGATAAGTGGTGTGATTAAAAATATGTAATTTTTATTTTTATTCTTGTTTTGTTTCACATGTAAAATGATTAATAATATTATTATAATTAATAATAGACACTGGGTGAACAATGAATATTAAATATGTTTAAGAGGGTGTGTGAAATTTACCAACCCTAATTCTATCAAAGTAAATATCTAATTTTAAATCATCAGTAAATTACATTTTTGAAATCCCAATGGATAATGAGAGGTTTTTTATAGATATATAGTGTGTTTTCTCTTATCCCACTCTTAAGATATCGAGAGAACATAACATTCGATTAATGAATCGTCATGAATAAAGATACAATCAACCATGAAAAATGCACCAATAAAGGTAACTCATGCTAGCACCCAATGATATAACGATGTTTATAAAATATTATAGGGCACATGGGGATCAGAAAAAAGAACATGAAAAACAGATTGGGTCAACTAATGTCGTGTTCCATAAGTAGAGTATGAGAAAACAACATATCTATAAGTAAGAACTAAGGAATACAAAAATTTCTTTTATAAATATAATCCATAAACACTAGTCTGAAATAAATTTATAAAATATTGTTTTATCATTTTATGAAAACAAACACCACTTTCCCAAAACCCCGTTTTTAAAATAATACACACATCTAATATTTTTTTAATGGTTTTCCATAAAAAACCTCAGTTAAAAAACCCCCTAACAAGAATCAATACTAGTTAATAAATGGATATGATTAGAATAAGGGGGAAAATAGAAAAATATTGGAATGATAAAAGAACCATGTGGATCATATAGAAAATAGAACATACACATATATAATAACCGGAAGTTCCTAAATATCTCAAGATGAAATCCTTAGATGTAATCATGTCAGACTCACTTACAATCATATGGTGAAACTCCAATGTCAGTAACTAACTGGCTTCCCTAAACTGACCCCACTAGTGGCACATCCTGCATAACCTCTCCGAAAATCTAGGGTGTACCAATTCACCTAATCAGGGTTGTGCATCATTCAACACTCGTCCCTCTAGATGAATCTCAGGAATACCATGATAGTAGTATGAAAATAAGGAGAAGGTCCTCACATGTATGGTAAAATCTATTAACCCACATGCCACCACTCTTTCCAAGCTCAACCTATGACACCAATAATGTGATGACCCTCTTTTGAGAGGTACTATGATAGTGATTCCCATCACACACCAGATCATCCAATGTGCCCATAGAGATTTCACATCACATGAGTTCTAAAAACCACTTTCCAAAATACTACTAATTATGAATAGTGTCTTTCTATTGAAATATACTATTTTATTACAATCTATTTCCACAATCATGTAGAAAGAACTATTTGAATTCAAGAGGTGAAAAAAATGGACATTTATGTTATTTATATTCGAATTTACACAGCATGTTGCCAATGGGGATCTACATAACATAGTTTCTAAACCATGATTCAATGTTCAAAACATTCCATTATTTTGAAAAAAAACATATTGAAACCACATTTTATGAACATTTAGAAACCATGGAACCATTTAGAAACCATTAGGGTTTTAGAAGAACCATTTGAAATAGATGAGGTTATGGGAGATAAGGAAGAGGGGAATAATGTTTTAAAATTTTGGTTCAAGGTGAACATTACATTTTACGCCATTATCATATGTGTGCTTTTCCATATTTTCACCCCATTCACTCATGTACATGCCCACATCCAATGTCATAACAATTGTAAACCATAGTATAATCCAATGATTTAATTAATGAACCACCCGTTTCATAATAACCCACCACAAATGTCCACACATACACATCAAACCATACATAAACCCAATTCTGAATGAAATCCAAATTACCCAAAAATAATGAAGTCCAAACACAATTTAAAGCACTCAATTATATTTTAAAGGAAAAATTAGCATTTCAACAAACACATTCCAAGCATGTATATATATGTTCATATTTATTAAAAGTTCTTTGAAAACACATTTCCGTCAAATATTTATCATAAAAATTCCTAAAAAAATGTTCACTGACACATCACAAGTTAAAATTTCATATATCAAGAGTAATTAGGAAAGCTCGTGCATCATGAGAATTTTGGGAAAGAAAAAATAATGGCAACATCTACATTAATGACAAGAGGATGTGATTAAATTCTTGGAGATGGAAGAACGTGCCCTGAGAGTCAATCTTCCCACCCTTGAAACAAAACAAAAACACACACCCCACATCATCCCTATACTCTAGGGTTCATCCAAGATAGATCCAACGTAATAGATATTTTGGAACCAATAGATAAGAAGAGGAACATGAGAAAATTAGCCAAAAAAATCAATGAAATGTATTATATAACCTTATAAAAGGTTTAATGGATGATGGATAGAAAGGTAATAGGGTTTTTGGGAGCCCCCTGGTTCACCTAGGTTGATCATGTTGGGTGAAACCAAGGCGGGCATTAAAAAAAGTGTGTAAACCCATAATTCCATGTTTTTGAGGGTCATAAAATTTACATAGATTGGAAAACTGTGTGCCAAACATGTGACTAATTTTTTTATTTATCATAACCATTTTACAAACCTTCCAAATGGTTTCCCTAACTATGTGGAAGCCATTATCCATCAAAATAAGGGTGTTCGGTTCCTGTAGTGACACACACAACATGAGCCAAACCGTGATCAAACAATGATTATTGAAAATAATGCTGAAACTCCAAATCTAAATTGAAAATATATCTGGGAACTGAAACCAAAAATATAAAAAAATAACCAGCATAATAAAATAATAAAATATTTTAAAAATCGTGGTCGGTGTGTGAGAAAAAGAGTTGGTAGATCACAAATCTAATAAGATATTAAGAGTTCAACAGTGGATGGTGACTCTAGATTTTAATAATTATTTATCATACTCCACATCAACAATATATATTTAATTATATTTCCTTTTTTCATTGGTATTAAATTTTTACTAATATCAATCATTATCATTAACCTTCAAGTTTGAGAACTAGACTATTTGTAGTGCATTTTGAGGTTCTTTTCCTCTAACATTAGAAATCTTCTTCCCATAACTTTAGAATTCGATTTCCAGATGCCCTTCCATTACCCACATAAAACATTTACTAATCACCTTACGAATGTATACACCATGTTACCTTCGACACATCAAATATAATTGAATGATCTTCTTCTTACACACCTAGTTTTTATAATTCCCTTTAAATTAAATAATTATTTTCTTATCAAAAACACGCTATTGATGGGTAACTCTAATATTTTTCTTCACCATAATAGTAAATTGAATTATTTATTCATAGCTATTAATGTCCCTTATAGATAATCTTTTAGGGACTTGGTTTTAAGACACTAAAGAATCAATTAATCTTACTTTTTGGTTTAAATAAAATACCAGAAATATAAATCACAAGCCCTGAAAAATGTGAATCATATTTACTAGTGGATTCACCATCCTACTTCTTATTCTTAAGTAATTTCTTCTCTAATATCTTAAAAAGAAAATGAGGAAGGTAATTATTGAAAAATAAACTCTTAAACTCATCCCACTCCATGGATTCAAATTCATCCAATTGCCCTATTTTCTTGATAATAATCCATCATTAATATATTTCAACTTCCAAAATATAGACATCAAAAAAGACTTTTTCATACCCTAAAAATTGTATAATGGGAAATATATTTTCAAGGAAATTGATACATTTTCTCGAAAATAGTAGATTAGTTGACCCCACTAATAGAAGGTGGTTGTTGTGTCATGAAGTACCAAATAAATCATTCTTCCCTCTATTGGTATTTTTAATGTTCATAGTTATTCACATCTTGAGAATTTTATTTTAATCATAAAAATTATATTTTTCATTATATATCCCATAACATTTTCTTTCTCATGAGGAAAATAATTTCAAAATCCATGCCATTCACCTTTATCGTTATCCCTTTGGTTTTTATCATTGACCAAAATAAAAAATCATAGTGTAAGAAACAATAATCAGATTGGGAAACCACATAATCATGAAAAATTAATTATAGGATATATAAATCAAGACAACTTTATTTTAATTAAAAACCCTTATGTTTAACCTATGTTATTCATGATCATTAACAAAACAGTAGGATGTTTTCTTATACGTATATATACCCCCATGGATCTTAGTAGTCTTGTTTCATCATAGTTTCCAAATGTAACTAATCCTTTAACATATTCCAACTATAGTAAACCATAATTTTAATACATACTTATTAGATATTATTAGATTAATATTATTTTCATAACATAAATATCCATTCTTTAGTAGTATATTTCTACATCCTTTGGATGGATTGATACAAAAACCATCAGTTCATAAGTGAACGACATCATCTCTTACTAAGTTATTCATAATGTGAACTCCTCGTAAACATGTCATTCTTAATCGATTTCTTCAAAACCCGGGGATATGAATCATAAGAAATGGTTATATCTACAGGATAGTAAGGGAATAGAGTTATATATTGATGATCACTTAAATCTAATATGAGTCTGGAGGTATGAGAACATGAGAATAACATTATAAAACCATACCATTCATATCATAGATCACATCCTTGAGTCATGGAATATATCCTGGTACTTCAAAATATATATATATCATAATGAAATCCAAAAGAATGAGCCATCTGAAATTAATATTATAATAAGACAAAATTTTAAGGAATTAACATAACAATAGATAACAATTTTCCTAATTTTTAATACATGCATCCCATAATATCATATTGGATTGGGTTCACTCCACAAACCATCATTGTAGTCATGGTTCACTCCCTATACTATCATAGTTCAAAAATTACCTTACTGAAATCAGTTCAATCCACAATAAAATACTATTTATCTTATTATATATCCCAATTTAGCCAAATCATTGGAGAGATATATAATTTTTGTCTCACCCATCAATTAATTAATATCATAAATATGTTTTCCAAAAAGATAATAAAAAAAGTCATGATATCAAAAACTCAGAAACTGAAATGGGTTTTATGAACATTTCATCAATAAATAACCCATGGAAAATTAATTAGTTTTCTAAAAAAATATCCTCATAATCATAAACCATCTACAAAAATAATAAGGATGGTATCATTGGATAATATTCCCAAGAAAACATATGTAACATCATAGATTTCATGAAAGAAAAAAATACTTTAAAAGATCACTTGGAACATATTCTATGGATGATACCATTTCTTCTATTTTGAATCGCTTATTTTAATCTAAATAATATTAGGATCAAGTTGGATGGATGTTCTTTCTAGGAGATGGTATATGATTTTTCCAAAATCATTTTCTTTTGTTGTAAAATTGAAAACAAATCAATATAATTAATAATCCCTACTGATAGGACTGACCATCATGATCAGAAGATCAGATGAAAAATGTTTTTGAAATTTCATCATTTTTAGAATTTGTTTTTTTAGATAAAAGGTGCATCAGACTCATTTTAGTTCTGGAAAGAAGATTTAATTTTAATAATGAAGGTATTCCAAGCTTGGTTGGCCTAAAGAATTTATGAAAATTCATTAGTGTTCATGGAGTTCTCAAAATCATAATATTTCTTGGAAACTTATCATGATAGCCTTATAAAGAAAAGGGAGAGAAGAAGTGTTGCCAATTGTATTGAGGATCAGTTTTTAAAAAATAAGTTATATAATTCCATATTGAATCTAGTATTCTTAACACTCAGGATGAATTCATGATACAAGAAGATGTATTTTGAAGAATAATGTTTTTGAAAACAAAACATTCTGGTCTCAGTTCATCAGTGTGAGATCACATGATATAGAAATGCTTGAAGGATATGAATTTTTTTTTGAAATGTCAGAATAAAATGGTTCAAAGTTTAGTTAGACCAAAATTCCACATTGTAAAAATCCTCAAATAAATAATTTGATAACAAAAGAAGTTGTGGAAAATAGTAGTTCCTCGGATGCAGTTTTCTATTGATCATCAGAGTAGTCCTAAAACTGATATCCATATATTTTGATGGATGAAAATGAAATAATAGGTAGAAATTTTCTTTGGAGAATATTTTTTTCTATAGGATATGTTTAGACCAATGACATAGAAAAGAAGTGAATTTGTTGAGAATGATTAAAAATGGGATCCGATATCATTCAAAAAGGAACTAAACCATTTTAATTATGTTGATTTGTTTTATTATCCAGTTGGTAAAGGGAAAATGAAAACTAGATTTTTGAATCAAATGGGTCAAGATTAATTAATATTTTTGTGATTCTAACAATCATATTTGAGGTGACATCGATCCATCAGATTCGTTATGACACCAGTCCATCAGATGTTGTTTGAATGTATTTTCTTTTGTTTTTAAAGGGGAAGTTAATATATTTGTCGATGTTTTGACCATGTTTATCGTAGAATTATTCTCAATGTTTATGCCCAAAATTTGGTATGGATAATTGGAATGAGCATATTATTTTTCTTTTATCAGTTGGTACATAGAAATGTGATGAGATTTATTTATCTCTAATGTTTTACTAAATGGGTCAAAAAATAAATGAGACTATATGCGTACATCATAATGAGGAAATTCGAATCAGAATCAAACTGAAATTGTTTTACAAAAAATGAGGAAAGTTGAAGATGAGTTAATAATTTTTAAGGTTTGAGAAAATTTGATATTTGTTTATAAGTGATTAATAATTCAAAGATGTATTTGAAATGTAATGTAATTTTATGATTCGAGAAATTTGGTTGAGAGTGAAAAAATTTAAATTTTCCATCCTAAACCAATTTTTCCTCACATAAAAAAGAAGGAATATACTTTTACTTTCTAACACTTGTACTACTCACTGTAGAAGAGAAAAGGTGGAGTGTTGAATGATTTCAATGTCAATGAGTTTCCAAATTGAGAATTCATGAGGTTGTTGTATGGATGCCAGAATAAGAAGATGAATGAAGATTATATTGTGTAGTTTATTAGACCATACATGGTCATTGGATAGTGAAATTAGACCAAGACTTCCAAACTAAGATACAAGTATTTTAAAATTGTTTTAAATTTATTATGGTAGTCTTATTGTATCAAACTGAGGAATTTGATAGGATAATCAGATTGGGGTATCAAATTGAGTATCATTACAAAACCCAGATAATTTAAAACCTACTTATAGGTAGAAAGGTGTTGAATTTTTTAAAAGATAATATTTGTGAATGTGGAAAATGAAACATGGTAATATTTTTAGATGCAACTTGTTAATGTTTCTTAACATGTCACATGAAATTGTATTACATCATTTCATGATACTTGAAGCACATGCAATTTTTTTTCATTGTGCTATAGAAGTTTAAGAGTATTTACTTAATGTTTTAACCACACAAATTGTATTTTTTTCTATTGGATTATGTGGTTTTGGATTTTTTCCTAACCATACCATGGACATATGTACCCTTGTTGAGTAGTGAACCTTGTAAATTATTATGTTATTATAGTTATGTGCTTGTTTTATTTTCAAAATAGTGATAAATATTTAACATGAAATGAAGGATGTTTCCAACATAAGGAAACTCAAAAGAAAATTATTTCACTGATTCACCCCTACCCCCATCAATTATATTATATTGTGTTTGGATAATCTCAGTTGGTATCATAGCCAAGTTTCCCTCCAATTAATCATTATTGATGTTTTTGAAAGATAATTTGTGATAGATAATCTAAATTGTGCGAATATTAAATGGATTCTATACATTGATGGTAAGAAATATCATATCTAGAAGATAAAAGTTTTCCATATCTTCTGTCACTTAGGTATTATGTTCTTGGAACATCAAAATATGGTTTTCCATATATTGATGAAAAAGTTCATATCACATCTGTTGAAAATAAGAATCCTAAGAATGTTGGAAGAGCTAATAATCCTTCACTCTGATTAATTTCTAATAGTGAGTTTCTTAGATTAAATGGTGTTAAAATAAAAAATGTGTCCTAGATTAACTGAAGATCAGTTATGAAGGAAATAAAATAGTTAATAAAAAAACTACAAATCTAGAGGCTAAAGTATGAAGATCTAAAAATAGGTGATCATGAATCTGTTGGTGACTTTTTTACCAAGGTGAATAACATTGTTATCACTATTAGATATCATAGTTAAAAGATGTAAGATTATACTATTTTTGAATAGATCATGATAGTTATTCCATACATGTTTGATGTCATAGTTTCTTCATTAATGTATAGAGATCAAAAAAACATTATCTCTAGATGAATTTAATAGTAATGTCATTAATTATGAAATGATAATGGAGAATTTTAAGAAATAAAAAAAAAGTTGATAGAGAAATTTCTTTCATGATTTCCAATAAAGAAAAGATTATGAACATTTGTAATGAATATTATGTTTTTTATTCTGATTCTACAATTGAGGTATGTAAAAAAATTATTAAATTTTATCCATATTTTATAAAAATGGGAAAAAGGTACAGGAAAATATAAAGGGAAACAATCCTTTAAATTTTTTGAATGTGGAGACATTGGAATCTTTTTTAGATAATTAACTGTAATTAACGAAATGAGAGGATAATGATAAATATTAAAGAAGGCCAAGAAGATCATTGGAGATAATGTGTGATAAGGCAAAATCAAATTTAAAAGTAAATGTTAGAAAATTATGCAAGTTCAAAAATATTTGGTTCTTTTCTAAAGATTATAAATAAAAAGATATTGGAGTTTAATTAAATAAATATATTGGAAAGGATAGATACAATAATTTTATTTCAACAATTAACAATGAATAATTTATAATCAGTAGTTTTTAAGAATAAGAAATACCATTACAATTTCATCTAAAATAAGAATTGGAAAAATATTTAAGAAATATTGGGAGTGTTGAGAATAAAATTAGGAAATTAAAAAATGATATTTTCCCAATAAAAAATCATTAATGTTTTCTTGATGAGAATTTTAATCTACTGGAAGAGATTGATGATTTGAATAAATACATTTATATTTAAGAAATCTTAATGAACATCTAGAATTTAATATGAAAGAAAAAAGTGATGGAAATTTCCAACATAAACATTATAAAGCTAAATAGGTGGTTCAAAGATACAATACCTCAATTACTAAATTTGGTGAAGGCTCTATAAAGGCTAAATGTGAGAAGGATCAAAAGTTACCTTGAAAGGATGAGAAATAATATGAAATCATTTCTGAGAAGAAGATCATCAGAAATTTTATTTTTGTGGTAAACCCAAAAAAATGGATAATTCATAAGTTTCTAAAAAATGCGAGCCCAAAAAATTTTATATTAATTTTTTTACGATAAGGGTGGAATGAAAACCAAGATGAAAAAAGAATATTTTGGTTGATAATTGAATAGTTGGTGACCAACAAATTTCATACAATAAATATAATAAGATTGTGGAAAACATTCTCAAATCTAAAAAAAGTATGAAGGTTTCATAGGAAAATATTAGTTCTATGGTTACTACTAGTATTTAGGTAGATTCAAACAAACATAAATTATGTGTTGGATAAAAATATCATTTCTAATATTCCATGAATTAAAATTTCAATATTTGAGGTGGAGTAAATTCTCTCAAAGAAAGAATTATGATAAGGATATCTTGAAGAAAACTGAGAAGGTTAATGACAAAGTTGAAAATAGGTTCCAGTCTCAGGAATCTATTTGTGAATGATATGAAAAACCGATATATCTCAAAATAATATTTCCTATTTTTTTACCGACAAAACAAAAGGTTTTTAAAAATTCATAGAATCCGGATATTAAGAAATATAATGTAAATAATATCTTGTTGTTGAAACCACTGTATAATATTAAAAATGAGAATGACCTTGGATCTTGGATAGTGGGTTCTCTTATTAAATAAAAGGATACATAATTCTTTTAAGAATTAAAAATTCTTTGAAGAATGAATTGAGAAATTTGGTAATGATGAATTAGAATCAAAATTGATAGATAGACCATTAATGGGGACCACAAGTTAACTTCTATGAAGTTTTTCTTTGGTGATAGGTTAAAATAAAATGATATGTGTTTCACAACATAGTGATGAAAGAGATAAATTAATTATTATAAAATATTAGATTTTTTTGTAAATACATAATTATGGAAGGACTTTTACAATAGGGTAACATACGAAATGAAATATGTTCCAAGTCAGTGAGGTTCAAGACTCTTGTTACATGTGTATGATATAAGAAAATAAATTATGGAATTAAAGGATAGGAAACATTTGTCAGATAAATATGATAATTTTATCAAAGAAATACAATGTCTCTGGTATTCTTGATATGTCATGAAGAAGAGATAGGTATTGTACAACTTTTCAAAATGAAAATATTACAAGCACTATGCATAAGAATGTTGATGTTTGTTCAAAATGGATCTTGGAACTTATTCATTAAGATATCTATGAGGCTATGTGAAAATAATAAACTCATTTAGATATGTACATAATTACATTCATTTATGACTTTACTTGAATTAATTGTGTTACTTATATAAAACTAAACTCTTATTCTATAAATTTTTTTAAAAGTTTCAGGAGGAACGATGATAAGTAATGTGAGTATTTTGTAAATAATTTGTTAAAAGATGATGTTATTGATTAAAAAAATGGGGAGTTTGAAATTTATCTTAAGAAACATGAAATTCAGCATGAGTTGAGAAGATCATACACTTTTAAATATAATGGTGTTGCTGAAAAGAAAAATAGAAGGCATGTTGAGATGGGGTGAACTATGTTACTTGAACTAGGTCTATTAAATTACTTTTTGAGACAATCCATCATCACTACATTTTATATTCAAAACTGAAGTTTCTAAAGGCCATGTTCACATATGACTCCATATGAAATGTTTTATGAAAAAAACAACAAGATTGAAACTCTTAGAAAATTTTGGGTGACTATGCCTCATAACGAAGAAAGTTAGACCCCGTGGAAGGTTAGGGAAGAGATGTGAAGGTGGAATTTTTCTTGGCTACACCACAGAAAAAGGATGATATAAATGTTTCAATAGAGACCAGAAGATTAGTTGGCTCTATTCTTGTTGATGTTGTTGAAAAGGATGGGGAATATTATAATAAAACTCATACTAAAAAGGAATATTAAAATAATAAAAGAGTGTATATTAATAATTATGATAAGGAGGTAGGAAAATGCAATACTACACTGGACGAAGAATCAGACTCAGATATTTTTGGTGATGTAGAAGAATATTGAAAATCTCATCCCAGGAAGAGGATTCAAGTATAAGGTAAAAACATTATCGCTGATCAATATGAAAAGGTTCAAACAATAATAAAATCAAATGTAATGAAAAATACTTCATTTTATTCCAATGTTGATCCAAATGATGTGAATGATGCTTTTGAGCATGTGGAGTGTGTTTAGGATAATAATGAAGAGTTTGACCATATATATATATATATATATGTATATATATATGAGAACTCAAACCTAAACTAAATGGTCAAAATATTATCATTACAAATATGGGTTACTTGAATAATATGAATAAAGATGGTGATGTAATAAGAAAAAAAGAAATATTAGTGTGAACATGTTACTCATATATTTCAGGAATTTATTTTGATTATACTTTTTCTCTAGTTGTGTGGTCAAAGAAAATCATATTATTTCATGCTATTTTTTCCCAATGAAGTCATAAAACTTTTGATATGGATGTGAAATCATCATTTTAGAATGGTGACATTGAAGAGAAATTTAATTTAGAACAACCATGTGGATTTTTTTATTGGAAAGGATTAATTTTATATGTGAAAGGGGAAGAAATAATTGAATGGGATAAAACATTCTCTAAAGGCATGGTATTCTGAATTGGATATATTTTTAAGTTGAGTTTTAAGAATGGAAGATTTTATAATAATTTTTGCATCGAAGAATTTCAGGATTTTCCCCCATTGTAATTGTATATATTAAGGACATTATCTTTTTCGGTATCAATGAAATAATTTTTAAAAGATTTTATAAATAGATAATTTTTTAAATGTTCATGATTTGTGAAATATAATACATTCTTGGGTTACAAATCATACAAAATAATAAACATATATTTCATTCTGAAGAACAGTATGTTATGTAACCTCTTAAGATGTTTGGGATACAAAATTTAAATCCATTTTATACAATGATTTAAGTGGGAGCCTAGTTGAATAAAGATGGAGAAGGAAAGATAGTTGATCCTAAAAAGTTTCGAAAGCTGGTTAGAAGTTTTTATATTTCATTTCCTCAATACCTGAAATTGTTTTTGTTGTTTACTTATATAAAAATATCTTATATTTATCTAAAATAATCACACCTATTAGCTGGAAACATAATTCTCTAACATATAAATAGAAAAATAAATTTTGAAATCATGTATGATAGCTTAGATGGTCTTGATTCTTTCGGGTATTCTGATTCTTATTGGGAATGAAATGTTGATATTAAAAGATCCACATCAAGGGAATTTTTTTTTCTGGGAAAAAAGTTCTGTTATTAGGAAAATAGGAAAAAAATTCAGTAACTCTTAGTATGGATGAAGCTGATTATGTCTCTCCCACTCAAGATTCTACTCAACTTATTTTAATAAATCCTCAATTAGCAGACATACTTGTTGATATAATGTTACTTTTTCTCTAGGGTTGTGACAACAAAAGCACCATCAACCATATAAGAAATATGGTACAATGTTCTTATTTTAAACATATTGATATAAAATATCACTTCATCAAACAGTTTGAAAAGAATAATCAATTGAGGTTGGAGTATATCCTTACATTGGAAAACGTTGCTGACATATTCGTAAAATATTTATTGAAGGAATAATTTTATAAAAATAGGTTGAGAAAGGGATTCCAACCTCTTTCTCATCAATGTTTAGGAATGTGTTTTTGTCTCTTTTATCATCTAGTCTTTTAATTGTGTTGTCATGGGGTAGAATTTTTTCATATATCAATCCATTGATATGTTCTAAACTTTTTTGAAAAAACATTTGTAAATGTATATTTGGGTAAGATTTGAATTAATCCTGTACCTATTTGAACTATTCCAAAAAAACAATTGAGTGGTTGTACAAAACATTTATTGACATTAAAATTGAACAAGTTAAGCTAATAGTGTAGAAAATCAAAGGATATTTCCTAAATCACTACTTTTTGATAGATGATTCTTGTTTCATAAAATTAGTTATCTCAATTAGGATTAGAATATTTCATATGTAATAAATTTATTGAGTTTACAATGTTATACTATTTAGTAAAATTTATTGATAATTAAATCCAAAGGGGGATATTGTTGGGACCAAGTTGGTTGGATGTTGTTTTTTGGATTTGAAATAAGTTTGTACAGAAATTATTTTATTTTTTTGTCAAACCAAAAATATATTAATTCACTTTGTAATTATTAATGACCAGGCTCACCATAATAATTAGGAGATCAAATGAAATATTTTTAAAAAATTATATCATTTTATGAAGAGGTTTTCTGAAATAAAATTTTCATCAGGCTCACTTTATATTGGGAAATTATTTTTGATCGTAATAATGATTAGAAGTAGATTCTAAATGAATCCGATGAAAATATGAATATGATTTCCAATTATTGAAATTTTTATTAGTCATAAGTATTCTAGGAAACATGTGATATAATTAATATGATGTGTAGGGGAGAGAGAAGTTTGGTTTTCATTCATTTTAATGATTGGCTGGAATAAAAGAAGTGACAAAATTTTATTCAGATCCTAATTGTTTTAAAAATAATGAAAAGTTGGGATAGAATATGATGTTTTTCAAAAAATAAATTTTCTTCAAACAAAAATTTGTGTCTTAGTACATTAGTTTGAGGTCACTAAAACTGAAATGTTTGAATCTAGTGACATTTTATTGAAACATTAGAATAAAAAAATTCATTTTATTCTGACTAAAAAGATATAAGATAGAAATCATTGAGTAAAAATGTTGATAAGGAAATAAATCACTGATGGCATCGGTTCATCAGATGTAATGTTCCACCGAACATTAAATTAATCCTCACACCGACCATTAGATAGAGTGATGGTTACAAAAGGTAAACATATATACATACTTTTCTATAAGAGGATTATTTTTTGGGAAATTTTGGGACCAATGAAAAAAGAAAAGAAGAAATGTTGTTGTTGTAGATGTGAATTGGGATTAAAGATCATTAAAAAATAAAGTAAACCACATTTATCTAGTTTAATTTTTTAAATATCAAGTGTGTTAAGAGAAATAAAAGACAAATTTTTTATTAAATTAGTGAAGAGTCATCAGAAATATTTTGATGCCAACTTGATGTGACAATAATCCATTTGAAGAAGAAAGAGACTAATCCATCCAACACAACATGACATCCATTGGTGTCATTGGATACATGATCATCGATCTGGAAAAAAATAAGAAAAAGATAATTGTTTAATGTATTTTACAAATAATTTTCATGTGGGGATAAAAATGATTTTGAAGATGTTTTATGATAGTGTTAAGGTGATAATAAAGAAGTGAAGATATATTTAGAATTTTTGACCATGTTTATGATTGAATCATTCTCAAAATATTTTTTTTAATTTTGGTACGAAGCATCATAATGAGATGATTGTTTTTCTATTATTTGCTTCTAAGGAAACAGGTAATGAGATTTCTTAATTTCTTATGTATTAAAAATTGGACACAAAAATTGGAGTGACCATATTTTTTTATCATAATAAAAAAATAATAATCGATATTGGATAAAATAATAGTAATAGATTCTATGGTGAGATGAAGATGTGAGAAGATTCGAGAAGGTTTCAGGATATTAGAGAAGAGTTGAGAATAACTAGAGAATTCATACATATATCCAAAATGTAGGAGAAATTTATCATTTGAGATATTTTATTGAGTAGGAAAACATTTCAGATTTCTACCAAAACAACTTTTCGACACTTGTTAAATGAGTAATGTAAATTACGCATTCTGAAACTCTTACTACTTATGAGTTAAGAGACAAGGTGGATAACTTAATATCTTTAATGTGAAGTAGTTTCTATGTTGGGAATTTATGAGGATTATTACTGAAATATAAGAATAAGAATAAGAAAAATCATATTTTTTAGGATAATAGACCGGACTGGGTCATCGGATTGCAAAACTATACTGAGACATAAGTAGTTAAGAATTATTCTAGCAGTATTCTGGAAGACATATATCATCATACTGAGAAATAAGATTGGGGGTATTTGACTGTTTTATTAGACTAATTATCATTATGAAGTCCGAAGATATTATTACCTACTTCTGGGATAGAAAATGAACATTTATTTTGAAGATCATATTTGAGTAAAGTAGACATGTCATCGGAGTAACATGTTTTGATTCAAATGGTGAATGTTTCTTAACTTATTATAGAAAATTATATTAAATCATTGAATTCTACATGAATAACACTCATTTTTCTGTGGATCATTGTGCTACAAAAGTGTATGGGTATATCCTATATGTTTAATCCACTCAAAAATATTGGGTTTCTAGTATATTTTGTGGTATTATAGTTTTTCCAAATGATACGAAGGATATAGATACTCTTGTTCAGTAGTGAACCTTGTAAATTCTTGTCTTTTTATGGACGTGAGACTACTTTTTCATCATAGAGATAAATCATTAATAGCAGGATAAGTTTTTATGAAAATAATTAAACTTATAAGAAAAATATACCATTGAATCACCACCTTCACCTCCTAGTGGCACATTGATCTGGATTGGGAAATATGAAAAACAACAAAAATATTAAGTAAAATATTTTATATTAATAGTTTCTTGAAAAATTATAAACGAGGGATCAAATAATTGAGTGTTCATGAGGGATGTAAACTCCTCTAAATCCATATTAGTTTAAAGAAAACTTTCCTTTCAATGTTTTTAAAAAATTAAAAAAGTAACTAATTTAGAAAATGACTAAAATATTCATTTTTAAATAAATATTAAAAAAATTCAAAAATCAATAAAATAACATTAAAACACATTGAATAATAAAATAAATTATAACATTTTTAGAAATCATGGACATATAAGATAGTGTATTTTTCAACTAAAGTGAGAAATAAAGATAGGTTTCCTAAAAACATTCATTTGGATTATTTCATTACTAAAGAGAGAAAAGAGAAGGGAAAACATGTAAATTATAAAAATAACATGAGTAAAACAAAACCGATTAGTTTATTTATATATCAAAAATAAAATTTCATTAATTTATCATATTAATAAACCATCCTAATAAAAAATGAGATTGTGGAATAAAATAAATTCCCTGAATTCCATTGTCTTTGAAAGTGCTATATAATCATTATAACAAATTTTAATTTATTATAATTTCAAAAGATATTCAGGTAGTAATGTGTAATATGATATATGATCCATTTATAATGTTTCCAATCCCATTTATCAATAATTCTTTTTAAATTCAATGTTTCTATGTGTTAACTGTTTCTTTTTTCATAAGACTTTTAGTTTGATAGATCATATCCTTGTACATTGATCATATTTTTTTCATATCTATATATTTATGAATGATTTAAAATTAATTTATATTGAATATATATATTTAGTGTCATCCATAAAATTAAATATGGAAAAATTAATTACATTGTTTATGTAGATGGTAGGTCATACGTATAGATAAACTCTTTTTTCACTTTTCATCATATGGAATAAAAGAATGGTAAACAAAAATTTACCTTTAAATATACATTAATATATAATATACACCATATATATTCATAAAATATATCTTTATTAACCTCTCTGTAAATAATAAATGGAAAAAAAATCACATCGCTTCATGGAGGCGGCATTCCACAGTTACGCAAGAACAACTTAATAATTGTCCAGTGGATTTTTTGTAGAGAAATTATATATTATACTATCATTACAAATTAATAAATATTTAATAAACATAATATTTAAACATTTAACTGATCATAATACCGTTACATAAATTTTGGTGAGTAAAGATTAATTGTATCTATACATGGTGACAGTAAGATGTATGTATGCAGAAGTGATACTTTCACATCCCATTTGATGAGAAAGAGAGTGGATAATGGTGGTTTTAAAATAATAATAATAACTTTTTACTATATATAGGATACTATTTTTATTATTTAATTATATATATAATATCATTATATTAGGTAAAGTAAGAAGTGAAAAAATGTGATCGGTTAAGGCGATTAACACTTCATTGAATAAACTTCTTTAAATATACTCTTAAGGATGCCGAGTCTAGGTTTTTTGGAAGAACATCACCTTAATAAAGTGTCTAATAATGATGATATTATAATTTGGTTGGTTTTAGTTTAAATATAATGCTCAATTTATTTTAAAGAATTGAAAATTGGGGTTCCCATTTAAAAGTGAGTGGAGGGGAAATCTTTGGATTTCTTGAAATGTGAAAAAATAATAAAGTAATTCAATCCAAATTTTTGTAGATAGATATAAATTCAATTTTAAAGTATGATTTGGTTGAAATACAATAAAAAAACAAATATGCAGTTTTATGTTTTTTTAAACCACATCTTTTGGTTTTAACACTTTTTAACCTATTTTATCCCTAAACCGCAATAACATCATTTTTTACTCTATTCATGTAATTTTTATATAACGACATCAAGACAAGGGAAAAATTCAAATAAAATCATTTATGTCACAAAAAATATGTTATATTAATTTATAAAATTCAATAAACACTATAAATCACTAATATTAAAATACTTTTAATATATTCAATATCATTTGTTATATTTTTTCTAAAATTTAATGAAATACATTATTGGTGTTCTATTAGAACTTATTGTAATTTTATGATCTATAAAAAATTGAAATAAATTACCATCAAAAAAATAATTTCATTATGCTCTAAATAAAAATAATTTTTCATTCACATATTTTTCTTTCTCAAATGTGAACACATAAAAGATATATAAATAAAACATAGTAAAATTTTGTATTTTTCTTTTCTTTAAATATTATATTATTCATTTTCATCGGAATGTGTCCCTTAAATAATTAAATTTATATACTAAGATGAAAAAGGTAAAATTTTCTTAATCTAATAATAATTATGGTGAAAATGGTGACCTTAACACTTATTTTTAACCTTAGTTAACCTGATTTACAATTTATTGAGGTGAAAAATTTTACTAAGATTATTATTCATATTGACTATAGATAAAAGATACTTATTATCTAAATTTTGATCTTCTAATTCCAAATATGGAAACCATTTTTCATAATTAAATTTATATAAATGACATAAATTAATTTTAAAATGTGTGCACAAAATACGATGAAGACCCATTTTTTAAATTTTATCATTTATTATCAATGGAGCCAAGGTAGTTTGTGATGGAAAATAGATTAAATGCATAAAAAATAGGTATAGTGAATGGTGGTGGGGTGTGTCTAAATAGTAGAGTATAGAGAGAATGAGTGTCCCCACCTAAAATAGAAGGGTGGTGTTGTGTTACTGGAGGAGAAATGGCAGTGATGTGATAGCTGAATTGTGTACAGTAAGAGGATATTAGCAGAAGGTATAATCAATTTAGTATTCAGAAAGATGCAGCATCACAATACGGTAATATAGGATGGATCATTGGGTGTCAGTTTTGAGAGAGTTTATGAGGAGGGTGTCTGTTTTTCTGAGATGAAGTGGGGCATGAGCCTAGTAATGGTGGGGGAGGTTTGCTACTATGAATGATAAGGATATGCACGACATCAATGATTGTAATATAAGAAAATATAGAGGATAAAGAGATGAAAAGGAAACATGTGATGCATCCCTATAATGATGGTGTTCTCAATCATTGTATTGATAAAGATGGTTTACTCTGATGTGAGGGGGATCAACTAGAGAGGAAGATTGATTCTCATGATCTCCTTTACCCTCCCTCCATGACAAATTCCAAAAAAATCTAAAATTATTTCCTAGATATTATTAGATAAAAATTACTATAATATAAAAATAAATAAAATAAACTAATTTCATTAATTTATAGAAAATTAAATAATTATATCAATTATAACATTAATGTAACAGAAATAAATGCTAAAATAAATTATTGATATTAATATAAGTATAATGGATATAAAAGAATAATAATAATGCTAATGTAAATAATTTTAAATTGTATATGAAAATAATATATAAATTTTAAATATGTTGATAATAGTTCTAATACCTAATATTAAAATATAATTAACAGAAATTTATAAGAAACAATAAAATTATAAAAAACTATAATGACCTTAAAAAATAAATGTTTGGACGGATTAGTTAAAATTAAGATATAAATATAAAAAATGTTAAGAAAATACTTGTGCATGATCCTTCCAATGTGAATAATCACATACATCACAAAGCACCATCTAGAGGTAGGGTCCAAGAAACATATTAGCATTATTATTATTATTATTATTATTATTGAAGGAGTTGGGGCTTTCCAATTGAATGGTTTATACCCCGAATTTGAGACTACAAAGAGTGAAATGATCAATATTTCATTATCTAGTCCCATTGATCAATAGCCATTTTATAAAGGTTATTATATCATCGCATATTAACACAACTATTCCTAACTATAATACCCTAGTATTTTGTTGGATTTATGGTAGCAGTAAAGGCTTTTAAGGACATAATACCCACTATTGTCACTGTTGGAAGCTTCATGGGAAACTTGATTGGGCTCTATAACTTATGCATTCTAATATTTCACATGATACAACATTTTATTATTCTCATATTATAGACAAATATCATGTGGTCATGTTTTATAAAGAGTAATACCTCATATTAATTCTTTATGAGTAAACTATACATCATTGAGTACTGTTTTCTTTCATGGAATGTCTCTTAATTCCCATCTTAATCATCATTCTTCCACATGTTTAACCTACTCTAAAACCTATGATAATATCACTTAAATTCTATAGTCTTACCATATATATTATTTTTGAGTTAATATCGTTATTATTGATAACCCTTGTTAATACTATTAGGGATGGTATTTGTCCTATTACCCTTAATATTATCATACCTTCCAAAAATTCAGTTCCATGAAGCTCTTTTAATCTATTGTATATCAATAGTTTACTAAATATTTTTATTTTTATTTTATATTCTCATGAAAAGGATGTTTATTTTATAAAAAATCAACGCGACATGTTTTTGGTCGAGGTAATTATCCAAACACACCATAATAAAATAGTCCTATTGTAACATTATTTTTGGATGTTTATTGGTCAAACTTATATTAAATGAGGATTATTATATTCTTCTAGGGTTATTTTTTCCATACAGATAAAAAAAAATTCAATTTTTCACCCTTGATTATCCTCTATGTGGAAATGATTAAGTATTCCATATTCCCTATCTCCCATAACATTTTCTCCTCTAATTCGTCTTCAATAATGTGTTATAGGTTCATGAAACTAATCTTCACCCATTCAATATTGAGTTTTTTCTCTCAAATATGATGACTTTGTTATTCTGACCCCAAAATTTTATAATTTTTTCTCAAAAATATGTTCAGTTATGTCATATTGAGTTATGTTCCCTTTATAATGTCTTCCCCATTTTAGTCATCTCTATTATATGAGTCTTATATCCTTATCCTTAATGTTTTCATTCCTTAAACATACCATTTTTTCATTTTTCTCCAATTAAAGTGTCTGATCCAACTCCACATGTGATGTTTGCTTATCAATAACTCGATCACATCATTACACATTACTTCTAAACTACACATAATGATACTAAGTTATATGATTTGTTAGTTGATCTATTTTTTATTGTTGAAATTAGTGGGGAAAAAATAAAACATAAAGAAAACTGAACATGGTGATTTATATGGTTCTAGAAAAATATTTTATGCCCACATAGGGGAAAATATTAATTATTTCAGGGGATATATATATAGGTTAAAATTGAGCCACACACCAAATTAAAATTACCATGTACATTTAAAATATGGAAAATTAATGTGTTAAAATTTGTTTTAGTTGAAACCCTCTTCAATGTGGAATAAAATTTCAAATCCATTTCATGTGGATCAATGTTATAATTTTACCTTCCTATTTTTAGGTGATTCTCGTGTGAAATATTTATTCCAGTAGTCCCGTATAAAACCTAATGTTTCTGGGCACAAAAGTGGTGTTTATTAAGGGAATCCTTGAATCATAAAATGTCATATATGATGGATCATTTTTATATTGACATCATTTGAATACCATTACAAATGAAATTTTTTCAAAGAATATAGACAATGAAATACACCAATATAAATAGGGGTAATTTTAATGTTAAATTAATAAATAATTTAATAAAATTGAAATAAATATTAATTCATTCTAGAAATCATTTTTCACAGTACATGTTGATTGTCTGAAACCATTTTCTGTAATCTGTCATTTTTCTTGTATGAATCATGTGAATAATCCATCTAGTGGTTGTATATGTGTTCCCATTTTATCTCTAAATGAAAACCATAAATCATTGAATACTAGCATGGTCATTTCATTATAATCTATTTTCATCTTGATTTATTCATGAATATTCAATCTAGAATAATTTCCCATGATCTCTTGATTCCTGAGTGGATGTGACAAGGAATAAGTTGATTCTTCACAGTAATATGTTGTGCACAATGATTTTTGATTAACCACCCTTATAATGTATTAGCTCTCTATTTATAGACCATGAGTTAGGGTATGTAATTTAATTAATTACACTGGTTCACTTAAGAAAATGTTAAGCCCATGTTTTCCCCCATGCTATGTATATAAATAATAATACTATTTATATTATATGGTGTTCACTATTTTTAACAATGACAAATATTATTTTATCAACTTCTAAATTAATATTTATCACTAGACTCAATCGTGATCTCATAGTCCTCTTCAAAATTTATTAAATACCTGAATAAATAAAATATTTACATAATAAATAATTAAAAATTATATATATTCATGTTATATAACAATAACCATGAACATATATATTTATTTAATTTATAGGATCAATAATCTTGATTAAAATTATTCATCTACATTGGGAATAATATTTATTCCAATAATTAAATTCAAATTTATTTGAATTGAGATAAGCATTAATAGTTACTCTATGTCCCTCTGGGCATCTTTATCATTGGAAAAGGTATCCCTAAGTAAATCCAATATTATTATCTATAAAATAGTCAATAAACCCCAAGAGGAAGGAGTTAATGTCACAACATTTAATGCCACATATGAGTGATCAGTAGGTCATATAATCTTTTTGTCATAATATTTCATCTTGTAGTTTTTAACCCATTTAATAATTATATATTCTTACTATGTCCTTATTTTACTATCTAAAATAAACTCCTCATGACACTATACCCATATAATTTTAATTAAAAAGTTCTATTTCAATCAGAGGGTAGAGATATCAACATCCACAAATATGGAAGGGATAAATCCTTCCTTGACATATTCAATAATAAAATGTCATTTATGATTCACCCAATGTATTATATTTACCAAAAAAATATGGAATTGTTATTTTTGTTATTAAAATTATTTGAATAATGTTTAAAAATATCTTCTATGATATAATTGTGGTTCTTTTTGTATTTTATATGAATTATATTGTGCTGCAAAGGGTAAAAATTCATATGTTGTCATAAGAGTTAAACAAGTTAAAAGGGTTTTGAACCCTAAATATAAGGGGAAAAATACATAATTATGTCAACAAAATTATTGGATATAGTGAATAAGACCCTTATCATATTATGATCTAATTGGAGTTGTTTAATGAACTGTTTTATATGAATTATCTTATATATTAATTAAATTAATGATATTTAGAAAATATCACTCTTTTTGTATTTATTATATTTTATGTGTCCACATATGGGAGAAATAAATATATGAATGAACATAAATATATATTTTGATATTAATTATTATTTTTTCAAAAATTTATTTTTAATTTTTAGAAATTATATAACTACCTTAAATGATTTTTTAATGCTGAACAATTCTTATTTAATTAACACAAAATAAAATAATTGATTTTAGAAGTACTAATTTAGATATATTTTTTATGATTAAAATTTTATAATGAATTTTCTAGATTTACATGAAATATTAGGGATTTTTTAGAGCATTATATTCAAATTATCACTTTTAATTAATTTATTTGAATACAAATTAAATGAATAGAATCAAATTTGAGAATAATGATATTTTATTGACCTAATATACTATTAAATTATTTTTTATTCAAAAAATTGTTAAATATTCAAAAATAGTGTAATTTATGTTATAAAATTTCTCATTCTATTCATTTAACCTCAATTTGTTAATCCTGGGCTCTAGCATATCTTTATTATATTTAATATTTGGAGAGTTTCCAAAAGTTCATCCCACCTAAATTATAAAAGGAAACCTCCTTCCTCACTTCTTCACACACCTTTGATCATTATATATCAACCAAAACCCAACCATTTCTTCTCCAAACGTCTATATTCACGTTTTTGAGGCACTTTTCTTCTAAAAATACCAACTCTATATCCCTTAAGAAGTGATATAAAGGAAGTCCACCTAAGAAGATGAAATTGTTTTACGATCTTTTTCAAGTTCAGTTCTTCTTCTACTTCATTTTCATTTCTTTTTTCCATTATAATGTAATAAATAAGGTATCATACATATTCTGATATGTTTTTATTATTATGTAGCAACCATATTACTTGATTTAACAATATGATGAAAATCAAAATCAATGTGTGTGCGTACGTATGACTTGTCGTCCCCATGACGTGGTGTATTCCATTTTTAATACACATTACATAGATGGGTATAATGATATATATAATGGATACATATTAATATTATGATATTATATTTTATCTACAAAAATTAATATACCATCCACTTACTTACCCTCTCACCATTACGGGAAACATATCATTGCTTGTGTGTACGCACGTCCTACCATCTCCATGACACTATGTGATTCATTTTCTAGGATAACCATTCATGAATGATTATAAAAATATATATAATGAATACATATAGTATATATGAACTTATTATCATTCTATAGGGGAATTAAATATATCCAATGCCTAATAAATTAGACTTACATGAAAAAAAATGTATTGAAAAATGAAGAAGTTAACACTTAAAAAAAAGGGTAATAAAAATATATTATCAATAAATGGGTGATAAAACAATATAAGAGGATAATATATGATATAATTAATATGAATAATGATATTTCATAAGTTAATAATATTGTTATATTAATTATACAGGAGGTTAAAATGATCAACTAAACGAAGCATAAGGTATGAGACATCATCCCAATATCTTTTCATTGAGGTAGGGTTTGATGTTATACACCCACCTAATTTTATGTGGTGTATATATTGCCCCTTTTATTTTTCATTTTATTAATCACTTTATTATACTTTTTTTAATGTTTTGATAAATTTTATTTTTTTCATGGTTCTTATGATTTAAATGTTAATAGTTCTATGGGACACATTGAATGTTTAAAGATTTAATTTTAGAATCTATTTTTCTGTGGAAAAATTATTGATATTATTTTACATATTTATTTATATGGGTATAAAAAGATTATAAATATATTTTATGTCTGATTATAATTTCATTCAAAGGATTTCAAAAGGAATATTTTTATTTATTTTTCTTGGAATTTTTTTGACAAAATGTCGAAGGATTATTGTATTTCTAACATACGCAACAATAATTAACTTCCCACCAACATGAATACTATTTAATTACTAGGTTACATTGAAATATTACATATTTTAATAAATTAAAAACCATGTTACCTTATTTTTTGGATATTTGGTATTAGAAATGGTTATTTTTAAATTAAAACGGTATTTCTATATGAAAGTGATTTTCATGTGGGTATAATAATACTTTTTCCTCAAGATTTTTTCAAGGATTTTATATCATTATTTTCATCTATAAAAATTCTGTTTTATTGAGTCTTATAATTCATTGAGTTTGATATATTATTATATCAGTTTTCTTTATTTTATTAAATGGTTTATGATTCATTTTTATTGTGGATGTTCTATTTTAAAACCATTCATAGTTTATGGTTAAAGAATTCACATTTATGATGATATTATTTAATATTAATATTTCTGTTGTTTATATTTCATCCATTTAATATGATGAATAAATTGTACTTAGTAAGTGATAGATGGGGCACACCATATCCCCTAGAGTCATTAGTAGGTCCCACGAGGCAAACTAGTTTGGGAATTGGTTGGGGCCTTACCCATTTATGTATAGTGTCTCGGCCAAATCCTTGGAAGTATCCTTATGACGTCCCGAATTATGCATTCCATCATTATGAGATCTGTTATTTATATTCCATATGATTATTTTACTATTATAAAATTCATGGATAAGATTCATATCTCATGTGACTATTTAAATGGAATTTATTTTATCTATGTATCTTTCCATATTGATTATGCCATATTTACCTATATATTCCACTTTACACATACCCTTACTATGTATTTCAGCTCAACCCTTTCATATGTTTCAATTTTTCGTTGGATTGTAAGAAGTTTATTATGAATGATATGTAGTGTTATAAAGAAGATGATTAATGGTAGACATAATGAAATTGTTTGTGTATTATTATGTTTTAGAATGTAATTTGAATCCCATGTATGTATTAAGTTTACCATTATTACTATACAATTTATTTCCTTTGGAATATGATTCATTTTGTCATATGACAATGTAATAAAGTAACCACCAAATCAGGGAAACTAGGTTTAGGGTCTTTACATTAGGGATTACCAAGCATGAACTTCATAATATAAAACCAAATCTTCTTATGAGTAATCACACCAGACCGTCAACATAGTATTTTCCTCATCATAGAATGTTATCCAACCATTGAAATAATTTTATGAGTATCATCATGGAATTTCAAGCTTTTCTTTATAGTTTGATACTTCAATTCCCATTTCAATATGACATATACTCTTGGAAATTCTAACATTAAACTAATGAATGTAATTGAATAGATTCAAATAATATCTTTAATTAGTATCCACTTAATTGAATATAAATGTAATCGATAGTTCAAATAGTTGTTTTTAGAAAAAAAAATTGATATGTTTCCACACAAAGTAGAAAAAACTACCCATGTCTTTCAAACTACTAGACCTCACATGAGGATCATGTTTCTACTATGTTAAATCTTTATTGAAGGGGTCTCCCATATTTTCTTCTATGGAGAATCTACTCACTGAAACATAACATAACTAAAATCCCCCTTCAAATGATGATAATATTGAAGTATGTTCTTCACCCACTAATGTAACCATGAATCTGTTGAGATGTCCACCAATTCATTATTACCTCAGTAGATTTTGACAGTGTTCACAACAAGGTATCATGTCATGATCTTGATGGAAGTTTCATGTCAAAACTACTTATTTAGCTACTCCATATGCCCCAAAATACTCAAATATTCTTGTAGAATATGTGATAATTGATTTATTTCCATTCTTACTACTCAAAACAACTCCATTGAGGGTGGATACTTATCCATAATTTTATTTTTTATCATCTTGATCTTTTTAAAAACTATAATACCGATATGCACTAATGAATAGTTTCTCATCAACTCCATAGACTATAAACAAATCCTTAATTAGTATCATATACATAGGAATATTCTTGACTTACATAAAATGATAGAAACCTAAGTCATCTTGATGTCTTCATATCACACATATGGTGCATGCACTATCTAGCCTAGTACATAGCATAATATACATGACTGACCCAATCATTGACATGTATGGAATTCTTTCCATCCTTTAACAATCCTCAGGTGTTTTAAGACACATTTTCATCAAAAGATAAATTTCACGTGACACTAGAAACAATCCCCACTTTGATTGTTTTAACCTAAGTCTCTTTATTGTCTTTTCAATATATCTTCTTTGACATAGATCAAACAGTCTACTAGATTGATCATGTCAGGTCATAATCCTAATAAAATAAGCTACCTCACCTAAGGCATTTATTGTGAAGCATGTATTCCACCAAGGTTTAATATTTGTTAAGGAATATATTTTATTTCAAATATGTAGTTCCTATTTGATATAAACTATTATGAAAGAAGTATGCACTCCCACTAAACCACTTTTAGAAACAAGTCTCACAATTATTATTTATTAAACCAAATTTAGTTATGGCATCATCAAAATGGATATTCCAAGACCTGGATTCTTTATTTAATTCCTAACTGTATATTTGTAACTTAGATACATTTTTGTAATCTATTGAAATGCCAACCCCTTTGGGTTTTTACATATAGACGTCTTTATGATGGTTCCAATTAAGAAAGTTTGTTTTGAAATCCATTTTCAAAATATCTTAGTCATGGTAAGACTCTATAGAAAGTATAATTTTAAGGTATTTTCTCATTACAACATGAGAAAAGGTTTTTTCTCATTCTATTCCTTGACACTATTTATACCGATTTTCAACTAATAATTCCTCATTTGTAATTGCTTATACAACCAACCACAATTTATTCTTGAAAACCAATTAGTAAACAATTATGTTTTCATCCAGTATATGATCTACCAAAATTGATTTTTTATTTTGATAAATGTAATCCATTTATTTATTAATAACGTGTTAACAGTTGGAAACATTTTTTAAATTTACTTCTTCATTTTATGTTATGTGGACATTATTATCTACAAATAATGACTCTTCATCATCGATGACTTGAAAACATTATCTTTAAGCTTCTAAAACCTCTCTTATTCTTCTATGCAATACATGTGTCTCCAGAACTTCTTCTATAATTGGGATTATTGAATTTTGTCCTTTTACCAAATCTTGTATACCTTGATCATACACTTCATCAATGTTAATCTCTCTCCCCCTATTTTTTCAAGATATATGATCCACTTCAAGGAATATGGAATGTATTTTCACAATTTATTTTTTCATGATGGATTATATAGGTAATATCCCCATACTTCCATATAAATTCCTATAATCTTACACTTTGTGCCTAAGGATTCAATTTTGTTTCCCAAAGAGTCATTAATATACATTTTACATCCCAACACGTGTAATTATGAAATTATGGGTTTCATTCAACCATAAACCTTTTATGGAATACTTTCTTGCACGTTAGTTGATAATAATTTTAGTATGTATATTGTTTTCTACAATGCATATCCCCAAAAGGAGAATTAAATATAGGCATGAATAATCATTGATATCATCGTGTATAAGAGGGTGTCATTAATCATTTAACATATCTATTCCATTAAGGATAATAAAGGGTAGTATGTTTGGAAATAATCTCAAACTCCTATAAATAACCAATGAGTTCTTGATTAATATATTCTCTTCCATTGTTTGAGAAGGATTTTGTAGTGTTCTTACCAAACTGGTTCTCTACTTCATTATTATATTAATTGAATTTTTCAAAATAATATAACTTATGTCTCATTAAGTATACATGTCTATATCTACTAGACTGATTAATAGAAAATATAATTTATGAGTATCCAAAACATTTTTCAATTGGAAATGGTCCATACACATCGGTATAATCTAATTCAATAAGATCATTGGACCTTTCACCTATTACTATAATTTTATGTTTGGTAATATTTTCATTTGAACATATATGGAATAAACCAAGTGGTTGTAGTTTAATGGAATCCTAATGTTCATCTTGTTTTAATTAGGTTAAAAACATTTCTTTTAAATGACCTAGCTAGTGATGCAATAATAGGTTGTGGTATGAGTCATGTGAGCTAGTTTCATTATCTATTTCTATCACATTGTTCATGTAATGTAATATATACAGATAGATAATAAAATATAAGTAAATATAAATTATGATTTAATTTTAAAATAATATCCATTTTTTCCATAATTTAAAAATAAATCTATGTATATCAAGTCAAGATACTGAAATAATGTTTTGGGTGACTGATGGAACATAATAAAAAACTTTTAAAACCATGATCATTACCATGGTAAATGTGAGGTGTTATTCCCCAATAGCCATGATTGAAAGTGTAGATTAATTGGTTTCTTGTGGTTCAACCTCACCCTGGGTAATCTAATGGAATCCTCTGGGTTCATGTACTTGAATACTAATGTGAGAACCACATGCTATGTCCAATATAATATTTTTATAAATAAATAAGTATCATTCGATATAGAATTCACTTGAATCATCCAATACTTCTTTTCCTAGGTGTAGTTTTTCTTATAGTGTCCATTCATGCAACATGGAAAACTTAAATAATTTAGTTCCCTCGCTTCTCCGTTGATCCTTATATTCTTAATAGGGATTTATAATTAATATTTGGACTTATAACTCTTTAACTAGACTTTCCTTTTATTCACCATAATGACAGAACACATTTTATATGTTATATAATTTAATACATAGATAAGTAGAATTAGAATATCTTGATGTGACTTACCTATGATTATCATATTTAAATTGAAAAAATAGATAATATCCAATGTAGAGATTAATTAATAAGATCCACATATAGTTTCTCAATAATATTAAACCCCAAAACCTTTTCTCACTAAATAGTGACAATGAGTTTGACTACATGATGCCCAGAAGGTGACCCTTCTCCATGTTTACTACGATAGAGTGTATTAGATACCTGAAATTGATCATGTCTAGATCTTTCCTAATATAGACCATATAGATACTGGATAATTATATAAGCATCCATATTTTCATTGGACTTAACTAGTTTATTAGACCTGGATGACAACATTAAGCACTGAACATCAACCACATTTATTATATTTTATCATTTATAACAATCTGTTAGTCACATACCTTTTTCTCAGGTGGATCATTCCTTAAGGATTCTTGAATTTAAAATTCTAAATCATGGTTAAATACTAAACTATGTGATCTAAACTGTTATTGGAAATTAGTTCCAGTTTGGGCATGGTAATTTTCCAAAATTGACTGTTGGGATAATGTGGTTGATGATATTTTCAATTTTTTTCCAATATTACAAGAGTGTATCATTATAACTACACTTCATTATATTTAATTTGAGATATAATAAAAAAATTAATTTTAAAATGTCTCACACTATTTAATGATGATTTAAAAGCCTCAACCATTGGACTTCGAATTTCAATTTTTTAGACATTCTAGTGTAACTGATCCCTATTACCCTTCTAATAACTAAAGAAATGTTTTGGTCAATTACTCAAAAATATTTAGGTATGTATGTCTTTTAAAATTTGGTCTTGGAAATCATTTTTCCCTTGATTGGACTCACAAATCAAGAAACCCTTACTCAGATTTTCTCAACATAGTAATCTAAGTTAAATCTTGTCTGGAATTAGATTATTCTATTGAAAAAAATTAGTTAATTAAATCTAAAATGTATATAAAAACTCTATGATTAAAGCATGTTCCCTAACATTGTATGGTCAAACACATATTTCTTTTGTTTAATTACTAATTATGTAAAGCATGGGTTAGTTTGACATAATATTATGTTGATGGATTTTGTTTATTATGCATAAAATTTTTATTGTTTTATCCATTATATATATTTTTAAAATAAATTGTATTTTACATTACGGATTCACCATGTTCTGACTAAACATTTACATATATCCCATTTATTTAATTCCACCATTTCATAATATTTCATTTATTTATTTTTTCAAATTAATACATTCATAAAAAAGAAAATTCATAAGAAAAGATATAAAAAATAAATAAATGACATGAGGATGAGTATCATATATTGGTTTATTAGTTGAGTAGAAAATAAATCAACCTATACCCAAGGGATAAACATCGTGTTTATATCAAAAAAGATTTGTAACATCCCACTTTCCCACCTATGTATCTTGTGTGTTGGTTTTGTCTAGGTTCAATATTGAACCGCTTCCACCTCAGCTTTATCGTGAACCAACTCAATGCCCCAATAGATAGACCTTTTGTTACATATTTTTAATAAATCTCACAAATGTTACGAGTAACAGAATATTGGTTAATTAGAATTAAATAAAACTTCCTTGGACACCCATGTACTATATAATAAAATTGTGATGCTTGACACACAAACCATCAAATTTGATTTAATAAAAATTATCCTTTAAATATTGATATAAAATTAAATTAAATTAAACAATCACATACATTGGTCTAGTCAATATCATTATTGGTTGTACACATGAAATAATTTCACATTTAAAATTACTAGATAGTGTTCATTTCAATTCTTTATTTAAAAAGATAAAACATATACAATTCAGTCTAATTAATTACATAATTAATCAATTAATTCATCTTATATATTTTTTCAAATCATCTAGAAATTATTATCCACTATGATTTTAAATATAATATATTTAGAAAATAATTTAATAAACTAAATAAAAGGTTTGTACTAGGATTTATCTTGATTATTTTTTCTTTGGAATACTCAGTATGGTTTTATTTGTAAAAAACATGGTCATTCAACATATTGTGTACATGGAATGTTTCAAAATTTCATGACATGTACAAAAAATTTAATATCTCATAGAAAACCTGATATTTTTGTATCCTATATGATTTAATACATTGAGTATTTAGTATACTATAATTTTACATGATTCATAGATTGAAATATTACATAAAATCTATATATTATTTAACATAACATAAAACATAACAACAAGAGTGTACTTCCAAATTAATTGACCGTGAAACTCATGTTTATGAGGTTTAATCGAATAATAAATTAAAATTAATATTTATCTAAAAATCAATAAAAACATGACATGTGAAAGCCTTCCATTTGTTATATACATCACTTCATAGGATTTCTATAGTGTCTTCCTAGGGAATCGAGTGTACTGTTTGAGGGAATTTATAAAGCACATGAAATATATAAATAATATACACCATGTATATCAAGTTACATAGATGTTTTTCTATATGCATCATATATTAAGTACACACCGTGTATTAAATACATGATGTTGTTTAACCCCAATAATTTTAAATTGAAAACATGTAGATTATATAATGTTTAGTCAATATACATGTTGTATACTCTAATTTTTTTGGCTCCACCCTTGTTGTTCAACACATAGTGAATTAATTTCATGTGGTGTGTACTAATTACAAGACAACCCAAAATCCATGTGACCATCTATGTAAAATAAAAAAGGATACATTTGGGGTAACAATGAGTACACAGTGTGTAGTATTATATTATCTAGATATAATTATCTTCACCTTTGGGTGTGTTCCCTATATCTGATCATCATTTAATTATTATCTAATTTTCATAATATGGGAGAGAAATGAAGAATATGAAGATGTTAGATCAATAAAGAATCAAGAATGAATTAAAACATGTATTAAATTTTATCTTTTAATTTTTTAATAATCAACTATCAAATAAATAATTATAAATTTGAATGTGGTCTCTCTGATACCACTTGAGGATTCTGGGAAAAGAAGAGGCACTTATCAAGAATGTATCTCACTCATAAAATGTTAGATTCAATTGATTATTTTTATATTGTACAAGACATGAATATAATTCTGAATGATATTTTTCCAAATAATACTTACAATGAAATAAAATAGAATGAATATAGGATCTTTTCATGAAAAAATTTATATTAGTTTAATTAAATCGGATGAAATATTACCTCTTTATTCATATATTTTTTATTAGTATAGGTTGATCATCTGAGTCCCTTTTTGTTAATTAGTTATTTTAGTTGTAGGACCCATGTTTATAATATCTATAGTGGCAATACCCTTGTGATCTGTTGATAAATGAATGATACCAATGAAATGAAAGGTGATAGTGCAGTCTACTAATCATCTTGTTTTGTTCCCCCGGAACACTTCATGCTTCTTCATTCTTGAGGAAAATCCTTTGATATTCTCATTCATAAAAGGATTTGATAAAGAAGAATACTATTCATGAGAGAAATATTTGGTTCACATAGAATCTCACATAACCTCTGTTATAATTTATTATTGGTCTACATTTAGACATAGGGTATTGGAATTTAATTGAATTAATTATAGAAGTACGCTTAATAAATGTTTAAAATCAATTATGACACTATGAAATGTATTAACATATTTTCTTTATTCCATGGTGTACACTAACTATCATGAAATTAAATGTTAATTTACAATAATGTAAATTAATATTTATAATAGGACTCCATATTTGTCTTCATGTCTTCTACATAATTTTTAAAATACCAGAACATATTATATTTTTTATTCATTTATTCAATAAATAAATAAATATTATATATATCCATTTTATTTATCATTTTCCTTACGAATAAATATTTATTTAATTTAAATTATCAAAAATCCTAAATGAAATTATTCCCCGATCATGATAAGAAATTTTTTTCTAATTAATAAATTCAAATGTAATTTAATTAAGATAAATGGAAACACATATTGTGTGACCCTATAGGCCCCTTTATCTTTCACATTAGGCATGGCTAACTAAAATCCAAAATTAATCTCTTGTAAGGGGTTATTGAACCCATGATAGATAATTTAATTTTGTGTCATCAACAAGAACATAGGATTTCTCGTTGTGTAATATAATAACATTGCCACAATATCTCATCAAGTTGTTTGTATACCCATTTCATCATCCTATATGCTTGATATGTCTTTTTTGACTATATCAAATAAAAACAGAATTATACCATCACCATGGAATTTTAATGAGATAGATATATTTCAATCAAAGGTATAAGATATCAACTTTCATAAATATATAATGTAAAAATCCTTCCTCTAACTATTTATTAATAAGATGTCATTCGTGATGCACTTTGTATACCTTATATTTAATGAACATATTAAATCAAGGTTTTGGTTAGTAAATCTTAGTGTTTGATGAATTAAATTAATTAATAATAATCTTAATGTATGAGGGAAATTACATACTCTCACATGTTAGAATATCATATGATAGATAGGTAAAAATAATTAATATTAGAGGTTCTGTTATCATAATATTCTATATTTGAGAATACCGCATGATAAATTCCTAAGATAAATACTCATCTAATTGTGAGTAATCTCATATATGATTTAATATACTATAATCCTCAACATATAATGGTATAGGACTGTAGAACTAGGTTTAATAATTTCATCATAGCATTTCAAGGTTCTCATCATAGTGGGAAACTTTAATACCCTTTTCAATATTAATGATACTCAAGGACCTTACTACATTAATGTAATATAGAACATTGAATATTATTTAATAATAAATTTAATTTATATTCAATTTTTTGAATATACATGTAATCTTATGTTTAAATAGTGGGTTCTACAATACCCACTCTAAAAACCCCAATGAGATATTAGTTTTTCTGACTCTCCATTATATGTGAACACCACATGAAATTTATAATAGAATCCCCACTTGTACCATATGTTATTTGACCACAAAATGAAATACCCCTCTATCTATGTAGTCGAGTGGCCTCTCAATTATCTTTAACATTAACATTTTTAGTTAAATGCACTACCTCTTATTTTAAAGGAATTTATTCGGTGAATCTGATCATATCTAATGTGTTATATAGATTTAGGTGTTGTCCAATAACCTTAAATGGAGTCATGTTTCCATTAGATATTTCAACAAAAAATGGGAATATAAAATTGAGACTCTGTATAGTCCCTACCAATTCTAATTGAGTTTTCCGACCACAATCATAAAATTTTAGATGGAGTGAATTATTGTTTCATATATTGAAAATTTTCATTGTTGAATTATTTTATTATGATAGACTTTGGGTTTATCTTTATATATCATGAAATTTTAAAATGATTATATCCTTATCTCATCTTATTTATTAATGAATATCATGAAATTTTTTGCTATTTATATCATCCATTTTAAAATTTTCTACAACCCAATATGAAATATTTATTTTCTCTATAAGTTGGTGAAATTTGTTTCTAAAGACTAAGTTGTATGTGTACAAACCATTTGGAATTTTATAATTTTTCCAATATTCCTCATATTATTCACCATGTTTTCTGGCCTCATATTTATAAGAGATATTCATTGATTTTTCCAAGATTACTTTCATCTCCTATATTAAAATTTCTACTTGACCACTTGTTTGTAGATGATATAGTGTCATAATGTAATGACTATAACCATTAAGATTCATTATATCTAGAAAAAAAGCATTACTAAAGTGTTTTCCAGAATCATTGATGATAAGTCTTGGAATTTTTATCCATTTAAATATGGGTTTTATCAAAACATTTCTTATAATTGTTATTTTATTTTCCCCAAATTCTACAAATTACACCCACATTAACATATATTCCACATATAATGTGATTTATAAAATACCAAAATATTTGTGGAAAATGTCATTTAATTCAATTCATCATATTTTAATAATTTAAATAGATATAATGGGATGTTTTGACATCTCATGATTCAAAAAAACACATCCAATTCCTTACAAATTATCTAAATTCATGATCATGCCATTAATATTTTGATATATGGCGTGGTAGTAAAAACCAAATTTTAATAATTAAAAAATTGTATATTGAATTCCATGATGTAACATATATTTATCTGAATGGAAATGATTCAAAACACTATCAAATTATTTTTTCAAGATGCATCTTTTAGTCATTATATCCCCATATCGTTTAAATAGAAATTAATAAACCTAGTAATATTGAATGCCCTCATTTAATAACATTCTCATATTATCTATTGAGAAATATTCATACACCACCTTAAATGATATGTAATTTATGATATTGGTATTTTACAATGTCATAATATCATCTTGATATAGTTGTTCATCTAGAAATGTTTCTTTAAATAGTTTAATATTGATAAACATTGTGTTAGGTTTTAAGAGTGATTAATGATTAGAAATAAAAATTGGATTTCTTTTTCTATAATAGATTTCAATTTTAAAATTTTTATTTATATAGATACATTAAGTATTTGTAATCATAAAAACATTTTTTTAATCATATATCAAATGGTTTAGTGATCCATATACGTAGTGAATTTTGAGAACTACAATTATGAAAAAAATACAATATAACTTCTTCAATCTACTTTTTAGTAATTGTGTAGTTTTATTCATAATCATTATTAATTTGGATACGAAAATATATTTTTATGAAGATCTAGTTTATCCATTATCCAAAGGAAGTACCAACTATCTAGTCACTTGCATCATACATTTATTCTGTTTGTTTTCTCTATCATTTGAAATCATTATCTATGTTATAAATAGACTATAATTAACAATTATAAATATTCCTAACATTCAATCACAAAATAGAAGCTGAATGTTTTTCCTAATAGTGTAGTTAGTTGGTGGGAAATAATAAAAAATCCTTAACATAGTGTGTTTACAATCCCAAATTCCTAAGAAAACCTCTCATGGCCTGAATTTATGTAGGTATGGGAAACTCAAAAGGTTTACTATTCTTTTCTTGGTTAACTTCAACGCCTTTATTTGAAATTATTTGGCCTAAAACTATCCTAAGATGTATCAAGAAGAAAGACATTTCAAAATTTATCATCATATTATTTTCTTCATATATTTCTTATACATTAAAAAAATGAGATATACATTTATCAAAGTAATAACTATAAATACAGAATTCATCCATTTTTATATCAATAATTTATCAATCATTTCATTTAATATTCCCATCATGAATCATTGAATCATTATTCGTGTATTGTACATTCGAAAATTGAATTCAATAATAAAAGAATATTTCATATGGATTGGTGAATGTGATTTTCTACTAATATTATAATGTAAAAATATTTTATTAAAACTATATTATCCATCTAAAATAAAATGGTAATATCTTCCTTGTATATATTTGAGAATTTTATTGATGAAGGGTACTATGAAGTGATCCATTCTTATTGTATGATTCAATTTATAGAATTACATGCACACTCTCCCTATAGTTATTGTTCTAGTGGGTATCAATTTCCCTTAATCATTTTCAAATAGTTTTGTTCCACCCATTTTTTGTACCACATGCAATGGTTTGTCCTACAAACTATCAAAGATATTATATATTAATCCATCATCTAAACGTTTAACCACTTCTTCTGTAGTGATTTTTTATAGGTGGTGCTATGACTTATTGTCGATTCCAATAATATTTTTCATTATATTCTACATATATTATGTGATTATATATTTTAGGTATTTTACCTTTCAAACAGTTACATCCCTTCTTATTACTGGCTTCTTCTATGGTCTGAAATTGCAATATTTACTTTCTTGTTCACCTAAAATATCAGCTATCATGACCCAAGAAAGGAAAAAATGGGGCCTAAGTAGATATATCTTTATAAAACCAACGATTCCTCCTACATCTCCCAATGGTCTATCATTGACACTTTTCACGATGTGGAACCTCATAAGAATCTGAATAGACAAACATGATCCTCACTATTATGCTCTATTAACAAAGGATATATAATGCCTATAAAGTACTGGATCACAATCTACGTTTAATTAAGGTCGAGTATAACTGCATAGATAGAGTACCCACACCCTCTATAGTTTTCGGTACTAAAAACTCTACCTATGTTAAGATTATTGGGGACCTGATCACTACTATGACATGGTAGTACCGACCCTAGCATCTCTGATGATCCAACTCAACAACTCGAATCATCCTAGAATTAATGAAAGAATATCCATTATCATATAATCTTGTTCCAAATCTATAATTCTAAAATTAATGATTTCATCATGTAAAATGTAGATAATTTCTCATTATAATCTTATATCTAGCCCAAATATGATTCTCGGGGAAGGAGATAGAGAAGGTGAAAGTTCCTAAGAAATGATCATGATTTTTATAGGGTATACATGGTAAGTCAAGAATACCTGAGGTATTATTTTTTATTATGAATTCTTCCCTTGTACTTTGGTCCATTCCAATTTACTGTTTTTCACCCATTCCCTCTAGTAATGTCTCAGTTCTCTAATTGTGTCTATACCTATATACCTTGGTTATGCTAATATACATACTAGTTATTATTACCAAGTAGTCATGGGGTATATATCAAGATTAAAGTATTAAATAGCATGTTCTGTGGTCTGGAAACATGGTATGTGATGTTTTATTTTCAATGAAACCCAAGTCATTACATAAAGGCTCCACATGGAATGTGTTCATGAAAAATACACATCATCTAATTTGAAATTTCCTAAAAAAAGATTGTCATCATGAGGGAAAAAAATCCACCCTATCAACCACATATAATGTTGTTTTATCTCTTTAAATATGTATAAATTCATTGAAAATCTTTTAATCATTGGTTCTCATCATTCGATGGCCAAAAATCAAATCTTATTTCTCTTGTGGGTGTAATCGACACACTGTTCATCGCTGTTCAAGCTTCCGAACATAGAATCTATCACATGTATCCCAAAATATCTATTATTAATATTTAAAACACCAAACCCATGTTATTAATTTATCTTCCATTAATTTGGGTGTTAATTCATTCTCGATCTAGTCAAACAATGTCGAATCACAGACCTCAATGGCCAATGTTGATGAACATAAGTAATGGTGAGGGAAAATCAAAAAAACAAAGGTATAATCATTATTGGATAATGTTATCATATTCAATGCTCAATAAATTTTAGAATCCATGGGTGGAACACATGAAATATCAAAATAATAAAATATATCACCTATATTAGTCAAATCTTGGTTCATATAAAGTATGTAAAACCATAAAATAATAAAGAATATAAGAAAAACCATGCATATCAATAAACAAAAGGGTATAAATCCCTAAAATAATATTCCCAAACTTAATGATGGATAGATAATTGGTAAATAATGCATCTGGTATAAACCGAGGTGATGATCTTGTTGTTCTTGTCATCAACCTCATGATTCTCCTTGATAATTTTCATCAATCCACATTACCTTGCCAAGAAAGCCAAAAAACTATCACATCCTCCAATAATTTCTTTGGGTAATGTGGATAACCCCATAGAATATTTATAATTACTTATAAATTTATGTGAATTTGGTTTTTTCATTTATTTTAATTAAATAAATTTAATTATTTAATTAATTAACCCACACTCTAATGGTCTCTTTTAACTGAACATCTAACCCCGACCAGCATTATATCATTCCAAAGGAATACTCAATATTCTAAAAACAATTATGGGCTCAGATTTCTTAAATAATTTCCCAATCAATAAGAAAATAATTAATTTCAAAAATATGGGAATATGTGATTTAATTTATATTAATCTTTTCAATATAATAATTTTTGGGTTTGGAACAACAAAAAACAGCATTGACTTAGAGGGATGAAATCCATATATATATCTCAAAAATATTCATGGGATGAATCTAAAAAACTTGATTCAGTAAATTCTACCATATATGTTGTCTTTTCACCTCAAATACAAAAATTTAAAAAAATGGTGTGGTTGTTGAATCTGTATCTGACTCTCATATTCCCAAGATCTCTCATGCATGCTCCCATACTGCCAATGCACTCAAATAAATTGAATGGTCAATCCATTTATGTTATAATAATGTTGATCCATGATCTCCATTGGGTATTCCAATAAGGAGGCCATGTCCCCATTGTCTAGCTCACCCAATTCTACTATGTGCGTCTAGTCAAGTATGTATCTCCTCAGCAGCAACACAGGGAAGACATCATGTACTCGGTCCAACTGATGGGGTAAAGTCATGCATTATAAACCCATTCCACCACCCTGTAGTATTTTTAATGGCTTGATGGACCTTAGTGATAAATTTCTTCCCTAAAAAAATCACCACAATCATCATCACGGGGTGAATATCAGGAAAACATGGTCTCCCTACTGAAACTCCAAAATCCTACGATGTTAATCCCCATAAGATTTTTATCAGCATTAGGATATCTGCAAACCCTCATAAATCTCTTAAAACTTTCTTAATTTTCATACACTAGATCTTTACTAATAAGTTATGTCTTTTCAATATCAATCTAAAATAAGGGTGACTGATATTTCCTATAGTACTAGAGATCAAAAGGATCTTTGTCGTTACGAAACCTATCGTTTTTATTATCAAGACAACATTCCAATTAAAATTGATCCCCTAGATCCTGATGAATTCCAAAACATTTTTTCCTAGCATATCCTCTAAAATATTGACAGTCAACTTGGTATGTCCATCCATTTGGGGGTCAATTGATTTACTCATATACAACTGGGTCCCAAAATTCTCTTGTTTCCCACTACACAATTTGGATGTGAACTGAGCATCATAGTTGGTGAGTATCATCATGGGATTTCCCATGAAGTTGTACGATCTCTTAAATATACAATTTTCCCCCAATCTTAACTGAAATGTACTCCATAATGGAAAGAAATAGGACTAACTAGGCGAGTCAGTCAAAATTCAACTAGATAGCTCCATGGAATTTAGATATACATGGAAGCCCCATCAAAAAATCAATCAATATTCTATCATACTTCAATTATAGAATCTAAATAGGTTAAGTCACGTCTTTTAGAAATCAATGTTAAAACTATACCTATTAACATGTGAGAAACTGAGAAAAAACTCAACAATAATCTATCTCATACTAGTCCATCAAAAATTACAATTTATGGCCTTGAATATCTTCCCCACAATCAAATTTATATCCAATGCGGATGTATCAAATATCCTCAGTACCTCCTCATGTAAGACCCCAGGTAAATAAAGAGTATGACATTTTCACATTTATCCATATTTGTGAATAAAATATTAATATTACATTAAAGGGGACGCTATGCTCAATGGCGTATCCAATACACAACAACGAGTTTCTTGGGAATCTTACGTTGCACTCTAATAATAATATAATATTATTTTAAATGGTAGTTAACGCCTAGCCATTGTAATGGAAGAAATGAACAGAACTAACTACAAAATGATTATATATGTTTGTCAAATATTTTTACTTTTTACAATAAATGTTAGAGGATTACAAATGTGAATGAATTCAATTTTTTTAAGCGTAAACATTCTAATGTTCGTTAGAAGGTCGATTAACCGCCTTTTGATGGCGAACCTATTTTAAATCCACTTTTTGGAAATTTTATTAGTTATATTTTACAAAATAAAATTATTCTTTAGAATAAAGACATCAAAATTTACTTTTTGTAAATTTGTTTTATCTTTCCGATAAAGTTCATTTTTTTAATGAATAGTGAAAATGTTGTATTTTAATTCAAAACCCTCTTTTTAATCTAATTTATTTATATGATTATATTATCTTTTTAATTGTTTTTATAGTAAAATTAGAATATATTTTTACATTTAATCCAATAGTGGTCATTGAAATTAATTTCAGTTTAAAATTTGACTTAAACTAGTGTCAATCTTTTGATATATATTGTTTCATAAAAACACGCTATTTGTTCTGACAATGGGAATTAATTATTAAATTAATTAATGAAACTTATATGTTATGAATTTTTTAAAATAGACATCATTTTTGAATTCGGAATATCAAATATATCTTAGGGTGAATTTTTGGTAATTTTATGAAAAACTTTAATTTTTGATGAATAGTGAAACCACTAAGTGAAACTTATAAAAACTGATTTCCCATTTAAATGAAATTATTCCACCTTTGTGTTTTGAATTTCAAAAATCTGAAATACATGGTTTTCATTTAAAAGTAAAATGTGGTTCAATGGGATTAAAATATTTTTTTGGTGAATAGTAACTTATTAAGTTTTAATCGCGATTAGAGGTAATTAGTGTAGTTTATGGTAAAAATAATGTTTTAATAATATGAGATGAGCTTGACACATGTTTTACCATTATTGTATGTGTCATGGCCGACTAATACAGTCCATGGGTCACCTTGGGGACCCCATAGAGTCACTTTGGTTGGGAAATGACTTAAATAACTTTTTATTTAATGTAAAAGTAAAAGTGACACAAACATGAGTTATTTTACTAAAACAATTTTTACATGGGGCTATACAAGTCAGATTTTTTACTATGAATAGTCATTGGAAAGATAAAAAATATTTCCTACATCATGATATTTGTTTTATAATTTTTATACATTAAATAAATAAAATTATTTATGACATCATAATGATGCAGTGATTAACTCATTAATAAAGGATTTAAATAAATTGAAAAGATAATGTAAAATCTATGACCTTCACATGTCCAAAACCTATAGGATTGGTGGATTTCGAAACCTTATCACCTTATCCTAGAATTATATCAATGTGGGACCTTTTAAATCTGAAACTCATTTTCAAATAAAGTAACCTTTCTTTACTTTCCAAGAGTGCCCCTTCTCTCCTCTTATAAAAGGCTCTAACCTATACCTCTTTACCCACACTTCCAAAGCCTTTGGCTTGGCCAACCCCTACCTATTTTGTCTCTCCACATCCCTCTCTTACTCCTAGAAGCCTCACTTTGGGCAGAAGTCTTCCCAAGGAATCCTTTTAGCTCAAATCAAAAAGAGTTACCCGATTTTAAGGTAATGTCTTCACTTGTGTTCTTTTGTTTTATTTTGCTTCTCCAACCCCCTAAACACTTTTTATTCATTTATTTTGTAAAAATTACAGTATCTTAAATATACTAGGATATTTTTATAAGAAGAATTCGAGCAACACTTATACACACCTACATCAAATGGTTATAGAACATATTGTTTCTATGGATGGCGAATTTCTGCCTCACGAAATGATGATTGTTCAACACTCATATAACACCTTAAAAGGTTGAAATTAAGATGTCACTATACTTATATATGATATATAATATGTTTATGTTTTACTTAAGCTTCTATATTTTTCTTTTTTGGCATACCATTATGGTTTCCGTTGTGGGTAGACACGATAATTTAATTTTAGGAAGTGCGGACTACCGCCCCCTCAGAGTGATTTGATTCGTTAATGCCATATGTGGGATGTATAAAGGATGTATTTAAAGTTATTATATATGATATATGTTACATATAAATGATTATTATAATTATGTAATTAAAATATACATACCTCTAATTTATTTTTAATTCCATTAATATGACATGGAAATGAAAGTAGTGTTCATGCGTACGTACGGCTTACCGTCTTCATGAACGGTGCATTTCATTTATTACCTTTAAATGATAATGTAATATTTTAAATACATGTATATTTTGGATATATCTGATATATATGATATCCAAATCATGAATCTCATTCTGGATATAATGAACCTTTGACCACAGGAACAACATGTAATTGTAAAAAGTCCACTTTCGACTTAATAACCAAATATCGACAAAACAAACATTATTAACTTAAATGATTACATAATGTTTATAACATGGAAATGAGTGATATAAAAGGAATAATTAACTTGAAAAAGGTTCTTAAGCAATTAGAAATTAACTCAAGTTTATTATCCAGTGTGTTAAAGAACGATCGAGTCAAGTCGGACCCGAGTTAAGGGATCCTACTCCTCTCTTTCTTTTTAAGTACACTCTTTTATGTCATTCCTTTTAAGCTCACGTTTATTGTGATTGGGTTGTTATTTTATATTACTCTTACTGTAATGTTTATGTTCATATGATTAGAGACCCTATTCTCTCTCATCAATCCATTTTGGAAGTTTTGAGTGGCGCCATTAGGCTGCCGAATTTTCGTAAGAGATCTAACCTCTCTCTTTCTCTTTAAGTACTCTCATTTGTGTCACTTATTTAAGCTCCACTTTGTTATGTTGGGGGATGTTATTTTATATTCCTCTTTCTGTAAACATTATTTTAATATGATGAGAAACCCTATTTGATCTCGTCAATCCATTTTTTGTATGTTTTAAGTGGCGCTGTTAGGCTGCCGAGTTTTCGTAAGGGATTTTTCATCTCACTTTTATTCTCGTGAGATTTATGATACATTTCCCACAATTTCCTTTGAGTGGTGTATGTACTGCCCATTATTTTACTCATTGTGTAATATAATTTCATTTATGTGTATTTACATCAATGTTGTATTTTCCTTCTTTCATGGGGTGTATGTTTCGAAAGATACCCATATCTGTAAGGGAACCTTTCACCCTCCTCTTTTTAAAAGACTTATTTTGGTGTGTCTTTTAATTCACATAACATTATATTGTGATATGTTCTTCTATATACTTAGTAATTTAAATTTTATGTCCATGTTATGAGATAACTTTTTTATCTGTCATCAACTCATTTTCTGAATTTTTTAGTGACGCCGTTAGGCTGTCAATTTTTTTCAAGGGAACTTCTTAACCCAATTTTGATTCTTTGGGATAAGCTTGTACTCCTTGAATATGTCGTTATATGAATATGTGTGAATAACCTCTAATTGTGTTACACTTAATATCCACTTATATATGGTTTATTATTTTGTCACACATAATTATGTAATTGATTTATCCTTAATCCAAGGATACCATCTTTGTATGGGACTTCGTATCAATCTCCTTTCATTGAGTCATATTTTGTTTTATACCCAACCTTCTTTTATATGGGGTATAAACCCCTTTGACTTTTACTTTTATCCGAAAGGAATCTTTTTTATACAAAGTGTTTTACTAAACGATAAAAGGTAATGTTTTTGTCGTACGTATGCAGCGACAACGACTTGTCCGATGTCGTGACCATTATTTGAGTTTCAGATTCCTCTAAAAGCCATAGCTTTTTTTTAAAAGAAAAAAAATACCATGTTTTACTTTTCTTTTATTTTGGTATTGAAAATGGTTTTCATAATGTTTTTATATCAATGTGTTGTATTGATAACTTGTAATTGAAAAGTGGAAATGTTATGTTTCCTTTATGCATGTTTTATGTGATACGATTATGTTATGGTTCTTGGGCATTATTATGAAGACGGGTGGTTCAATGATAAACTAAGGGAGGGTGAGTCCGTTATAGCTCTCCAATGCATTGGGTAACGTGAAGGGGTTAAACGTTAAGGTTTCTCCAAAGAGATTTAGGGAATATACTATGATGGGTATTCCAAACGTAACCAAGAGGGTTACTCCCTACGTAAGAATGTTATGAATGCCTCGAGCTACCTTTATGTCTTATTATTTCTGTGATTTATTCATGATTTTATGAGGTATTTTAAAGTGATTATGTTTTATGGGTAAATTATGATTTCATTGTTATGTATACATGTACTCATGTTTCCTTTCCATATTTTTATATCCCTTACAGATCTTTTTATGCTCATCCCAAGTTTTTGAAATGTTTTTCACGGGTCAAGGGAAGGGTACATGATATTATGATAGTGTCAAGGAAGTGTCAAGAAAGAATCCATGTTTTATTTTAAATATGTTTCCGTTGATGGGAAAATTTAATACTATCTTTTATGTAACCACTTTGTTTAAATGTGGAATGTAATGCAACTTTTATGATCTAATTCTCTAAAACTCTAAACCTAAAAAGATCCTCAATGTGTAATCTTGTAATAACTCATGTTTAAGTAAGGTTTAAGGTTGGGGCCTTATAGTTGGTATCAATGGTCAGTTTAGATAACTTTAGAGGATATGGTATTCTTTATGCATATGTTACATTACCATAATGGTTAGGATTTCAGAAAGAGTCCTAGTATTAGATAAATTGAATGAGTATGTATATCTTAGTGTTTACCTTCCTCATTAGTACATGATGGTTTTGTTGATATACTCACACTGACATTTCTATTTTTAGTGAATGGATGGATCTAGCAGGCACCAAAGAGACAACAGATTTGTAGGAAACTGTGGTGGTTCTCTGATTAAGATACTAGATAAAATGGGGGATTCAATGAGGAAACTCGTGGTTGTTCTAAACCAACTATCAAGGAGTTATGATCAACCACTTGAACCTTGGTATGATCTGTAATGCATCATGTACGAGATGACCAATCGATGTGGAAGTTTAATTAATAATTATAAAGTTAACCATTAGAGTTAATATGATCCTTACATTTGAGGTAATTATGGGTTATTATATGCTATGATGGAAAATGAAAGGAATGAGATAAATTTGAGGTTAAAATATTTTATGATCATTTTTGAAGATTTTATCTCGTTTTTGGGAATTCTTTTAGAATTATATAGTTTTGGAAAAAGGATAACATGCAGACCGTGTGACAACCCGTCGCATTGGATAAATCTACGGGAATCGAACCCACAACCAAAGTACGACTGGTATTTATCGCCTACCACTGGACTACGTGAAGTCCCTGGTTAGTTTGACTAATTCTTTTTAGTTAGATGATTTTAGGAATCAAGAGTAAGTTTATTTTGGGTTATCTATGGAAATGATTAACCTATCATCGAGGATATGTGATTAGGTTAATTACTTTTCAATATGAGAATTTAAGAGCAACTGATGTTATTTGGAGATCAACGTTAATTTGTACCTTGGAAGACTATGTGACTAAATCCTTCAAATATTTGGGTTTCAATCTTAGTTTGGTTTACTTTGAAGAATTTTATGGACAAATTTTTTATCAAATGGTCCTCGTTGAACTTTGTGTTTTTTTGGACAAATTTTGGAGATTAAGAATAGATTTTCTTTTTATAAAAGGGTTATCCTTTTCTGGATTATCTGATCTTGTACTTACCATTTTGGTTTTGGTTTTGGTTAAAGTCTAAAGACATGCGAAGTATATAGTTCACTTTTGTGGATTAGGTGATTCTCTAGAAGTTGATTATAGGGAACAAGTCTTCTTAAATACTCATCTTTTGGAGAAAATATGAGTTTGTGTAAGAAATCTAATAAAAGTTGAAAGTCGACATGATAAGTAATTATGTTTCCTTATGAATAAATTCCTCAATAAAACAAACAAAAATGTGGTCTACTAACTTTTCCTACTGGGGAATCGAATACCGTTTAACCCATCACAAGTTTGTGATTTTCATGTGGTTAACTTTCTCCTAAACATGTTTTCTATCACTCTCCATCAGAACATGACCCTATGTTTTCTCCTCCATGTCCATGTTTTCCTACATGGAATCCTAGTATGGGTTAACTCGGGTAACCTTTGAACTTATCATTCCTTATTTTAAAGTGATTTTTTACAGACTCTTGTTCCGATGTGGGATTTTCAATGATGTTTCCAAGACCAATTTTAAAATTGCGAGGATGCAATTCCCAAAAGGGGGGAAGGATGTAACAACCTAGGTATATAAAGAGTATGAAATTTTCACATTTATCCATATTTGTGAATAAAATTTTAATATTACTTTAAAGGGGACGTTATGCTCAATGGCGTACCCAATACGCAACAACGAGTTTCTTGGGAATCTTACGTTGCACTCAAATAATAAAATAATATTATTTTAAATGGTAGTTAATGCCTAGTCGTTGTAATGGCGTAAATGAACAAAACTAACTACAAAATGATTATATATTTTTGTCAAATATTTTTACTTTTTACAATAAATTTTAGAGGATTAATAATGTGAATGAATTCAATTTTTTTTAAGCGTAAACATTCTAATGTTCTTTAGAAGGTCGATTAACCGCCTTTTGATGGAGAACCTCTTTTAAATCCATTTTTTTGGCAATTTTATGTGTTATATTTGACAAAATAAAATTCTTCTTTAGAATAGAGACATCAAAATTTACTTTGTGTAAAATTTTGGTATCTTTCGATAAAGTTCATTTTTTTAAAGAATAGTGAAAAATGTTGTATTTTAATTCGAAACCACTTTTTAATCTAATTTATTTATATGATTATATTATCATTTGAATAGTTTTTAAAGTAAAATTAGAATATATTTTTACAATTTAATCCAATAGTGGTCATTGGAATTAATTTCACTTTGAAATTTGACTTAAATTAGTGTCAATCTTTTGATATATATTGTTTCATAAAAACACGCTATTTTTTCTGACAGCAGGAATTAATTATTAAATTAATTAATGCAACTAATATGTTATTAATTTTCTAAAATAGACATAATTTTTGAATTCAGAATATCAAATATAGCTTTGGGTGAATTTTTTGTAATTTTCTGAAAAACTTTAATTTTTGATGAATAGTGAAACCTCTAAGTGGTACTTATAAAAACTGATTTTCTGTTTAAATAAAATTTTTCCACCTTTGTGTTTTGAATTTCAAAAATCCGACATACATGGTTTTCATTAATAATTAAAATGTGGTTCAATGGGATTAAAATATTTTTTTGGTGAATAGTAACTTATTAAGTTTTAATCGCGATTAGATGTAATTAGTGTAGTTTAAGGTAAAAATAATGTTTTGATAATATGATATGAGCTTGACACATGTCCTAAACTTATTGTATGTGTCATGGACGACCCATAAAATCCATGGGTCAACTTGGGGACCCCATGGAGTCACTTTCGTTGGGAAATGACTTAAATAACTTTTTATTTAATGTAAAAGTAAAAATGACACAAACATGAGTTGTTTTAGTAAAACGATTTTTACATGGTGTTATACAAGTCATATTTATGACTATAAATAGTCTTTTGAAAGATAAAACTATTTCCTACATCATGATATTTTTTTATAATTTTTAGACATTAAATAAATTAAATTATTTATGACATCATAATGATGCAGCGATTAACTCATCAATAAAGGATTTAAATTAAATGAAAATATAATGTAAAATCTATGACCTTCACAGGTCCAAAACCTATTGGATTGTTGAATTTCGAAACCTTATCACCTTATCCTCTAATTATATCAATGTGGGACCTTTTAAATCTGAAACTCATTTTCAAATAAATTAACATTTCATTACTTTCCAAGAGTTCCCCTCCTCTCCTCTTATAAAAGGGCCCCACCTCTACCTCCTTACCCACAATTCCAAAGCCTTTGGCTCGGCCAACCCCTACCCATTGTGTCTCTCCACATCCCTCTCTTACTCCTAGAAGCCTCACATTGGGAAGAAGTCTTCCCAAGGAAGCCTTTTAGCTCAAATCAAAAAGAGTTACCCGATTTTAAGGTTATGTCTTCACTTGTGTTCTTTTGTTTTATTTTGCTTCTCCAACACCCTAAACTCTTTTTATTCATTTCTTTTGTAACAACTATATTATCTTTAATATACTAGGATGTTGTTATAATATGAATTCGAGCTACACTTACAAACACCTACATCAAATGGTTAAGGAACATACTGTTTCTGTGGATGGCGAATTTCTCCCTCACGATCCGATGATTGTTCAATACTCATATAACACCTTAAAAGGTGGACATTAAGATATAACTATACTTATATATGATATATAATATGTTAATGTTTTACTTAATCTTCTATATTTTTCTTTTGTGGCATACCTTTATGGTTTCCATTGTGGGTAAACACGATAATTTCAGTTTAGGAAGTGCAGACTATTGCCCACTCAAAGTGATTTGATTCGTTAATGCCATATGTGGGATGTATAAAGGATGTATTTAAAGTTATTATATATGATTTATGTTACATATAAATGATGAAAATAATTCTGGAATTAAAATATTCATACCTCTCATTTAGTTTTAATTCCATTAATATGACATAGAAATGAAAGTAGCGTTCATGCGTACGTACGGCTTACCGTCTCCCTGAACGGTGCATTTCATTTCTTACATCTAAATGATTATGTAATATTATAAATACATGTATATTATGGATATATATGATATATATGATATCCAAATCATTAATATCATTCTGGATATAATGAACCTTTGACCACACAAACAACATGTAATTGTAAGAAGTCCACTTTTGACTTAAGAACCAAATATCGACAAAACAAACATTATTAACTTAAATGATTACATAATGTTTATAACATAGAAATAAGTGATATAAAAGAAATAATTAACTTGCAAAATGTTCTTAGGCAAGTAGAAATTAACTCAAGTTTATTATTCAGGACGTTAAAGAACGATCGAGTCAAGTCGGACCCGAGGTAAGGGATCCTACTCCTCTCTTTCTTTTTAAGTACACTCTTTTATGTCATTCCTTTTAAGCTCACGTTTCTTGTGATTGGGATGTTCTTTTATATTACTATTACTGTAATTTTTATGTTCATATGATGAGAGACCCAATTCTCTCTCATCAATCCATTTTGGAAGTTTTGAGTGGTGCCGTTAGGCTGCCGAATTTTCGTAAGAGATCTAACCTCTCTATTTCTCTTTATGTACTCTCCTTTATGTCACTTCATTAAGCTCATATTTTTTATGTTGTAGGATGTTCTTTTATATTCCTCTTTCTGTAAACTTTGTGTTAATATGATGAAATACCCTATTTGATCTTATTAATCCATTTTTTGTATGTTTTAAGTGGCGTCGTTAGGCTGCCGAGTTTTCATAAGGGATTTTTCATCTCACTTTTATTCCCATGAGATTTATGCTACATTTTCCACAATTTCTTTTGAGTGGTGTATGTACTGCCCATTATTTTACTCATTGTGTAATATACATTAATTTATGAGTATTTACATCAATGTTGTATTGTCCTTCTTTCACGGGGTTTATGTTTCGAAAGATACCCATGTCGGTAAAGGAACCTTTCACCCTCCTCTTTTTAAAATACTTCTTTTGTTATGTCTTTTAATTCACATAGAATTACGTTGGGATATGTTCTTATATATCCTTAGTGATTTAAATTTTATTTCCAAGTGATGAGATACTTTTTTTATCTGTCATCAACTCATTTTCTAAATTTTTTAGTGACGCCGTTAGGCTGTCAAATTTTTGCAAGGGAACTTCTTAACCCAATTTTGATTCTTTAGGATAAGCTTGTACTCCTTGAATATGTCGTTATATGAATATGTTTGAATAACCTCTGATTGTTTTACACTTAATATTCACTTATATTTGGTGTATTAGTTTGTCACACATATTTATGTAATTGATTTATCCTTAATCCAAGGATACCGTCTTTGTATGGGACTTCGTCTCAATATCCATTCATTGAGGCATATTTTGTTTTATACACAACCTTCTTTTATACTGTGTATAAACCCCTTTGACTTTTACGTTTATCTGAAAGGAATATTTTTTATACAAAGCATTTTACTAAACGAAAAAAGAGAATGTTTTTGTAGTACGTATGCGGCAACAACGACTTCTCCGCCGCCGTGACCATTATTTGGGTTTCGACTTCGTCTACAAGCCATACCATTTTTTTAAAAGAAAAATAAATACCATGTTTTACTTTTCATTTATTTTGGTATTGAAAATGGTTTTCATAATGTTTTTATATCAATGTGTTTTATTGATATCATGTGAATGAAAAGTGGAAATGTTATGTTTCCTTTATGCATGTTTTATGTGATACGATTATGTTATGGTTCTTGGCCATTATTATGAAGACGGGTGGTTCTGTGATAAACTAAGGGCGGTGAGCCCGATATAGCTCTCCAATGCATTGGGTAACATTAAGGGGTTAAACATTAAGGTTTCTCCGAAGAGATTTAGGGAATATACTGTGATGGGTATTCCAAACGTAACCAAGAGGGTTACTCCCTACGTAAGAATGTTATGAATGCCTCAAGCTTCCTTTATGTCTTATGATTTCTATGATTTGTTCAGGATTTTATGAGGTATGTTAAAGTGATTATGTTTTATGGGTAAATTATGATTTGATTCTTATGTATACATGTACTCATGTTTCCTTTCAATATTTTTATATCCCTTTCTGAGCTTTTTATGCTCATCCCATGTTTTTGAAATGTTTTTCACTGGTCAAGGGAAGGTTACATGATTTGATGATTGTGTCAAAGAAGTTTCAATAAAGAATCTATCTTTTATTTTAAATATGATTCCGTTGATGGGAAAAATGAATACTATCTTTTATGTAACCACTTTGTTTAAATGTGGAATGTAATGCAAGTTTTATGATCTAATTCTCTAAAACTCTAAACCTGAAAAGATCCTCAATGTGTAATCTTGTAATAACTGAAGATTAAGTAAGGTTTAAGGCTGGGGCCTTATACCTCACCCAAGGGGACTGGAACTATCATTCATCCAAGAAAAAAGATGACATTCTCCCCTCTTTCATAAAATTATTCTAGTGAATCTGCTGTAGATATATCATTATTTTGAACCTCACAATAAATGCCTCTCAAATGGGCCAGTCTCATACATTGAAGAAGTAGTGGAGTCATTCACATCAACAAAATATATATTTCACCCCTCCATTCTTCAAGGGTTAGTTGCAAGAATTCCAACTGCTCATACACCTCTTCTATCAATCCAAAATATGATTTCATGTTATGGTAATCTTCCACCACATTTCCCTTTACTATAGTATAGAATATCTCTAACTCATAGTCTTACAAGAACACTAAAAATTCTTTTGTCATAGGTTTTGATCTCCCTATGTAGTGTTTTACCTAAGACTCTAGTAGCCTGAGTAAATAATGAAACTCAAGACCTAAAGATAATACATAAACATTTTAAGAGTAAATAATACCACTACAAACTCTTAATCATGAGTCACATAATTCTTCTCATGGGTTCTCAACTTCATCAACCCATAAGTATTGTCTAGCTACATACTCAATAAGATACATCCATGACCATCTCTAGAGACATCGCAAAACACCATGTACTCAATTCCCTTCATTGGTAGCCTCAAAATAGGAGAACTGGTCAACCTCTATGATGGATCCATGAATGCCCTCGATCACTACTTTTTTTAGGAATTCAATAAACATTTTATCATCAAGTCATTCAAAGGGTCTTTTATTATAAAAAATTCTTACATAAACCTATAGTGTTCCCTCAGAAAATTGAGAAATCTTTTCCCCTCTAAAAAGATCTTTGGGATTAATAGGAAAGTGTTGCATAAATATTCACTTGATCCATAGCTAAACTATGATGAGAGATGAAATTACCTAGAAATTAAACCTTTCATATCCAAAGATAACCCTTCACAAGCTTACCATAAATTCATTTCTCTTAAATAATGTTTAAGAAAATCTTAAAATGCTATGTATTACCCTACTATGATCTAGATTATACAAAAAATTTGATGATAATGATAAATAAAATTCGATCAATATAGGGCTAGAATATCTTTTTCTTATGATCCATGAACATAGTGGGAGAATCAGTCACACTACAATGCATCACAAGGAAATCAATGTGTCCATAGAAAATAGAAAATTCATCTTCCAGATATTATTTTCTCTATCCCTCAACTCATGGTAATAAGACTTTAGATCGATCTTTGAGAACAGAATTTCACCTTTCAACTAGTCTAAATGATCATCCATCCTTGGTAAAGGGTACCTTTTCTTGATCATTTCTTGATTCAGGTTATGATAGTCAATGAAAAACATTTATCCCTCATCCTACTTTTTTGTGAATAGAACTAGAGCCACCCATGGGACACATCGGGTTTTAAAAAACCATTCTTTTAATGTTTACAAAACTACATCCTTAGATCCCAAAGCATGGTGGGGGTTTTATAATATACTATATAAGATATCATTCAAATCCTAAGGTGTAGGTTGGAAAAAAAAATCTTATACTATGGAGGTAATCCCAGTAATGTTTTTGGGAAACACACCCATAAAATCCACCATTATAACTAGAATGCTAATACCTGATGATCCCACTACACCATGTGATAAAATATCCAATTTATGGGTGATAGGCTTCATTTTCCTATTCCAATTTCATACCCACTCAACTATGTGTTTTCTATTTCCCATGAAGTTTAATATTTTCACATTAATATGAAACAATCTAACTCTCCTTTAATGATAGTCAATCAGGGAACTCACTATAGTTGGGGTGTGGCTTACTGGTAATCACCCCTTAATTATACATGAAAAATGGGGGTTAAAAATCCATTGGGCACAGGTACTATAGAAGTACTGTAGTGTATTGTAGTTGTAGAGGCACTGTAGCAACGACATGCACTATAGCAGCGGTAGGTCCCTGTAGTGGCAGTACAGTACTGTAGCAGCACAAGTACTGTAGCAGTACGATTCACAGAATGGGCTTTGGGCCAATAAAATGGGCATATGGTCCATGTAATGGGCTAAATGCACACTGGGCCGTCGAGCTATGTAATGGGTCTCCCTCTACCCAGTTAAAGAAGTCTTTTCTTTTCTTTAATAATAAATGAGGCTTCAGACCCAACCTTTTAAAAAAGTAGGGAACTCACCATACATAACTAGTCTTTACCCAATATGATATCATAAGGATTCATCGAAACAAACAAAAGGATTCATTAGGAATTCACCCCACTAAGATCCAACTCACACTGCTAGAAAATGTGTGATATAGAATAATCACTCCCTATTGAAACCTATAACCATATATGATGGGACAATGAGTCGAATGGATGTTTTATCTCCCACAAATGGGATATGGAGATAAATGAATGACTTGTGAAATATTCTAAAATTACTAAATCTAGAGTATATAAGTCAAAGATCATACCTTAAATCATCTCATGAGTATCCTGAACATATCCATCCATAGCCAGAAACTGGTTGTTCCCTTTACCTATAACACATTCGGCCTAGAATGGGTATCCTGGAGGTAATTGTGGGGGTTAATCATAGTGTCATCCTCCACCATCATTTCATCACTTTAGAGCTCAACCTACTAATCTATCAGTATTTACTCCCCAAGGATCTCCCAAACCATTCCTATAAAATCTTTTATCATAGTGTTTCCTCAAACATGTAATTTCTTCCACTAATTCCCCACTATCCACAACACATTGTATCAAGAGATTTTGTTCCATGTAACCTAAACCATAAAAACCATAACATTTCATCTTTCATTGATGACTGGATCCTCTTCCTAAAATATGCTCTGTAGACCCATGAGTCTATTTCAGATCTTGATTATTCCTAATATGTTGAGACCCTTACATATAACACCTGCTAGAAACTGGAGATGAGTCATCCATGTGATGAACACTTCTGCATCGATCCACCTGACATCCCTCTTTAATATGTTCTCAATCACAAAAACTCAATAAAAAACTCTTGTACAAGTGGGAATTCACATAGAGACGATTATATCATAGATATATCTATGAATTCCTTTCTCAAAATTCCATGGTTTTAACTATTGTTGTCATGCTACAATGAGATATCACTATGTGAGGTCAGGAAACCTCATTGTGTACTCAGAAATTGACTTATCAACCTATGGCATCATGAAAAGCTCTTGAATCAACAAAAAGTTTTGAATAAAAAAGAAATCATCATCATGGAAACAAATTTGGATGTATAACCATGATAGAGTCACCTCATGGTGATTCTTGGTAATCAGACTCCACTAGTGCATTGCTTCTCCATAAAAAAATTGGGATCAAGTGTAACTATGTGATCTGTTTGTGTCTGAACAAGCATGATTAATCAAACCACCACATCTGTATTATTATCTATTTACTAAGGGTCACGCTCACCAGGAAACCAGTTTATTATCTATCACTATAACTCATATCATGGGATAAATCTATGCGCATTTCCATCCTAACATTCTAGAACTATTGGATAACCAACATGAAGCTAATCGTCCACCTGAACCAAATTTGGTAGATCCAAGAATTGATAAATATGTAGTCAAAAATCTCTATTCACTCATGGAGGAAAAACTTCATGATTGGGTCCCTGAACTAATGCCTCATAACTTTATTGAAAATTATTATGATTCAATATCAGTATCCTAACAGACTATCATTAAAGAGACATCTTAAATGTTACAAAATGTACCATAGTCAGATGATCATATCTATGGATATGAATCAATATGGTAATGAAAGTAAAAATAACCAATCATATATTATTTACATACAATTATTTACCTCTAATCGATGTACTAGTATGCCAAGTCAATAAGAATCTATTCATAGCCCTGGAGTATGTTTATGTTAGCAACAACATCAACACTAGGTTCCCCGGACTAAGATCCAAACTTGAGAAACTCCAATATTGTTTCCCTAAGATACCAAACCGATCCTTACTACTCATCCTACTCTTGAAAGAGTATTAGTATATAAAACCTTATAGGCAACTCTATTATGACTAAACCCATTAGGGATATCCTTTCTTGTGATATGGTGATTCTAAAACCGAAATAATGTCATTAATATGCCAAGGGTTGGAGACAAGCACTTGTTAGTAATAAAACTGAAATGGGATAGCTTATCCTATATGCCTATACTCTGACACACAAGTAGCAGCATGCCAGTACATAGATATATAACCTTATAATGTCCTCCTAATTCACTAACTCTATTATGTTTAAAATGAATTGAACTTCTTTGATTGATACAGTAAACTACATTTAATTAATTGGTAATTTTCTGAAATTCAGTGCTTAATTTACTAATCCATCACATTATTTAATTGTATCCAATAAGTTATAGTCATCCAATGAATGTTTCCATGGCCTTTATAACATGGGATGTGTAGTTTTCTTCCCCAAATATAATAAATAGTTCCCCCTCTTGTTCATAAATGATAGATCATTGTATAGATAAGAAATATATCTTTAGTATAAGTGGGATTTCATTATCTTCATCCATATCAAGGATGATGGAATCGAAAGAGAAATAGAAAATTTAAAACTTGATTATAACGTTCTCTTATATTCCATGATGATTATTCACTAATAATATCATTATTTCTAGAGAGACTATAGTTGTAATTAAGTCTAAAATCCATAATTCTTTATAAACATTAGATGGAATGAGGTCAATGCAATCTCTAACATCATATAGATATCTCCCAAATCTGAATTATCCCATGTTATTAGGAACTGTAAATCTTATATGGTATATGGGATTTATAATTATCAATCTAGTTTTGACTACTAAACATTTCTCTAGGATTAAGAAATCCCAACATCATATTGTTCTCTTATTTTAGAAAGAATCTATTTTAGAACCTTATCATATTGGGTCATTCTATAATGGATTTGTATAAGAGAATTTTTATATAAATCTTCTTATAAATCTTCATTAATTTTTTAAACAGAACTTCTACCTATATTTACATTAGTTATTTTGGAATGCAGAATGTGGTCTATGGGAATTCACTCATTCATTTAATTATTTTTCTTTTAATTTTCCAGATTCATCATATTCATTTTGAACTTCGTTTTGCTTTCCTTTAGCTTGAAACCCATTTTATATTGAATGCATGTCCTCTATAGTAGATGGATGTGTATTTTCTATTGGTTGATAAACATGAATTTATCACTATGCAAACTATGTACCACTATCTAATGTGATATCATTCACTTATTTTTTTAGGTTAACCAATATTTTACTTAGTATAGTTCATTTTTATCGATCAATAATTTATAATATATTTCACACAATTTATCTTCAATGTTACATATAGAATAATATAATATTTCAGTTTTTTTCTCTTAACTACCACTATTTTATTGAAATGAATACATGAATTATGGTATAATTTCATCCAAATTTATTTTCTCTATGGTGAAATAGAATCATAGTCTGTGATTTTATTTTTTTAATTATGTTATTATTTTTAATCTGAGTGTGGTTAGAAGTTCTATTGAGATCCTTTCTATTTTGATTATATTTTCTATTTAAAGGCATGTTGAGGAGGAAATCATGGTTGAACCATGTTCTTGGTGAGTGATTGACAAACATTGGTTTCCTTCTAATAGTGATTTATGTTTTTTTGTTTATATTATAATTTCTTTCATTATTTTCTCTAATGTAACTTATAAAATTATACTTATAAATACTGTACACTGATGTATTCTACAGACAAATGTATTGATCATGAGGACCTCCATGATATGGGAAATTATGAACCATAACTATATGAACCATTTGATACATAATTAGTAACATGTTTTTTATCCTCTTGTTGAGAGAGTCAAATTATGTAGCTAACAATGTCTAAGAGTCAACTATATGTACCCCTTATTTTATTATTCCAAATCCATTATTCCACTAGAAACTATTTTCCACTGTTTCTTGAATCAATGTGCATATATATTTTATATCCACAACCATTAATATATTTCATGTAGTTGTGTTAATGGCCAACATACTTCCAGGTCATAGTATATAGTTTAATGACTAATATTGGTTTCCTAACTCCATTCCAAATAGAGGGAAATTCCATTATATGGTCTTGGATTGTTCCCCAGCCTTTGAAAGTGATTTTTTTTACTTTATAAAATGTAATTGAGTTCTATCTTGTTCTTCCATGTATGTCGATTCATATTTTATTTTCAATGAATTTTTTCATAGTGCATCCCTGTAAAGAAAATGTTTTGGTCTATAATTCCAAAACGTATTCCATTTTTAGCACCCTAATACTTTACCATATTTTACTTTTATAATAAATTTAATTTTTGGGATATCTTGAAAACATGAAATAAAATGTTTGTTTTCAATGCACGTAACACCCAAGTTAAATAAAACACAATTTAGTCATGTTTCACACAGTTAATTAAATTCTAAAACATTTAAATTATTTATTCAGTAAACTTTGTTGATTTATATCAAATAAATTTTTTTTACATGCATCCAATATATTTTATAGGCATAATATAAAAACAAAAAAAATACATGTAGAAACAAATATTTCTTATATATAAGAATTTTTTTTCTCCTTTTAATAGAGAAAATATTGAAAATATAAATTATTGAACTTTTTTATATTTGTTATTATGAAATAAAATTTATTTTTGAAATCATTACAGAAATATTCTATTCAGGTGAATTTTTGGTATTTTTCTGTGATGTTTAATTTTTTGACGAATGGTGAAAAAAATATTGAATTTCAATTCCAAACAACATTTTTGTCTAATTTATTTATAAAGTAAAGTAATATTTTTCATTGTTTCTAAATTTTAATAGGTCACTTATATATAAATTAATCCAATTTATATCATTTGAATCAATTTCACATTGATATTTTATATAAAAATATTTCAAGCATTTGAACATTTTTACATTAAAAACCCACTTTGTCCTCCCATAAACGAGATTAAATTTAAATTAGTTTATGCCAAATATGTGATTTAAATTTGGGAAATTGGATTCAATTTTTGGAATAATGATAATTTATAATATGTTAAACTTAATTCATGTCCCAAAAATACTTAAATTAATAAAATTTATTTACAATGATTAAGGTAAAATTATGCTTATTAAGGACTAAACATTAAACATAAGGCCCAATGTGACCTGGTTACATTTCAAGTAGCCAGTATATATATATATTTGGGTCGTATAATTCATTTTAATATTTATTTTATTATTTTACTAACATGATTTATGGGAGACCTCTCAATACTATTTACCATTTTATATTTACAAGAATACCACTTCTCATCCACTATAAAAAGAACTCACCCCATACAATTATTCATGCCTCTAAAGACCATTAGATTGACCAAAATCTACATAATTACTCTCAAAAAATTCATAAACAAACCCTAGAGTCTAAACATCAGGAATAGATTCCACCAATATTCCCTTTTGGTGCAAGCCAAAAGGAGTTACCCCAAGAAGATGTAACTTTCTTCAATCTGAATTTTTTACTTTGTTTCCTTCTCCAACACCTTCGTTTAACATTATATCCTAATTATATAATGACCAAATTATATTAAATATGATAATATTTTGTTATGTTCTGTTATCTACCTAAACCTAGAAACACTTTTATCTAATGGGTAGATAACTTATCATTTGTCTGTATAGTGAACTACCGACCCACAGAGCGATGTCATATGTTTTTCATTTACCACCTATCATGGTTGGGAATTATGATGGAAAACCTATTTATATATGATATACATGAATTTTTTGTTTTATTAATACCTATCTAATTTGTATATAACAAGTTCCATAATTCCTTCCATTTTTTAAATACAATAACATCATTTGTGGATGTGGGACAATCAGCTCCTCAATGCGGCGTGATACATTCACAGATTACATGGAATGTATTAATGATAGTATATAAACTAACATATATTACATATATTAAATAAATATTATACTAAAATATAATATTAATATATATCATTTACTTATGATTCATCAAAAAATGGCAATGAAATAGAAGTAGCGTTTATGCATAGGCACAACCTTTCGTCTCCATGAAAAATGTTTTTAATATACATTCTCAAACTTTTATGGATTATGTTAAATACATATATATTGAATATATATTATATTTTAATCATTTTTTAAATTATTTATAAGTTTAAATAATTATCAAATTAATAGGAACATGAAATTAAAGGTAAATACTTACTCGAGAAATAAGGCAATCAACACTAGAAATAGTGAAAATAATGAAAGCTTACTAGAAAATAGGTAATAAGATATTATAAGAAGATAATATATGATATAATAAATATTAATTTGGTTATATAATAAGTTACTAATATTATTAAAACCATTATTATGGAGTTTAATGTAAATTCACACAAAAGGAAATGCAAGGTAATGGATTATCATCTCACTTTTTACATCTGTGAGATAAATTCATATTCCCCACTTAATTCTTTTCGGTGGTTTATCTACTACCTATTTTGATATATTATATCATGAATCCTTTTATATTCATTTTATTTAATGTTTTATTATAAATTAACTCATCTGGAGGGTGTTTACTTGATAAATACCAGGTAGTAAAAGTTGTCTTTACAATTTTACTTTCTTTTGTTATTGTTAACATTCTAATGAAACAATCAATTCAAATTGACCGTTTTTCATTTTAAATAGAATATATTTTGGATACCCCTTCTATTATATAGTGGATATAATTATTTCCTAAACTGTATACCATTTTTACATATGGTGTGTACTTGACATATATTTGAATAACTGGGGAAATATTGGTAAATCCACAACTTTTACACAATAAAGATATTTGAGAAAACACATTTTTCATGAATTAAATGGATTATTTAATATCTAATTAATTAATAGAAAATTTATGAAATTTGTGGGGTAATAGTTATAGATAGACCCTTGATTCATAAGTAGTCTCTTCACATAAAGTGTTTGGCCAAATTAGATGGTTTTTTAACATAAATGTTTTAAACTATCCTGTGAAAGGTCTTGTAGGTAAGGATACCATGTAACTAAGAAATATGGAATCCAATAATTAAGTATTTCCATCATTCAGAATCATTTATTATTTATCCATTATATTTTTACTTTTATACTATCCATGTATGTTGTTCATTCTTAGTTTATTGATTAAATGGAATGTGTTTTAGTTACTTACCATTAAATGTTGATTTTTTTCTTATCTGAATATTTAAATCTCATGTGTTCATATTTATTTACTATACAATGTCGATTTATTCTCATTGATTCATTATTTATTATTTTTTTATTACCCTTACATGGAATTTGAGCTCACCATAATTGTTGTTTCCTTTCCCCATGATATGATGATGAATTCATGGAATGAGTTCCAAGGATATAGTTTATTAATATTTTTATGTATTATGTTTTATTTTCCATTTACAAATATAATATGGATATCATGTATATAATCATTTTTTTAAAACTACTGAACTTTCATTCAATAATGATTCGATTTCCACATGATTATGTCAATGTAATAAATTAATTCACAAATTATTGGATTCTAGGGTCATGGTGATATAGTTAATATTAAATGGAGTTTAGCAACAACCATAGAAACTAGATTTTGAAAACATAGATTATAGAACATAAACCTAAGATTGACTTTGTGTATAACTATAGATAAAAGTCCAATAATTTTTTATGTTAGAGAGTATGTGGGCCATACTGGGAATATATCTCTTTCTATATTATACAAGTTGACATTGTTCTGGAATAGATGTACATAAGAGTAATAACTATGAAATGTTGTGTCCAGCCTGAATCGAGCATAAGATGGTATAGGACAATGGGACGTACTGTGCACCTGGTTTGACACTCCATGGGGATACACTTAGGATAATTATAATTTTCCTTATAAACCATTATGAAGGATTTAAAATTAAATTAGCACCCAAAGAAACAAATGTTTAAGATTATAATATTTATGATGCATAAATTTATTGTATTTTATATACAAAATTTTCAATTATAAATTATGATTATATGAGACAATACAGTCTATTACATTTTTTATAAATGGAACATAGATGGACAATTAGTATCAATACAAATGGAAAATTTAGAGACTATCCTACTCAGGAAACCAATATAACTAGAATCGGAATGGATAAAATTGTGGTAATATTAGGGAAATTTAATTAGGTTATGAAAAATAACCTTTCCTGCATTTATTAACCTATTTTACATAGATAATATTCTTTTTTTGATCTCTTTATGTGATTGAATCCCCCATCATTTAGTTGGACTACAAATCCAATTGTATCTAAGAAATGGATTAAGTCTTTGGAAATGATATTTATGGCCTTAAGAAGTATTAAAATATAAAATATTATAGTTGTGTTTTATGGTATCAATGGTGATTATGGTCAATAGTGGTCCTTGATCAACAATAATAAGGAGTAAGAAGAAACTGAAATCATGGAAAGCTGAACTTTTAAGGATAATTATTTTTTGATAAATGCTTCTATTAGGATCAATTATTTGAGATGAATTTTACGTTCCTTATTTTAAATCAAAAGGATGAAGAAATTTTTTATAATTATGAAGTTAAATTAACATGGATTTCCAGGTATGTTGAAGATTATATTTTCAACATAGAGTGAATGATTTATCACTTTTTTTATGGGATTAATCCAACTCTCCAAAGTAAAATGTTCTCCCATAAAACATTATCATCCAAAGATATAGTCTTATGATCCATAAAAATGGGGATGGAGTTATCAAAGTCATATATGTACAAGGGAAATACATGTAATAAAATCTATAATGAGAAACAATAAATATGGAATGTTTCAAAAATGAATATGAAGATGAAAAATTTACAACATGAGAGAACTGTAGAATGAATAACCCTAGGAAATTCCTAATGGGGATGAGAGTTTTTAATTATTGTGGAGAAAGGGTTCATCATTTTTAATAATGAAATCTGAATATATAAAATAATGATATTTAATGTTACACATACAAGGATATTGGGAAATATGTAATTGAATTCCCTATGATTCAAGGTAATCTACCACAAAAGGGTCCAAGGAGAGATAACCAAGCTTATAGAATCAAGACGGCTAAGGAAGAAGTACCCAATGATGTGGTGGAAGGTACATTAATCATATCGTCAAATTTAGCTAATTCAATGTTTTGTTATTGAACATCAGATACTTTTGGGTCTACCCAGTTTTATAAGATAATTATGTATTCCCATATTGATTTAATAAGGGAGTAGTTATTAACAACTCATAAAGAATGTTTCATTGAAAAACAATAAGTGTCGTGTAGTCCCCATTGTAAAATATAAACATGCTTTATGGGAAGAACATATTATCAAACCAATAGTTTACCTTTATATAATCCTAAGTATGGAATATCTCGCAAAATATTATAAAAAATTTTATTGAAAGAGGTAGTAAATTATTATTTGTGATGAATATGTATAATCTCATATTTTTTGAGAAGAAGCTGCCTCATCTTGTTCCTATTTAGATCAACCTCTAGAACCTCTAATAAATTAAATTCCTAGTGAATACAGAAAAACAAAATCTTGTGATGTATAATGTAATCATAAATTTGGGGATGTACCTATTGTACTGGAATAATTTGATGTATTTCAAAAAGAATTACCTGGTCATCCCCCAAAACCTAAAGTTAAATTTTAAATTCATTTAATCCATAGTGCAAGGCCAATATCAAAGACTATCTATATAATAGACAATGTTGAATTGGTGAAATTTTTGAAATAACGAGATTATGTGGGTAATAATGGATTTATTCTTCATAGTGTTTCACTATATAGTGTCTTTATCCTCTTGGTAAAATAATATGGATCAATGATGTTGGGCATTGCTTATAGGAAAATCAGTGCTATTAAAATAACAAGAAAGTATCTTATTCCTTGAATTTATGAATTTTTTTATCAACCTTAATGAGCCCCATATATAAAAAAAGATTGATCAGAATAAAGGGAATCATCATTTTAAGTATAAAAGGATGACATTTCATAGACATATTTTCAGAAGAGGAATGAAAATTATGATTTTACAGCAATTCTATTTGGATTGAATATTGAATGATCTGTTTTAATCTAACTAATAAACATATTATACAGGGAATATATTGATAACTTTTTTGGTATTCATTGATGATATTCCGGTGTATTCTAAAATATATTAGCACCATCAGAATAACTTGTGGATCATTCTTATGACTCTTAGAATGGAAGAGTTATATGTGAAATTTTGTAAGTGTGGTTTATGGATTTATGAAGTTTTTTTATGGCCATGTTGCCTCTAAGGATGTAATATCAGTTGAGCCTACAAATAAAAAGGTATTTATATAATGGTCCACACTAACAATAATAATTTAGGTATGTTGTTTCTTTAGTTTGGCAGGCTACCATTAGTGATACATTCATATTTTTTCCCAAATCAATATCCTATTAACCCAACTTACACATAATGGGTTTATGTTAGTTTGTAAAAAGGTATGTGAAAAATGCTTTCATTAACTAAATATAGAATTAGTAAATTATCTAATTTTTACTCTACTATTTGGAAGTGATGTGTTTTTTATATTTAGTGATGAGTAAAATATTACACTTCCCTATGTCCTAATGAAAAATTATAAACTTATTTCAAATGCATCATGGTAAGAGAAAACTCGTGAATAGAACTACCCAACACATGATCCTGAGTTAGCGACGGTAATATTCAATTTGAAAATATGGATACATTATCTCTATTGTGAAATATGTGAGATATAAATGTATCACAAAAGCCTAAAATTCATATTATCAATGAAAAAGCTCCACATGTGATAAATGTGATGGCTCGAGCTACCCAAGGATAATGATTTCTCAATACACTACCACACAGGTAAATCGAATATTGTATAAAATTCATTGAGTGTAAAGGATCATGGATTTATAACCAAATTGAGGATTGAGAAGGATCCTATGTTCACAGATCATGTAAATATGGATAGGGGAAGTCAAATATAGGGGATACATCAGTCATTTTTCAATTGATTCCATGAATATCTTTATTAGATAAGATAATGAATTTTGAAAATGATAATGATAACATTCTAATGAAATTTAATGTCTTGAATGAAGGAAAATTAGAAGACTTTATTTGTGAAGACGGTGTTCTAGAATATTTAAAGATTCAAAGTGTTCTATCTATTCCAAAGATGAAAATGGAATTACTGGATTATTTTCAGAACTCAATATTTTCTATACACTCGGGTTGCACAAAGATGTATATGAAAATAAATGATAATTTTTTCAGGGGTAATGTCAGGAAAGAAATTGATTATTATGTGTTTAAATGTTATGTTTTTCATCAAGTGAAAGTTGTGAAGAAGTATCCTAACAGAGTCCTGTAACCTATTCATTTTCCATTGTTGATGTGGGATAAAATTACTATACACATTGTCACATGACTAGACAATTTTACAATAAAGAATGATGAACTATGGGTTATTGTTGATCAACTAACCAAATATCCACTTATTATTATGAAAAGGGAATACCAGATTCTAGAACTCCTCATTAGATTTTATATTAATTAATTAATAATATTTTATGGTGATCCACTATCAATTAATTCTTATAAATGTCCCCAGTTTACCACAGAATTCTGGAAGAATTTTTAGAAGGGGCTTGATATTGAGCTTCATTTGAGCATGACCTACCATCCTAAAATAGATGGATAGTCTGAAATAACAATTAAAACAATGGAACACATGTTTTGGTCATGATCACCTAACTTTCTTGGTATGTGGGATCATTACATACCCTTGGTAATTTTTTCCTATAATAATAATTTTCATTCAAGTATTCAAATTGTGTTTTATAGTGAATTATATAGAACTAGATGTTATAAAAACAACTAGTTTGTGTGAAGCTGGAGAAAGGATAATCATAGCCTAAAAACATGTAGAAGAGGTGAAAACCATGTTTAATTCTGTTCAGGATCATATTAAACCACCTTAAAGTAGGCAAAAGAGTTATGTCGATAATGGAAGAAATGATTTAGAGTTCCAAGTGGGAGATAATGTTTTCTTGAAAGTACCTCCATGGAAGGGGGTTATCAGGTTTGGTAAGATAGATAAACTATGTCATAGGTAGATTCGACCCTTTTAAATTATTGAAAGAGTTATAATTATTTCTTATCATTAGTAATTGACACAAAATAATTCAAAGGTACATGATGTGTTCCATATATCTATAATACTGAAGTACATTCCAAACCTAATGCATGTTGTCGTCTCTATTGAAATAATTTTGGAAAATCACCATTTATAGTGTGAATAACACATCTATATTCCTGATGAAATAGAGAAATTGTTGAGGAATCAGATGAATTATCTTGTAAATGTACTCTGGGTAAATTAAAAAATGAAAGATACAACATTTGTGTCAGATGATTCTATGAACGAGAAAAGCCCACAACTATTTATAACGTAGTACACCTAAAATTCTGAAGAATAAACTTTTTTTAGGAGGAAAGAATCTATCATCCAAATATTTTACCATATTTTTATATTTTAAAAAAATTTATTTTGTGTATATCTTGTAAGCACACATTATTGAAATACTTTTCTACGCACACAACACCAGATTTAAATAGAACACTATTTGGTCATGTTTTTAAACGTCAATTAAATTCTTACACTTTTAGAGAATTTATATATTAAATTTATATATTATAAAACCGATAAAATATTTTTACATTATTCAAATTTATTTTACAGGCATAAGATAAGAAAAACCCCATTTGTACACATAAAAACATATAATTTTTATATAAAAGTAGTTTTATCACATTTTAATGGAGAACATATTTTAAAACTATATCATGGAAATTTTATAAATTTCATATGTAAAAATAAAATTCATTTTTGAAATTGTAATGAAAAAATCGATTAGGGTTATTTTTTAGTTTTCTGTGAGGTTTCATTTTTTTGATGAATATTGAAAAATAAAGAATTTCAATTCAAAATTGTATTTTTGTCTAATTTATTTAAAAAGATAAATTATATAACTTGTTGGTTTTAAATTTTAATTATATAATTTCTAAATCCATTAATATTATTGAGTTAATTTAATAAATTATGCATTGAATTCAGCTTCCCTTTGAAATCTTATATAAACACATTTCAAACTACTGAACATTTTTTACTTTAAAAACATGCCTTGTATTCCCATCTACAAGATTAAATTTAAAATAATTTTTCCCAACTATATGATCTTAGTTTTGAAAAAAAATTTCCATATTTTCAGTTATAATATTTTATATTTTATAATAAGTTTAACATAGTTTTTTTAAAAAATATTTAAAATAATTATAATTTATTACAATTATTAAGTTAAAATGAAGCTTAACAAGGGAACAAACAATAAACATAAGTCCCAAAATGACCTAGAGACATGTCAAAAATCCAAAATCCATCCATATTTCTTCCTATAATACCTTTTATCAATTTTGTTTCATCATTGTAGGCACATGATGTAAGGGACACCTCTCAATATTGTTTACCTTTTTATATTTACAAGAATGCCTCTCCTCCTCCACTATAAAAAGGCACTCACCCACCAAATTATTCACACCACTGAAGACATTTTTATCTCCCAAACTCTACCAAATTTAACACCAAACATACCTACCCTCACCTGAGAGGCCTCACATTGTGAAAAAATACAACCAAATATACCTTTGTTATAAACCAACAAAAGGTACCTAAAGAAGTTGCAACCTTATTCAACATGAATTTTTACATTATTTCCTTCTCCACTCAATTAATTTAACATAATGTAATTATTATATAAGGACCTAAGTATCTTAAATATATTTATATGGTTTTATGTTAACTTTTTGACCTACAACTACACACAATTCCATAAAAGGGGTAGCAAACTTACCATCTGGGTGTACGACGAACTACCGCATCACAAAACGATGTCGCTCATTCTTATTTTACGTCATATCATGGTTGGTAATAATGATGGAATCCTTATTTATATATTATATATGTTATATATATTTTTTCTTAATTCTTCTATAATTTTTATATGACGCAAAATATAATGATTTTCATTTTTGTGAACTTAATAACATCATTTGTTGACGTGTGGACTATAGCCTCCTCAAACTGATGTGATACGTTCACTCATTTGGTAGAATGTATTAAGGATTAGTTAAAATAAAAGTAAGTGAAATATAATACATAAATATGATACTTGAATTATAATACACATATATAAAATTTTCATTTCATTCTTTTAAATATGACAAATAAATTGAAATAGTGTTAATGTATACGTACGACCTACAGTCTCCATGAATGGTGCATTTCGTTTCCTATCTAAAAAATTTATGGATTATAATAAATAAATACATAATTAATATTTATTATGTTTACATCCAATTTTACATTACATATATGATGAAACCATGATCTATGTAATGGTAATGACAAATGACAAGTCAAAACATACTCGAGAAACTAGGCCATTAACACCGAAAATATTGAATATAATCAAAGATTACTCTTAAAAGTGTAAAAATATATAATAATAAGATCATATTTAATATTATAAATATAAATATGGTTATATAATAAGTTATTAACATTATTAAAAACATTATATATTATTTTAATAGACGTTCACACAAAACAAAATGCAAGGTAATGGATTCTTATATCACTTTTAACCAATGTGAGATAAATATCATACACACCACTTGCATATTTTTTGTACTGTGTCTACTAACCCATTTAAAATGTTATATCATGAATCATTTTAAATTTTTCGTATTTAATTTTTTACTTTGAATTATATCATTCAAATGGTTCTGACTTGAAAATTACCAAGTGGTAAAAGTTATCTTTTAAATTTCACTTTTTTTATGATTGTTAACTTTCTACAGAAATAATCACTTAATTATGACCATTTTTCATTTGATATAAAAGTTATTTTGGATATGAATAATATTTTGTGATGGGTATAATTATTTCCTAAACTGTATACCATTTTGAAATATGGTTTATATTTGACAGTTATCTGATTAACTTGGGAAATATTGGTAAATTTTAATATTTTACTCAATAATGATAATTAAAACAGAACATTATTCACAAATTAAAGTGATTATTCAATATAAAATAAATTTTTTGTACGTATATGTCATGGGTGGGGTCTAGTTATAGATATCCCCTAGATGCATTGGTCATCTCATGAGATGAATCAGTTAGCCAAATCATATGTGTTTTACCTGATATGTAATAAATTGTCATATGATGCGTCTCGAGTGTAATTGCAGCACACACCTAATAAACATGGTATCTAATAATTAATAATTTAACTCAATAATAATTAGTAATTATTTTTCCATGATATTTTTTCTTTGAAACTATCTATGGATTATGTCTATTCTCAGTTTACAGATTAAATCAAATATATTTCAGTTTCATACATTACTTTATTTCAATCTCACTATCTAGTTATTTAAATCAAATTAGTTCTCAATTATTTACCCTTCCTTGTTGATTTATTCTCATTTATTAATTATCAATTTAATTTTACATACCAATATGAGCATTTGATATCACATTGTTATTCTTTCTTTTCCCAAGGATGTAAAGAAGAATTCTTGGATTTATTTTTAAGGATATAGTTTATTTGTATTTTTTAGGAATTATTTTTTATTTTATATTTCCTAATATAGTATTGGTATCATGTATGTAATCTTATTTTCCAAAAATGAAAAAACTGTTTTCCTTTTAGATTTGATTTCCTTGTGATCATGCCAATGTAATACAGTAGTTCATTGGATCTGGGATTTTAAGGTTGGGGTGTTACATGGTTTTTCCTTACAAAAAATGGGAATAGTCTCGAGATCAATTTTTCTTTAGTCACCACATTATAATTTATTGTATCACAATCATGGTAAAATATGTTCATAATCTTATAAGATAATTCACTACATAATCCATGGAATTATTCGTGTTGTTATAGTAATTTTAACACTGATGTATTAAATTCAAAGTGATTCTTCTAGATCCTTGGACTTGTGATGCCTAAGATGACTTCAATTATGCTGTTTATTTGTTACTGTCTAATAGTACTCATGGTTCATTGATCATTGAGATGGTTCTATAACAGTGGGTGGAATATTCTATAAGAATAATTGGAATGTGAGTCTAAATTCTCTATTCCAATAATTCAATCTTGTTATTAAAAAATCCACCAACTATAACATTTCATTTTCATTAGTGTTATTTTTCTAGGAAAAAATGAGGTCTTTTGTTAAATTGATTCAAATTATGAGTATTCCCATCAATAAGGGAAATAGTTATTTAAATTTTTAATCAATATTACTCTAATTCTGAAAAAAAAAATCTCCTTCACAACAATGCTACAAATTTTCTACACAATTAAACGAAACTATAATTTTGAAAATTTTAAACCTAATATATTATGTGCCATTAGAGAAACTATTAAATCCATGAAAACCTGAGTCTAGTTCACTCAAATATGTTTACCCACTCCTCCTTTCATAAAATTCATTTTCCTTAAGCATGTATCCAATTTGGAATACCTTGCCCTCTAAGCTTGTTTTAACCTATATAAGGAATTTTTGAATCATCACACAAAACTTTCATCTTTCCCAACAACAAATCCATATGGTTTTTCAATGTAAAATTCCTAATTAATATCACCATTAATGAATTCTAATTTAACTTAAAATTGAATGAACTTTTAATCTTGTTGAATAGAAATAACAGGAAATATTGCAATTGTTTCTAACCAAGCCACTGGAGAAATGGTTTCATCAAAAATAAATTCCTTCAAGCTGTGAATACCCATTGTAAACCAATAATTCTTTTCTTCTTTTTTACTTCACCTTCTTCATTCATCTTGTTCTGGAAAACCTGTTTCATACTAATAATTATTTTTATTTATGGTTTGGGTATGAGTTCTCATGTATCATTATTTTCAATTTGATCCAACTCCTCATTTATGGATTGAACCCATTATGAATTTTCACAACCTTCTTTTACATCATTAGGCTCCAATTTTGAATATAAAGAAGTATTGTAATGGATTGGGTTAATCATATGGTTTTAATCTTTTGAATTTGATCACCAATAATGTTTGGAATTTCCACATGCTTCTTTAGTGTAGGATAATATTTTTGAGTATCTTCCCCATCACTAGAAATAGCTGAGTCAGATTCTTCTTCTTTAGAAGGATTACATTTATCTATATCCTTTTTAGAATTGATTTCAAGACAATCTTTCTCAAGATTCTTATTTTCCTGAATATGTTTATCTTACTCCAACATTTCAATTACATTTACATCAACTAAATGAAAAATTTATCCTATTTATTTTTTTAATCATCTATATTCCCTTCCTTCTAGAGCTTATCCAATAAAGATTCCATATTCGTCTTTCTATTGAAACTTAATATAGTTTCCACCTATCTTATTTATAATAAATGGACTCCCAAAAAATCACAACGGTTTTAAAATTTTGATCTTTCCATAAAATAATTCATATAGGGTCACATATACTTGAGGCCTTTAGAAACAATTGTTCTGAATATAAAAAGTAGGACTCATAGATTTCCTCCAAATGTTTTGAGAAGGGTCATGTTCAAGTAACATGGTTCTTCGTATCTCTACTAAACTACTATTATTTATTTTGGAAACACCATTTTTTTAGGGATTGTATGGAGAATCCTACTCATTACAAATTCCATGATTCTCTAGATAACATTGAAATTATTCTCTTTTGTAGTCCCCACTATTATCGATTCTCAACATATTCACAGAATACTCAATTTACTTTTCATCTTTCCTTCTGAAACTTTTAAACCCTTTTAAAGAATATGTCTTATGTTTCATATACATAAAACAGGTAATGAAAGTAAAATAATAAATGAATGAAATGAATTACTTATCCCCATTTTTTGATTTTTTTCTCATTGGACCACGAATATTGGAATGAATCAGCTTATGGTGTTGCCTTGAACAAATCACAACTCTCTTATAAAGTGAGTGTGTAATTCTTCCTCTCTGAAAGATTGTGCAATGACAATATCATCTTCTTTGAAAATCATGAATTTCACCAACACTATATCTTTTAGATAACATTCTCATGTTTCTTTAAAACATTTTTCCCAACCTTTTATTGAAAATTGGTTCTCTTCGACCATAGATATATAACCAGAGTTTGTTATTTCACCAACCTAAAACATGTTTCCCTTTGCACGTTGGACACTTATTACAATATTTCTATATTCCTCAATTTCTAAAACAAACCCATATTTTCTGAATATAACTTTCTTACCCTAATCACACAATTATGAACCACATAGTAAATTGTGTTTCAGCCTGTCAACATACAAAATATTCATGTATTTTATGTTTTCTTTTTTGAATGTTGGTTGGTTCAACCCCATTGAATCTCAAGAATTCATAATTTCCAAATGTAATTTTACTTCTTTAAAATTTTTCATATTCCTAAAAAATTTCAAATCTCCTGTCATAAGATAAGAACACCCACTATCAAGAATCCAAGGTTGTTCTCCTCTTATAGAATTCAATGTGGTTTCAACAACAAGATATTTTTCATCTTCATTTTCATTTTTCATCTCTTCCTTATGAGAATTGTTAAGAATATTTTATTGTGCCGGTAATGGAACAAGACATCTTATTCCAATATGTCCACGTTTTTCATTTCATTCAAAAATAGTTTCAAGGGGTTGGAACCTATTTTCAATCTTCACAACAACCTTTTCTGGTCTCTTAAAAACAATATTCTGAAACTTATTCTTTTTATGTAATTGTCTCCCCCCTATAAACATATCTGTCATAACCATTGGGATAATGGTATTGTTTTTTTCTTAACCAAAAAATATTTTCCGTATGCCTAAATCCACCATAATACTAGTAATATCCATAGAATTTCCATTTTCTTTTGAAACATCCCTACTGGTCAAAATTGTGAATATATTTTTTATCCACCTTATTGTATTTCTTTTTTGAGACACCAAGCATTATATTATCAATCAATCTCTTCCTTTTCTTTCCTTCTTTATAAAAAAAAGAAGTACTAGAACATTTTTTGGATTCCTATTTTTTCAAAACATATTTGGACTCATATTTTTTTGAAACTTATGAATTCCCACCTTTGTATATTATGACCTTGTACTTGACTTTCCCATAATTCTTTATTTCAAAATAAACATCTTCTTTTTTCTCACCCTTTGAAGTTAACTTTTTCCATCCTTCTCCAATTTCTCATTTTGATAACATCCATCGACTTTAGTGATATATTTTTGGAATCTTTTATTTCTCAATTCATCTTTTGAGAATTTTTTTAGAAATGTTCCATCTCTTCATCTTTTTCCTTCAACATAACCTCTATATTCTTATTACAATCCATTTATTCCATGATATATTTCATAAATCCATCAATTTCTTTTACGTTCCTTATTTATCTTTATAAAAACACTCTTCATTTCTTGTTGATGAACATTCCTCTTCCAACTTTAGGTTTTTATTTTCCATCCTTTTAATATTTCTCATACATTCATTCAACTCTTCTTTCAAATTATGTTCATGTTGAATTTCTTATTCTTCCAAGCTACTACTTCTGAATTCATCACCTTTTACTATTGCAATAAAAGTATTTTCAATACCATAATCAATTTATTTTTTAGATTCTACATCCTTACCTTATTTTTATTCATCTTTAGACAAGAAACAACATATTTTACATTTGATGAATTTTCATTCTTTGTATACACAATTAAATTTTCCTTTATCTCCATGTTTCTTCCATGGTCCTCTTGGATTTATTTATTTTTCATCACTATCCTCTTATTTATTTATTTGAAGACAATTATTTGAAAAGTTACCAAGGCTTCAACATTCATAACATTTTAAGGGAAGTTTCCCTTTATATTTCCTCGTACATATTTTAACACTTATAGAAAACAAGGATATGACATCGTCAATATTTTTATATGCCTTATTTCTAGAGTCAGAATCGCCAGCTCTAACATCATTAAGATTATTATTTGACTTTTATTTCATAGTAGGCTTGAAATCAATTTCTCCATCAACTTTTGTTTTTCTTTTCACAGATTTCTCTATAATTATTTCAGAAGTGACAATAGTGTTATGGAAATCATCAAGAGATACAGTTTTAGTATCACTGTCTTCCAATGAATAAAATTTTTCATCAAACATGTCAGGAATTATTCTTAATGTATTTTCAGAAATTGTAGAATTATCTAAGTTTTAACCAATACCTTTGATAGTACTAAATATCTCATTTAAACTAGTAACAATGTCCCCCAACAGATTCGTAATCACCCATCTTAAAGTGTTAATACTTCAATCTAAAAATTTGATTTTCTTTCATCATCAAATTTATATTACCTTCACACGTTTTTTTTATTTATCCCTTATACCATTGGCTATGGAAATAGCCTTTAACCATAAGAATTAACATTCATAACATGATGATAATGTAGTACTATTAGACCTTCGTTCATTCTTAATATTCTTCTTATCAACGAAAGTAAGAGGAGTATTAAAATGAATAGGTGGAAACCTATCTGCTAAAGCTTCAAGAACATCATATAAAATAGAAAATGCTATGGTAACATTATATCATTATAGATATGATAATTATTTTCATCCAAAAGAATAATACCTTTACTTTTTAAACAATTAAAATTCTTCATTAGCAGTGAATTAGCTAAGGGAACCTACCCTCTGATACCACTAAAATGTGCCCAACCGGGATAATTGTATCACCGAGAGGGGGAGGGGTGAATCATTTATACATTTTCTTTTATATTTACTTTCAATTGAAACAACTGTCACCTGCAATTAAATTTTTTAATTTCTTTCTAAAAAAAATCAAACACAATACCACCAGAACACAAGTATTTACCAATTTCACTATTCAATAAGAATAGCTACAACCTTAGTATGATTTTGAAATAATCCAATACAACAAAATACATTATAAAAAAATCCATGTATTATAATTCATAGGATATACCTTTTCACATGAGTATCTTTATATAATCAATTCCAATTGTGTGTGTTCACCCTCTTAGCACAAATTGGGTAAAATAATATTTGTGAAACAACTCATGTTACATGTGATTCTTTTCGATTTACCAAAATGTATTCCTTTTGAAAAAATGATTTAATTTCTTACCCAAAAGATGTTATTAACTCATAGTAATGTTAATATAGATTACATATCTGATTTTTTAGTCTGGTTGGACAACTATTATTCTGCAATTCAGATTTCCCACATAAATTTTCTCACTCTGATCTTCAAATATGATTTCCCAATATGACTGATAATATCTCTATCACAATATGATTGAGAAAATTCATAACTCTTCCTTCCTCAGTTTAAAAAACTAATAAGGAAATACATGAACCAATAATCTATTATGATACAATGATCATACAAATATGATTGACTAACCAAATATGGTAATCATGTGAATATGATAATCACTTAATAAAAGGATAATACAACATTGTAATCTGGCATCTTCTCCATTTAATTCTATTTCAAAACATATTTAGCACAATTGATTAAAAACTTGTTTTTCTCTCTAAAACATGAATGTTCTATCTCCTATATAGTGAATAGTATATAACTTATAAAAAGTTCAAAGTACACATTATCCTTTATATGTTAGCCAAAAATGTTTTGGCATGAATCATAAAATAATTCCCTCTCCATAAAATTCACCCAAATCTTGATTTCCCCAAACTTTTTGGGTTAATTTATGATTATTTTAATGATTCTCGATTCCTCTATAATATTTTACAATCTAAACTTCTTCTTTATACTTTCATTTCAATTTCTAATCAGATTTAAATTCATATTATGATTTTTTATATCTGGTTTCATAAAAATAAGTATCTTTATAAATTTAATGTAAATGTATAATGAAATAGATACCCCTATGAATATTGAATACAATCATTCTATTGAATTCTAAGCTCCCCTTTGATAGAACATTCAGAAGACTCCTTCAGATTTTCTCTCAAGCCAATTTTACTTTTTCTCCTTCTTTCTTCACCCATTTGACAAATAACATGAAAAGGAAAAAATTAATTCAACCCCTTTTTGAACAGTTAACTACATTGTAAATTATCTTCTTTTCATAATGATTTTCATCGACCTCAACCCATCTTCAACAAAATCTTTCATTCACAAACTTGTGAAGGTACCATGACTTTCTTCACAACTTTAAATTCATTTGAGAACAGCTTCATCATCATCATACTTCAAATGGAACGTATCAAAACTTTTTATTCATTCTAGTTTATTTCTTTTATTATTAGCCAGAGTACGATCATTTCTAAATATGGTTTCCATGGATATGTTATTCTTGATAACAATCATCCAAGATATGATCATTATGAGTATGATTATTTTGTGTACGATTGGCCTATATATGAATTCATCAGTATGCACTTTTACTTCCCTAACTTCAACAACATCTTTTCCTTCCTTACCTTGAATATGATTGTCTAGAAATCATTTGGGAGAAATTTGATTTTTAGAAACCATTTATTTTCATCTAGATCTTACCAATATGAATACGATCTGCAATATATATTTCATTCCCCCTTTCATTCATCGAGCTTGTAACATAATTTCCCTAATCCACTTATGAATTATGTGAAATTAAAATTAGTAATGCATCACTGCATTTTTATCATTGTCATAGAGTCTCTGATGGTTCATCTAAAAAACCACACCTACCACACCAGATCTTGAGTGAATCTGATTACAATCAATTCCTCATTATGATCTTCTCCCATTCCAAACCCATGGTGAGTCTATTTAGATCCTTTTTCTTCAACCAGCTTCTATTTATTATGATGGAGTTTTCTGTAAAAACGTTAGTGTAATTATTTTGAGAAAAACTATCAATAATTTTTTCCCCAAATAAACAGTGAGATGATTTTCATTCTTAAAAACATTCCTTGAAAACAAAATACAACAGTTGAAGAAAAAATACTTCCCTCGTCATCTTGGTCCTAATAGAGTTTAGTTGAACATGTCTGAATCCAATGGTTATTTTGATCATAGACTACCTCTATAATTGTTGATAGTTTCTGGAATACTGTCATAAGATGGAAATTTTGATATATAATTTTAGAAGATGAATCTTTTTAATGATAGTATAATTTGAGTTAAAATTTCACATTTTAGTGAAATTTTCATGCAACAATGGTTGAAAAAAAAGAAAATTATTCAAACATCCATATTAGGAATTTAAATTTTCACTATTTAATCTTGATTCTATGAATATTAAGAAAAATACATGTGGCAATTTCATCTACACATTTTTTAATGAGCATGGAAAATTAAAGCACCATCTCAATGATAGGAAGGACTTATAAATAGTGAAAAAAGCATGATATCTATCCAGTTGAGAATGGAATGTATGATCCAGTAATTTTTTCAAAGAAAAATATAGATACCAATACATTCTTTCATATTTTAATAAAAGTGAAGGTACCTGATAGGATCTCAAATAACATCTCATGGTGTGTCTGCTAAAATCTTTATTGGTTAAATGGATTTAAAACTAATGATTCATATTATTGTTTCAGTAGTTAATACCATTGGAATTTCTTAAATTATTACCTGAAAAACATACTGCAGTTTTACTCTAATTTTCCACAATGTTTATAAAAATATTTTAGAAAACACTACAAAAAATTAAGCTTGAAAAACTTCAGAAGATATTTTTATTGACACTTTCTGTAGGGGATAAGGTCTTCCCTAGGTCATTTTTTATTTTCATGATGAATTTAACTTTTTATTTGGTCAAGTAAACTAAATTAAGATGCCCCGTACATTTTTTATCAATGTATCCAAATTAGAGGTGCATTATTTATATGTTTTCCATCTTAAATAAAAAATTCTTGTCACTTTATTAAGTACATATTGATGTTTTCATTATTTCATTTCACAAATATCTTAGTCATTTGAAATCATACCTGAAAAAAAGGTAAAAATAAAGGATCTATTTTTAAGGATATTTATTAGATTATTTCCTTACATTTTGATCAAGATACATAGATGATATCGAGAAAATATTCAATTTAGTTGGATATATTGATAAAACATTGACTAAATCTATACTATATTGGAAATCAATAATCTTAATTCTATTGATTTTATAGTTAGATGGATATCATATGTTATGATGACTAAAATGGAATTATTACACACACATAGACATGATTTTATGAATAGTAAAATTACATATCCATTTATTGGAGATATCAGGATAAAAAAGAGATGAATGAGAAGATGAATTGGAAATGAGAAATATATAATAAAATTTGTTAACAATAAACACGTATAAGGGTATTTATATCATGTAAGTTCATAAAAAATTGCATCAATATGGATATTAGGTTGATTCATATTTTAAAAAATCTAATAATTAATATTACTATTCATAGATCGTGAATACTGATACTCAGGCTGAGTTGTCAAAAGATTTGATGTTTTTGGCTTGGGGAACTCTAAAACAGGATGGATAATTCAATGAATAAAATGTAAATGGATTTAAATTTCATACAGTCATCAATGAAGAGGGTTTGAAAAAACAAATATTGGAATGTTTACAGTTGTATATTTGGGATACAATTAAAATATAATTGATCTTATTGAATAAAATTACCAAGGGAATTTTTTAGTTATCTTATTCAAAATAAAGCTGGTCAATATTGCCCAGTGTATTAAAATAGATTCCTATCAATTTATTTCCTCAGACTTCTCTCACTTGATAAATATCAGTGACTATGAATTACATGATCGGTATTTGTTCTCATCACAATAGAAATTGGTATACTATGTGGAAGATGTTCTGGGTGTAGAGTGGATTTCAGTTTTTTACATAAAACAAAGAGACTTCTATGATATGGGTGATGAATTTGATGATTTGACAACTGGAATTTAATCCCATCAATAGTAAGAAAAAAACATATTTTCCCATCATTATATTGAAAATATTAGTATTTCAAGAGTGGATAAAGTAGTCGATAAAATGATTGAGTAGGAAAATGAAATTATTGAACAAAAAAGTGATTGTATGTGTATTCGTCCATTAATTGATCAACCCTTGTGGTATATTTGTAGTTATTCCTTATCCTAGCTATGTATATTTTTTATCATTTTTGAGTATCTATTATCATTTCCAAAAAAAATTGTATTAATTTTTTAAAATATATGTTCTCAAGTAAAATTCCTTTGATTCAATGACTAGAATGAATAGGAATAACTGTATCACTAATCATAGTCAACTCCCAATATATTTTCCCTTAACCACACTTATATATGATGATAAATTAGTCTACCTCACTATATCATGTATGAAACCCTCCACCTTCCCCCCTTTAGCATCTCTCACACCATACTTTATTCTATAAGCAATAGGAATGTAATTATTTTTCATTCCTTCAATATATGGGATAGTTCATCCCCATTCACCATGTTTAGCGGTTAGGGAGAAAGTTTAAAATCATACTTATTTAACGGGATATTAGATGGTGAGAGTTATAAGATAAAATTTTAAGGTGAATAAAGTTATTACACATTTTCATACTACTAACTATTTTTTCAGAAAAGATGTAGAAAATATTATTATGGAGAGAAATATGAGATGTTCATATAAATATAATTTGAATAGATTGAAGATTGTTTCCCCATTTCACTGTTATGGGGTCCCAATGGATGATATTGTGGGATTATTTGGATATATTCTTGGCCAGTGGGTAGTAGAGTTGGTTACTCTTCTGATTATCTATGCTAATTGGAGGAATATTCCTCAATGTTGGAATAATGATGTTTTTTTTCAAAGATAAATGTAATTCCAATAAAATATGATGATATTTCATGTCATTGTTTTATTAAATTATAATATTTTAAAAATAATCTCTGTATACATATTTTATTCATCTTTACCATTGCTGATCTTATTACACAAAAGTGGATGATAAAATTTTTTTCTATGAAATGGAATGTTTTTAAATGGGGATTATGGAATGAATTTAATGATGCATTGTTGACCACTCAAAAGTATTATGAGAAGGTGCTTGATGGGGTACCTAGAGAGGAGTGGATGGGTTTTTAATATCCGTCGACATGAAAAACATGTGATATTAAAAAAAATTATTTTATTAATATAATTTTACGTTTATATATGAATTTTATAAGGATATAGAATTTCAAAAATTACTATTAAATTATATGTTATTTATTATAGGATTCTTTGAGGAAAAATGAATCACGTCAAGCTAAAAATATTTTCCCTCATACTATGAGGTGAAATAGTTTTTCCCAAAAATATATCAACATCGATAATATTTTCAATATATTAATTATTTATTAGATATCATTATTTATTAAAAATGTTAAAATTTTAATTTATCGTTGTTTAGTGTATTAAAATAATTCATGGAAACATCTATTTCGAACAAAACACTGGTTGGATATTCCAACAAAATCATATGAGAGTTGTGTTAATGATCTCGCCAATGATGTTGGGGTATGAATCCATTTTCCATGGTAATAAATTATTTTTAGTTGTCATTATATTTACATGTATTGCGTAAAATATGAACAAATTTTTATTTCATGTTAAAAATAAAAAAACCCATGGGTTGTAAACCCTACATTGTCATTCTCGATATACAAATATGATCTAGTTTGCCAAATATTTGGGAAGGATAATCATGGTCATGTTCATATGATGGGTTGGTGACCATTACTATCCGAGGTATGTGGCTATCCACTAGGGATTACAGCATCATATAATCCTAGATAAAGTTACTACCTATGTTGAGATGTTTAGAGGGATTTTTTAACAATGAAAATCACTATTCAATAACTTGGGGCTCGTATAATGATGCAATATGAAAAGGTCATTTCTCTATAGAAGGCATTAATGAATTGTATCTGAATAAAATTGGTTTTATCATAATTGATATTGAATATATGGATGGTAGTGAGACGGTAAATCACACAAATTCAAAATCATTTATTATATAATGTTTTATTGGTTTTAATTTAGAATTTAAATTTAAATATACAAAATTGTTTGAGTTTCAAGAAAATTATTGGGCCGACCCCCGTAAGTGGGCGAGGAGACAGAGATGAAGAGATTATTGATCAATGTTCATCGAGTTGTGATTACTTTTCAATTTGGATTCGATGATGATGTGTAACTAAACATATGACATTCAAACACTAAATGATGGTTTAGAAACCATATTGTGGTTTCTAGTAGGGAAATATTTATATCCATTACATAGCATGAATTCCTAAATTCATCATTCATTTTCTAGGATTTATTATTTATTTTAAGGTATAATAATCATTCATAGTCTCTTAGGGTTTTTTGTCTTAGTGCACCTTAAATATTCACCTCTTATTATTATATTCAAAATCTATAGTCTTTATCAATTATTCATTAACATTATTCAATTATGACTTCCAATTAGTAATTCACCTTATACTACCTAGAAAACTAAACATGATGATTAGCTTAAATATAGATATCCCACTACTATTACGAAATATTTATGTTGTTAGTTTAACTATCCTCTCATATTGTAGATGATAAATAAGTTTATTCATAGAGATAAATTTCCATCATTATATACACTCTAAAAACTATTCTCTTCAATTAAACATGATATTGTTTTGAAAAATTATAGAATTTTCATGTTTTTTAAATCTAGGGAGTTTTTTTGACCCTTTTGATATATTTTTTTGAAAAAAATTGAATTACATTAATTAATCAAATGAAGGATTATGCATTTAATTTTTTGAAGTGATGTTCATTCCTTTTATAATTAAATAATAATATAAAGGACCGTCTTGTGCTTTTAACAGTTTATAAGAAATTAAAACTGATAGAAAATCGACCTTTACACATAATGGGAAATATGGATATTTGATTTCTCATAATAAGTACCCCATATGAGGGTAATTGAATCAATTTTTTATGATTGTATAAATGGGATGCTTTTAAGAGGGTGATTAGTGATGTGATTGAGATAAATGATTCTTTATATGATATGAAAATATGGTTTGTTTATTACATGAAATTATCATCTCCATTTATATGTTATGGGAAGTCTTGTTTAGGAATGTGGGAAGTATAGGTACAAATTCATACTAGTTATAAATTAATATAGTTTTTATATTATCAAATCTATCTTTTTTCTATTCTAGGTCTATAGTTTCTATAGATGTGTTTTTTTAAATCAATATATAGAAATAGTTTAAACAACCGTTATATATATATAATTATTGTTTATTGGTGGTATAAACTACCCCAATATAATGCCAAAAAATGTAGTATAGGTTTACCTTCCTAAATAATGTAGATTGGGTAGTTGTAGTTTAAACTGCCCAAACCCCATTTCATTTTTAAGAGGAGAAACCTCTTTGAAACCCAAAAAAAAACTGAAAATAATATAATACTTCATGATGGTTCCCAAGAAATACCTCTAAATAGACCAATGTTATGCTATTTTAATGTTTAATACTACTTTTTTTGTAGTCTTTAGAAACCATAACAAAACAAAATCTAATCAGATTACATAACCTCCAAATAAAAAAAACACTACTATCAGTTAATTTTGTTGTAGTATGCAAGTAGTGTATTTTTTAGATTGGTACTCTGGAAAACCCATAACCTTGGAAAATTATTTAATTTTTTTGAACATTATATGTCATGTGATTGGTACATGATGTGTATCCTCTTTATGCCATTAATTAGCTTAGTAAATGAGTCTAGTGGCTTTTATACATCGAGTAACCCATTTAATTGGAGTGTAAATGTCCTACAAATACCTATCTAATTTTTTTTTAAAAAACTCAAATCCCCTTTATGGATACCCAAAATACAAAGTACCCTTAGTAACACTTTTCCAATTTATACCTAGAGTCCATTAATTCAAATAGTGTCCATAAATTTCTCCACATACAGATCATCTCTGGTTTTCTTAAGTTCCCCCACAACCCAAGTCTCTGTTTATTCAAAAACATAGATATACCTAAAATTTAGGTTATATTCCCCAATAAAGGATATCCTTCTCTGAAAAATTCTTGACATACAAGGTCCAATAAAAACCATAGAGAGGGAAATACCTTGAAAAATATGGGATCTTACATACATATTATGGAAAATATATTGATCATGGAAAAGATAATACATGTTGGATATTCAGATAAGGGAGAAACTTTATGTGAGGAATAATATAATACATATATGGAATATGTCATAGATTATATTTTTCATAATTAAAATATATTAAATATAAAAATAAAATATATTACATATGAATTCTATTTAAGAAACCCTCGTTGTGTATCTTGATAAATATATGATATATTGACATTATGTTCTGAATCAGATTTCACGTATGTAAATTATGTTACATATGAAATTTTTCTATGTAAAATATCTTTTTTATTAGAAAATATATTTCATTCTATGTAAAATATATTATATATGGGAATAATATCTTACGTATTGAGTTTTTATGGACTAAAATGTCTTATATATTAGTATTATATTACATTAAGGATGAAATATCTTTTGTATGTGGTACTTATAAATAGAAACCCCTTATGTATGAGTGATATGTTATTCACATAGTGGAATACATATCATATTTTGTTTTTCCTAGAGGGAAAAACCTTATATTTTATTAATATGTTATACATCCCAAAAAACGGTACATGACTGGTTTTTCATAAGGAAAAAAACTTACATAGGAGTAAAATATGTTTTGTATTGAGGTTTTTCAAATTAATACATTACATATTACTTATATAAAATAAATATGAATGCTAAACATGGATTTTTACAAATATAATCCATAAATAAAATAATATATATCTTACACATCATCCTTCTAGGGGAGATAAATATGACTTTTTTAGTTATTTCCACAATTTTCCATTTTTTTTAGAATAAAATGTGTTTTTAATTCTTGTAAAATATCAAATAAATGATAAATACGCCCATTTGATGGAAATAAGGTATATTTAATGAGTATCACACACAAAAGTGTCCAAATAGACAACATATTCCCTACTCCATCCCCACATGATATCATTCTCATTTCCCATAATATTTATATTTTATTTGATCTAGTTTTTAGCTAATGGTATGTTAATCTCTTATCTACATACTTATCTCAATTTATCATATGTTGGCATAGTCTCAATACTTTTATTAATTTTTATTCCCTAATTAATGGTTTTTGTTATACATTATGATTTCTATCATTTCAACATAGTTTATTCATTTACACTCAATGGGTGAATACCTACTATAATAATATTGGTGGTCTTTAATTTTCCATATTGTTTTACGTCTATTATTTTTTTTATGATGTTTGGTCACACCTACCTAATGAATACATTACTTCAAACATAAATAAATGACCTTTACTTTTAAAATTCTTTAATAAAACCATATTCATGTTGTGAGTACTTTATTGAGGAATATAAAACATAAAATCGGATACCATGTTTTTTTATCCTAGTTTCTGATAAAATTTGGAATTTTAAAGATATCTCAGGGGTTTAATAACTTCTATATATTATTACCATGTTGTTCAATGTTCACCAAGACTACATATTTATATATGAAATTACTTAGTGGGTCAAAAATCCCCCATTTTATAATTCATATAAGATTATTGGATGGTCCACTCTTGCCCCATATTAATTATAAATGAAATTACCAGGTGGTCATATCTTCCCTTGAACTATTTATTTTACATATGAGATTATAGGTTGGTTCCCCCGTCCCCTAAATTATTTATACATTAGATTACTAGGTGTCCACTCTTCCCCAAAACAGGCTATTTACATCTATTGGAAATACTTCCACCTATTTATTTATATTTGATACAATCTAGTGGGTTACCCTTCCCATATATTATTTATATATGATATTTCATAACGATCTAATTTTCCCTCAGTGGTGTTAATTGTTATGACTTACAATGTTCAGATACATATGACATGGACTGAAGTATTTATGGTTAATTTTGAGTGTTTCATTAGACCTACAGATTAATAGTGTTCATTTATTGTTCATTATTTTGTTTATTAGTCACATCAACATGAAATTTCAGTTAAACTAGATCCAATTATGGATTCCATTATCAACGACCTACTATGTTGTACTGACACGCTACTCAAACCACCATGAGTAACAGAGCATACTTCTTGGTTGTTGGTAAAGAAAACGTAAATGAACATATGGTTAATGGTTGACCTAGAGGATATGATGGATAATGGGCAATGGAAAAAATATATGACATGAGACTAGTTTTTTAGATTAACTGGTTTTGTGTGTTGTTTTTTAGACCTTGTTATAAATGGTCTTCCCATGATTGATCTTGATGATTCTTTTATTCCTAGTATGTCTTGTACAATATTAATTTTAATATATCATGGGTTATGTATTATTTTATTTTTTACCTTGTTTGTCTAAATTTATGATATTGTCATTTTTTCCCAATATAATAACATGGTATATATAATTCTTCATTATTGTAATATGTATTTTTCATTTAAAATACTATATTGAATAGAATATTTCACATGAAAATTGAGACTGAAAAACTATGTTACATTTTATATAGATTAAAATATTACAACTCAAGATAAACATTAATTCATTATGAGAATAAAAACATTTAGAAAAGTACAAAGGTAATAATTTAAAAATAAAATAAAAATACAATAAACATAAAATATTTATGATTATATTTTTACATGAATATTATAAACCTGATTGAAACAATGGAGGTTAAAAAAATTATATATATAAGAGACATTTTTGGAAGGAAGTAAATGAATATGATTAAGGATTTCAGTGATGTATGTAAGGTTCTATATAGGAAAGATATTTCATTGTTATATTATATATTCATTAGACATATATGGTCCTTGCGATTATATAGTCATTGGTATTATATGGTGATTGGATCCCATGGTCATTGGTTATATATGGACAATTATACCATTGTTAGATATATAAATAAATAATGAGATAAACTATAATTATTTTTTTACTAAAATGTAACCCTTTTAACATAGTCGTTGAAATGGTGGGTATAAATAGAAGTAATTGTATTCTGAAATACATATAGAAAAGATAAGAAATGACATCAAGAAGTATAGTTCATCCTTAAAAATCTCAATTTTTTAATCTTGGAAATGTGGAAGAGTCACTCGGTTTTTTCCTAAACCAAGCCCTAGCTGAACTTAGATAAGTGTATCTTCAGAGAAATCATATATAATATATGTTCAAGATATATAAAAATCAATATTATATTCAAGATTTATTAATCACCACCTGTGAATACCACCATTTCCAATCTTATCCTTATGTTTTATATAGGGGTCTTAAGGTAATTGTCATGTATAATTTAGGATGATATAAGTATGTAATTATTAATGTAATATTACACACATATATATATATATATTTGTTACTAAATATATTTTATCCACATTTTATTTCCATAATATTTACTTTTAAATGAAAAATTTTTAATAAATAATAATGGATGTATTTGATATAAATTTATTGACAATAATTAATTAATTCTTATTAAACAAATAATTAATTTTAAATATTTAGGAATAAAATAATTTCTTGTTAAAATTATGTTTTTAAAATAATTTCAATTTTTATATATATTATGTGTTTTTATATTAAGAAAATAAATTGATCCCAATTTAATAATAATGTTAATAAAGTATGTTGAAAATATATATTTCGTAAATTAATATCAATCTAAATATTTTTACATGGTAAGTAATAGTAATATATTCTTTTTATTCTAAAAATGAATTTTTCTAAAAAAAATTTAAATGTTATACATTTTAACATGAAACCAAAAATATAAAAAATCAAATATATTTCCTATATTTATAAATGATACTAAAATTACATAATATTTTCAAATTCATTTTTAGCAATAAAAAAGTTATCTTGGTATAAATTGAGTAAATATAGTAGAGATAAAACAAAGTAAAAAGGATTTAAATATAGGGTAAAGTCTTAATAGATCAGAAAATATTATATATAACTATGTTTATTATGTAATTATAGCCCAAAACATATCACATATACATTATTTCTCACATTGGATCCACCTTCCATGAGAAATTACATTCCATAGACATTAAAGAATTGGTATTTCTGAAAATTCCATTCTTCCTCACTTAATAAAGGTCCCCTCCACTAACCCTTTAATTACACATGTTAAATTATAATTGATCCCAATGCACTACCATATTTTATCCTTCAATAATAATATCCCACATTTTTTATCTTCTATACTTTATTGAAAAACCCAATTCCTTTAAAAAAAGAAGGCTTCGAAGAGGAAATGTTATTTCATACTTTTATATAATAACTTAAAATAATTATTTTTCATTTATCATCTTCAAAACCCCATTATAAACTCTTATTTATCACATTAATATAATATTAAAAACATTATTATACTTATTTAATAAATTTATTTTAAAAAATCACATTCATAAGCAATCTCATCCATTGATTATGGAAAGTTCATGTTGGGTCGATTTTGCAACAATAGGAATGATGAAATAAATTTATATTATAAAAGAACATATAAAATTAATAACTATTAACATATGGTATTAATATGAAAAAAAATTATTTTTTAAAAAATTTATCATTAGTATTTAACTCATTTTTAATATACAACTTTTTTTTATAAAAATTATCAAAACAAACGCATTATAAGCATAAATTTTGAGAAACGTGCTCGAAACTCTCATGGAATGGAACTGAAACATCATAACCTATCATGGAAATTATGTTCTAATAACTTGAATATTTATTATAATATTAACTATGGTAAATATAACGATAATCAAAACTATTATACCAAGATCTTCAAGGAATAGTTAAAACTACAAACAACTGATGATCAGTATTAACTAAATATAAGTAATAACTATGTAATAGATGAATATAAAACATTAATATAAAATATAATAAACGTGGATTGTTTTCTTAAACTATTTTCAATGATTTTATAATTATTATATAGGAGGATAAATCATGTTCGGTTAAGAATGAATCTAAGGTAAGGTTTCTTTAACTCAATTTTCATTCCTTATTACATGTATAATATTGCACACCATGTTTTATTTTACAAATTTTTAAATATTTACATGTTATATTTTATTCTCATTATTAAATTTTCTTTCATTTGATTTATAATCCTTTTCATAATCCTCACTTCAAATTATTTTGATTCATTTATTACAAACGTCATATGGGTTTCATCCACACCATTTTCTATTCATTTGGTTATGTATATTCTTCCTTGTTTCCACTCTTAAAAGTGTCTTAAATTCTTCCATTTCTCTATTTTATGTGGTATTAAATATTTATATCTATGGAATTTTAATTCTCTCATCAAATTATTTTTATTGTATGAACTTATTTATTTTTAAAAATAATAAATTGTTTAGAATAATTCTCAATGATTTAAATGACTCTTTATCCTCCATTTCCATATTCTTCTCTTAGGAAATGTATTATTTTTTAATTTTGATATTAAAATATAAAATCTTGTATTATTTTATATCTCTACTTATCTTTTAAAAAAATAGAATTTTCAATTTTTCATCGCTGTAGGTTTTCACTAAAACTACCTTAAAATATTAAAAAGTCATTTTTTCAAGTTTGAAAATTATATTTCATATTACACTCCACGTATAGTTAAGTAAAATTTATTTATTTTTTATTTCTTAATAATGAGGATGATTTTAATGTGATTTTCTTAAAATTCACCTTCTTGAAAATTATTCTTCAAAGTGTCTGGAAACATTATCTTTTTAAAAAATGATATAAATGATTTATTAAAACACTTCTTATGAATCCACTTCAATTTTCCTTTTTATCCAAAAAATAATTATCTCTTGTGGATTAATTTTAATGATCATCATATATGTGATTTTATGATGTACTACCTTTTGGAGAATCCATTTTTTTATCAAATACTATAACTCTGATGTCATTTTGTGAGATACCATTTGAAAATGTTATAAACACAATATTATTTCCATGTGTTTTTACAAGTTAAAGTCTATTATTTATTTTATGTGTCACACATATGTATGGTTTATCATTATTTGAAGGGTATTTTCCTATATACACACCCAAAGGATTTATAATGTTTCATATCTCATGGGATTTCTAAGAGATGTCAGTAGTAAAAAACAAACCACTATATTAAGGGAGCTTCTCAGTGAAATATGATGCAATCTATTAAGGGATGCATGTAGTGATTCATGATCTACCATGATATTTTTTAATTCTATTTATATATAGCATTCCTATTTTGTGACACATGCCTATGTTATGATCCATGGTTCATTATTACTATATTGTTCTGTTTAATTGTTTTTCCATAGTATATATATATTATTTTTGGAGGTTATATGTCCTTAAATAAAAAATTAAGGAAAAATCTTTGGGTTCAATGTTATTTTTAATTATATAATTACCTAATGTTTCTTTTTTCTATCTTATTTAATATTTAATACTTTATGACTCATTGATATGATTTTCCTCACTAATCATTTATGCTCAATCCTCCAAACGTATTCCCATTTCTCTAAGAAATTACATAAAAGACTATGTGTAGAATTTAGTCTTATGTATAAAGGTTTGTTGGAGAGTAACAATGTGTAATAATAAATTTATTTATCATTTATTCAAAGACACTAATACATTGGGTACTGATATATTGTTTTTATTTGAGATATGTAATGTCCAAATTATTTAAATGATGTAAAATATATGTCTTTTAATCTTGGGTTGACTCTATATAATTTTTCTACAGAAATACCATAGAACCTCACTCTTATTCTACAACCTTTGGAATATAGGGATGTAGATCTATAGTCACGTAACCCTCTAGTTATTTATTTTTGAGTGAATTGATTTAGGGAATTACGAAATTTTATCACTTTATCTTTTATTTTAACATAATATTTTGTCAAGGTAGACATAGACATGATATAAGATACAATCATAACATAATATGGATCTTGTTCATGTGACTAGTTAATCAATATATGATGGAACTTAATGATACATGTAATGGGATTGTTATTCATATTCTTCTATTTTAGTGTTGAGTTACTTTACTAAGTGTGACACACATAATTTTTGGTTTATGATTTATGGGGTTTATACACTTGTTTGGAATGGAAAAAGGACATGAAATAATGTATCATATTACAAATGTAGTTTTTACTTGTAATTTATATGATAGTATATGAATTTTTACTTAAAATGGGTTAAAGATTAGTCATTTAAAGTGTCATCATCAACTTATAGGGTGTTTTACCATATAACATAATATTATAATCTAATCTAGATGATTATTTAATTGATAAAGACGTTTATAAATAGTTACTTACCTTGATTACTTGTTGGAGTCTGATAAAAAAACATTAGTTGAAACTGATATGGGATTTCCTCTATAACATGTTATTAACATTTCATTTAATTGTGCCTTAGTTATAAAACTCTATATAAAAATGAAATAGAAAAGACGACATGATGGGGATTCTATATATATATTTAATGAACCTTTTTAGGTTAATGGTACTATAGATAACACCAATGTTATTCTATTTCTAAGATATACCATATATTTGATTGAGAGACTATATTCAAATTGTTAGTTTCCCTAAAATTTTATATTAAAAATTGTAATAGTAATTTGTCATAATCTGTGTGTTTGGTATTGTTGACTTATGCCACCATAGAGTCCACCATAAGAGTTCATAGAGGGAATGGATGAGAAGTCCCCACCATTAGTTAGGCTGGATCCTCTTGTGGATCTCAGGTAGGTGATGGGTGAACATATTTAAATATTATTATTACATGTTATATAGTTTATGGAGAGGGAGATGCTCATTCAGTTTTAAATATGAATTCTAATCTAACTCAGGGGTTCCAAATATAGAACCAAGAATTTTTAGGTTAGGGTGGTCCCTATTTAGTGACGATATAGGTGGAGTCTATTCATATGATCTTAGAGTAATTAGACACACACCTCGTGGAAGAGGATGAAACTATTTGTTTATATGCTATGAGGATCAGTTAAGCACTGGTAGAATATTTTGGTTTACGTGGGAAAGATTATGGGGTTATCATGGAATTATGTATACACCATATTCCTTTAACAATTCTTCTGTGAAACCATCTGGTTAGAATGGGTAGGGGAGTTTTCACACCACACAAAAGGAGGTATGTTGGTGATGGATTATGTTGATCACTTCATGGTTGTATATTATTTTTCTCCAATTCTGGATGAGGATAAGATATCTACGATGAGATCATTCAAGGATTGGTTGAGATATGAGATTCTGGTTCAACTGAATTTATTTTTTCCAACATCATTTTCAAGATTGTGAACCATACCCTTATTATTAATAGGATCCAAATAAAAGGCTGGGGATCAAGGTATGTGATTTCTTATAGTGACCCAAAGTGTTCATCTGATCGTAAGAATCTCTATTGTTATGGTTCACATTAAAACACTAGTGGATAGGTAAACCAGAGTTTTGATTCATTTATTCCTACATAGGGAGTCAATTTTCTTTGAGTGCCAACAATGTTGAATGATTGTACACATTCAAACATAGTATACCAAGACACTAATTGAGTTTAGATTATGTGGTCGGATGGGATGCCTTTATAGGTTCTATAAGATTGATTCATGTTATTATGTTTTAAGGTGTCTTATCAATAATATAGTTATAGGGATGAATTAGCATCGTAATAATAGGAGGGTACTGAGTTCTACTGGTCATCCAGGTTGAGGTTGAGAAAGTGGTGCCCAAGAAAAATGGTATCCGCACTAGTAGAGTGGGGTTTCATAGTGGACATATGAACTGGCCCATGTAAAGGCATAGGTTAGTTACACGTCATTACTCCTACGCTCACTTACCAAGATATTAGAACATTGACTATTAGAGGTATTATTTTATTGGATTCTACATTAGATATGCCTTATTTGATACTACATAATAAAAAATCTTTATTTCTCTTTAGTTCATGGTCTGGTATGGGTAGTCGATATAATATTTTCAACTAGTTTTATAAATTGACACACCTTTAGGTGTGTCATATAATATTATTCTATGATATATTGTATATTCCATAGTGATTGGTTGTTATAGATTGTTTGGGTATTTCTTTTCACAAAATATTATCAAATTTTACTTGATCCTCATGACATGTTTTTTAAGGATATAAAGACTATATTTAATATTATAAACGATGGGAATTATTTACATCACCTAATGGTGGTAGTTTTTTCTATTATAGAGAATGGAACTTACATATAGTTTTGATGGATTTAACCATCAGTAGTTGGGTGGGATTTTAGACAATGTTTCTTGTTTTATATTGGATAATGAAATAATATAGTAAGCATTCTTTTGCTCTATCCCGGACTAGTTCTGTGATCTCTTTTTAGATGATTTCTCAAAATTTAGAAATGAGAGTTGGGTCATGTTTGATATTTATTTCATTCCGTGTGAATAGACATTTTCTATTACCCCTTATAGAATGGATCATATGGTTATCTAAGAGATAAAGTATCAGTTGAAAGATTATTGGTGAATGGGTTTCTAAAGATTTGTACATTTCATTCGGTTTCTACATTCTTATTATCTAAGAAGGAATATTGATCATTGTCCATATGTGTATACTATTGGAATTTAAAATAACATAGAAACAAGAACTGATATATATGTTCACATATTAATTAATTATTTGATTATATTAGGGGAGATAAGTTATTATTTGAGATTAAATAGATATTGGGTTGTTGGTTTCTACAGTTGTGGCCTTCATACATATATCTCAAAATATTTTTGAGTAGGTATGGTATGTAATAGTACATTGTGATATTTTTTAGTCTAATGAAATAATAATTAGTATTTATTTTCTTGATGAATCAGATCTACCACATATACCTGGACACTTTTTGGGTTATTTTTCTTGATGATTTACTTATATACTCTAGATTAGTGTAAGAGAATGTGTAGAATCGTTATATTATAGATAGAATACATAGGTATAATCGACTATATGTAAAACTTTCAATGTTCTATGTTTTTATTGACCAGGTGAACATCACGAGTGATTTATTATTTGAGACTAGATTACCTATAGACACCAAGGTTAAAATAGTTGTTTCTTTAAAGTACCCTAAGAATTTTTTCCGATACGTGGATTTTTCAGATTAATTTGTTATTATGAAAGATTTATTTCTATAATTCTCTCACTTAGTAGAACAATATAAATTATTAAGAAATAAATGGGTGAAGTTTATTTTGTCCATACACTTATAAGAGTTTCTTTGAAAAGTTAAAATTGAGGGTGACTAAAACACGTTTATTAACATTATGTATTTTTTCAAGGGGTATAAATTTTGCTATAATTCATCAAGAGTCATACTAGGAGTATTATTGATATAGGATGGTCATGTGGTCACTTATGGGTCTAAAAAAATATGGTCACAAGAGTGGGTCTACCAGAAAAACGACTTAGAGTTAGGAGTGGTGATGTATTCATTGATATGTTGGAAGTATTACCTATTAGAAGAGTGGATTTTGTTGTTTATTGATCATGGGATCCTAAACTACATTTCCTCACAGTAGAATATATACCTTTAGAAATAAATGTGGGACACATATTTAAAGTACATTTATATTGATTTAGTATACTCTCTAGGGAATATGAACATTGATATGGTTGTGATGAGTAGAAATACTCATACATAGGTAGTAAAAGAGTCTAATAGTGATTAGTATATTATGGTCCACTTTACTAAGATGTTTTTGGTCATTCTAGAATATTTTGTATGAGGGACCCTTACAAATTTATATATCAATTCTTCAATCCTCATCAGGGTAAATAGATACTAGTTATATTATTCATATTATTAGGTTTTGTGGGAAAATATATACGGTGGGGAGTTTCAATCAAATGAGACCCTTAATGTTGATGAAATTCTATATTATAGAGGTAATGTTGTTATCCCAATGAGCATGTGTGAGGATTTGGTGATGGAATCACATTCCACAAGCTAGGATGTGAATCCTAGTTTGACTACAATGTAACAAGATATATAAAAGTAGTATTGATGGACCTGAATAAAGAAGAACATTATGGGGTTCATTGATGGTGAATCATATTTTAGTAGCTGGAAACCAAGAACTATAAACCCACTCATATACATTAGTCACTACCAATTATTGACGTGAAATTTGATGATATGACCACGAACATTGTGGTGGGGTTCTCATGGAAATCCTTAGTCAGTGACGCATTGTGTGTGATTATTTTTCAAATAATAAAAGTGGAAAAATTATTTTCTATAATAGATACCATTATAGTTAATGACCTGGGAATGATCTATGTTCAATGTATATTTCGTTTTCATGGAATACCATAGAGAATAATCTTAGAATAGGATTCTTGTATACCATAAAACTTATTTAGAGGGTTGTAGAAGATTCTTTTTATGTAGGTAAATATAAGTACCACTTACCACTATCATATAGATTGTAAATTTGAGTGAATAATCCATATTTTATAGGGAATTATTAGGTTTTTTATCCTAAAATTTAATATTTCATGGGAGAAAAATTTGGTTCAAACATAGTTTTTATACAATAATAGTAATTCATAGTCAATTTATATTTCAATATTTAAAATTTTATATGATAGGGATTTACATTCTACTTTATTTTGGATATAATTTGGGGTGTCATTAAACATAGGGTCGACTTTTGTGAGACAAATTTATTATCTTAGATGGTGGTTGGAAACGTCTCAAAGTATGAGGAGGTCAAATAATGACTGAAAATCCACCCTCTAGATTTTGATCTGGGTGATCATTTATTTTTATGTGTGTCACTAAGTGTAACGACCCAAAGTTTCATTAATGGAAATCCCTATTGATCTAATTAAATGTCCCTTTATGTTTATATAAAATTTCAACTTCTTTGGTTTTATTATAAGAATTTTTACCGTTCCTAATATAGATGTTGAACAGTGATCACATGATTAGTATAAATACAGGGCTTTAATAAATCCAAATTTTCTCAGATAAAGTAAGCAATGGCCCCATCCAGTAGAATTTCCCCATACGAAGCCCATTTTTCGGAGCTCAGAAAAGAGGTGGAGTCTTTGGGATTTTCTCTTGACCAAGCCCAAGCTGAGCTTCATCATGTCAAGCTCAAATGTGACCGACTATGGGAAAAGTGTAGGTTGATTGAAATTTCCACTCGAGCAATGTTATCCGAGCCACCCCAAGAGTCTATCACCATCGCACACCTTACCCTTAGGTCTTATGCGACTATTTTAATGGGTTATGTAAAAAATAAGTAGTACTATATTCATGTACATTATTTTTTATATATAATAATGAATATAATTTCTAGTCATTTTTTATACATTGTAAATAGTTTTTAAAGTAAAAATGGTGTTTTTAGTTATTATTTAATTAAGAAATATATTTTATTAAATTAAGGGATTTTTGAATTAAATAATATTTTAATAAAATAATAATATTATTATTAAATTAATTTTTTTAAATATAAATTATCTTATAATTTTATTAATGCAATCAACAAAATTTATTAAGGTTTGAAAGCCATTTCTGCCAAAACCCGTGAATTTTCGATAAATGTCGGTTTTTATTTTAAAAGTGAAAATTTCCATATTTAGAAAATTATTCAGATAAAATAAATGTTATTTCTAGAATCAGGACGTCGAAATTATCCAACAGTGAATTTTTCATAATTTTCTGAGAGAGTCAAATTTTTGGGTAAAAATTAAATACTGTTTAAATATATAATTTGTTTTATGACGTCATAATGACCCAATAGTGATGTAATAAAATACAATAATCTTTATGTTCGGCCAATATATGTTTTTCTATTAAAATAATGTTATTTTGGGTTTGTTTGAATTACTTTTCAAAGCATTAATGGACCCCTCAAGACTTATTCAACACCATGCCTTTTTAAATTAATTTCCAAGGAAGTGTGACTCACCTCCACATAAGAAACCCTAATATTTTAAGAAGTTCGGACTTTGGACTTATAAAATATTTTTTTCCCCTTCCCTTTTCTAGAAACCATGGGAAAAAACCATGGGATGGATTGTGTTTTGGATTAATTTAATGTAAGGGGACCCAAACCTAAATAATAAAGAATTCCCTCACCTTTCCTATATAAACCCACCCAAGCTCCCAATTCATCCTCAATAAAGCCCTTGGAGTTCATCCAACCTCTTCCCTACTCTCTCTATAATCCTCCATAGGTGCCCCAAGCTCCCAAGAAGCCTCTCACAATCCTCTCTCTATCTTTTGGATGCACACTTCCATGTAAGGGTTTTTTCATCCTTTCTCATTTTTGTCCAAATTTTCATTAAGTTGTTTTTCCCTTTTAATATCAATTATGAATGTTGGGGTATAGTTTCTAACCTCCCCCACAATTCCCTCTTATTTTTTGAATGATGGGAGACCCCTTTCTCTCTCATTAAATTCTTCTCATGTACACTCGTTACTATGCCAAAATTCCTAAAGGAACTTCTATCTCTTCTTTTACATTCAAGCAATAATTTTGTATCATGAATATAAATTCCATTAAAATTGTTTGAACATGTATCTATATGATCTCCTTACATTCCATTACATGTAAATATGATGAGGAACCCCTTTCTCTCTCATCAACCATTTTTTTGTGAATTCTTATGTCACGCCATTACGCTGCCGAAATCGCACCGATTTTCTAAGCCAAAGCCATTGTGTAGTGGATACCATGGCCATTTCTCCATCAAGGGTATCCACCTTTATGCACCTTTAATTATTGATTACAATGTGTCATGTATGAATTACACATTCCTTTATCGTGGAATAAATGATTATGTTTTATGAATCCATGTTTTATGATCTATGTGGCACGCTTATGCATGAAATTAAATGTTTAAGAAGGGTGTGCCCTTATAGCGCTCCAATGCGTTGGGTAAAATATAGTATCATGATACATCATGTGCAATGAGTGTTGAATCATGCTAATTCAAGTGCAATGAGGTTTTACTCGTGTTTTATGTGCAATGAGGATTTACTCATGCTCCATGTGCAATGATCCTTGGCTCATGTTATTTCCATGTTAAGGGTTGTTGCCACATTTCCATGTTATGATTATCATTCTTTATCATGACTTTATGTTCATGTTTCTCTTATGCTATATTGATATGCCTATTGTATAACATGTATTTTACTCATCATTTTATTCCATGTGTACTCCCTTACTAGGCTTTATAGATCACCATTTTCTTATGCATGTCCCCAGGTTATCCCATGCAATGTTATGTGTGAGGGAATGATGTGGTCATGTAAAGGAATTTTTCAATAAAGATGTTGTATTTCATGTTTTAAGTTTTTATGTAATGATCCTAATCCCCAAATACACTAAACCTCTCGATCTTCTTTGTTGTATCATGTGATGTTTTATGTAATAAATCATGTTTATGTTTGTAATAAAAGCAGGGTTGTCATAGTTGGTATCAGTGGATAGGTTTAGTTATTTTTGGGATTAGGAAACCCTAGTAAAGCCTTAGATACAAGACTAAGTATAATAAAAACATCCCTAAGTATTGGTAAGTACTGAGTAAGTGGTTTATCAAACAAATACATCCAATTCTGGATACGATCAGGTAAAGGCTGCTCTGGCACAGATGTATCCTAGGGGTGAAACCCGAAAACACCGCTTTGAGATAGACTCGAAGGGGAACTGGTGCATGATAATGGGCCTTGATTCACTCTTGGTTACGACACTCCCGGGGGATATTTTTTGATAAATTCAAAAGCTTATTATGAACCCTTATTAAGGGAATTAAAAAAAATCCCCTATGAATATATGTTAGAAAGTAGATCATGAAAATCCTAGATTGAAGCCTATATACTCTTGAGTAAGGAAATAAAAGTTTATTTATAAGAAATCAACTTTTGTATTTGGATTACCCTTTATGTGTTACCCCTAACTTTCCTTTTATTCCAGCCAATGGCCGGTAATAGGAGGACTCGGGCTAACAACCGTTGTAAAGATCAGTGTGATGATTGTACTAATGAGATGCCCAATCCAATGGGAGCGAGAATCGCAAACTTTGTCACTCTTCTCTCTTAGCTTACTCATGTTTTTAATAGAAACACGGGTCAAGAGGAACGTTCACCCCCCCCCCCCCCCTCCCCAAGAAGGAACAAGTCACTATGGAGAGATTCATGAGGCAAAGGCCTCCAACATTTAGTGGATCATTCGATCCCACGATCGCTGAAAAATGGATCAACTCCATTGAAAAGATATTATCCATCCTTCAATGTTTTGAAGAAGGGAAGGCTCTCCCGGCTGCTTGTCGTATGGAGGGTGAAGCTGATCAATGGTGGACATTGATCAAAAATATGAAACCTGAGGAGGAGATCAAGCCGTTGGAATGGAAGGATTCCCGGAAGATGTTTTTCGATAAATATTTTCCATGCACCCTCCGACATTAGATGGAAAGGGACTTCCTTTCCCTCAAGAAAAAAAGATGAAAAATCTGTTGGAGCGTACGAGGGAAGCTTCACAAGGCTTGCACGATACGCTTCCGACTTTATCGTTACCCCCGACTGCAAGTTTGAACGCTTCTTTGGGGGGCTGAATCCTAGCTTGCGGAATGCATTAGCGTTCCGTGACTTCGAGGTCTATGAGGTAATTGTCTGATGTGCCCTCACGGTCGAAATAGAGATCGGGGAATCACAGGGGTATCATGGGGATAAGAAGTGTAAGGTGGACTTCAATTCTGGTGGGCCGATGGATAAATCCAACGGTGCTAAGAAGATCCAGCACCCCACATGCCAAAAGTGAAGAAAGAAGCACCCTGGAAATTGCCTTAAGGGGATGAGGAAATGCTTCAGGTATGGAAGAGAAGGGCACCTAGCTGTTAACTATCGGCAAGAAAGACCCATAGCAGCGACAGAGGAGAGGAAAGCTCCGTTAGAACCTCAACGCGTTGTTCAATGCAACAAATTCAAAGAACTTGGTCATTTTTCAAATCAGTACCTAATCTAAGGGTTTTCGGAGACAACCAACAACCTCCAAGGTGGCAAGGAAGAGCTTTTTCCATCACTTCTGCCGAAGTGAACCCCGACAACGTGGTGGTGATAGGTACACTATTTATTCATTCATGAATAGTGAACATACTTTCTGATTCAGGTTCTATGCATTCTTTTTTATCTCTAAAGTTTAGTAGAACAATCCCAGCACCACCACATATCATGGAAGTGAATATGTTAGTGAGTACGGCAAATGGGGAAATCATTGCATCCCATGAGTATAAGTCCTCCACTATTATAATATGTGGATTTAATTTCTCAGTGAAACTCATCATACTCCCTCTGGTGTAATTTAATGCAATTATTTGCATGGATTGGATTTTCTTATATAGATCCAACCTAAATTGTCAGGAGAGGGAAATCACACTCCATATGGAGAATCAACCCCTGATTCTTTACAAGTGTCAGGAGGAAGATGAATCTCTTTTATCTCCATCATCTCAAGCATGGATATTTCTGCCCTATGAGCATGCATATATGGCTCAGATGATTGAGTCCAAAGAAGAAACCATTCTTGATGAAATGCCTATTGTGAGGGAATTCGCTGAAGTGTTTCTCGAGGAACTGCCTGGTCTTCCTCTTAGAAGATATGTTGAGTTCTCAATTGAACTTATACCCGGGGCTTTACCAATATCCAAGAATCCATATAGAATGGCTGTTGTTGGGCTTGAAGAGCGGAAGAAACAACTATAGGAGAATCTAGATAAAGGGTTTATACGCCCAAGTGCTTCACCATGGGGTGCACCAGTCCTCTTCGTCAAGAAGAAGGATGGGTCAATGCGGCTTTGCATCGATTATTGTGAACTTAACAAAATCAAGATAGAAAACAAGTATCCTCTCCCAAGAATCGATGAATTTTTTGATCAGCTGCGTGGAGCACAATACTTATCCAAGGTGGACTTGCAGTCGAGATATTATCAAGTAAGGGTGAAGAAGGAAGATGTCCCCAAGACTGCTTTTTCATACAAGATACAGGCACTATGAATTCATAGTAATGCCTTTCAAACTCACCAATGCTCCAACAATATTCATGGACTTGATGACTAGAGTCTTTAGAGATTACCTTGACAAATTTGTGGTTGTCTTTATAGATGATATTCTAATATAATCCAAAACCAAGGAGGATCATGAGGAGCATTTAAAAACTATACTAGAGACATTGCGCAAGGAGAAGCTCTATGAAAAGTACAGAAAGTGTGAGTTCTGGTTGAAAGAGGTATCATTCATGGGTCATATAATCACAAGCAATGGGATATATGTGGACCCCTTCAAAACAGATGCCATTGATGGATGGCCGAGGCCAACATCGGTAACGGATATCCGTAGCTTCTTGGGGTTAACTGGATATTATCGACAATTTTTGAGGAATTTATCACAATTTTCCAACCCTCTTACCAAGCTAACTCGAAAGGGAGTAAAGTTTTCTTGGAGTGATGAATGCGAAGAAAGCTTCAAGGAGTTGAAAAGGAGGCTTATCACTGCGCCCATGCTCATTTTACCCACAAGTGGGGAAATTTTTGGGGTATTCTGTGATGCTTCAACGAATGGCTTAGGTTGTGTGCTGATGCAGAATGATAAATTTATATCCTATGCCTCAAGGAAGTTGAAAATCTATGAGAGAAACTATCCAACACATGATCAGGAGTTGGTGGCGGTGATCTTTTCCTTGAAAATCTGGCTTCATTATCTCTATGGAGAGAAATGTGATGTATATACTGATCACAAGAGTCTTAAATATATATTCACACAGAAAGAGCTTAATATGTGCCAGAGAAGATGGATAGATCTCATCAAGGATTATGACAGTTTAATAAATTACCATCGTGGGAAAGCGAACAAGGTGGAAGATGCCCTAAGTAGAAAGGACCCAACAATTCTATCAATGATGAGAATTGAGAAGGATCCAATCTTCTTAGACATGATGAAGATGGATTTGGGAATCATAAAGAAGGGAACATCATCAATACTTTCACAAATGATTGCTAAACCATATATTTTGGAATGGTTAAAGGATTCTCAAAAGGATGATGTGGGAATTCAAGAAAAAGTGGAAGTTAGAAAAAAGGGAAATCCTCAGAGTTTAATGTTAATAAAGAAGGAATTGTGCGGTTTGGGAAAAGACTATGTGTTCCAACGAGTCAAGATATGAAGAAAGAACTTTTGGATGATGAACATAGTTCAAATTTCACTATTCCCCTAGGGAGCACAATCGAGATCTCTGAGAAAACTTTTGGTGGGATAATATGAAGAAGGAGATCGCTGAATATAAATCAAAGTGCTTGGTGTGTCAACAAGTATTGGCAGAGAGGAAAACGTCTATGGGGATGATGCAACCATTGCCCATACCAGAATGGAAGTGGGAGAACATCACCATGGACATTGTCACCGAACGTCCAAGGACATCCAAAGGGAACAATGCAATCTGGGTTGTTGTGGATAGTTTTACAAAGACTGCACACTTCATTGCTATTTGGGAGGATTTCACTTTGGATCAACTGGCACAGATATATATCACGGAAGTGGTAAGGTTGCATAGAGTACCACTATATATTGTGTCTGACCGAGATCCAAGATTCACCTCTAAGTTTTGGAAGAGTCTTCAACATGCTCTGAATACTGAACTGAACTCCATTAAGGCCTATCGTCCTCAAACTGATGGCAAATCCGAGAGGACTATCCAAACACTTGAGGAGATGTTGAGAGGATACTCAATGGTCTTTAAAGGAGGATGGGATCAACATCTTCCTCTGGTTGAGTTCTCTTATAATAAGAGTTTCCACTCGAGCATCCAAATGGCTCCATATGAAGCCTTGTATGGGAAAAGATGCAGAACACCGGCATGTTGGTATGAGGTCGGTGAACGTAAGCTGCATGGACCGGAAATGGTCGAGGAAATGGTAGAGAAGATGAAAACCATTTAGAAGCATATCAAGGCAGCCCATAGTCGAAAGAAGAGTCATGCAGATAATCTTCGATGAGACCTTGAGTTTAAAGATGGAGACATGGTGTTTCTACAAATATCTCCATGGAAAAAGGTCATGAGGTTTGGAAGGAAAGGGAAGTTAAGTCCAAGGTACATCAGCCCCTTTGAGATTATTGATCGTGTCGGGGATGTGGCCTATCGACTAGCACTTCCACCTACAATGTCCAAAGTACATGATGTATTTCACGTATCCCTCTTAAGGAATTACATACTGGACCCTACACATGTACTTTCTTCTGAGGTGGTACAATTGGAAGATGATCTTTCTTATGAAGAGCAACCAGTTAAGATCTTAGATCGTAGAGAAAAAGTTCTACGAAATAAGACAATTCCCCTCGTCAAGGTGTTGTGGAGAAACCACAAGTTGGATGAAGCGACTTGGGAATTGGAGAATATAATGAATTTGAGTTACCCACATTTGTTTTAGTGTGGGAAAAGGAAAATTTCAAGGGTGAAATTTCTTAAGGGGGGAATATTGTAATGACCCAAAGTTTTATTAATGTAAATCCCTCTTAATTTAATTAAATGTCTCTTTATGTTTATATAAAATGCCAACTTCTTTGGTTTTATGATAAGAATTTTGACCGTTGCTATTATAGCTGTTGAACAGTGATCACATGATTAGTATAAATATAGGGCTTTAATAAATCAAAATTTACTCAGACAAAGGAATCGATGGCCTCATCTAGTATAATTTCCCCATATGAAGCCCATTTGTCGGAGCTCGGAAAAGAGGTGGCATCTTTGGGCTTCACTCTTGACCAAGCCCAAGCTGAGCTTCATCATTTCAATCTTGAACGTGATCGACTACGGTAAAAGTGGAAGTTGATTGAAATTACCACTCGAGCAATGTAATTTGAGCCACCCCAATAGTCTGTCAACATCGCACACTGTAACCTTAGGTCTTATGTGGCTATTTGAAGGGGTTATGTAACAAATAATTAGTACTATATTCATTTACATTATTTTTTTATATAATAATGAATATAATTTCTAGTCATTTTTGATACATTGTAAATAGTTTGTAAAGTACAAATGGTGTTTTTAGTTATTATTTAATTAAGAAATCTATTTTATTAAATTAAGGGATTTTTGAATTAAATAATATTTTAATAAAATAATATTATTTTTATTAAATTAATTTTTATTAAATATAAATGATCTTATAATTTTAGGAATGCAATTAAAAAAATTTGTTATGGTTTGAAATCCATTTCTATCAAAACTAGTGAATTTTCGATAAATGTCGGTTTTTATTTTAAAAGTGAAAATTAGCATATTTAGAAAATTATTTAGATAAAATAAATGTTATTTCTAGAATCCAGACGTCGAAATTATCCGATGGTGAATTTTTCATAATTTTCTGAGACAGTCAAATTTTTGGGTAAAAATTAAATACCGTTTAAATATATAATGTGTTTTATGACATCATAATGACTCAATAGTGAAGTAATAAAATACTATAATCTTTATGTTAGGCCAATATATGTTTTACCATTAAAATAATGTGATTTTGGGTTTGTTTGAATTACTTTTCAAAGCATTAATGGACCCCTCAAGACTTATTCAACACCTTGCCTTTTAAAATTAATTTCCATGGGAGTGTGACTCACCTCCACATAAGAACCCCTAATATTTTAAGAAGTTCGGACTTTGGACTCATAAAATATTGTTTTACTCTTCCCTTTTCCAAAAACCATGGGCAAAAACCATATGATGGTTTGTGGTTTGGATTAATTTAATGTAAGGGGACCCAAACCTAAATAATAAAGAATTCCCTCACCTTTCCTATATAAACCCACCCAAGCTCCCACTTCCTCCTCACTCAAAGCCCTTCGATTTCATCAAACCTCTGACCTACTCTATCTAGATTCCTCCCAAGGTGCCCCAATCTCCCAATAAGCCTCTCACAAGCCTCTCTCTAGCCTTTGTAAGCACACATCCAGGTAAGGTTTTTTCTTCCTTTCTCATTTTTGTCCAATTTTCTTTAAGTTGTTTTTCCCTTTTAATTTCAATTCTGAATGTTGGGGTATGATTTCCCACCACCCCCATACTTCCCTATTATTTTTTTAATGATGGGAGAACCCTTTCTCTCTCATTAAATGCCTCCCATGTACACCCATTAATATGCCGAAATTCCGAAAGGAACTTCTCTCTCTCCTTTTACATTCAAGCAATAATTTTGTATCATGAATCAAAATTCCATTACAATTGATGGTACATATATCTATATGACCTCTTTACTATCCATTACATGTAAATATTATGAGGAACCCCTTTCTCTCCGAACAACCATTTTTTGTGAATTCTTATGTCACGCCGTTTCGCTGCCGAAATCACACCGATTTTCTAAGCCAATGCCATTGTGTAGTGTATACCATGCCCATTTCTCCATCAAGGGTATCCACCTTTACACACCTTTACTTATTGATTATAAAGTTTAATGTATGAATTCCACATTACTTTATCGTGGAATAAATTATAATGTTTTATGAAACCATGTTTTATGAACTATGTGGCACACTTATGCATGAAATAAAATGTTTAAGAAGGGTGCGCCCTTATAGTGCTCCAATGCATTGGGTAAAGTATAGTATCATGATACGTCATGTTCAATGAGTGTTGACTCCTGATAATTCAAGTGCAATGAGGGTTTACTCGTGATTTATGTGCAATGAGGATTTACTCATGCTCCATGTTCAATGAGCCTTGGATCATGCTAATTCCATGTTAAGTGTTGTTGCCACTTTTCCATGTTATGATTATCATGCTTTATCATGACTTTATGTTCATGTTTCTCTTATGCTCTATTGATAAGCCTATTTTCTACCATGTTTTGTGCTCCTCATGTTATTCCATGTGAACTCCCTTACTGGGCATTATATCTCACCCTTTTCTTATGCATGTCCTCATGTTATCCCATGCAATGTTATGTGTGAGGGAATGTAGTGGTCATGTAAAGGAAGTTTTCAATAAAGATGTTGTATTTCATGTTTTAGGTTTTTATGTAATGATCCTAATTCCCAAAGACACTAAACCTCTCTATCTTCTTTGTTGTATCAAGTGATGTTTTATGTAATAAATCATGTTTACGTTTGTAATAAAACCAGGGTTTCTATACTATGTTTTGGGTATCAATGCATTTATATACAAGGGATTATACAACCTTAGAAATGTGGGGACATTTGTGATTCTATGGGGGGTCAGCACAATGGAACACTAACATCCACATACATAGTTATATATTAATATACATTATTCATTTCATGTATTATTTTTTTAAGTAATTATCCTAATCCTTCTCATATTATCAACCTTTAAGAGATCAATGTTGAGGAAAATTATTCATTTATAGATAATCTGATTTATATTTTGGATCAATTTTATAAGAATATAAATAGAAAAATGATCACTTTATTGTGGGTACAGTGGTAGTACAATATTTTATTGGATTATATGTGGGAATGAGATTCCTACATGTGATCACAATGGATAGTTTTCTTCATTTGTATTCTTGATGATGTTAGGTAACACAACTAAGGGATGAGCTATGATGTGGTCGGGAGGTTGTAACATTCAATACATGTTTTGGGTGTGTATTTATTTAAATATTTTCTGAAACACCGATCTTATTTTATTTTTTGAAAAAATATAAATATTGTTTCATAATATCTACTTTTAATTTTATGGGGATATAATAAATGTGTGGGTTTTTCTGATAAAATGTTTGGGTCAAACCATAGCTTGAACATGATCATTGGAACGTAGTAGAGGAGTTTGGAGTGTTTAATAGTTCAAAAATGGTCAAGGGAATTTAAATGAGGTTAAGGGATAATTTATTCTATTTTTTCTCATTTTAGAGTATTGGAGAGGCATTAGCAGTGTTGTGGTTGATTGGGGGATATTTGGAAGGATTTTTAAAATCATACAATTTTGGATTTTATTTCTTTAACAATTCTATGTATAAAACCCTATGATTGGAAATTATCTTAAGTATAAAAGTGTATGTATCATAAGGGTGAGGAAAATATATCATGAACAACTACAAATGATCTTATATATAAAAAATTTATATTCTTTTAAAAAAATTAAAATTGGAAAATCAAATGTAAAAAAATTATACTTCCTATTGTTTTTTCACAAGGGAAAAAATTATGTTCATAGATACTGATGCTACATATGAAGATACTTGTTATGTGTGAAGAGTAATGTCATGTACTAACAAAAATATATTATCCAGGAAAAATATGTTACATATTGGGTTTCCAAATAATGAAGTAACCTTATGCGTGGAATAATATATTATGTATGAAGACTATGTTAGGAATCTGATTTTTTTTCTAATTATAATATGTTACATATGATATAAAATATATTACATATGAATTATATCGTAGAAAAATATCCTATATATTAGTATAAATATCTAACCTGCGAATATTATGTTGTGCATCATATTTCACCTAAGTAAGATATGTTATATATGATAGAAAATATATTACGTATGGATTCTATCTAAGTAAAATATATTTTTCATCATAAAATGCACTACACAAAAAAGGAGTTTATTGTTGGTTTTTCAATAACTACCATTATTTTTTTCAATTTATTAAAAAAATTATCTCAATCCCCCCATTCTCCCCCAAGACCCCCCCCCCACTTGAGCCCTCAATTGTGCTTTGGTTTCCCCCGATCACCCTAAGCATAATCGATCGACAAAACTCTAGTTTCCATTAATCCTTCTAAACCCTCACCATTTACCTCACCAACACTCAATTATCTCATTATCCCCATCTCTATTCCCCTCATTTTCTTTCTATTTTACCCTAATCCCCCTGATCATACTCCCTCTCCCTTGTGGCATGAAGCCTCTTCTCCCATGAGCCATCCCTTCTAGGAGGTCATCCGGTAAAACCTTGGGTGGGTACCAATGTAAATTATAGGTCATTGGATTTTATTATTCACTTCATTTTGGCTCTCACTTATTTCATGGATGATATATTCTTCTAATAACATTGATTCCTTTCAATATAGCAGATTGATAGGCTTTATAAAAGGGAATATAAGGTAATCACTGGTGTTTTCATCCTGGATTTGTTTTAATTATGTGGAAATAGTGTTTAACTAATTCAAATCCTTTGACGGGTGGATGAGATTAGCATTTGTGTCAAATTACACTTCTTCCTAATTCATCAAAGAGGTATTCCACAATTAAATTGTTAGGTGTCCCCCTAATTCCACTTATATCTAGAGATAGTATACCTAGAAATTAGGTAGTGTTGGGAGAATCATATTGAGACTAAGATTTTGAAACTTCTAAATGTTTTAGATGAACCTTTCATAGTTAATTTATTTATTTTTTAAACTCTTTCATGGGTTTTAAGTTTTTATCATTATAATTTAATTAATTTTTAGTCCCTTATTTCTATCATATACATCGTCGACATGCTTACTGATTGGTTATGAATAATGAATTATGAAACTACAGATAGTAATCATGTTTCTTATTTTTCATCATTTACCAAACTGATATCCAAGATTTATCACATTCTATAATAGATATTTTTATCATAAAGGTTGAATCCCGAACCAGATTATCCATCTGAAAAGTTCTATCGTGTCAGGTGTCATCGGCCTTAGGTGAAACTCCAAAATTTCCACAGGCTACCAACTAGTAATGAGGGTCTAATGATGGATAGTGGTGAGGCTATAACCTTGGGTGATGATACAATAATGGTCTTAGTACAAAGATATAACATGGCATGGAAAATTAAAGACTTATTAGACTCACACTAGACACACAAATTGGGAAAGCACAATCACTAATAAATGATAGTGTAAGCATAACTAAACAACAAGACCACAAAGGAATAAAGCCAATATACTACTTATAGTAATTCAAAACAAAGAATTCATGCATATCACATCATACATATCAACATCTAGAATGGGTCACCAACAACTTACCTTAATAAAATCATTATGTATATATCATACTAATACAAAATAAAACAAAATATCACTCTAAAGTTACTACTATTGAGGGAAGAACCTCATTATCCATTTCCAAAATCCCATAAAAATGGATAATAAGATCCATCTCCTGAAGATGATTTCCTACCTAATCATAACAATATAAAGTCTACATGAATCCTGATGGGCCCATGTAGGGTTTGAGAATGATTATTAGTAGGGTAATAACTTAGTGTTCATACCCAACATTATTGATTATGTAGGTGTGAATTTATAATAAAAAGTAATGAATAATATGTGTAAATAAGCATAGGATCCCCCGGTGATTGACAACCACCTGGAAGCCATCACCTACCTAGGAAAATTTTGTAATACCTAAAGAGGATAGGATCCTTGGGCCATGTCCCAAGGTATCCTATTAGGTAAAATAGCTTAGGTAAACCCTAAGGTTCCACATCGAATAAGTATCATGGTACCTCATTCCAACATACATGTCATGTCTCAAGTAAAACTATCGACGTCTTAAAGGAATGCTCAAAAAAATGTATTCAATCCTCTCTGCCCCTTCTTGAAAGCACTCATCTGCTCAAGGTCCAACATTCTGTGGCACAAATAATATCATTCCTCAAATAAATATCACCATCATATCATAACATGACGTCTCAAGGAATGTCGATCTCCATCTTCCCAAAATTGTCTAGGCCCAATGACATCAATATAGTGAGCCTCAGCCCCAATCAATAGCTTCAACACTTTAATCCAAAGGCTAAGTGCCTTTCAAATATAATTTAATGGAAAACAACCCAAAACTAAATACCTAACCTACACTAATGGGGACCTCTACACAATAAAGTGGTTAAAACCCCCTCTTTACTGAGTCAACTTGTGTGCACATGACATCAACCTTCATTTTTTCCATCATGGGTGAGCTTAAATCACCAAATTAGTACCTAATCCACATCTAACTGGAACCCCATGCCCCTGTGACTCTGTCACTCAAGTCTGATTCCCATGTCGTCGAATAACATTGTATATTCCCTCAACATGATATAATTTCATCCTTATTATGATGTCAATAATTCCAAATCCTTTGATCAACATCACTCAACACCTTGGCCATGCCCAACCAAAAAACTAGTTTTCCTCAATCCTAATTCTCATGACACCATAATCGCTTTTTCCAGGATTGTCATGATCCCATGGATCAGATTACATAAAATTCATGAATTTCATTTATATATTTAAAAATAATTTAAAAAAAATTCAATGTATTTTAATTTTTCCTCTCAAATTAAATAAAACTATTCAATTTAATCAACTTGAACATCGTAAATTAAATCACCAATTCGAATAAACAACAATAGAATAAAATCTAATTCTACAATTATAATTAAAATAATAATAAAAATTAAATCATGAATGATCCCCGACATAACAATCCAAGGTAGACGATGGCCTCTAAACCTCATCATATGCATGAAAATGGTTATTCCCTAAACAGAGGTATCCCATAATGTCATACAATTATTTTGTTATAAAAATAGTTTCTTTCTCAATTACCTAATGTCACACTAAAAGTGATAGCCCCAAATAGAATCTCCAATCATATATAAAATAATGCACCACCTATCCTGGACTAATAGTTGTAGGAATACCTATTATTAGCCTCTAACTTGAAGTAGATTGGAAGAAATTGACGATTCCTTCGAATGCCACAAAAATGGGGTAAAAAGACTCAGAAAGATTTAGTATGCTATGTGGTGAAAGAAAAAAAGAGAATCATGGGTGTGTAAATCATACTTACCTAGTTCCAACATACATGAAGGATCTAAAACCGAAGCACTATCAAAGGAGGGAGAGAAAATTCAAGAGGGGGAGTAAAATAGAGGAAACCCTCCTACTGTGCATGACCCATGGGATATGAATGGGAAAATGAATGAGATAAAAGAAAATTGAGGGAGGGTTATAAATTAAATTTCACCCCCTAAATTATGCCACCTATTTATCTCTCATGGTTTTCGTAACCATGTCCAAATCATGTGGGATACATTGTATATGTACAACCTATGTGGAACTACCTGTGTGGCATGCTGGACAATTTTACCTAACCATGCACAAACCACATGGTATCCCTTGACAAAAATTTCAGATCTCATTCATGTTCATGAGGCCCACATTCATAAATCCCTTCGTAATTTGATCAGTGCCAAAAAGGGGTTTCACGATTATCTCAAAGAGGTCACATAGTTTTCCCCAAAATGTGTGCCTTGACCTACAACTCTCAAAACATGTGTTCAGGCATCTGAAACTCCATAAACCTATATGAACATACAACACACTATCTAAGCCTATAAAACCATCTAAAACATGATATTGGATTGAATAAAATCTCCAGATATATTTCTAATTAATGAATAAAAAATTGACATACCCACTAATTAAAAAATTCAAAAAAAGAGTGGTTTTTGAACCGAGTCAATAAACTAGGATGTTACGATCTCCCTATCTTAACAATACCCATCCTAATGTATTAAAACATTAAACAAATACAGATCTGAATGTCCCAATCTCTTTAAAATTTACCAAGACTTTTCTGGTCATAAGGGCATAGTTCAACTACCTCAAGGTGGATCCCCACCTTTTTAGTGACCTCTCCCAGTCTCATCTTGTCCAAAAATGAAATAAAACAACATGTCCATCAACCAATTTTTGAACTCAAGTTCCTTAAATTACATGCCATAAATCCTATACTTCATCAATTTCTCCCATTTATTATCTAAAATGGACTTGAATCGTACACTTCATCCATGACCTCCTTATTCCCACATTACACATGTGACTATTGAGGTCCTTCACATTAACAGATGCTCAAACATGTCGTGGTTCCTCATACAAAAATTATGTAATGCATCCAATGGTGCCCAGATGCAAATAAACCTCTTGTAACCACATCTCTATGATACCTTGAGGCCCACAAAACTCTACAATCTACACACCCAATGGTTCTCACATTTATAACATGGTGCCTCAGACCACATATATATAGTCCCAATACATACATCGTATGCAACCAATGAACCCAAAAAAGGACACGCCTCAAGGGATATGAAAAAAAATTAAACAAAAGGACAAGGCTACACCTATGGAGTACCTCTAACTATTATAGACTCACCAGCCTACTCTAACCTTGGTAGCTCTACAAAATGAATCTTTCCTAACACCTGACTACCTGAAGCCTGACCTCCCTCTAGTGTTACACCCTCCACTAGCCATTGAACACACTGTTGGGTCCCACTATCTCTACAATGACAAATCCATGAAGTTGAAGCTCAGCTACCATCATCTATTATTTATCCCGGTCCACTCTCAGATAGATGAGTCTGCCCCAATCCCTGATTCTTAACTGTCCAAGATGGATTGTTGCAGAACCTCTCAAGATTATCAAAAAATACAGATGCCTGAAACAACATTGGTAGCTACTCACACCAAGTCAAAACATGTCTCGGATACCCATATTAAAATAAAACCATCTAATACACACTAAAAAGTGGTCTGACTGAGTCCATAGCCTGACCATCCTATTAGAGGTCATCCAATACACGCTTCTTGCCTTATTAAGTGCCGCCACTTGATATCTTGATTACAACTTATCCATAAATTTTCACACATCTATGAGTTCTTAATTCAACTCCTCTAAAAATTAGGCAATCATAAATATGTTTAACTTCACCCCACAGACATTCCGTAAACTATCCTCAAAGTACCTTACCATTGAGGTGTCGTCACTCACCATTCCTAGTGTAAGGAGATATAATTTGAAGAACCACCCTACATAGTCAATGATGGATGCGTCATCTTTCAGACTGATCATGAAATCCCAAAACCATTCCACTATCAATGTATATAGAAAAAATTACTCAAATAACATAGCCTCAAATTTCTTTAATGCCAGTCCCTCTTGTCTACCTTCCTGCACATGAAAATTCCTCCATCAATTTTTCAGTCATCCTAGCATATTCACTTATAGTTTCACCCTCCACCCTAGACACATATCTAGTTTCTTAAAATACATCTTCATAGACTTGATCCAGTTTTCATCTGGCTATGGACCACCACCACCTTAGAAAAGAAGCCAGGGTTGTGAATAAAACTCCCGAGTAAGATAAATCATCATCAAATCCACTCCATAACCACCCATTTCAATCTTCTATAGCACATATACCAGGATCTCTCTGACCTGATCATTACGAAATTTACCAAATGCTATAAGATTTGGCCACTACCCCAACTATACTAGAACCTATTATCAAGCCTATTCATAAGCTTGTACCTACTCTACCTAAACCTCAGGGTTCTTTAATAGGTTCGTTCTCTAGTGACATAATTTCCTCTCTTTTTGGATGCTCCATCCAAGCCGTCATTGAGGAAACCCACTGAATACCATCAACATGACTTGACATCCTATATATATATATTGAATATAAGGTAAGTAGTAACTAGGTGTGAATCCTTTTAACCCCTACCCTTTCATATCACAACCATGTCTAATAAAAACCGTACCTCAAGAGCTCATTAACAACTGTCAACATTTCCATGTATAAAAACATAATTTGTCCATGCTCATCCTAACAAACTATTACACCTCAATATGATGACCACATAACCAAACCTAGTTATCAACCACTCCCCATGATAGTGTACCTGCATTCTCTTATAAGATAATGTCTCATTCCACATATCACATAAAAAGAAAAACATATCAATATCACAAAATTAAAAAAAATTAACTTCAAATTTCACAAGAAATTTTCAAATATCATCATGATTCATATTACACATATCCTATTATTCCTATAAAAATCATAGAAAACATTCCAACCACATATTTCCATTCTGGGAAAAGGTTCTAAATCACTTTACTAGTCGTACCTGACAAAAGAAAACATGTAATAAAAAATAACAATTGAAATTTAAAGAATACCAATTGTGGTGGAAATCATATAAAACAAAAAACTGAGAAAAATAAAATAGCATTCCCACCCATGGTATTAGAGTCCATCCCTTATGTATGGGGATACAAGAACACAATCATTAGCTATGAATCCAATTTTGACAATGTCCTAATCTCTAGTTTACCATATCCCAAATAGTAAGACTAAGAGAAAATAAAAACATAAGGAATATCAATAACTTGAGTAGATAGCATTACACTACTGATAAATCTCAGTCAGGATCTTCTCTAATACCACTTGTTGCATCCTAAACCTAATTAGCCACCCGAAGAGTATCAAGCTCAGTTCCAATGGCCTTAGGAGTACCTCCCCAAATGAAAAAGAATTTCTAATAGATTCAAAGGTAACAATAGGGATAGTGTGGAGGATATACCCTTCGGTGATGATTTAGTAATGGTCAGAGTACGTTGATATAATATACAGCAAGAAAGTAATGACTCAAAAGACTCAAACCTGACCTGCCAATTATGAAAGCACAATCATCAATATATTATAGTGGTATCCTAACTGAATAGTAGTAGTAGAATAGAATAAGCCAAAAATATCACTTTTAGTAATTTAAAACAAAGCATGCATGTGTATTAGGTCATTCATATCAAAATCCAAAATAGATTTTCAATTTATAATGCAACGCCCTGAACCCAGTTACCCAGAGTCGGTGGATTATTACATAACATTGGCATGATACAAGGAATCATGTCCTGAAAGACCGATTAGTTTGGTAGCTTTGGAAGTTCTAGATACATTAATAGGTTTTATATTACATCATGAAATACAAACATCAAAAAAATTTGTCCCCTTTGGAAGACATTTATATCCTTAGACTATCCCTTCAGGCCATCCATGAAATACTTCTTCACATCCTTGGAAAAAAATAACATAGAAAGGGGTGAGCTCATATGCTCAGTAAGGATAACAATATAGAAAAAACATTCATAAATTTGCATAAACATTTAAGGAAATGTATAAGACTAAAAAAGCCTTTTAAACATTAAATTCAGCATGATATGGTAAATATAAATTCAAATAATGCCATTTACTTACTCACATGGATATTATACTAGTAATATAATCACATACAATATCAATAGCAACTTTCCTAATGATGGAATGCATAATGCCAGACTTCCTAACCACATAGTCAAGGCCTTATACCAAGACTAAAATAATATTTTGTCAAGGCCTTGTGCCAAGAAACTAGTTTTCCTCATGAGAACTACGAATGCATCAATGAGCTATAGCGGGCTCCACCCATCACTTACTAAGTCCAATGAATTCATCATACGAAATGGTTTAAACATAACATCAACATTCATATTAAAACTAGCATACAAAATGTCAAAAATTTCTCCATAAACCATGAATGGTATATGAATAACACATCCATAGTCAAACATGTCACAAATCCTTCAATACAATATGGAATATTTTTATCATAATAAAAAAACTTCAAACAAGCATAAAACTTATCAGAGGATATTGACATATATGAAATCCAATCTTTTTTTGAGAAATATCTCTTTCTATTTTGAAACAATTTAAAAGAAATATAATTATAAAATAAAAAATTTATTTATAAAATATTCTTATAAGATTATAAGGGAAGATTCGATGATGTTATAATGACATAAAATATTCATACTCTCCGTATAAGTTAAAAAACATTCTTACCTTAATTTTGTCGAAAAGGTTATAAAGTACCTTGTTTGGGAAATGACAAAAAGATTCCTTTAAAAACCTATAAGGTCAAATAAGGGAATAAATTACATTAAACTATTATCTAGTAAACACTAAAAATGTTTTGAAATTCATTTTTTTAATAAAACATGGATGTGGATGATAAAGAGGTCAGAGTAGATGCTTACGTAAAAACAACCTCGGATAATAAAGAGATTGTAAAATTTACCCATAACTAGTACTTTTACTTGGTTGAGGTTACATTAAAATCATGTATAATATTTAAATAATTGATATTAAATTATAAAAAACAAATACAATATCATATATAATCCTCTAATATTTCTTGGTTAATAATATTTTTGTAATATCATCGTTTCTGGTGTTAAATGATATGTTTTCCTTTATATGCTTGGTTACGTAATACATGTTTGTTATGGATAAGATGTATTTTATTCATACCCAGAAGGGTATTATGTTCTTAAACCTTATTTTTAATAATAAAATGAAAATTATTCTTTAATGATTATGTTGGGGAATGAATCTCATCGTGTTCGTGGAAACAGTAATCCGTACGTACACACGAGCGAAAATATCGTTATATTGATGGTGAAATTGTATGAAATTAGAAGTTATATCATATATAAATAATAAATAACATGTTATATTTATTATTTACATTATCTATACTCATTATTAAACACATCAAAAAAAATGAAGTGTTTGAATAACAAACCACACCACGACGTGGAGACGGTAAGCTGTACGTATGCACGTATGATGACTTTGTCATCCATATGATGGATAGAATAATGAATATGGTTGTAAAATTTTTATAATAACATCATAGCATATAGAAGATACTGGAGTTAATATTTTAGAATGGAAACAACAACGAAAGAAGAAGTGGAAGAAGAAAATAACTTGAAAGAGGTGATGAAATATTTACCTCTTCTTCAGGTTCTTCCTTTTGATTTGATCAAAAGGGATTATTAAGTTGGATTTATGACCAATGTAAGGAATCTAGGATGAGGGGAGGAATGTTGGGAGAATATTTGGGTAGGGGTTTTTTGATCCAAATGTTTTTGGAGGTGTGAAATTAATAGAAGAGGGAGTATGCTTTTATAAGATATGTGACAGTCACTTTAGAAAATTCATGAAATATTATTTTATAATAAACTCATTTTTTGTTTCAAATGTCCCCAAAATAATATATTTCGAGGATAAGGTAGGGAGTGGTCGAAAAAATTTCATCCAATAGGTTTTAGATAGGATTAGATCACAATATTAACCATATCGTTTATATTTAACTCATAGTTAAATAATTTGATATTTACCATGTATCTTTGTATTTTTATATTATATGGTTAATATACTTACTATAAACTTCCATGATAACCCCAAGTGGTTAATTATTAATATATATAACATTATCTATGTATTTTGGACGAGCCTTAGATTTTTAGGAATAATACATCAATTAATAATATAGTATTTGTTTTAAAAACTCAATTATGTCAATTTTGACACTATTTAGTATTAGGTTTTTGTGAAAATCATAACAGCCTGATTACTTCGAATTTTTTTTTAATAAACTATAACATGTATTATTAACCTATAAAATTAGTGGAATTCATCAAAAGTCTCAAATTACATTTATTTGGATATTTATAATATCAATTATTTTAATCTTCCATTAATAGTGTTATTACTGCATCATCATTGTGTCATTAATTAATTAACTTATTTAATGTATAAAAATTATAAATAAAATACCATTTTTTAGAAAATATTTTTATATTTATAATGAATATTATATTTGAATTTATATTGTCTGTAAACTTATATTAAAAATGGTTTAGTTATTAATCATTGAATTTAACTCTTTTAGCTCTTCTTTAAATAAAATAATAATAAAGGTCCTAATCTAATCCAAGTGGAACAAAAGGAATCATATTTTATTCATAATATTTTTTGGTCGAATTATACTTATCCAATAGAATTAGTACATGTGTAAGGGTAATAATGATTTCATTTTTACCCTTAATTACCCTGTTTACTTTTAACCGTGGTATATAAAAGTCAAAAGATACTATTCACCAAAAATTATTTTCATCTTATTGAACCATATTTTACATACTGATGTTAACTGCGTCTCTCATATTTCTGAAATTCAACTCAGAGAAGTGGTAAAATGATGTTTTATGAAATTTTCCAATGCTCCTAGGAGGTGGGTAAAAGATAGTAAAAAGTTCAATAAAATTATTATATGTCTAAACTTATTATAAAATGACACCAATTAATTACATTGAAATTATATAGGTATTATGTATCTTCTTATACGTAAAATAAATTTAAATAAAACAAATAATTATTTAAATAAAAAGTTAGTTTTAACCAATAATGCAGTGTTTTTTACTATTAATCAAAAAATGAAAGTTTTCAGAAAAATACCAAAAATTCACCCTAAGTTAATTTCAATATTCCTAATTCAATAATGGAGTCCATTTTGAAAAATAAAATTTATAAAATTTCAAAAAGTGGGGATTACTATTCATAACCACTAGTTTGATTGGTTGTAGTGTGTTAGAATCTAGAAGTTGCGTACAATGAAAGCTATTGCATTGTTCAAAGGGAAACATACTATGGATACTTGGGGTGTCACATTCTACCCATCTTCAAATAATTTATTCCTTGAAATTTCTATAATACTACCACCAAAAAATATTTGGGTCGTTCTTTATCATAAGTTCCTCGGGTTCCCACGTTGCTTCTTCCATCTTATGGTTTCTCCATAGAATGTTTACCAGACGAGTCGTCTAGTTTCTCCGCACTTGTTCTCTTGTATCAAGAATTTTTAGAAGCTCTTCACAATAAGGCAAATCTGTTTCCAGTTCAATTTCTTCATAGATGAGTACATGCATTGGGTCAGGCATGTATTTTCACAACAGTGATAGGTGGAACACATCATGAACTTTTGGTGAGACTTGGTGGCATTGCCAAATGATAAGCTACAACTTTAATTCGTTCTAGAATTTCTAAAGGACCTATGTACCTGGGACTCAATTTACCCTTCTTTCCAAAACGTACAACACGTTTCCATAGAGATACATTCAAGAAAACATGATCTTCTACATGAAATTACAAATCCTTCCTTCGATTATTGGCATAGCTCTTTTTCCTACTTTGAGCTTCTTTGATGTGGGTTTGGATAACCTTCACCTTTTCCATTGTTTCCTTAACATGTTCTGGGCCTACGAGTTTTCTTTCACCAACATCATTCCAACAAGTTTATTTGTGGCATCTCTTTCTATATAACACTTCATATGGTGCCATCTAAACACTTGAATGGAAACTATTGTTATAGGAAAATTCTACTAGAGGTGAATATTGATCCCACATACCTTGAAAGTCAAGTGAGAAAGATCTCAACATGTATTCTAAGGATTGTATAGTCCATTATGATTGTGCATCAGTTTGAGGGTGTTAGGCAGTGCCCAAATGAAGTTCAGTATCTAGGGCCTTCTGAAAACTTTTCCAGAATCTTGATGTAAAACTAGGATCACAATCAGAAACAATTGATAGGGGTACTCCATGAAGTCTTATAACTTCATTAATATATTGTCTTTCCATACGTTCAAGTGGTAAATATTCTCTTATGGAAAGAAAATGTGATGACTTGGTAAGATGATCAAAAATGACCCATATTTCATCATTCCTTTAAGTAGTATTTCATAGCCCAAGGACAAACACCATCGTAAAATTATCCCATTTCCACTCAGTTATGGGAAGAGGTTGCATGACTCCTCTAGGTTGTTGCCTTCCAGCTTTCACTTGTTGAAAAACCATACATCTCAGCACAAAATCAGCAATCTCTCCCTTCCTATTGTCCCACCAAAAATTGTCTTTCAAATTTCTATACATCTTTGTACTACCAGGGTGTATTGAGAAATTGGAGCTATTATAACGACTGGGACCCAAGCAGCCACCCGATTAGTGCTAAACGGGTCAGGTGTTACTACCTTAGGCGCACTTCCCAAATCCCAATGGCTGCCGACTAGCAGCGAGGGTCTTATAGGTATAGTGGGAAGGCTATACCCTCTCAGAGGATAATAATGGTACTGGTATGAGTTTAATAAAGATGTAGTGGAAAAAACGACTCAACAGACCCGAACCAGATTCGTAGAGAGAAGCACATTAAATAACAATATACAGTAGAAACTATAAATATAACAACAGTAGTGGAAAGTATCACAATAGAATTTTGATCACATTTAACTACTACTGAACAACATACATGCAACCAAATCAGGTTATACATATTCATATATATAAAGGGTGCCAATGGCTAACCAATTGTAGCTAAAAACAAGTAAGCATGCTGGTACTAGATAGAAAAAAAAACAAAGTAAACTTCAGCTAGGAAAGACCTCAAGGTCCATACCATATCCATGCAATAACTAATGCAGCCCAGCTCTTGAAGCTGACCTATTTTTTATACGTAAATCCATAAAGTCTGCATGCATCCTGAAGGGCCTGTATAGAGTGTGAGATGAATCTCAGTAGGATACCACCCAACGGTGAGTAACTAATATATGTTTTTAAGCTAGCATGCTGTTATAAGGAAAACAACAAACAATATGATGCATGAATAAACATAAAATCCCCTGGTTCTCAGCAGCCACCTTGAGGTACCCCCTACTTCAGCCAATGCTGGAATCTCTGTCATGTAACCTAGCACCATGTTCCCCGTGACACCACGTGTCTAAAGTACCGACTTCCTGAAGGCACGCCCCATAAATAGTAACCCAGAGGATCAGTAATGCCTGTCCTCAAATAAGTAACTAGAGAGATAGTGATGTCTGCCCTCAAATAATGTAACCGAAGGGACAACAATTTCTTCCCTCAAATAATGTAATCAGAGGGACAGTGGTGTCTCCCTACAAATATTGTATCAGGAGGTATAGCGATGTCTGCCCTCGGATATTGTCAATCCTCTTCCCCGGACCCAATAGCCTAAATGATATCCTTTGAAGGCTCCTCACCTTCCACGTTTCTTCCTACAGCAATCACCCCCAACCAATAGTACCGAAATCTCAACTAACATGGTCCTCTACCCACACAGGTGGTCCAAACCACGTCATCATAGAGTCTCTCTGTGTACACACTACTCAAAGTTCCAGGTGAGCTGTAATAACGAAAATAGTTACCAAGTCACAAAGTCTCTAACACAACGTCTCCTTGTGACCATGCCGCTCAAGTCTAACTGTCCTACCATCCATGTAGCACGGGCCATTCCCAACCTGACAGTTGTCCTGCCTCAAGACGATGTCCATGATGCCCAATCTCGTGGTTAGAACCTCCCAATGTAACCCCGGCCAAGCCCTAGCAGTGATCCACGTCACTCAGGAATATCTTGGCCTTTCCCAACACAACCAAAATGGTTCCAACATATGAAATTCACCAAGTACATATATACACATTTAAACAAAACACATAAACTGGAAAAAAAATCTAAATAGTTGAAATACACAAAACAAGTGATTTACCATACCAGCACTGAGGTCCTTAACATCTCAAACAATTCATATCAAGTTTTAATAAACTAAACTCAATGGTTTTAAACAAAAAAAATCAGTTATAACCATTTTTGAATTCCCTGGACAAAATGACCGATGAGAAACAACAACTCACCTGGCCCCACTCAAGAAACACAGGTAAACAAGAATACCGAAAGGTATCTCTTAGGTAAATGAAAAATTATACAGGCAATAACATGTAAATTATTGTCTCGATCAAAATACACAAATACCTGCTTTAATCTGTGCCAACCAAAGGTCTTTGGAATCACAAAAGACGGTATGAAACACTTACCTGAGACTCATAGGCGTAGGAATGTCCGATATTGAGCTCCAATTTGATGTCGAACTTTATAGATCTACATTTCCTTCAAATCCCAGCAATTCCACTCAGATGGAAATTATGACTCATGAGGAAAGGAGTCATCAAAATAATAGGGTGTGTATGTTTAGCCTCACTATTGAGATCCCAAAGAAACTGAAGGATTGAAGAAAATATGTCAGATGAATAATCTAGGGAAAGAGATGTTATTCAGGTTTTCGGAGTAGAACTGATCCGAAGATGAGGAAGAAGAAGGGTTTTTTCTGAAATAAGATGTGATGGTATTTCACTTAAACTAATAGAAAAAAATTACACCACATGTATTCTAGGACAACATGCTATGTAGTGTCCTTTCCATACACTGACTTAACCAGGGTAGCCACGCGACTTGGACGCTCCACATGGGATGACACACAGCTTGAACCCAATTGGTACATAGAATAGAGGATACATGGTGTGTCGAGTAACACTACACCATGTGTAGTGGAGAATTTCTACATGGTCATCACATGGCATGTACTCAGTGAGCACATGACCAGTGAAAATCTATCCCATACACATCTTGTACATGAAAGTACTCAGCGTGTAGTCTAGAAATTTCCAAAATATCATAGATTTTCCCATTTTTCTTAGGAACAAGTAAAAAATTAAAACAGGGTCGGGATTTTGACCTGTACTAAATACTCAGGTTCTCAAAATTTCCTCACCATAAAATAGCTCATCCCTGAGATATCAAAAAAACCCTGAGATGGCACAAAAAATTCCACCCCGATCAATGTAACCCAAACACCCCTGGTCTCAATGGTTCTGGATAAATTCCTCAACGGGAACCCCTCCTTAAGAATTTCTTAACTCGGTCTCAACCCAAAAAGACTCAAAACAAGCAAAGGTTTACTAATCTTTTCTTGAAATCATTGTCCTCTCATGAAACATCATCACTCATGTGCCTATTTAGTTATCTCGTGTCATTTTAAACACCCAAACATATCTCGCACCGCATCGGTGTCCGCCCCCATGAAGTCTAGCATCTCATGGATTCTCAAAATAAAACCGCATGACTTACACCTCAAGTGACATGCATCTTCGATGCCCCAATGCCCACGACACCTCAAGTAACCTTCATCCTCGATGCTCCTAATTCTATGCATCTCATAAAAACATATATATACTTATTTATATATAAATATATAATGCACCTTATAAGGCACCAATCCCACTGACCAGCATCTATCCAGTCCACAATAATCTTGTTCACCTTGTGCACTCAAAACGGACTTGCCTCCGCAGGTCATGCCAAAAGAAAATGAGAAAGTTACAGCCACACTCATGGTGTACCTTTAACCGTCATCGGCTGACCAGCCTGCTTAGACCCTGGAAGCTCCATAGCGTGCTCCTGGCCTGAAGTACGGCTGCCTGATGCCTCACCTCCCTGAGGTGCTGCTCCAGTCACCGGCCACTGACCCCTCAGCTAGATTCCACTATCTCTATCACACCATCTGCATGCAGTTGAACCCTGGCTACCGTCACCTCGTACCAAACCTAAACAAACTCCATATGCCACACTCTGTGCTGGTCCTTGTCTGCCGGCTGTCTGAGAAGTCTTCTAATAGAACCTCTCCAGATGCTCGGCCTGTCCACATGCTCGGCACTCCTTTGGTGGCCTATCACACTGAGTCTGAACATGTCATGGTTTCCCTCACTGAAAACAAACCACTGAAGAACTGCTACGATGTGGTCTAGCAGATTCCTTTTCCTGACTGCCCTACTAGAACTCATCCCGTACTCGCTTCCTATTGTCCGAACTATCACCTGAAATTTTTCCCCAACCAACCTGGTGCATATCCCTCTAGTATCCCTTTTCTACGAGTTCCTGATTCATAACCTCTAAGAATGATCCTAGCCCGAAGATATTCACCTGGATATGAATGGCGTGTCACAAGCCATCCTCGAAGAACCTCACCCTTGTCGTGTCATCATTTGCCATACCAGGTGCAAACCAAGGCAACTAAGTGAAAGTAGCTGCATAGTCCATGATAAACATGCCACCCTCTTGAAGACTCAAGAAATCCTGAGCCTTCTTGTCCCTCAGTGTCTCCATGTAGAAGTAATCAAAGAACATTCCCTCGGAGTCCTCTGATTCTAGTCTCTCGTGTCTAGGAGTCAGACCCTACACATCCCACAAACGCTTTTCCAGTCCTCGCAACATGTTCATCGCCAGTTTGTCCATCCACCCTGGAGGCATCTCGAGCTGCTCGATGATCATCCACATTATTTCTATCTGGTTCGCAACCGCCTGTGGACAACCTTCATCCTTAAATAGAAGTTGTTGCTGCTACTATAAATCTTGCGTCAAATTTTCCATAGATGGCTCTGTACCCTGCACACCTCTGTCAATCCCCTACAAGACACATACCAGGCTAGCATGGAGCTGCTCGTCGAGCCATGGCCCAACCACTGCCAAACCCGGCTATTGTCCTGCCTACACTGGATCCTGAACCTTATAATCTTTTTGAGCCTCTACAAGAGGCTCATTCACTTCCTACACTTAATCCTAAACATGTTCCTGCACCTACGTCACTGAATCACTGCTCGCCTAACGCTTCATCGAGACATATAAGAGGAACCCACCGAATACCATAAATGGTCAGACAACCCACATATATATATATATATATAATAATATATTCACAATGATATGAAAATTAGTAAAAGGCAGTGCATAACTACTACCATTACTCTCCCCCACCCCAACCCATGCCCATAGCATCCCAGCCTCATGGCCTCCATACCCGCCCCTCAACAGAGCCAAGTGTCAAAAGTACCTCGGGCCATGCCCATTATGACAACCAACGTTACCTCAAACTGAAAAATGAGTCACCCAATCCGGATGATCAAAACCACCTCAACCATAAAACCTGCCTGGCCGTATGAGAGCTAGACCCAAATATACAGCCACATGCAATTCTTAAATTATATAAAGCACAAAATAACACTGTTTCGGTGCGAATGTGCGTCGGGTTACGCTGTTCCGCCAGGACGCGTTCGCGCGTGCACCCGTCAACCCGAGGGGATGGGCGCGCGGCTTGTGGTCCCGCAGTCCCGCTTTCCAAGGGCGGGCGGCATTCGTCCCTTATTCAGGGGCGTCTGCTCCTTGATCGAAACCGGGATGATGGGATGTCGGCTCCTCCTTCCTTGGACGTCTCCTCGGAACTCGTCGCCTAATCCGGGTCTCCCTCGTAGACTTAAGAATGTTCGTGAATCTCGTTCCCGGCGCCATATCTTCATGGACACCGGTTAATTACGCTGCTTCCGCCCGGACGCTCCAAGGAGTCTGGTCAGGGCAGCAACCTGTGGTGAGAAGGCCGGGTGGCTCTGGGTGCTGGGGGCGTGTCGTAGCACTGCGGCTCTGCACGTCTGTCTTCCGTCCCTAATAGGGCTTCTCGAAGGCATGATGGCCTGAGGCATCCCGTACTAGGTGCGGGGAACTATGTCACCTGAGGTTTTCCTCAGCTTCCCATGTTTAACACGGGGTGTGCCGCGAGTTTAACGTCCAGCGGGGACGGCATCGGACCGATCAACACGAAAAGTGGATCAGGTGACAGAACCCCTTGCGGGGAACCTCCGACGCTGGGGCCAGCACATGGGCGGCTTCCCAAGTAACGTGGAGTGGAGTGAAGTGGCATGACCCCACCGGGATGTGGCGGCCCGGGTAAGGATCAGGATGGATGATGGAGTGAAGAGCTTGGACCCCGTAGGGGCTTCCTACGTACCGCGCGTTAGCACGGATCAAAGTCGACGTAGTTCGGGTATACAGTTTAACATCATGCTGGACGTCGGCAAGCCGACGCATGAAGAGGTCGAGGCCGCCGGGCGGAGGATTGAACCGAACCACCTCGCACAGAGGGGGATGGGACGGCCGGGTGGATCACAGTTTCACGTCATGCTGGACGATAAAAGGAGAAATGGGAAAAGATGTTGTGGGGAGGCACAGTGGAGATACACACGGGCAGTCTCCCACAGGGGCGGATTCATAGGTGAATCGACGCAAGCGTGAACCCTGGAGGGGTCCACTGATGGACGAACCGACGTAAATACGACCGGGACGACCAGGTGGCGGGCTTGGACCTCAGGGAGGCTTCCTACGTACCCTGTATAGAAGACAGGGATCAAAGTCCACGTAGTTCATTCTGTCAGGACTTACACACTTGAGGCAGCCCGGATGCGGCAAAACTCAGTTGGAAGGGACTTGGACCGAAAGCAGAAGACACCTCGATCCCAGTCACACCCTCTACTGGCTTCGGCAGTGGGGAGGCGCAATGGAGATACACATGTGCAGCCTCCCACGAGAAACTAGGGGTTTGTAATACCCTGCCCCCGTAGGGAAAAGCCACTCCCATTAAATCGTCCCAAAAGGGGGACAATCCCGACATCCCTGCAGAGACGAGCGGGTGGGGGCCACATCCAAACCGGGGGAGACCCTGCGTGCGAGGCACGGGATCGAATGATGCGGACAGTTTAACGTCTTGCCGGACGAAGTACAGTTTAACGTCGTGTGTTGAGGACGAAGCGGGCGGTTTAACGTCTTGCCGGACGAAGTACAGTTTAACGTCGTGTGTTGAGGATGAAACGGACGGTTTAACGTCTTGCCGGACGAAGTACAGTTTAACGTCGTGTGTTGAGGACGAAACACTTGGCAGTTTAACGTCTTGCAGCGCGGACGATGGGGGCTAGGCAGTTTAACGTCGTGCAGCCTGGACGTATACAGTTTAACGTCGTGCAGGACGTGGTGCAGTTTAGCGTCATGCAGGACGAATGCTGAACAGTTTAACGTCTTGTAGCTCGGACGTAGTGCAGTTTAGCGTCATGCTGGACGATAAAGCCGCCGGTAGGTCCGTGTCACTTCGCGCGAGCCTAGGGGGGGCCGCACGGAAAGACGACGCACAACGCGGGCACCTGCGATGAAGACCATCGGGCGCCACGCAGGCGGGTACCCAAAGGGGGTCAAGGGAGGCGACCCTGGCGGATTGCGCGCAAAAGAGGAGCTTTGCGCGCAAAACCACGGATCGGCGCGCAAAATGGCGGGCTGGCGCGCAATTGGGCCAGCGCTTCGCGCGCGGATGATTGGGATTGCGCGCACCGGGCTTCGGGTAGCGCGCGGGGGCAACGGCTCATTCTCTAACGAATGGCCACTTTGAAGATGGGGGGTGCGCGCAATCGGGTTGGATTGCGCGCACCCGGGGGCAATTGCGCGCAAGAGGCTTCTTTTGCGCGCAAAGGCCTTCGGGTTGAAATTTATTCAAAGGAAATGAGCCAAGGGGATTGCGCGCGAAGGCGGACCCCAAGGCTCTATTGCGCGAAAGAAAGGAGGTTACCTGAAGATCGACATTGCGCGCGGAAGGGGTTGAATTGCGCGCGCGGGAGACCGTTTGACTTCCAGCAACCTTTGAAACGTTGGGGGTCGCCTAGTATTTATAGGCAACCCCGGGCGCGGAATCCAAGGCACGAGCGCGGAATTCTCCTCGCGGGCGCGGAATCGGGCACCGCGCGCAAGGGAGTTGCGCGCATCCCGGGGGTTTTGCGCGCGGATCATCATCTTTGCGCGCAGACCTCTGAAATTCCGCGCAAGGCCTCCGGGCCCTCCGAAACATTCTTCCGACTCCAAATATGACCTCGCTTTCCGCATCCGGAGCTTCGTTTGGGAACAACGGACTTTTCCGGCGTCTACAAAAGCCCCCCCTCGGAATCTGGTCGGCGAGAGGTCGCAACGATCGGGTTCCGAGGGAGACGCCGGAATGCCGAAGTCCTGGGCGGCGCGGGACTTAGGCGCGCAAAAAGGGGCGCCGGTCGCGAAATTCGCCGCTGCGGTCGCGCGAAGCGCTTTCCGCGCAGCGCGGACCCCGGCCTCGCCTATAAATAGGGGCACTGGGTCCCTCCGTGCCGTACATTGGCCTTCCGCGCGATAAGCATCTCTGCTCCCGTGCGCGAAATTGCCTTTTCCGGCGCGGAATTCGCCCGCTCGTCGCGCAAAACCGTCCGGATTTCGCCTGTCTTTGCGCGAAAACCCGGAACTTTGCGCGACAGTCTTCCCAATTGCGCGCCGCCCACTTGGATTGCGCGCCGACCTTCAAACTTCTCTACCAGCCTCGTCCGATCCCGCACGCTTCATCCCCTAACCCGCACGACTCCCGAAACTTCTGAGATGGCCGCGCACAGAGGAAATGAGGGGGATGCCGCCACTCGCAGGGCTGAGATGGCGACGAACGAGGAGGTTTACGGAGCCAAGGAGATTGTTTCCAACAATCAATCCTTGTTCGACTTACTGACGCCGGCCTAGAAGACATATCCACTGTCGGACAACCTGCCGCTCTGGAACTTCGGCATCCTAGATGAGGTCCTGGTGCCAGGGTTCGAGATTGATGCGCCGCGGACCTGGGTGACCCGGGAGGACGAGCTTCTCCGCTATAACATCACCAACAATGGGCATCCTGCCAGGGAGACCAGACACTTGGATGTCTATGTCCTGAACCCGAGGACGCGAACCATTGATGGGGGTGAGCCTACTGCGGAGAATTCTCCAGCCCTCTACTCGAGCATATATCGCCAGAGCGTCACGGACGACACCAAGGGCTGGCTGAAGGACTGGGACTTGCGGTCTGGGGGCAACTTCACCAGCGAGTGGGCCTGGGCGTTCTGGGTACGCCACACTTGCGATCACTTCGCAGAGGAGCTGCGGTACATCGGCCTGTTCGAGGCGGTGTGGACGTCGCAGTTCCACTTCTACCAGCAGTCTGAGCTCGGGCCGGAGCTGTTCACCCGATGGTCTCCGGATACCAACACCTTCCATCTTCACCATGGGGAGGTCGGCATCGGTCTCTGGGACATCCACTGCATCGGAGGTATCCCGCTGGAGGGCTACCAATACGATGAGTTCCTTCCACCGAAGAACATCTGGGAGGACAGGTCACAGACTCCCATCCTGACCTGGCATCTGCTTGACCTGGCTACGCAGCGGCTCGGGATCAAAGACTTCCAGAAGGACATAGCCTACAAGGAATGGTTCGGCCAGTTCTTGGAGCATGACCCGGCGGTCAAGATGCCAGGCAGGGGGAAGCGGTGCCCGACCGCAGCTCAGAGGAGCCGGAACGGGTCGTACTGGCGGGTCCTGGAGACGGGCGACTACCGCTCATGGGGGTACCGTGTCATCGAGGCCCGGGACCCAAACGTCCGGTAAGCGGCGTTCCTGGCCGCCTTTCTGAGTGGGTGGCTCCTGCCAGTGCGGGACGCGAGAATGGGCGTTCGCCCGGCGACACTGGCGGTGGCGGGCGCTATGGCCGCCAACAAACGATACAACCTCGGGGTCCCAGTGCTGGCGAGGCTGTATGCCATCCTGGGACGCATCTCACGAGGGGGGTCGCCACGAAGGATCTGTGGGCCCTTTCAGTTCTTCCACGGCTGGGTGGCTGCTCACCTCGGTGGGTACACGTTTCCGAACGCCATCATTCCTCCGGGCAACGGCCTGCGACCCTCCCTGCTGAACATCGCGGGGGTCGCTCCGATGACCCTAAGTGAGGAGGGCGTGCGGATCCAGATTGGCAATCATGCCAACTTCAACTTCAGTCCGTTCCCCACTCCCGTCGGCCAGATGATCGACAACGGGCAGGGTCCGCTGGAGCAGCATGAATACTTCCTGAACATGCGGGGCGGGGTGCTCGTGGCTCGGATCGACGGGAAGGTGATCTGCGAGCCTTACGTGCCGACCCGTTTCGCCAGGCAGTTCGGGTGCCTTCAACGGATGCCGAAGAGGGTATTCACTGCTGTCCGGGAGGAGACGAACCCTGGCGTCCTTCGCCAGATGTGGCTGATGTTTGCCGCTTTCGGCTCTGGCGACGTCATCACTCTCCCTCCTACCGGAGTTGACGCAGGCTTGGCAACCGAGTACGCCGAACACTGGGCCATCGCGTACCCTGAGGGGCTTTTGCGGAAGCTAGTTCGGCGGCTCGAGGTTACCCGTGCGGAGACCGGGCGTCAAGGGAGGAGGCGAGGAGCCGCCACACGGGGGAGAACGGAGGCGCGCCAAGCAGCGGGGCCGGCGCGAGCAGGGACTTCGGCGGCGGGCACATCGCAGGCTGCTGCTACGACCTCGGCGCCCAGAGAGGGGGCACATGCGGCGGTCGAAGAGCGGCCCGGGAAGCAGGTGAGACGTCTGCTCGAACCCTCCCACGATGCAGTCTTCCCGGCGCTGTGGTCGGCCTGGATGACCCTGCGGCAGTCACTGGGGACCGACGCCATCTGGCGAAAGATTCTCAGAGAAGGAATCCATCTGCCAGAGGTCGGGCGCCTCCACATTGCCGACAGGGTGGACTTCAACCGGCAGTATGCGTATCTGACGTCCATGGACGAGTACGCGCGCCAACGTGGTCAGCGCGCGGAGCCATCCCTTCTGGTGAAGGTGATGCTCGGTCTCGAGCCCGCTCCGGAACAGATGCCGCCGGAAGAAGACGACAGTAGCAACGACTCCGAAGAAGAGGAGGAAATGGGGGAGGATGAAGGCTCCGAGGGAAGATCCCATCAGGGGAGCCCACGGGAGAGCGGCGAGGTGGCCGGCTCTGACAACGTTGATGTCACTGAGCTCCTCGAGGTCCGCTTCTATCCCTACTCAATCTGCTTCATCCACTCTCTTATGCAGCTTCTAACCCATTTCTCCATCTTTCTCAGGAGCGCACGGATGTTGGTCGGGCATCCACAGCGGGAGTAGGAGAGGCGCCAGCAGGACAAGGCGGGGGCCAGGCACCCATTACCGAACTGACAAGCGCGGAAGGGCCCCCTGCTGCAACTGTTCCTGCGGCGACCGGGGTAGCGGAAGATGACGCTCCGAACTCCCGTAAGTCTCCTTACTTTACTGATGGTGCTTGCCGTTGACGATCCGTGACTAACCATGGCATGCCCTGCGCAGTGATCTCAACACTGGAGGCTCATCGGGTTGCCGAACCCGGGCCATCCACGAGTGGACTGGTGGCAGACATGCCGCCTGCTCCGGAACAGACTTCCCAAACCGAGCCGGCCCCACCAACTGCTGATCAAGGGGCCCCGGACGTCGGCGGTGCTGACATCGGAGAGAGGTTGGGGGCTGACGAGGGTGTCAGCGCCACTGGGGAGAGAGAACAAGGTCGCCCGGATGTTGGGGAACCTATCCCTCGTGAGGACCTCCCAGGGGCGGACCCTGCAGCAGACCTGCTGGCTGCCTTCCCTGCCTACCGGCCCGCCGATCCCGAGGAGATGGACGACTCAGACACGGAGGCGGTCGAGGAGAGCCAGATAACGCGCCGCAGGGGGTGGAAGTGCATCCAGCGCTTCCTCAAGCGAGACCCGTCGGAGTGGCTGGGGCGCATGGGATCACTTCAAACCTGGCTGCGCTTTCTGTGTGCCGGGGGAGCTGATGCTCAACGCCTCCATCTGACGGTCCGTGATTTCATGGCCGAAAAGATGCGCGAGAGCTGCCGGCGTGCCGACGTCACACAAAGTCGGGACATGTCGGAGAGCACGCGGGCGCTCCTCGCGGCGGAGCAGGAAGTCCGGCGCCTCGAAGGGCAGGCGGCAGAGAAGGAGGCCTTCGTCGCGACATGTACCGAGCTTGTGGAGCAACTAGCAGCTCAGCTGGTTGACGCCCAAGTACAGCTGACGGAGGCGGGCCAACAGATGGTCACAATTCAGGTCGAGCGGGAGCGTGCACAGGCCAGAATCGACGAACTGCGTGCTGCGACCGCCGACGAAGAGAGGGCACGCAGAGAGCGAGAAGCAGCTCTGGAGGCCACCAGCCAAAGGGTAGCGGCATTAGAAAGACTCATTCAGCATGCTAATCCCTAAGGGCTTTGTTTTGCCATTCCCAAAACATTTTCTTCCGCTACTTTGATCCGTCTGTATGAATCAATATATTTATCTGCATCTTTTGGCTTAACATGCTCAACCACAATTCGTTGTTTTGCGGGAGTGTTAACCAAGAATCAGGCATCCATAATTGGGCCTGGATTTCTGGAGAAAAGAGGGAGGTCATTCCTAGGAAAGGAGACCTCAGACCTAATCAATGTACCATTCCCCCAACCTGTTCCAACACACGAGCGGGACAATGCTAGGGGCGTTGAGATTTTATCCGAACATAGGGAAATGAGAAAGGGTGAATCGCGTGTCCCGAATCCAGACATCCACAACGGTCGGCCTTCCAGGAAATGCCCAAGACGGTAGGCGGACAGTGGATCGACCATAACAACTGCAATAGACGGACCGAAAAAGGCCTTCATTCATATTGCAGGAGGCGGACCACATGTCATCATGAATACCGCTTTGGGGTTCCTTTAGACACAAGGGTGGAAAATCCAGATCAACAGGGCATGCGAAGCGTGGGGCGAAGTGACGATTTGTTCGGACAGAATCCAACGCTCTCAAAATTGCGCCACCGTGGGGAAAACGTATTAGGCGGATGCACTAATCTGGCCGTGAGTCACCTCAATTCTCATACAGCACCTCTCTGACGAGGAAACCGTCGCTTCCCATCCTTGCGATGGGGCATCCCGAGCTGAATCGGGGAGAATATCAAAACTGCACCACTCTACCCGAAGTCAGGCCAGACGGCCGGCGACGAGGAGGGGCGGGACTTAACGATCCCTGAGGCTGGACCCGAGTCGGAATGCCCGGGCGTTCCTACGTACTCCATCAGGCTGGAGATCAAGGCACACGTAGTTCTGAGAGTGCAGTTTAACGTCATGCAGGACGTAGAATCCCGTTTAGGGGAGATCTTAGTTTAAGGTTGTAGAGCTCGGACCATAAGGGTAGATCTTAGTTTAAGGTCTTAGAGCTCGGACCATAAGGAGAGATCTTAGTTTAAGTTCTTAGAGCTCGGACCATAAGGAGAGATCTTAGTTTAAGGTCTTAGAGCTCGGACCATAAGGAGAGATCTTAGTTTAAGGTCTTAGAGCTCGGACCATAAGGAGAGATCTTAGTTTAAGGTCTTAGAGCTCGGACCATAAGGAGAGATCTTAGTTTAAGGTCTTAGAGCTCGGACCATGAGGGGAGATCTTAGTTTAAGGTCTTAGAGCTCGGACCATAAGGAGAGATCTTAGTTTAAGGTCTTAGAGCTCGGACCATAAGGAGAGATCTTAGTTTAAGGTCTTAGAGCTCGGACCATGAGGACCTCAAAGTACGCCGCATCTGGTCATATCCCCTGGATATACGAAGATGCACTGAGGGATAGTGTCAAGAGTGTCGAGGTTTCGCCTGGCCGGAATGGGAGGTGGAAGATGTGAATCATGCGGCCATTCACTCGAGGACCGGGAGCACCGGCGTGACGATATGAGAGTACTTCCGACCATGGCGGAAAAGCAGCATCAACATCGCACTAACCGTTGGTGGAATGAGGCAGCAAACGAGCATCGACCGCTCAATCGCAGGATTCATATCGATTTGCTGCCCGAGGCCATTGGGGGTACCGGCCCGAGTCGGTGGGAGAGCACTGAGGCATTGTGTCCGAACCGTTCACGGGGGCTCCACCCAGGGCGTAGACGATGGGTCCGAATGAAAGGGAGCACGAAGCCTGAAAAGTGGAGGAAACCTGACCAAGCGGATCCTGACCCTCCTGGCAATAAACCAGAGTACTCTTGACACCGGTGGACCACTGCAAGGGGTCGGGGAACGCGCCTTGAGGGTGACCTGAAGGCGGCGGATTCCCCAGAGAAGGGGGAATCTCTAAGAGGTGGGGGGCTGGACCCGAAGTTTCACACATCCGGGCGTTCCTACGTATCCCATAAGGATGGGAATCAAGCCGCACGTAGTTCATGAAGCGCGGCGCAACACAATCGGGCACCAGCGCGGGGAGGAGTGCGGGTCTGACCCTCGCACACAGAAGGAGCGGCATTTGATATTTCTTGTTTGTCCTTAGAGATGAATGGTTTTCCGTGCGGCGACATGCCTGTGATTGAGAAATCTCTGGCGTCGCCACAATAATCAAGCCACGGAAGGCATTGATGAATGGCGTGGTTATTAACCAGCGCCCAACATGAGTGTCCCCTGAGGGGAACATCACGATGCAGTGCCGTTTCTCGTCGGGCGGCCAAGACGATCACAGTTTACGGTCGTGTGGTAGGACCAGACAACACAGTTTAAGGTCGTGTGGTTCGGACCAGACAACACAGTTTACGGTCGTGTGGTTCGGACCATGGAGGAATCCGCTTACCGCGGTACGGCGGACACGGCGGAGGTGGGAACATACCCAGCCCTGCGATCACGCACGATTCCAGGAGAAGAGTCTTGGGATGGGGGTCTGCGTATGTCCATCACCCGAGGGGCAGAGATGCTAGCCTCCAGACATACTGGGCTCAGAACGCGATTGTTCGAGCGACTCCTCCCTCCTTATGGGGACGGGGGTCCAGCTACGCATGGCCCTTAGGGAGGATATCCGCATATATCCTTGGTGCTCAGATCATGGGAGTCTCGAACGACATCATTACCTTGGTTGGTCTGCCTAACGTGCAGAGGTGTACTGAAGGTCAGTATGAAAAGAGTGTCAAGATTCCACTACAACGCATAAAGGCGGAGTGTGATGAGGACTGCGCAATCCAATGTTCAGAGCCTGAAAGAGCTGACATGGCGATCGAGGATGTTGCTGACGCATTCGCAACACAACATCCGATCGCGTCAGCCTAAGACGGGGCAAGCAAACGAGCATCGACCGCTCAATCGCAGGATTCATATCGATTTGCGGCCCAAGACCCGCCGGTAAATCGACCCGGAGCGGTGGGATAGCACTGAGGCATCGTACCCAAACCGCTAACGAGGATCCCTTTGAGTGAAGGCTCGAACAAGAGGAAGCGCGAGGCCTGACAAGCAACACAGGACTTGTCGGGGTTGAATCTGACACTACGAGTCATAGACCGAAGTACCCAAAACATGTTAACAGATCTCCGGAAAGGGTCGGAGGACTCACCCTGAGAGCAACCAAAAGAGGGCAGATCCCCATGATCAACCGAGAGACGGGGTTGGACCTGAAACACAAGCGTCCAGGCGGTCCTACGTATCCCATAGGGATGGGAATCAAGCCATACGTAGTTCTTTGAGAGGCAGTTTAACGTCATGCAGGACGATGAGAGGTGTGAGGTGGTCCCACACACGGGGGAGGCGTACGGCGCGGCCAGTAGACCGACGTGAATGAGGACATAATCCCCCGCTCACGCGATACGCCTCGCACAAAAAGAAGGGGAACTTGGGCCAGAGGCCCAACGCGGGATAGAGATTCCCGAGAAATGGGGCTGGGCCTGAAACATGAATGTCCAGGCGGTCCTACGTATCCCATAAGGATGGGAATCAAGCCGTACGTAGTTCTTGAAGTGCAGTTTAACGTCATGCAGGACGATGAGGGAAAAAGAAGGGGGAAGCAGAAGGCATCCCCAAACGTGGGGGGGGGGGGGGGGCGTACAGCGTGACGAGCAAACCGACGTGAATGAGGGCATAGCCCCGCACTCACACCATACGCCGCACACCCGGGGGCAACTGGGCCAAGGGCCCGAGATGGGATGGAAATTCCCGAAGGATGGGGCTGGGCCTGAAACATGAAGGTTTAGGCGGTCCTACGTATCCCATAAGGATGGGAATCAAGCCGCAAGTAGTTCTTGAGGGGCAGTTTTACGTCATGCAGGACGAATGCTGAACAGTTTAACGTCTTGTAGCTCGGACGTAGTGCAGTTTAGCGTCATGCAGGACGAAGCACTTGGCAGTTTAACGTCTTGCAGCGCGGACGAATGCTGAACAGTTTAACGTCTTGTAGCCTGGACGAATGCAGTTTAACGTCGTGCAGGACGTATGCAGTTTAGCGTCATGCGGGACGAATGTGCAGTTTAACGTCATGCTGGACAAATGTGCAGTTTAACGTCATGCTGGACGTGGTGCAGTTTAACGTCATGCAGGACGAAGTGCAGTTTAGCGTCATGCGGGACGAAGTGCAGTTTAGCGTCATGCGGGATGAATGAACACTCAGGCAAAGTATTGCTTGAGGAACCTAGCGTTGGTGGGAGGAGTGACACGCTCACCATCCATAGTCGCTAGGGAGTACGCGCCATTGGGATAGACCTTGTGGACAACAAAGGGTCCCTCCCACTTGGGCTCCAACTTGGGTGGCTTCCTGCCGGGGATCATCGGCGCTCTTAGGGCTAGCACTAGATCACCCTGCAGGAAGGAGCGGAGGCGAACCTTCTTATTGAAAGCTCGAGCCATTCTGCTTTGATGCCTCTCCAAGTTGTGCAAAGCGCGAAGTCTATTCTCATCCAGTGCTTCCAACTCGACTAGACGGGCTTCAGCAACTCTGTCCGGCGCTTGCTGGTCGTAGACCGCAGTGCGCAAGGACGGCAACTGGATCTCGATGGGCAGGACGGCCTCAGCTCCATACACCAGGGAATAAGGGGTCATCTGGGTGGAATTGCGAGTCGTCGTCCGATAAGCCCAGAGGGCGTTGGGGAGCTTGTCCGGCCAACTCTTCTTGTTCTGACCAACCATCTTTTGCAGAATGTTAGAGAGGGTTTTGTTAAACGCCTCGATCTATCCATTCGCCTGCGCATGATAGCGAGATGTATGGTTCGAGAGAATGTTATACTTGGCGTACAACTTCTTCAACTCGGCTGCTCGGAAATTGGTTCCGTTATCCGTGAGGATAGCGTGAGGCACTCCAAATCGATGGACGATATTGGAGGTCACGAAGTCAGCGATCGAACAGGATTTGACCTCTCTGAGCGGAATCGCTTCTGCCCATTTGGAGAAGAAGTTCGTGGCGGTCAGAATGAACCGGCACTGGCGAGCTGTCGCCGGCGGGTAAGGTCCCACAACGTCCAGTCCCCAGACTGCAAAGGGCCAGGAATACCTTGTTGTATGGAGAGGCTCCGGCGGCCGATGCACAAAGTTCGCATGAACCTGGCACGCATGGCACCTCCTGGCATACTCGATGCAGTCATGGATCATAGAGGGCCAGAAGTATCCCAACCTCCGAATCTGGTGGGACAGCGTCGGCCCAGTCTGGTGGGCGCCGCATGAACCAACATGAACCTCTTGCATGACTCGTGGGATCTCAACTCCCTGAAGGCAACGGAGGAGAACACCATCAAATCCGCATTTGTAGAGGATCTGCTCCAGGCCGGGACTGCTCTGGAGGACAAACTGCGATGTGCGGCGTCGAACTCGCTCGCGCTCGGCCCGATCCGATGGAAGAATGCCATGTTGGAGGTACTCAACCAAAGGCGTCCTCCAATCAGGGGCTGATCCGACTGTCATATCTGGGGTACTCGGGTCTCCGGGCATAGGGGCAACCGTGGTGAGGTTACTTACCAACGGGCCGCGATCTTCTTCCGGGATAACGGGAGCGATGAGCCTGCGGCGCGTCACGCGGACGATCAGGTTGTCCTGTTCAGGCTCCGCAAGTGACGCAGCGAGGCTGGCCAAAGCATCTGCTCGACCGTTCTGTGACCGGGGAACATGGACAATTTCCGGCCAAGAAGGGAACCGGGCCATCAGAAGGAGGGTGCACTCCAACAATGGCACAAGTTCCGGTTTCCTAACAACGTAGTCGCCATTGATCTGCTTAACGACCAGCTCGGAGTCCCCTTTCACGCACAGACGGGGCACGTCGATCTCGAGAGCCAACTCGAGGCCGGTGATGAGGGCATGGTATTCCGCCTCATTGTTGGTACAGCCCTCTGACAACAGGAAAGAGTATGGCAGCACGGATCGCTCCGGGGTGATGAAGATGATGCCCAAGCCCACTCTGTTGAGCTTAGGATTATCGAGTCTTCTACCGGTGGGGCTCTGGGAGGCACCGTCAAAGTGCATCTGCCAGCATGGATCGGCTCGATCAACCGAGAGAATGGTCTCATCAGGAAAGCCTAGATCCAACGGCTGATCCGCGGAGGTCGGGTGAGCTGCCAGAAAGTCTGCCAATGCTTTCCCTTTGATGGCCTTCTGAGACATATACCTGATGTCGAACTGCTGGAGAATCACAGCCCACCGCGCTAGACGGCCAGTCAACATAGGCCGGCTCAGGATATATTTCAACGGGTCTACCCGAGAAACCAACTGTACCTCATGGTGCTGCAAGTAGTGCCGTAATTTCTGTACGGAAAATACGAACGCCAGGCAGCTCTTCTCGATGGGGGAATACCTAACTTCCGCATCGAGGAGCATGCGACTGAGGTAATAGAGGCTATTCTCCGTTCCCTCGTTGTTCTTCTGGGCGAGAAGGGCACCCAGGGACCGTTCCAGGGTGGTCACATAGAGGACCAGCGGCTTCCCGGATACAGGCGGCATCAAGACCGGAGGTTGAAGCAGGTACTGCTTGATTTCCTCGAAAGCGGTCTGACACTCTTTATCCCATACATAGGTGGCACCTTTCTTCATGAGCCGAGAAAAGGGCTTACACTTGCCGGCCAGATTCGCGATGAATCGGCGTATATAGGCTAAGTGGCCTTGGAACCCTTGCAGTTCCCGGATGGTACCTGGGGGAGGCATCTGGCTAATCGCCCTGATTTTCTTTGGGTCGATCTCAATACCCCGGTATCTTACCACAAATCCAAGGAACTTTCCGGAGGTGACCCCAAAGGCACACTTCAACGGGTTCATCTTCAGGGATCGAGACCGGAGGAAGCTGAACACTTTCTCAAGATATTTGAGATGGTCCTGACGCTGGCGCGATTTGACAACCAAGTCGTCGACGTAGCATTCCACCAGTGTGCCGAGGATTGGCTTGAATATGCGGTGCATCGCCCGTTGATAGGTGGCACCTGCATTCTTCAGGCCGAAGGGCATGACCCGGTAGCAAAAGGTACCTTGGGGGGCCCTGAAGGCAGTGAACTCCTCATCCTCAGGGGCCATCCGAATTTGGTTGTATCCGGAGTATCCATCCATGAAGGAGAGGGCTCGGAACCCTGCCGTGGCATCAATCAACAGCTCTGTCACTGGAAGGGGAAAATCATCCTTCGGACAGTGGCGGTTGAGATCGCGGAAGTCGATGCAGACTCTGATCTGCCCGTTCTTCTTCCTGACCGGCACAATGTTGGCCAGCCATTTGGGGTACTGAACTTCCCTCACGAAGTTGGCTTTGATAATCTTGTCAACTTCGGCCTCAACCATGGCACCGTGGGATGGGTGCATCTTCCTGGGAGGCTGCTTGAACCCGCGATGGTTCGCCGGGAGACCAAGGCGGTGGACGGCTACCTGAGGATCCAGCCCCGGCATCTCGTCATAGCCCCAAGCGAATACATCACGGTGCTGCCTGAGAAAGTCCACGTACTGCTGCCGCTCCTCAGAGGGCATGGCGGCACTAACCAATGTGGGTCTTGGATCGGCCTCGGTTCCAAGGTTCACCTGTATTAACTCAACGACCGTGGCGGGGACGCCCTCCTCAAAGGCTGGGGGTGCATCTTCCACGTCCTCTCCGCTCGGGGAGGGATCGTCCACGGGAGAGACTGCGTTGGAAACTGCATTGGGGCTACCAGATCCTGCTGGGCCACTGGTGCTGGCACGGGCGGTCGTGGTCATCTCATTAGGAGACTCGCGGGCCGTTGAGACCATGGCCACGTCCAACCGGTGAATCGGGAGGATGTAAGCGTCATCCAGACTTGCCCAGGGATCACTTGCAACAACGACAGGCTCAACCTCACCTGCCAGGATCTGCTTATCCTTTCTCTTGTAATAGTCCGCGTCCAGATAGCGGGCTTCACATGAGGCAAAAGGAGAGGCATCTCCTTGAAGCACGCCCACTCGACCATTAAGGGAGTATTTGAGGCATTGGTGGTATGACGAGGGAACCGCCGCATGAAGATGGAGCCATGGCCTGCCCATCAATGCGTTATACGCAGTGTCCTGAGAGACTACCATGAATTCGGTGTTGGCAACCAAGTCACCGAACTGGGTCTTCAAACGTATCTTGCCGACCGGGGTTTGCTCGGTGCGATCGTACCCCTGGATCCTGAGGTCGGAGGGAATCAAGTCATCCTCAGACAACCCCAATCTCCGGAGCGTCCGAGTTGGAATCAGGTTAATCCCGGATCTCGTGTCGACAAGACAGCGCCGGACTTCAAGGCCATTGAACTGGCCAGTGACATACAGCGGACGAATGTGTCCCTGTATAGGAGGGTCTTCATCCTTACCAGAGAACGAGATAACTGCCTGACATTCGGCGTCCTCGATCGTTTCGGCGTGAAAGGCCTCTGCAGCCGCAACCTCTGTCTCAAACTGGAGGGGGCTTTTCAGGGCTTCGGCGAGTGCCTCGCGCATCTCAAATGACATGCGCAGAGCCTCAAGGATGGAGAGCCTTGCTGGGATGTCGGCCAAGTGCTTCAGGACATTATACTTTTTGGCCAAGCGCGAGCCCCTGGTTGCAGGAGGTTGCTCTGCGGTTGGTGGCATGACGGGCCTTGCCGGTTGGATCGGCGGCCGACTGGTACTTGGCGCATCTCGCTGTTCACTGGTCGCAGTCCGGGAAATGGTCACCGTACTGGAGTCAGGAGGCCGGGATGGACTTGTGGCAGGGCGGAGCTGGTCGCGACGCGGCTGAGGCGGTTCTGCCTGGTCCCACACCACAAACAGTGGCGGAGGCGAATCCGTCATCCCCGGATGGGGGGGCTGCGCGCGCTGAGCTCGGTTTTGAGCATGCTGCCTAGTCTCAATGGCGTGCACGGCCTGGCTGGAGGTACCAACGGCAGTGCCCCGGCGACTCCTGCTGCTGCGGTTCTTCCGACGGTAGCGACGACCGGAGACACTAGGGAGGTCCACCTGGCGTTCTTCAACGTCGGGAACCGAAAAGGGATTTTCCAGCTCGACGGTATTAACTGAAGCGTACCCAATACCATCATCGGACGAATCATCCATCACCGGGCGGATCCGAGGAGGGACCCCCATCTCCGGGGGCATGAAATCGCCGAGAGTGCGGGATAGTGGCGGAACCGGCGGGGCGCGCTCTTCCTTCTTGCGCTGCCGCCGTTTGCTCCTCTTGGAGGAGGCAGGCTGGGACGACGATGCCGAAGCAGCACCCGCAGATTCTGGGGGATCAGGCTGATTCAAGCGCGCACGGATGATTCCATGGGCGCGAATGGTCGTCTTGCGGGCCATCCAGTTATTATACTTCTGGGATCCGCGGTTGGAGACCAGCTGCCATTCGTCCTCGTTGCCACTATCGTCATCTGATCCCATGAACACGCCCGCCACTTGTGCTGGAGCTGGGCCCAACCTGATTACATTGTTGTTAATCTGGTCTTGGAGCCAATCCTTAAACACATAGCACCGCTGGATAGTGTGCCCCAGGGCCCGGTGGTAGGGGCAGTAGCGGGGGTTATTCGTAAGATGTGCCTCCTCTGGCTTCCAACACTCAGGCAGTCGCACAATCCTCTGCTCCAGGGCGCTCCGGAAATAACCGGGGACCTGATCCTCATGGAATGAGTAAGTCAGGTGTCGCGGGCCCCTGGGAGCGTGGTCTTGACGAGGGGATGGAGGGGCCTGCCGAGGAGGTGGACCCTGATTATCTCGCCTGGGTTGCGGCGGTACATTACGCGGAGGGGCCGGCCGGTTCTGAGGCTGCTGCTGCTGGGCCGGGAACTGAGCCCGTGGAGGCGGATTCCTGTGAGGCTGTGGAGCTGGCCTCACCGGCAGCAGCTCCAACGGCCTGGGGGCCTCTATCTGGGCAACAGCAGCGGGCTCAGCCCTGCTGACTCTCCTTGCAGGAATCATAGGAGGCAGCGGGTGTGCCTGGCTGGCCTGTTGCAGGGCTTCCTCAAGACGTTGAGCTTTGTCTGAGAAGTCCCTGAACCCTCCGGGGTAATTTTGAGTGATCAGGGAAGGGACCAGCTCGGTCTTGACGTTCCCGACACACATTGTCAGCAACTGCTCCTGAGTCAATGGCATGTCAAGGGAATACGTGAGACCCTTCCATCGGGCGACGAAGTCCGCGACTCGCTCATCAGGCCTCTGCTTGCACTTGAAGAGGTCTTCGATACTTGTCTTCCGGGTCGTGGAACTGAACTGGTAGAGGAACTGTCTACGGAGGTCCTCCCAGCTGGTTACCGACCCGACGGGGAGCTGGCTGTACCAGACAAATGCTGGCCCTTCCAGTGTCTGAACAAAGCAGCGAAGCTTAGCGGCCTCTTGCTGCGCCGGAGTCCCCAACATAGGCCCGCACCTCGAGTTGAAGTGGGCTAAATGCTGTGGCGGATCTCCAGTCCCGTTGAAGGGGGCAAAAGTGGGATTCCCGAATCCCGGAGGCGCCGGCATGTCATCCACCCATGCTGGGTAGGGCTTGCCGTCCGGTGGGATCGCCACCTGCCGAGTCTCCAAGGCTTCCAAGCGGGCAATGAGTGCCGCCATCGGATCGTCCGGACATGGGTTCCAGTCCTGGCGAGGATCTCTAACCACGAGCGCATTGCATGGCCCTTCAATCGGGTCGTCGACCGGGTCGTCGAACTCGGCAGCTCGTGGGATGGCGGGCGGAGCGGCCCTTGGGGCAGCGGGAGGAATCCGAGCGGGATCTCTCAGGTAGTCACGCCGCTCGGGAGGGTGTGGCGAAACATACCGCGCCCTCTTGCCATAGGCAATGGCCTCTCTCCTGTCGGCGAACATGGCGTAATCACGGTTGCCCGGGAGAGTCTCATCGAGGAGCGGTTGTTCCGGTCCCTGCTGTCCTGGCCTGGGATAACCGTAGTCAGACCGTCGTTCTGCAGCGCGCTCGGCGAGGAGCTGGTCAACCAGCTTCTTCTGTTCGGCGAGCTGCTGACGTAGCGTAGCCTTCTCGGGATCCTCCTCTGCCCTCTGCATGGAGGCAGATGGGTCGGCGGGCCTTATAGCCTCGCTGTGCTCTTTTCCTTTGCTGACGTTTCGGCTCAACGTCAGTGCTTCAGTGGGTGCGGGGAGCCCCATGAGGTTTCTCTGATGACGAGTAACTCTCACTGATGGATCTGACGACGGCTTGTCTTCGGGGGGGAAGCCCCCGACGAGAAGTTCCAAGTCCTTCCCCTCTCCTGACAGGTCAGCCATATTGACTGTTTCTGTCCCTGGGGATATACCCTCAGGGCCACCCAGCGAATCGGGCTGTCGGCGAATCACACTGAAGCGTAGGGCAGCGTACTGCCCCCATCCACGGATATACACGTGGGGAGTGGCTTCCTCGATAACTTTGCGGAGTACTTGAAAGCAATCAACGCATCGTTGTTGGAGGGCCTCGTGGCGCTCAAATGACCCGGGGTGCCGAACCGCGTGGAGCATAGCCAGGTCAATTTGACGGCACTGCTCACCAATATCCTCCAGGTGCGCTTGACTCCCGGGGTATGGCATTTATAGGCGGTGAAGACAGGAGCGAGTCTCCCGGAGAGTTCGGCGGAAGCATTCGAACTCATCCGGGGTGAGCGATTCGGGTGCATCAAAGCCCGGTCCTGCGACTGGCCAAAACATCTCAGGGAAGTGGCCCTCTGCAAGGACGGTCCAGAATCTCCACGACTCAAACTCGGGACCCAGATCTCCTTGGTCCTCTTCAATGGCTGGGAATGGACGGGGAACTGGTAGTGGTGCCGAGGCGGGCCGCCGGGCCGACGGGCTGGCAGGCGGTGAATACGGCGAACAGGCCGATTGGCCTCCATATCCCGGGCCGCCCTCTGAGGGTGGCGGTGCCCTGGCTACCACATCGCGGTAGGACAGGCCCGCGAGCGAACATCCTGCCGTAGCATCGGTGCTCGCCGAGGGTGCACTAGATCGTGGTTCGACCGTCGGTCCCCAGAAAAAGTCTCCGGCTTCTCTGATCGAGACGGAAGGCACTTCCGGAGGGGCCGGTACCAACCGCAAGCTTGATCCTTGGGGGTCTACCAGGCTCTCGTTACTCCGGATATACCTTCGGAGAGAAGCGGGGATCACATCAATCTCGCTTTCGGGGAGCACGAGGCTGACGTGCCGCATTCCTACCCCTGCCCTTGACTGGCGGGATTGGGGAAAGGGCTCTGTCGCCGAATCGTACTCCGCCTCTGAGTCAGAGGAGCAAACTGGTCGGATCTCTGTCCGGAATTCCGTAACATTCTTCCCTCGGCGTCGACGCCTTTCCTTCCTGCCCCTGGGTGGTTCTTCGGGGCAGGGCTGATCTCTGTCCTGGCGTCCTCCGGCCGCACTGGTGCTGGGGCCAAGAGGACTGGAAACCAAGGTGCGAGGGGCACCGGGACAGATATCAAAGGGGACGCGGGGAGAGATGATTCTGGGCAGGACTCCGGGCCGGGATCGGAAGGTGGGATGACCCATGCCTCCTGGATCGGCCACACAGAGTAGATCCTGCCGGTGAATAGCGCTACCGCGAGGTGGTCCGCGGTGGCTACTGCCAGTGCCAGCAACCGGGAGAGTCGACCCAACCTGCCTTTGGGGTGGTCGGGGCCTCGATCCAGGTCGGGCATAGGAGTTCCCCTGCTCAGGATGCGCAGAGGCCTGGCGACTGGAGCCAGCAGTGGCTTGGGCCAATGCGGCCGCTGTTGCTAGAGCCCCAAGGTGGGCATCCTCTTCCGCTCGTGCCCGACGTTGGCGTCGGGACAAACGAGTCGGGATGAGAGGCGCGGGCAGGTGGAGAGCCCGCTCTTCGACTGGAGAGGCCTGGCGGCGGTGTCGCTGTGGCCTGGCGGGAGTCCTTACCGTAGATCCCTGGAGTGAATCCCGGATAGGGTGATCCCGGGCCTCTTCCACCTCATCCGCGTAGGGAAGGGAACTGTCAGAGCGCTCCGGGGATAAACTCCCGAAGCGATTGGACGTTGAGGTGGGCAGCGGTGCCTCCCTGCGCGGCCCTTGGGGGCGGCGGTGGTGGCGAGGCGCAGCCTCCTCAAGGTCTAGGCGAGCCATTTCCCTAGTGGGGATGACTCCCTCTTCCTCGTATCTCCGCACCAGGGTGTTGATCACCCTTCTCTGGATGACCTCCGAGGGGGAGAGAGGGCGTGGTCGTCCCGCAATTGCGGCTGCTGGGACGGCTGTGGAACGGGAGGGACCGCGCGGAGTAGCCGCGTCGGTGTTTCCCCTGTCCCTGCGCCAGTGGGCGGGTGGCGATCGGGCACTGGATCGGGCGACCTGATTTCTGAAATCAGGTAGAATGACCCATTAACACTGACAGGAAAAAGGAATCGACAACCAACCATTAGTGCCACGACGCCTTCCGTGGGGGGAACCCAGGCCCTCGATGTTGCGAGACGGAGTGCCCGATGTCCCTTCCCCAGCCCCTGGCGGATAAGACTGAATGCTTGGCCGGGTAACACGCCGGTCTTCCAACACCTCTGAAAGCCATCGGTCTTCGTATCGAGGAGAAGAGATTCACGTCGGGTTCACCATTTTTCTGTTTCGGTTCGGATGGGCGCGCGGCTTGTGGTCCCGCAGTCCCGCTTTCCAAGGGCGGGCGGAATTCGTCCCTTATTCAGGGGCGTCTGCTCCTTGATCGAAACCGGGATGATGGGATGTCGGCTCCTCCTTCCTTGGACGTCTCCTCGGAACTCGTCGCCTAATCCGGGTCTCCCTCATAGACTTAAGAATGTTTGTGAATCTCGTTCCCGGCGCCATATCTTCATGGACACCGGTTAATTACGCTGCTTCCGCCCGGACGCTCCAAGGAGTCTGGTCGGGGCAGCAACCTGCGGTGAGAAGGCCGGGTGGCTCTGGGTGCTGGGGGCGTGTCGTAGCACTGCGGCTCTGCACGTCTGTCTTCCGTCCCTAATAGGGCTTCTCGAAGGCATGATGGCCTGAGGCATCCCGTACTAGGTGCGGGGAACTGTGTCACCTGAGGTTTTCCTCAGCTTCCCATGTTTAACACGGGGTATGCCGCGAGTTTAACGTCCAGCGGGGACGGCATCGGACCGATCAACACGAAAAGTGGATCAGGTGACAGAACCCCTTACGGGGAACCTCCGACGCTGGGGCCAGCACATGGGCGGCTTCCCAAGTAACGTGGAGTGGAGTGAAGTGGCATGACCCCACCGGGATGTGGCGGCCCGGGTAAGGATCAGGATGGATGATGGAGTGAAGAGCTTGGACCCCGTAGGGGCTTCCTACGTACCGCGCGTTAGCACGGATCAAAGTCGACGTAGTTCGGGTATACAGTTTAACGTCATGTTGGACGTCGGCAAGCCGACTCACGAAGAGGTCGAGGCCGCCGGGCGGAGGATTGAACCGAACCACCTCACACAGAGGGGGATGGGACGGCCGGGTGGATCACAGTTTCACGTCATGCTGGACGATAAAAGGAGAAATGGGAAAAGGGGCTGTGGGGAGGCACAGTGGAGATACACACGGGCAGTCTCCCACAGGGGCGGATTCATAGGTGAATCGACGCAAGCGTGAACCCTGGAGGGGTCCACTGATGGACGAACCGACGTAAATACGACCGGGACGACCAAGTGGCGGGATTGGACCTCAGGGAGGCTTCCTACGTACCCTGTATAGAAGACAGGGATCAAAGTCCACGTAGTTCATTCTGTCAGGACTTACGCACTTGAGGCAGCCCGGATGCGGCAAAACTCAGTTGGAAGGGACTTGGACCGAAAGCAGAAGACACCTCGATCCCAGTCACACCCTCTACTGGCTTCGGCAGTGGGGAGGCGCAATGGAGATACACATGTGCAGCCTCCCACGAGAAACTAGGGGTTTGTAATACCCTGCCCCCGTAGGGAAAAGCCACTCCCATTAAATCGTCCCAAAAGGGGGACAATCCCGACATCCCTGCAGAGACGAGCGGGTGGGGGCCACATCCAAACCGGGGGAGACCCTGCGTGCGAGGCACGGGATCGAATGATGCGGACGGTTTAACGTCTTGCCGGACTAAGTACAGTTTAACGTCGTGTGTTGAGGACGAAGCGGGCGGTTTAACGTCTTGCCGGATGAAGTACAGTTTAACGTCGTGTGTTGAGGACGAAACGGACGGTTTAACGTCTTGCCGGACGAAGTACAGTTTAACGTCGTGTGTTGAGGACGAAACACTTGGCAGTTTAACGTCTTGCAGCGCGGACGATGGGGGCTAGGCAGTTTAACGTCGTGCAGCCTGGACGTATACAGTCTAACGTCGTGCAGGACGTGGTGCAGTTTAGCGTCATGCAGGACGAATGCTGAACAGTTTAACGTCTTGTAGCTCGGACGTAGTGCAGTTTAGCGTCATGCTGGACGATAAAGCCGCCGGTAGGTCCGTGTCACTTCGCGCGAGCCTAGGGGGGGCCGCACGGAAAGACGACGCACAACGCGGGCACCTGCGATGAAGACCATCGGGCGCCACGCAGGCGGGTACCCAAAGGGGGTCAAGGGAGGCGACCCTGGCGGATTGCGCGCAAAAGAGGATCTTTGCGCGCAAAACCGCGGATCGGCGCGCAAAATGGCGGGCTGGCGCGCAATTGGGCCAGCGCTTCGCGCGTGGATGATTGGGATTGCGCGCACCGGGCTTCGGGTAGCGCGCGGGGGCAACGGCTCATTCTCTAACGAATGGCCACTTTGAAGATGGGGGGTGCGCGCAATCGGGTTGGATTGCGCGCACCCGGGGGCAATTGCGCGCAAGAGGCTTCTTTTGCGCGCAAAGGCCTTCGGGTTGAAATTTATTCAAAGGAAATGATCCAAGGGGATTGCGCGCGAAGGCGGACCCCAAGGCTCTATTGCGCGAAAGAAAGGAGGTTACCTGAAGATCGGCATTGCGCGCGGAAGGGGTTGAATTGCGCGCGCGGGAGACCGTTCGACTTCCAGCAACCTTTGAAACGTTGGGGGTCGCCTAGTATTTATAGGCAACCCCGGGCGCGGAATCCAAGGCGCGAGCGCGGAATTCTCCTCGCGGGCGCGGAATCGGGCACCGCGCGCAAGGGAGTTGCGCGCATCCCGGGGGTTTTGCGCGCGGATCATCATCTTTGCGCGCAGACCTCTGAAATTCCGCGCAAGGCCTCCGGGCCCTCCGAAACATTCTTCCGACTCCAAATATGACCTCGCTTTCCGCATCCGGAGCTTCGTTTGGGAACAACGGACTTTTCCGGCGTCTACAAACACATTGCAATAAAAATGAAATTTTTACCATTAATTTCAACTATTCACATTTCAAAAGAATACAAGGCATGAAAATTGAAAATTTTCACGTGGTATAATAACATCACAAAGGATACGTGCAGTTATTAAATTGAAATACTATAACGACCCACACTTTACATACATTGTTAATACTTCAAAATTGAAGCACACTTATTACAACATATGACAAAACCACAAAGGACCGTATAGGTATAGTGTCTTTAGAAACTGGGAAACATAAACAACTGGTTCATAAATCTTCTACAGTGTCTCCCATTTATTTCATCATATATAGGGTCCCTTTTAGCATATTCTACTTAATATCCATCTTCCTGACCTGGGTAAAAGAAAACATAAAAGGGTGAGCTCAAATGCTCAGCAAGGGAAAATAAAGGAAATAAAAATCATATCATATCTTTTTGAAAATCAAAACCTGCAAAAGAGATCATAATATCTTAACATGGAATAAATCATAGAAGTGAAAATGAGATCCCAATAATCATAACATAAAACTTGAAACTTTGTGTCATGCACACATAATCATGGAAAATCATTTCTTGTTAGTCATGACTCATTGCCAAGACTATCTTAGTGGACAAAGTCCCTTTCTGAACCGAGTTCACTCCTCGTTTCAGTCCTGTATCACTGAATCGAAATAACCTTCCGTTCCAGCCATGTCTATCTCATGAGATATGAAATCTTTACCCAATGCATTGGAGGGAGATATAGGTCCCACCCATCTTATAATGAATCCTTTCTTGTGTGTGCCACATAATCATAAACCATACATCATAGCGTAACCCATGTAATAAAAATGACATCATAAAACAATTCATATAAGATAAAGGAATTCATAAAAATATTTCCATCACAACATAATCAAATCCATGTAATAATAGGGATAAAAACAGAACCCTTTTATTATCTTAGATGGAAAATAATTTCAATAAAATACTTGAATTGAATTCTTGAGTAAAATATCCTTTCTTCTTCAAAATCAATTTCTTTTCACAAAACATCATGCAATTTTAAAAGAAATAGATTTTATTGAAAATAGTCATGAAATATTTTAGAGGAAGCTTCATTAAAATAAGGCTTTATAAAACAGTAGAAATCCGTTCGTGCCGTATAAGTTAAAAAAAACATTCTTCGTACTTTTGTCGGAAAAGTCAAAAAGTACCTCGTGCGACAAAAGATTCCTTTCATACATATTACTAAAAACTCACCGAAGGGTAAAAATGGATTTAAAAAATTGTAGGTGTATGGAAATAATATTACATATTGATGAAACATGGATGTGGATGATAAAATACACCCTAGTGAATACTTACGAATAAACAATCTCGGATAAAAATGAGATTGTGATATTTCCCTTACCTTAGGTCCGATTTGCTTTGTTCGTGTCTGAAGCTCCTGTATAATGGTTTAAATAATGTTATTGACTTATTCCAGAATCATACATATTGATATGATATCATATATGGTCATATTATTAGCTTCTTGTTAGTAATATTTCATTGTTACTTGTTACTCGGGTCTTTATAACTTTTTGTTCTTATGCGTGTTTTGTCGAAAAATTCTTATTATTATCTTTAGGTTATAGATAATTCATTTCCAGAATGGTATTAGTGTAGTATATACCATATTCATTCATTCAATTCATTTATATAATCATTATGAAATGAAGATCATGTCGAACGAGTCGCATCACATCGTGGAGACGGTATTCCGTACGTACGCACTAGTGATGATATCGTTCCTATGATCGTGGAATTGTATTGGAGTATATATATATATTATTTAAGTATCAATATTACTTCATAATAATCTTATATAGTTACTCATTACACCATTATACCCATCCTTTTAAGGTGATGGTGGAAAATAGATTACACCACGGCGTGGAGACGGTATTCCGTACGTACGCACGCGCGGTGATTTCATTTTTCCGTAGGATGGATAGAAGGTTAATTACGGTTGTTTCATAATAACATATCAGTATTTAAGTAATACTGATGTTATTACTTTATCATGAAAAAACTAAAGAAGAAGAAGTTGAAGAAGAAAGAAATTGAAAAGATCGGTAATGGATATTACCTCTTCTTTGGAACGCCTCTTTGAATCCTCCACTTAAGGAACTAAGATTGGTCTTTGGAGAAGACCAGGACCTCTAGGATTATTCTAGTGAAGTGGAGAGGAGAAAATGGCAGGGGTTGGCCGAGCTTGAGTGCTCAAATTGGTGTGAGGAGGAGGGGGAGGAGGTGCCCTTTTATAAGGGAGGAGAGGGGCACCTTAGGAATATCTCAAAATATTATTTTATATTAAAGTCAAAATCGGTTTATAATGGTTCCAAAGGGTCTTATTTCGAAGCTAAAGTGGGGATGGGACGAAATCCTATCAACCAATAGGATTTAGACAAGTTTAGGGTATTATTTTAACCTTATCAATTAGATTTAACTCTAAGTTAATTAATTTAACTTTTACCGTGTCTTTTTGTTTACTTTTACTATATGGTTAATACACTTACTATAACATGCCAAACGAACCCCAAATTGTTTATTATTAATATATATATCCTTATCTAAGTCATTTGGCCGAACCTTAGATTTTTAGGAATAAAATAACAATTAATAATATAATATTTGATTTAAAAACTATTTTGTGTCAATTTTGACACTATTTGATATATGATTTTTGTGAAAGTCATAACAGAATTATATGTTCGAACCAAGTTGATTAAATCAACATTAATATATCATAGTAACCTAGAAAATTAGTGTAATTCATAAAAAGTCTCAAATTACATTTATTTTGGTGTTTATAACATCAATTATGTCAATATTTCATTAATAAAATAATTACTGCATCATCTTTGTGTCATAAATAAATTAAATTATTTGATGTCTAAAAATTACAAATAAAATACCATCATGTAGTAAATATTTTTATATTTCTAATGAATATTTACAATTGAATTTATCTTATGTATAATCCCATATTAGAAATGATTTACTTATTAAACTTTGATTTTAACTATTTTAACCCTTCTTTAAATAAATTAATAATAATTGTCCTAATCTTATCCAAGTGGGCCTAAATGGTCATATTTTATTCCTAAGTTTGTTTTTGGTCGAATTACACTTGTCCAATAGAATTAGGACATGTGTTAGGTTAATATTGATATCATATTTACCCTTAGTTACCCTATTTACTATTAACCGCGGTAAAAATAGTAAAAAGTTACTATTCACCAAAAAATTATTTTCATCTCATTGAACCACATTTTAGTCCTTGATTTTAACCGTGTCTCTCGGATTTTTGAAATTCCATTCACAGAAGCGGTAAAATTAAGTTTTATGCAAAATTCAGTTTTTAACCTACCACTTAGTGGTTTCACTATTCATCAAAAATTGAAATTTTTCAGAAAAATACCAAAATTTCACCCTAGGCTAATTTCAATATTCTGAGTCCAAAAATGAAGTCCATTTTGAAAAATAAAATTTATAAAATTTAAAAAGTGGTTATTACTATTCATAACGGCCAGTTTTAATAGCATATTGTTGTTTAGTGAAACTCGGTATTGCGTACGACGCAAGCTATCGAGGAAGGTCGCGATTGCGTGTAAAGCAAGCCAAGCAAGTGTTGTGTAGAAAAAGATTCCTTTGATGATTTATATAACATAAAAGTCTCGGGTGTTACATTCTACCCCCCTTAAAAAGAATTTCGCCCTCGAAATTCGTCACTTTGCAACAAACAGATGAGGATACTTCTCCCTCATCATATCCTCAAGCTCCCATGTATCTTCTTCAAGTTGGTGTTTTCTCCATAAAACTTTCACCAAGCGAGTGGTCTTGTTTCGTAGGACTTTTTCGCTACGATCCAGAATCTCTATCGGCTGTTCTTCATAAGAAAGATCTTGCTCCAGCGGTACAACTTCTGAGCTGAGTACATGTGAAGGATCTGGTATGTACTTTCTCAGGAGAGATACATGGAACTCATTGTGAACTTGAGAGAGATTCGGTGGAAGCGCCAATCGGTAATCTACCTTCCCAACACGATCCAGTATTTCAAAAGGACCGATATATCTAGGGCTCAACTTCCCCTTCTTTCCAAATCTCATAACCCTCTTCCAGGGAGATATTCGTAAGAACACTTTATCACCCACTTCAAACTCTAGGTCTTTTCTTCGGTTGTCGGCATAACTTTTCTGTCGACTCTGAGCCGCTCTTATGTGTTGTTGAATAGATCTGACCTTTTCTGCCATTTCATCAACGAGATCAGGTCCTAATAGCTTTCTTTCCCCAACTTCATTCCATCAAGTTGGAGTCCTGCATTTCTTTCCATAGAGAGCTTCATAAGGAGCCATCTGAATACTGGAGTGAAAGCTATTATTATAAGAAAATTCCACCAAAGGTAGGTGTTGATCCCAACCTCCTTTGAAATCCATAGAGCAAGCTCTCAACATATCTTCTAGGGTTTGAATTGTTCTCTCAGACTGACCGTCTGTCTGGGGATGATAAGCAGTGCTGAAACTCAACTCTGTATCCAGAGTATGCTGAAGACTTCGCCAGAACTTCGAGGTAAATCTCGGATCCCGATCAGATATAATAGAAAGTGGTACTCCATGCAATCTTACCACTTCCTTTACATATATCCTGGAAAGCTGATCTAGAGAGAAATCCTCTCTAATAGGAATGAAGTGTGCGGACTTTGTAAGACGATCAACTATGACCCAGATAGCATTATTTCTTTGGATGTCTTAGGAAGTGCTGTGACAAAGTCCATAGTGATGTTTTCCCATTTCCATTCGGGTATGGGTAATGGTTGTAACATCCCCTTAGACTTCTGTCTCTCAGCTTTAACTTGTTGACAAACCAAGCATCGAGAGACATATTCAGCAACATCTCTTTTCATGCCATCCCACCAGAAGTACTCTTTCAGGTCCCTATACATCTTCGTGCTTCCAGGATGAATAGAGAATGACGAACTATGAGCCTCATCCAGCAGCTCATTCTTTAATTCGGGGATGGGAGGAACGCAAACCAGATTCCTGAACTTTATTATCCCATCACAATCAAGGTTGATTTCAGGAACATTTCTCACCTTCTTTTGTAACTCAACATCTTCTTTCTGTGCCTCTTTAATCTTCACATGTATATATGGTTGAACATTCATTTGAGAAAGATACGATTTTTCCCCTTCCATTATAATTCCAAGATCCATCCTTTGTAAATCCATAAATATTGGATCTTTTGTGATCCTCATCATGGATAAACTAGCATGGTCTTGTCGACTTAATGCATCTTCCACCTTGTTTTCTTTCCCAGGGTGGTAATGGATTGAGCAGTCATAATCCTTAATCAGCTCCAACCATCTTCTTTGACGCATATTCAACTCCTTTTGTGTGAAATTATACTTTAAACTTTTATGATCAGTATAAATATCACACCTTTCACCATAAAGGTAATGCCTCCAAATCTTAAATGCAATGATTACCGCAGCCAACTCCAAATCATGTGTTGGGTAATTTTGCTCATGGATTTTCAACTGTCGTGAGGCATAAGCTATCACCATATCATTTTGCATAAGAACACACCCCAATCCCTTCTTGGATGCATCACTGTAGATCACAAACCTTTCTCCACTACAAGGTAGTGTGAGCACAGGTGCACTGGATAACCTTCTTTTCAACTCCTTGAAATTCTCTTCACATTCCTATGTCCAGACAAACTTAACTCCTTTCCGAGTCAACTTGGTGAGTGGATTAGATAATCGTGAAAAATCTTTTACAAAACGTCGATAATAACCACCCAAACCAAGAAAACTTCGGATCTCAGTTACTGTTGTTGGTCTTGACCATCTTTTGATAACCTCTTTTTTTGCTGGATCCACAGATATCCCCTCTTTTGAGATTATATGACCCAAAAATGCAACTTTTTGAAGCCAAAATTCACACTTGGTAAATTTGGCATAAAGCTTCTCTTTTCTCAGGGTCTTCAATATAATTCTCAAGTGATCTTCATGCTCTTCCTTGCTCTTTGAATAGACAAGAATATCGTCTATAAAGACTACCATAAATTGATCAAGATAGTCTCTAAAGACTCTATTCATTAGATCCATGAAGATAGCAGGGGCATTAGTAAGACCAAATGGCATCACTATAAATTCATAGTGTCCATACCTTGTACGGAAATCCGTCTTTTGTATATCCTCCCTTTTGACCCTTAATTGATGATACCCTGAACGAAGATCAATCTTGGAAAAGTATTGAGGTCCGCGTAGTTGGTCAAATAAGTCATCAATGCGTGGGAGAGGATATTTGTTCTTGATAGTGATCTTGTTAAGTTCTCGATAATCAATGCAGAGTCTCATTGATCCATCTTTCTTCTTAACAAATAGAACAGGTGCTCCCCAAGGTGACGCACTAGGGCGTATGAATCCCTTATCAAGATTCTCTTGGAGTTGCTTCTTCAATTCCAGCAACTCAATTGGGGCCATTCTATAAGGTGTCTTTGAAATAGGCAAAGCACCCGGTACGAGTTCTATTGAAAACTCAACTTCACGATTTGGTGGAAGACCCGGTAATTCCTCCGGAAAGACATCATCAAACTCCCGTACAATGGGCATATTCTTAATCGTGAGTTTCTCACCAACTATTTGAGATAAATAACCTTCATTTAGTGGAATCAATACCCATAAGATGGAAGAAATTTCCACTGGAAGGTTATGTTCATCCTTGCATTGATAGACGATCGTATATTGATCTGGAATATGAAATGTGACTTCCCTTATTTGGAAATCGATATGAGCTCCATGTAGAGAAAGCCAATCCATGCCAAGAATCACATCAAATTCCACTAAAGGAAGGATCACAAGATTTGCAGGAAGCACTTTCCCACAAACTTCGATCGGAGAAGAATTATAAACTTCTGATGCGACTGTTGTGCCATTAGGTGTTGTCACAGATAACTCAACATCTAATTGTTGAGGTAATACGGTGATACCCTTAGAAAATTCTTTAGAAATAAAAGAGTGGGTGGATCCAGAATCAAATAAAACATTTGCTACTTTAGAGTGGATGGTAAGTGTACCTTTCACCACATCGTTATCTTACTCCACATCGCTGATAGAAATTGCATGTGACTTTCCTTTGTCTTTAGCCTTAAGAGTTTGTTGACGTCGACCATCATCATCAACCCTTGGATTTGGGCATTGATTAGCATAATGCCCCATCTCCTTGCACTTGAAACATTGAAGTGTAGTAGGTTCATTCTGTGTATCCCTTCCTTTGTTTGCATCATTAGACATCTTCTTCCCATTATCACGGCATTCAAATGCCCGATGACCTTCCTTTCCACATTTAAAACATTTACTTGTCCCTTTAAGACAACTCCCTCCATGTTTCTTTCCACACTTTGAGCATAAGGGAAAGTTCATCTTATATTTCGTGTGCTCTTTAGATTTTTCTTTGAATTCCATCTTCCTCTTCTTATCAAACCCATGTGACTGATGGGTTACTCCAATCTCCATCTCGACTTTGAGAGCACATCGAACGATTTCCTCATAGCTATTAAAGTCCCTTATGGCTAACGCCCTTCGAAGACTTGGTTTTAAGCCACTAAAGAATCGATCGATCTTACTCTCAGGTTGGATAATAATACCAGAAGCTTACCTTGCAAGTCTTGGAAAATTTGCTTCATAGGTACTAACAGATTCATCATCCCTTTGCATCAGTTCAAGGAACTCTTTCTCCATCTTTGTTCGGAGAATACGAGGGAAGTACTTATTGAAAAATAAGTTCTTGAACTCGTCCCATTCCATAGACTCAATTTCATCCCTTTGCCTCGTATTCTTAACAAGATTCCACCATTGATCAGCATCTCCTTCCAAACGATACACTGCTAGGATGACTTTATCATGTTCAGAACATTGAAGAACTGAAAATATCTTTTCAGTAGTACTAATCCATTGTTCAGCAACTAATAGATCAGTAGGCCCGCTGAAAGAAGGTGGACGCTGCCTCATGAAGGATTCAACAGAATGTTGCTCCCTCCTTTGCTCGTTTGGAAATCCTGCATGATTCATAGCTTGAGAAAGTTGTGTGAGCATGGCTACAAGATTTTTCATTCCAGCTCCCATATCGTTTGGTTGCTCAGGGGGACAATCATTGCATTGCCCATCGCATTCCGCATTAACACGGTTCCTTCGGGTTCCAGCCATTGACTAAAACCATGAAGAATAGTGTGAGCAACACTAATTATAATAGGAAACCACATAATTCAAGAATAAAATTTTCATGCTTATGGTCTTATCCTAGGTTATTCATGGCCATTTCTAAGATTGTGTTCTATGCTTAGACTTATCCTTAGGGTTCTTACTAAGGCTTTCACATCCTAGTTTCCAAAGGTTGACTATACCTTTCCTCTGATACCAACTATAACGACCTACACTTTACATACATTGTTAATACTTCAAAATTGAAGCACACTTATTACAACATATGACAAAACCACAAAGGACCGTATAGGTATAGTGTCTTTAGAAACTGGGAAACATAAACAACTGGTTCATAAATCTTCTACAGTGTCTCCCATTTATTTCATCATATATAGGGTCCCTTTTAGCATATTCTACTTAATATCCATCTTCCTGACCTGGGTAAAAGAAAACATAAAAGGGTGAGCTCAAATGCTCAGCAAGGGCAAATAAAGGAAATAAAAATCATATCATATCTTTTTGAAAATCAAAACCTGCAAAAGAGATCATAATATCTTAACATGGAATAAATCATAGAAGTGAAAATGAGATCCCCATAATCATAACATAAAACTTGAAACTTTGTGGCATGCACACATAATCATGGAAAATCATTTCTTGTTAGTCATGACTCATTGCCAAGACTATCTTAGTGGATAAAGTCCCTTTCTGAACCGAGTTCACTCCTCGTTTCAGTCCTGTATCACTGAACCGAAATAACCTTCCGTTCCAGCCATGTCTATCTCATGAGATATGAAATCTTTACCCAATGCATTGGAGGGAGATATAGGTCCCACCCATCTTATAATGAATCCTTTCTTATGTGTGCCACATAATCATAAACCATACATCATAGCGTAACACATGTAATAAAAATGACATCATAAAACAATTCATATAAGATAAAGGAATTCATAAAAATATTTCCATCACAACATAATCAAATCCATGTAATAATAGGGATAAAAGCAGAACCCTTTTATTATCTTAGATGAAAAATAATTTCGATAAAATACTTGAATTGAATTCTTGAGGAAAATATCCTTTCTTCTTCAAAATCAATTTCTTTTCAGAAAACATCATGCAATTTTAAAAGAAAGAGATTTTATTGAAAATAGTCATGAAATATTTTAGAGGAAGCTTCATTAAAATAAGGCTTTATAAAACAGTAGAAATCCGTTCGTGCCGTATAAGTTAAAAAAAACATTCTTCGTACTTTTGTCGGAAAAGTCAAAAAGTACCTCGTACGACAAAATATTCCTTTCATACATATTACTAAAAACTCACCGAAGGGTAAAAATGGATTTAAACAATTGTAGGTGGATGGAAATAATATTACATATTGATGAAACATGGATGTGGATGATAAAATACACCCCAGTGAATACTTACGAATAAACAATCTCGGATAAAAATGAGATTGTGATATTTCCCTTACCTTAGGTCCGATTTGCTTTGTTCGTGTCCGAAGCTCCTGTATAATGGTTTAAATAATGTTATTGACTTATTCCAGAATCATACATATTGATATGATATCATATATGGTCATATTATTAGCTTCTTGTTAGTAATATTTCATTGTTACTTGTTACTCGGGTCTTTATAACTTTTTGTTCTTATGCGTGTTTTGTCGAATAAATTCTTATTCTTATCTTTAGGTTATAGATAATTCATTTCCAGAATGGTATTAGTGTAGTATATACCATATTCATTCATTCAATTAATTTATATAATCATTATGAAATGAAGATCATGTAGAACGAGTCGCATCACATCGTGGAGACGGTATTCCGTACGTACGCACGAGTGATGATATCGTTCCTATGATCGTGGAATTGTATTGGAGTATATATATATATTATTTAAGTATCAATATTACTTCATAATAATCATATATAGTTACTCATTACACCATTATACCCATCCTTGTAAGGTGATGGTGGAAAATAGATTACACCACGGCGTGGAGACGGTATTCCGTACGTACGCACGCGCGGTGATTTCATTTTTCCGTAGGATGGATAGAAGGTGAATTACGGTTGTTTCATAATAACATATCAGTATGTATGTAATACTTATGTTATTACTTTATCATTAAAAAACTAAAGAAGAAGAAGTTGAAGAAGAAAGAAATTGAAAAGATCGGTAATGGATATTACCTCTTCTTTGGAACGCCTCTTTGAATCCTCCACTTAAGGAACTATGATTGGTCTTTGGAGAAGACCAGGAACTCTAGGATTATTCTAGGGAAGTGGATAGGAGAAAATGGCATGGGTTGGCCGAGCTTGAGTGCTCAAATTGGTGTGAGGAGGAGGGGGAGGAGGTTCCCTTTTATAAGGGAGGAGAGGGGCACCTTAGGAATATCTCAAAATATTATTTTATATTAAAGTCAAAATCGGTTTATAATGGTTCCAAAGGGTCTTATTTCGAAGCTAAAGTGGGGATGGGTCTAAATCCTATCAACCAATAGGATTTAGACAAGTTTAAGGTATTATTTTAACCTTATCAATTAGATTTAACTCTAAGTTAATTAATTTAACTTTTACCGTGTCTTTTTGTTTTCTTTTACTATATGGTTAATACACTTACTATAACATGCCAAACGAACCCAAAATTGTTTATTATTAATATATATATCCTTATCTAAGTCATTTGGCCGAACCTTAGATTTTTAGGAATAAAATAACAATTAATAATATAATATTTGATTTAAAAACTATTTTGTGTCAATTTTGACACTATTTGATATATGATTTTTGTGAAAGTCATAACAGAATTATATGTTCGAACCAAGTTGATTAAATAAACATTAATATATAATAGTAACCTAGAAAATTAGTGGAATTCATAAAAAGTCTCAAATTACATTTATTTTGGTGTTTATAACATCAATTATGTCAATATTTCATTAATAAGATAAATACTGCATCATCTTTGTGTCATAAATAAATTAAATTATTTGATGTCTAAAAATTACAAATAAAATACCATCATGTAGTAAATCTTTTTATCTTTCTAATGAATATTTACAATTGAATTTATCTTATGTATAACCCCATATTAGAAATGATTTACTTATTAAACTTTGATTTTAACTATTTTAACCCTTCTTTAAATAAATTAATAATAATTGTCCTAATCTAATCCAAGTTGGCCTAAATGGTCATATATTATTCCTAAGTTTGTTTTTGGTCGAATTACACTTGTCCAATAGAATTAAGACATGTGTTAGGGTAATATTGATATCATATTTACCCTTAGTTACCCTATTTACTATTAACCGCGGTAAAAATAGTAAAAAGTTACTATTCACCAAAAAATTATTTTCATCTCATTGAACCACATTTTAGTCCTTGATATTAACCGTGTCTCTCGGATTTTTGAAATTCCATTCACAGAAGCGGTAAAATTACGTTTTATGCAAAATTCAGTTTTTAACCTACCACTTAGTGGTTTCACTATTCATCAAAAATTGAAAGTTTTCAGAAAAATACCAAAATTTCACCCTAGGCTAATTTCGATATTCTGAGTACAAAAATGAAGTCCATTTTGAAAAATAAAATTTATAAAATTTAAAAAGTGGTTATTACTATTCATAACGGCTAGTTTTAATAGCATATTGTTGTTTAGTGAAACTCGGTATTGCGTACGACGCAAGCTATCGAGGAAGGTCGCGATTGCGTGTAAAGCAAGCCAAGCAAGTGTTGTGTAGAAAAAGATTCCTTTGATGATTTATATAACATAAAAGTCTCGGGTGTTACAAATACCCTAAAAATGTTCCTATCAAAAGCCAAACAACTGAGCCTTACCATACAAGGCCAAGGTCCAATTCTCTCCTACTGCACCAGGTCAGGGCTTACACAACACACACCAAGTGAGCCACTGAGGTTGAAATCATATAAACCCTAATCTGAGGAAAAGAAAATAGAAATTCCCTCCCGTAGAAACTTGATTCGTCCCTCGTACCCAGGGCTGCAGGAACCGAAGCACAATATAGAAACCAAGTTCCAATAACAACCTATCTCCAGTCCACCATATCCCAAATAGTAAAACCAGCTGAAATAATAGAGAAGTCTCAATCCCATTAGTAGCTAGAAAAACAATGCTACCAAATCCCTATGATGAACTCCTCTAATACCACTTTGTAACGAACCAGACCTGAGAAGCCACACGATCAGTGCTAAACGGGTCAGGTGTTACTCCCTTAGGCGCACCTCCCCAAACGCCAAAGGCTACCGACTAGCATCAAGGGTCTTATAGGTACAGTGGGGTGGCTATACCCTCTTGGAGGATAATAATGGTACTGGTCTGAGTATAATAAAGATGCACCGGAAATAACGAATCGGCAGACTCGAACCATACTGACGGAGCATAATCACATTAAATAAAGATAAAGAGAAGAAACAATAAATATAACAACAACAGCAGAAAGTAACACAACATCATGCTAATCACTTGTAACTACTAATGATCGAAAAACATGCATCCAAAGCAGGTCATACATATTCATATATATAATGGGTGCTAATGGAAAACCAATTGTAGCAACAAATCAAGTAATCATGCTAATACCATATAGAAAGAAAAACAAAGTAAACTCCAGCTATGTAAGACCTCAAGGTCCATACCAACTCCATGTAATAGCTAATGCATCCCAGCTCCTGAAGATATCCTCTTTCGTACAAGTATATCCCTAAAGTCTGCACGTGTCCGGAAGACCCTGTACAGGGTGTGAGAAAAATCTCAGTAGGATACCACCCAATGGTGTGTACCTAATATAAGTGATCAATCAGGCATGCAGTTATAAGGAAAACAGTAAATAGTATGATGCACAAATAAACATAAATTCCACTAGTGAATAGCAACCACCATGATATACCACCTGCTTCGTCCAATGCTGGAATCCCTTTCATTAAACCTAGTACCTTGTTCCCCCTGACACCAGGTGTCTCAAGCACCGATGTCCCAAAGGCACTCCCCTGAAATAGTAAACTGGAGGATTGGTGATGCCTATCCTCAAATAAGTAACCAGAGGGATAGTGAACTCTTCCCTCAAATAAAGTAATCGGAGGGACATCGATGTATGCCCTCAAATAATGTAACTGGAGGGATAATAGTTTTTACCGTCAAATAATGTTACCAGAGGGACATCAATGTCTTCCTTCCGATAACGACGTGCCTCTGCCCCCAACCCAATAACCTAAATTCTATCCCCTGAAAGCTCCTCGCCTTCCATGTGGATTCCTACGGAAAACACCCCGAACCAATTGTACCTAAACCGCAACTAATGGGGGCCTCTACCCACATGAGTGGTCCAAACCATCTCATCATGGAGTCTCTCTGTGTGCACAATACTCAAAGTTACGGTTGAGAGGTAATCACCAAAATAGTACCCAAGCCACAACATCTCTGACACCTCGTGTCCCTGTGACCATGCCACTCAAGTCTGACGGTCTCACCATCCGAGTAACCCAGACCATGCCCAACCTTACAATCATCATGCCTCGAGTCGATGTCCATGATTACCAATCCCATTGTAAGAACCAACAAATGTAACCTGGGCCAAGCCCATCCTATGATCTGCATCACTCATGAATATCTGGGTGTTGTCCAACATAACCAATAAGGTTCCAGCATATGAAATATAGCAATTACATATATAAACATTTAAACAAAGCACATAAATAGGAATAACAATCTAAACTGTTGAAATACATGAACCAAGTGTTGTCCCATACCAGCCCTGAGGTCCTTAACATCTCAAACAATTCATATCAAGGTTTAATAAACTAAACTCACCAGTTTTAAACAATGCAATTCAATTATAACCATTTTGGCAATCCCCAGCCAAAATGCCCGATGAGAAATAGCCACTCGCTTGGCCCCGCTCAAGCAACACAGGTAATAGATCATTCCCAAAGGTATCCCTTATGTCAATGAACAATTATACAGGAATTAACATGTAAATTATGCTCTCGATAAAAATACCCAAATATGCGCATTAATCCGTGCCACCTAGAGGTCCATGAAAGAATAAAATAAAGAATGAACAACCTACCCGAGACTCGTAGACATAGGCACGTCCGATATCGAGGTCCAATTCAAATCTGACATTCGTAGATCTATGTTTTCGTCCAGTCCCAACAATTCCACTTGGATAGAAACTGAGATGCATGAGGCAATGAATCAAGAACGGAATAGGGTGCGTGGGTTTAGCCTCATTGTTGCAATCCCACGGGCTCTGATAGATTGAAGAACAGATGTTGGATGAAGAATCTTGGGAAGGAGATGCTCATCAGGTTTTCGGAGTAGAACTTCTCTAAAGTTGAGGATGAAGAGGGGTTTTTCTAAAATAAGACATGACTGTCTTTCACTTAAACGAATAAAAAAAAGTATACGTCATTTATTCTAGGACTACACGCTGTGTAGTGGCCTTTTCCATAATCTGACTTAAGCGAGGTAGCCACAGGGCTTGGATGCTCCACACAGTATGACACATGACTTGATCCTAACTGGTATGCAGAAGAGAGAATACAAGGCATTCCAAGTAACACTACACGTGGTGTAGTAGAAAATTTATACATGGTCATCACGGGGAATGTACTTGGCAATCACACGGTGATACTCGCCTATCCCGTACACGGACAGTACTTGAAAGTACACAGCGTGTAGTATGGAAATCTCCATAACATCCCACATTTCCCAGTTTTTTCAGGAACAGGTCAAAAATTCAAACAGTGTCAAGATTTTGACCCGTTCTAAAAACTCGGGTTCTTATAGCTATGAGAAACATCCAACAATTCCATTTTTAGATCAGGTATATTGGGATCACAAAGTGTCTTCCCAAATTTCAAAATTCCATCTTTAAATACAATTTCGATCAGTCTCCCATCATTCACAATATTAATTTTCTTTTGAAATTCCTCATCATCAGTTTGAGAACATTTTATCCTTTCTAGTAATTTTATTTTGGCATCCATTTGAAAAATCGTTGTTGTTTAACCTTCCGAGATTATTATTATATACATCTTTACTAGATCCATGAAAATGGGATCCTTTTTAGCTATCATCTTGTTTAAAACTCCATGATCCTTTTTTCTCAAAGCATTGGCCACCTTATTTTCCTTCCCTGGTGGTAGTGTATAGTGCAATCATAATCATTGAGTAGTTCAAGCCATCGCCTTTGCCTCATGTTGAGTTCTTTTTGTGAGAAAATATACTTCAAACTTTTGTTATCAAAATAAATCTCACATTTTTACCATAGAGATAGTTTCTCCATATTTTCAGAGCAATGATTATAGCTTCTAACTCATGATCATGAGTAGGATAGTTTTTCTCATGAATTTTTAGTTGTCATGATGCATAGGCAACAACTCTATCACTCTTCATATGGATACAACCAATTCCTTTCTTTGAAGCATCACTATAAATAACAACCCCCTTGTTCCCTGATGGTAGAGTAAAGATATAAGCATTGAATAATCTTCTCTTCAGTTCGTTAAAACATTCTTCACACTCTTTTTTCCAAACAAATTTTACCCCTTTACATGTGAGCTTGGTTAATGGGTTAGCCGGCCGAGAAAAATTCTGTACAAAATGACGATAATAACCTGCTAAACCAATAAAAATACATACCTTAGTTATACTCATCAGTGTTGTCCAATCATTGATTTCCTTGGTCTTTGAAGGATCAACAATGATTCCATCCTTAGGGAAAATATAGTCATGAAAAGAAATCTCATGAAGCCAGAATTCTGACATTCTAAACTTCCCATATATTACATTTCTATTAGGAGCCTTTAGAATACTACGCAACCGATTTTCATGATTTTCATAGCATTTGGATTATAACAAGATATCATCAATAAATACCACTACAAATTAATTAAGTTATTCCTTCAAAACCCTATTCATTAGATCCATGAAGATTGAGGGAGCATTAGTCAATTCAAAAGGAATTATTGTAAACTCATAATGCCCATACCTAGTTCGAAATGTTGTTTTCGGAATGTATTCCTTCTTCACACACAACTGATGAAATCCATAATGAAGGTCAATCATTGAAACATATTAATCTCCATGAATTTGGTTGAATAAATCATCAATGCGAGGTAGGGGATACTTTTTCTTTAATTTTATAGCATTGATCTCCCTGTAGTCAACACACATCCTCATAGATCTGTCTTTATTCTTAACAAAAAGGACAGTGGCTCCCCATGGAGAAACACTAGGCCGAATAAATCCTTTGTAACTCGATTCATATAGTTAATTATTTAGTTCCACTAATTAAAATGTGGTAATTCTATAAGGGTTATTCGATATGTGACTTGAACCAGGAATTAAATCAATGGAAAACTCAATTTCTCATTCCAGAGGATGTCTAGGTAAATCATCTTGAAACACTTCAACATATTCTTGCAAAATAGGCACATCATCTATTCAAACAATCTTTTCCTCAGCCATAGTTATTTCAGTCTCTTCCTCCCTAATAACTAAATTTAGTAGAGCTACTAGGGGTGGATCTAGATAAGAATCAGATGGTGACATTTCTTCTCTAATGATAAGATACTCCTTATCATCATCGAAAATTGTAACCTCATTCTTCTTATAATAATTGTTTGCATCATGTTCCAAAATCCAATCCATTCTGGGGATTATACCAAATTCAATCATGGGGAAGACGATGAGATCAGTAGATAAAGAACATTTATATACCCTAATGGGAACTGATTTTCAAAACTTTGTTGCGATGATACTTCCCTTAGGTGTTTTTACTAACAACTCCCTTATTAAGTCAAATTAAAAATATCTAATTTTCTTAGAAAACTAGGAAGATATGGAACAATGCGATGATCCAGAATCAAATAAATCACTGGATAAACATGACGAAACTGTTAAATTACCTACCACCACGTCTTTCAGAGCTTAAACCTCAGCAGTAGTGATCTCATAAGCTTTTCCTTGCTCCCTTGGCCTTTTCTGAGGTAATTTTCATTGTCTCTTAGGACATTCATTTTCATAATTTCCCTTTTCTTTATAATTGTAGCATTCAACATTGACAACCTATTTCTTGACCTTGCAATCATGAGCTTTGTGGTCTTTTTCACCACACTTGTAACAGACTCACATTCCCATAAGGAAAATACTGAGGTGTTTCTTCCCACATTTACTACTGGAAGGACATTCAACTTTTACCTTCATCCCCTTATTTTCATTTCCAGAGTGTTCAGCATATCTAATTTTTTCATTCTTCTCTTTAAAGTCATAAGACTTAGAGAAGTCATTTTCGGTCTTGATAGCGCATTGAGACAATATCTTCGTATGATGAGAAGGATTTTGAGAATAATGCTTGACAGAGAAATGGTTTTAACCCATCAACGATTTGATCAATCATACTCCTTGGGTTATGTATATAATTTGACACATGCCTTTCTATCCTTAAAAAGTAGCCCCATACTTTGTGACATTCTCATCTCCTTTTTCCTCAGACTCAGAAATTGTATTTCTATATCTTCTCGATGGTCACGAGTAAAGTATTTTTTCAAGAAAATATCATTAAACTCCCTCCATTCCATGTTTGATACTTCTGCATCTTCATTTTTGTTTTTTTATTAATGAACACCAGTGATCTACATCTCCCATGAGGCGATAAACTACCATGAAAACTTTTTCCCTTTCACAACTCCCCAAAGCATGAAATATTTTCTCTAAAAAATTTATCCATTGCTCAGCTTGTAATGGATTTATATTTGCACTGAATGTTGGTGGTTGTTGCCTCGGGAAGCAATATAACATTGATCCTTTACATTGTGTATCAGGGTGCTCCATATGAGTAAGGTTGTTATTCACTACTTGAGTGACTTTTTCCAGTATTGTGATACGCTAATCCGCAGTAGTTGCATCACCAAATCTACTATAATTATCTGGAGTAGGTGGGCAATACTTACATATATTATATGGGTTGATACGGTTTCCATTCCTTACACTATGAGTTATTTCTAAAAAATGGCATACACCGGATTAGTTTATGAATAACAATACATAATTTAGAACCGGTAATACACTAAACATAAATTGAACAATTTATGAATATAATCCATAATCATAAAAATGTTTTCTTTGAGGAAGTATATACTCAGAAACCCTTTATAATTTTTTGTAAATAAAATGAGAATTATTCAAAGCATATTCCACTGGAGTGTCATAACCAATAGTGCAGTAAGGCCCATTTTTGTGCACTAGTTCCCGTTTGAGTCTAGCTTTAACGGTGATTTTGAGTTTTACCCCTAGGTACATATGTGATAGAGCTGCCTCTACCCGCTCGTATCCATACAGGGATGTATTTCTCGGAAAGCTCATAAAATTTCTATAGTACCAAAATTCTATGAAGTTATTCTATACTAATCCTCAATGGTTATCTTTGGGTAGTGTTATCTTATTAGATTTTTTCTAAATATAGTTTCCAAGGTTTGTACTAAACTACCTCTGATACCAATTGTAATTCTCCGACCCCAATTACACCGAGTTGGTGCATTTTTACATAAAATTGGTATGATATAAGGAATCATGCCCCGAAAGACCTATCAAATTAGTATCCTTGGAAGTACTAGATACATTCATAAGTTTTACATTACATCATGAAATACAAACATCAACAACATTATGTCCCATTTGAATACACTTATATCCTTATCATATCCCTGTAGGTCAACCATAAAATACTTCTTCACATCTAGGGAAAAATAAACCTAGAAATGGGTGGGATTAGATACTCAGTAAGGATAAAAATAGAGCAGAAACTTTCATAAATAAGCATAAACATTTAAGGAAATGTATAAGACTAAAACAAAATCCTTTTAAACATAAACATCAGCATGATATCTAAAAGATAAAATAAAATAATTCTATTTACTTAATCACATAGATATTCTACTTGTTGAATAATCACGTGTAATATCAATAGCCACATTCATAATGATAGAATGCATAATTCCAGACTTCATAACCACAAAGCAAAGGCCTTGTGCCAAGACTACAAATAAGAATTCATTCAGGCCTTCTTCCAAGATAGTAGTTTTTCTCATGATACCAACTGATGCATCAAGGAGCTATAGCGGGCTCCACCCGTCACTTACTATGTACAATGCATTCCTCATATGAAATGGTTTAAACATAACATAAACATTTGTCTTAAAACTAGCATACGAAATGTCAATACATTATCCATAGACTATGAATGGTATAAGAATAAAACATCCATAGTCAATCATATAAAAAATCATTCAATTCAATATGAATTATTTGTATCATAATAAATCATCTTCAAACAAGCATAAAATCCATCAATGGAGTTGTCATAGATGAAATCAAAACTTTTTTAGAGAAATATATCTTTCTATTTTGAAATCATTTAAAAGTAATATAATTATAAAAGAAAAAATTTATTTTGAAAATAATTTTACAAGCTTTTAATTTAATCTTCAACAATGTTATAATGGCATAAAATAGTCGTACTCATCGTATAAGTTAAAAAAACATTCTTACTTAAATTTTTTCGAAAATGTCATAAAGTACCTTGTTTGGAAAACAACGGAAAGATTCATTTCAAAACATAAAAGGTAAAATAAGGGTATAAATGACTTTAAAACATTGTCTAGTAAATAGTAAAAAAAATTTCAAATACATTTTTTAAGAAAACACGGATGTGGATGATAAAGAGGTCCCAGTAGATACTTACGTAAAAACAACTTCGGATAAGAAAGAGATTGTGAAATTAACCCTTACCTTGTACTTTTTTCTTGGTCGAGGGTATGTTAAACTCTTGTATAATAGTTAAATAATTGTTATTAAATTATAATTAATCTATATACATAAATATTATATCATATATGATCCTCTAATATTGCTTTGTAAATAATATTTTAGTCATATCATCGTTTCAGGTGTTAACTGATCTATTTTCCTTTATATGCTCGGTTATGTAATCCATGTTTTTTATGGATAGGATGTATTTTATTCATATACATAATTATATCAAGTTCTTAAAAATTATTTTTAATCCTAAAATGAAAAATATTCTTTAATGACTACGATGGGGAATGAATCTCATCGCGTTCGTGGAGACAGTAATTCGTAAGTACGCACGAGTGAAAATATCATTATATTGATGGTGAAATAGTATGTAATTGGATGGTATATCATATATAATAAATCAATAACATGTTATAATTATTATTTAAATCATTTATACACATTACTATACCCATCCAAATAATGAAGTGTTTGAATAACAAACTACACCATGACGTGGAGACGGTAAGCTGTGTGTACGCACGTATGGTGACTTTGTCATTATTATGATTGATAGAATAATGAATATGGTAGTATCGTTTTTATAATAACATAACAGTATATAGGAGATACAGTAGTTATTATTTTATAATGGAAAAAACAAAAAAATGTAAGTGGAAGAAGATAAGAACATGAATGTTGTGATGAAATATTTACCTCTTTTTCGAGATCTTCCTTTTGATTTGATCAAAAGGGATATTTAGGATGGATTTATGACCAAAGGAAGGCCTCTAGGATTAAGGGAGGAAATTTTGGAGGGTATTGGGGAAGGGGATGGCCGAGAAAAATGGATTTTGAGGTGTGAAATTAAGATAATGGAATGTACCCTTTTGTAAGAGAGGTGAGGGTCACTTTAAGAAAAGCTGGAAATATTATTTTATAATAAAATAATTTTGGATTTCTAATGGATCCGAAATGATTTATTTATAGGATAAGGTGGGGGTAGGTTCAAAAACTTTCAAACGATAGGTTTTATATAGGTTAAGTTACTATATTAACCTTATCTTTTAGATTTAACTCTTAGTTAAATAATTTGACATTTACCATGTCTCTTTGTATTTTTATATTATATGGTTAATAAACATTTGATAAACTTTCAAGAGAACCCCAAGTAATTAACTATTAATTTAAATAACCTTAAATAAGACTTTTGGCCAAACGTTATATTTTTAGGAATATTATGTCAATTAATTATATAGAATTTGTTTTAAAAACTCAATTATTAAAATGTTGACACTATTTTGTATCTGTCTTTTTTGTGAAAATCAAAACTGCATGATTACTTAGAAAAAAAATTATTTAATCAACCCTAAAATGTAATATTTGCCTACACAATTAGTTGAATTCATCAAAATTATAAAATTACATTTATTTGGATATTCATAATATAAATTTTTTTAATCATTCATTAATAATTTAATAACTGCATCATCATTGTGTCATAAATAAATTTACTTATTTGATGTATAAAAATTATATATAAAATACCATTATGAGGAAAAATTTTATATTTATAATGAATATTTATAGTCGAATTTATATTGTGTGTAACCATATTTTAAAAATGGTTTAGTTGTTAAACTTTGAATTTAACTCTTTTAACTCTTCTTTGAATAAAATAATAATAAATGTCCTAATCTATTCCAAGTTGAAAAAATGGGGTCATATTTTATTCTTAAGGTTGTTTTTGGTTGAATTATACTTATCCAATAGAATTAGGACATGTGTTATGGTAACTGTGATATCATTTTTACCCTTAATTACCCTATTTACTTTTAAACGGGATAAATAAAAGTCAAAAGTTACTATTCACCAAGAATTATTTCCATCTTATTGAACCACATTTGACATGCTGATATAAAACGTTTCTCTCCGATTTTTGAAATTTAACTCACAGTGACAGTATAATTACGTTTTATGGAAATTTGCAAATGCTCCTAGGAGGTGGGTAAGAGACGGTAAAAAGTTAAATAAAATGTTTATATATCTAAAATTATTATAAAACGACTCCAATGAATTACGTTGAACATATATAGGTATTATTTATCTATTTTGACCTAAAATAAATTTAAATAAAATAAATAATTATTTAAATAAAAAAGTCGGTTTTAACCAATAATTCAGTGTTTTTCACAATTCATCAAAAATAGAATGTTTTCAGAAATATACAAACAATTCACCCAAATCTAATTTCGATATTAAAAATTTAAAAATGAAGTCCATTTTGAAAAATTATATTTATAAAATTTCAAAAGGTGGGTATTACTATTCATAACGACTAGTTTGATTGGTCACGGTGTGTTAGAATCTCAAAGTTACGTACAATGCAAGCTATTGAATTATTCAAACAGAAACGTACTGTGGAAGTTTGTGGTGTTATAGATAGGCTCAATAATATCCTAATATATATATCATGTTAACAAAAAATAAAACACAAAATTATCTCATGTAGAGTTAAAAACTTCATGATCCCTTATGAATATCCCTTGCCAGACAGCTACTATGGTCCAAATACTGAAGCTGATCCCTTACCTGAATATAAAAATATAAAGTCTTCATGCATACTAAAGGGCATGTGTACGATGGAATAAATTTTCTTGTTAGGGTTTCACCCACATGTGCATACCCAATATAAGTTTTTAAAAAAGTGATAATTTATAATTAAAATTAAAGAATATTATTCATAGATAAACACAGACTCTCGGATACTCAAAAACCACAAACATTTCATCACCATACTCAGTCAATGAAGGAGTCCCTAAGGATTAGAGTATCCTTGGACTCTAGCCCAAGGTATCCACAAAAATAGAATATCCCTAGTGAAACCCCAGGTTCCTCCTCAAATAATTAACCAGGCACATCATGCCAACTGACACCTCATGTCTCATGTCAAACCATCGATGTCCTAATGGAACATCCAAACAAATATATCCTGTTCCCTTATACCCCTTTTCAATATCAGTCATCATCTCAAGAATCCAAATCTAGTGGAAAATGGTAGTTTTCCTCAAATAAACATCATCATCTCCTCGTATCATGCTGTACTGAGCAACGATGATCTACATCCTCTAAAAATATCCTGACCCAAGAGCCTCAATGTGTTGAGCCTCGTCCCAAACTGATAGCCTCAATGCTATGATTTGAAGGCTCCTCAATATCCACATGTCTTCATAGAGAAATGACCCCTAAAATAAATATTAAATATTAACCAACGAGGACCTCTACCCCCACAAGTGGTCAAAACCACCTCATCAATAAGTCAGCATGTGTGCACACTAATCCAATTAGTGCTTTCTCAATCATGGGTGAGTGGAAATCCCAAAACTAGTACCTATATGAAATCCAACTTGGAACTTTTTCCCCTATGACCATGTCACTCAATTATGATGGCCATTAAATCTAATAACATGGGTCATTCCCTCAAACATACATCCTTTCTGATATAATATAACATCTACAACACCAAATCCTATGATCAGCATCCCTCAACATTTGGGCCAGGACCAACCAGATGACCAAAAAACCTCAATCATGATATCCATGCCACATTAATCCCTTGGGATATTCCATTGATGATTCCATGCATAACGTACCATTAAATTCAATCATTTCATATATATATGTACACACACACATATATATATATAATTTAATACAATTTAATAAAATAATTTAATGTAATTGAATTGTTTATCTAATATTAAATAAAATAATTCAATGTAATAGAATTTAATATCTCAGCTTAAACAACCAATTCAAATAAAAAAATTCAATATAATTTAATTTTACAATTCCAATTAATTATATAATTTAAATTAACTCAATAATGCACCCTATCATAACTACCCATGTTGGTCGACGACCTCAAACTCGGTCTTGTATGTATGAAACTGGCTAGGGATTTCCCAGTGGAATCCCATAATGTCATAAAATTAATTTAGTATCAAACAATAGGGTCTCCCCCAAATCCCCAATGGTTATATAAAATCAAGACCCCCAAATCAATGACGAAAACACAAAGAAATGCATACAACACCTACCTTGGACTCATTAATGTTGTCACATTTAGTATTAGCCACTAACTCGAAGAAATTTGGAAGAAAATTATGATTCCTTATAATTCACTGAAAATAAGTTAAAAAGGGTCAAACATATATATCATTCTATGATGTGAAAGAACAACAAAATAGATGTACTAGTGGAGAAAGCCTTTCCAACTTGGTTACAACACACCTAACGGATTGAAAAATGGATCCCTGATGAAGGAGGGAGAAAAAATCCAAGAGGAGGAGGAAAATAGAGGAAAACCTCCAACTATTTGAAACCCATGAGAGAATAAGGTGAAAATTAATGAGAAAAGACAAAATTGGGGGACAGGTAGAAATACAATCTCACACCTTAAATGAGGATTCACGGTTATCACACAAAATTTTCCTAATCATGAAAACTTTATGTGGGCTATAGTGCACATGTACTACCTATATATAACTACCCTCCTACAGACCAAAGGCATGGTTTTGGGCCCTAGATGTACAGTTTCCCCAAAATCTTGATTATTGGAAGAAAGGGATGCATGGTATGCTGGAAGTGGTCACACAGTTTCCCCCCAAACCATATTACTTGACTTGTAACTCTCAAAATTGGCCTTCAGGCATCCGACACTCCTAAAACCCATCCAAACACCTAAGGCACTCTCAAAGCCTATAAACCCATCCAAAAACATGATATTGGATTGATGTAATTCTTGTAATTGAATTATGATGAATTGAAATAAAATTTACATACCCACTAATTCAAAAATTCAAAATGGGAGAGGTTTTTGACCAAATTCACGAACATGATATGTTATAATGAAACATGCCATATGAATTAATGACTATGATGAGAATGTTGAATAAATTAATGTTGTTTTTTATGAAAACACCACCTCTTATATTCATATTACTTATAAAATGTCTCAGAAAATTATTGGTATGCTATTAGATTTTATTTTTAATGGCCTCTACCATATCTTGTTAATTTTTTATTTTCTATAAGTATGAATTGGTTTTTTATTAATAAATATTTTTGGACTCATTTATAATTATAACAGTGCGAATTACAAATTTCATATGATATCTATTAACCATTGTTTAGTTTTATATTAGAATGTCAATTTGTCTCATTTTCTATCTTCTATATCCTTTTTCAAACTACTACTTTAAATTAGTTACATAATATAGCATCTCTTATTATTTTTTCATTTATTATTAATGTGAATCAATTGTTACCTATTTCATGTATTTTACTTTCCATTTCATACTATTACTATGGTTTGGATTTTGGTTATTTAATTCTATATGCATTGTTTATATTGAAATTAATATGCTTCTGTGGTCAGTTATATCATTCCTTGGGAATTGTTAATATTTATTATAGTATTAAATTATTTATATTTATTCCAAAACATATGATTAGCACGAACCTATGAGCATGAATTAATTAAAAAAAATATTTAAATGGAATAAATTGGTTTAATGGATTGATATAGAACTATGTCACATGCTAAGTGATTGCTAAATTTCCTGATGGATTTTCTAATGGTAATTCACTTTTTAAGTGTTGTTTGGCACTAGTTTTTTCTTTAAAATGTGTGTGTGTTTTTGGAGTATTGTTTTTGGAATTGAAGGTTGTTGACCTCTGATTTTTTTTAAATGGAATTGAGACAATTTATCCCATGGTGGAATAAAATGTTTTTAAAAGGTGAATGTTTGGTCCTGAAAAATGGATGTTTTACACAAGTTGAATTCCATTAAAAGGGGTTTCTTTCCTTCAAAAGTTACTTTTTGTAAATAGTTAGATGCATAGATTGGTTTTCAATGTAAAGATTGATAAATGATTTTTTCTTAATGATTTTATGATTTTTCTCTTTCTTCTATTTTAGGTAATAAATTCCATGATGTAATTCCTTTTTTACATTGAATTTTTTTTGTACATACATCACTCTTATTATAACAACATGGTTTGTGTGTTCTTTAACATCCATTTATCTATTTTCCTACATAGTAATAAATAGGTGTTTAATTTTTTTAATAATGTGTATGCACATTTTGGTATATATGGATAAAATCTAGATCACATTACCAAGAAAAAGTCCACAATATGATAATGTTTTGGAGGAGTTTTTAGATTTTTCAATTTATAATCGAAATTGTGACGGGGCAATAAGATTTACATGTCCTAAATGTAAATTTATATGATGGTTGAAGAGAAATTAAGTTTATGATAACTTTATATTGAATCAATTCCATGCTCAATATTTGTGTTGTATTAATTATGGAGAATCAAATGTTACAGAATGTTTGGGGAGTACAGTCAATCAATAGACTAAGATCTCCAGTGCTTCGATAATAGAGAATGAAATGTAAATCCTTATGAAAATGATTTCAACAAAGTAAGACAACAATGTAAACATCAAAACATATCAGAATAACATAATGAGGGTGCTATAAATAGTAACTAGAAAAGTGATGTTTTGGGGAAAATAAGACAACTATACCAAGATTTTAACATATCATTGGATCCAACTCTTGATTATGCATAAAATAATGTGAGAGAGAACTTCACTAATCTGAAAAATGTGTTTGGTGATTAAGTTAATGAATGAAATCAAAACTTGTGAATTGATTCTCTCCCGCAGTGACAGCTCCCCTCCTAGGAATTCATAGGGGTTGGTTGTGTTTCAGTGCACCTCTTGCGGCGACACCTTTCTTCAATTTGGCAGCACCACCCAGGGTTTTCGTGTTTGGTGTTCTCTTCTCTCCCTTAGCATTCTGCCTTGTGCATCCTGTGGATCTGGCTAAAGTCTGTTTCTAAACCTCATTCAGCTCTCGACCAGTCTCTTTTCTCATAGTCCCTTTAGATCCCCTGACTTTTATGACTTCCGGCATTTCTTTGGCTTTGGGATGTGATTGGTTTCCGATTGTCTCTTCTTTATAGCCAATGATATCGTGGTGCACCCAGCTCATGAAGGACCTCATTTTTTTCTTCCTCGGCAATCCGTGGAGGGGCTTGTCGTGACTAGAGGGTCGTCCGGAGATTCCCGCCGCCTACATCTTCCACAGCTCGTGGGGATCTCACACGTGAAGGGTTTTACTTGCGATTTCAGTGTCGACTCATCCTCTATGATTCGCTAAGAGATTCACACGAAGGGTGCTTAATACACAATCCTCGGGGGTGTGGTCTGCATTGTGTGGTTCGCAATGACCTAATTTACAGTAGGGTGTGGTTCGCAAAAGCCTTTTCCACAACTAGGGTGTACTCACGAAGGAGGTGTCCATTAAGAGTTTTGTGGGAGAAGATTTTAGTTCGCGAACGGGGTGTTTCGCGAACGGGGTGTTTCGCGAAGGGGGTATTCGCACACCACCTGATGTTCGTGTTGGGTTGGGCTTGCAGTGTATTACCAGGATCTGCTCATGAAGGGTGCTGTAACATCCCATTTTATCTTTTTTATTGGCGTCGGTTTTCCGAAGGGGTTGTTTTACGATCTGGAACGGGTCTGCGAAGGTGCTTGTTCGGGAAGGTTCAGGTGTGTGGCAGATCAACATTCGATGACTCTTGAGGGGAGTCCAGGGAGGAGTGTGACTACGCAGCCCGGGGATGAAGGGGTTTGTGGTGACGAGTGAAGTTCTCAGTTTCAGTTAAATGGAGCCTAACCTAATGAATCGCTGGTGGAACCTCTCCTTAACTGATCAAGAAAAATCAGTAATTAATTCAAGGAAGAGTGAAGATGAGATTCAATCACAGTGATTGTCCTTTATTATTGTTGGAAAATTTATTGAAAAAAGGTCCTTCAATCAAAGATCACTGAAAAATACTCTGCAAAATATTTAGCGATTGGAGGACGGCGTTGCTATAAGATAAGTGGAAGCGAGACTCATAGTCTTTGAATTCTTTAATGAAGGAGATAAATTAAAAGTACTCAAATTTCGACCATGGTCCTTTGACAACCAAATCATACTCATGGAGGACCTTAATGGTGAATAAAACTTTCATTCATTTAATATGTCTTTCTCATATTTCGGTATTTGAATTAGAGGAATCCCCTTTCATGGTAGAACAGAATGTGTTATTCGTGAGATTGGAGGACGTTTCGGTTCATTTATGGAATGGGACCAGTCTAATCCAATTCACTGGGGTCCTTTTGTGTGAATCTGTGCTTTGATGTATGTTTCAGAACCTCTTATGAGGGGCATGTTTTTGACAATTGAGGAATCTGAAGTCTAGATTTCTTTTGAGTTTGAAAATCTTCCTATTTTCTATTTATTTTTTGGGTGCCTCGAACACTTAGAAAAGGCATGTGAGGCGAAGAAGGAGGATGGACAGGGAAATGTTATTTTGCAATATGGACCCTAGCTCCGTTTGAAAATATCTGGGGTGGCTTTTATTTCTGAAGATGAAAAAGAACGGGACCAAGACAAACTAGTGAAGGATCTTAATAAGAAAGCTGAACCAACTCATACTAATATAATCATGTTTGGGCCACCAAATATTTCTTGTTGACAGTCATGTGGTTCAACGGGCAGAAATAAGGAATCTGGACTGGTCATGTATCTCGGTTGGGCTGAGGGAACAACACATGAGTAAGGGGCATGGGCTGACTGCCCCCCTAAGACACACCACAACTATTTTGAAGGCCATTCCCCCCCCATCTGCTAGGATTCAACCAAACTGCAAGGAACCACCAGACCTAGGCTCATGGGTACAATAGCTATGCAATGACCCACCAGACCCAGTTTCTAGTTCAGATGATATTTCTCCCAGTTCTACCCCTCAGGCAGTAGATGACATGATGGGGATCACGTTGACATTTACTATAAAACATAGGATGTGGAAAAGAATGATTACCAGGGATAAGGGTGTGGATCTTCCCAGTTCACAGCACAGGGACCATAAACGATGCCTGGAGGTAGCTCAGATGACTGAGATCCTGCCAAAGATGTTGAAAGTGGAAAATTAAGGGTGGGTAGTCGAAGTTTCAGAGGCGGCAGTGGGTGTGTCCCATCCCATCCTAGGGTAATGAAAATCTTATGCTGGAACTGTTGGGGGATTGGAAATCCCCGAACGGTTCATGTTCTCCATCACTGGACTTTCAAATTTCTCCCTGACATAGTTTTTGTATCCAATACTATGTTGGATTGCAAGGATGCGGACCATATGGGCCAGAATATTGGGTTCAGAAATGTCTTACCCATTTAAAGATAGGGACATTCAGGTGGACTTTTACTCTTGTAGAAGTCGAACCTTGGGGTTAAGCTCACTAATTACTCAAGTAACCACATTGTTGTGATGCTTATTGGCCTAGGGGCTCCTCCTTGGTCATTTTATGGGTTCTACGGGTGACCGGGTGGGTTGGATAAACACAGATCATGGGCCCTTTTGAAGTGACAACGTGAATCCCTCACTGGCCCTCTTCTGATTGTGGGGGGGGATTTTTACGAGTTCATGTCTCCCCATGAAAAATAAGTGGGACGTGTAAGGAGTGGTGTTGTGATGAATGATTTTAGGTTGTCTCTTGTTTCGAACTATCTTCAGGACCTTGGGTTTTCTGGCTCTCCATTTACCTGGCATCAGAGTAGGTCAATAGAGAACCACATGGCATAATGGCCAGACAGATTTGGTGGGAATGATGAGTGGACCTCTATTTTCCATGCCTTCTCTATCATCCACCTTCCCCCCATCTCCTCTGACCACTGCCCAATCATGTTGTCAACAGTCTCACAAGGGAAACAGAGGGGACCTGAGCGAACCTTTCGCTTTGAATTTATGTGGCTCCAAGATAGTGACTATGAAAAGGTGGTTCAAGCGGCTTGGTAGGGATCGAATCGGTGCATCATGTCCAAATTCCACACTGTTGCATCTCGTCTTCAGAAGTGGAGCTCATCATGGTTTGGTATCTTTGACCGACGTATTAAGGAGGCATAGAATCAATTAAAGGGACTCCACTCATATCCTTGTTGTGACTCTGTCCTTATAAACTTCTCTGTGGAAGAAAATAATCTTAATGCAGCTCTGAGGGAGAAAAGGTGTTTTTGGTTCATTCAGGCACGAGAGTCCTATATCAGAGACAGTGACCAGAACACTAACTTTTTTCACCAATGAGCATCTACGAGGAGAACGAAGAATCATATTTCTCATCTAGAGGACCCCACTGGAAGAGCTTTGCATGACATAAATCTCATTCACTCCATTATCCTGATCTTTTTTAGCAACCTCTATTCAGCATAAAGTACTACCACTCCCTCATTCCTAATTGGATGCATCCCAAAGTTGGTTACAGATGACCTGAATCGGTAGCTGGAAAGCGATTTTTCTGAGGAGGAACTGCTTGGGGCCCTACATCTTATTCACTCTACCAAGGCACCAGGGCCTAATGGGTTTCATACTATGTTCTTTAAATAATTTTATCATATTGTGGGACCCGATGTGGTTTCCCTAATGAAGGAGGTGTGGGATGGGAGAGCCTCTCTTGAATCCCTGAATGAAACTCTTAGTACTCTTATCCCCAAATCCCAGTGCCCTCATAAAATCTCGGATTTCCAGCCAATCAGCCTATGTAATGTGATTTACAAAATTTTTTCCAAAATCATGGTGGCTAGACTTAGTAACTTTCTCCCGATTCATGTCTCAGATAACCAATGTGCTTTCATTCCAAAGAGATATATTACAGACAATGCTGCAATTGCCTTCGAATTATTCCACTCTATGAAAACTCTCTCATCATCCAAACGTGTCACCTTGGCAATGAAACATGATATGATGAAAGCTTATGACAGAGTTGAATGGTCTTTTCTTGAATTTTTTCTATCCAAGTTGGTATTTGGGATGGAATGGATCTCTAATGTCATGAATTGTGTTACGTCTGTCTCTTACAGAATCAATATTAACGGGGTCCCTTCAGCGACCTTTAAACTGCCATGTGGCTTGAGACAAGGGGACCCCCTGCCACCTTACCTCTTCATTCTGGTGGCAGATGTCTTTTCCCATCTCATCCTGAAGGTGGCAGATCAATGAGTTATCCATGGTGCTATGGTATGTAGAAATGGCCCCTATCTCTCATCTATTCTTTGAAGATGATAGCATCTTTTTCACGCGTGCTACCCAACAAGAATGCAGTGCAGTGATGAATATCATCAATATGTATGAAAAGGCCTCTGAGAAACATCTTAATGCTTCGAAGTCAAATTTATCTTTCATTAATGGAATCCCAAATGCTAAGAGAGAGGATTTTCAGTAAATGTGTGGGTTCCTGCTGGTTGATAAGCATCCTAAGTACCTTGGACTCCCAACCCTAGTGGGTAGGTCGAAGAAACAAGTTTTCGGCATGATTGTGGATATGGTGGAAAATATGCTTTGTCTTTGGCCTAGTCTGAAGATTTACTAAGCGGGAATGGAAGTTCTCGTGAAGTCAGTGGCCCATGATATCGCTGCTTATGCTATGTCACTATTTAAATTCGTAGAAACCCTTGTTGATCAAATTCACTCATGATTGGCCAATTTATAGTGGGGCACCCATGGGGGAAACATAATTCCCATTGGATTTCTTGGGAGAAGCAGTGTGTTTGAAAATTCTCTGGCGGCCTTGGCTTCTGAAATCTCAAATGGATTAACGATGATCTTTTGGCAAAGAAAGGATGACGCCTTCTTTCCCACCCAAATGTACTTTTCTCAAAGGTGATGTGAGCTATGTACTTCCCTCATTATGACTTCTTGCATACCTAGTTGGGGCCATGACCATGTTTTATGTGGAGAAGCATTTGGGAAGAAAAATGTCTCATTGATTTGGGCTGTGTGTGGAGAATTGCTGATGGGAATAATATTAACATTTGGAATGACCCATGATTGGAAGATGGCGTCAATCATAAGGTTTCCTCACCGGTTTTTCCTGGATTCGAAGATGCAAGGGTAAGTGACATGCTCGATAACTCGCTTGAGGAGTGGGATCAGGAGAAGCTTTGTTGCTGGATTAACGAGGTGTATTGTCAGCTCATCCTGAGTATCCCTCTCACACTAGGAATGGGTATTGACCAGATTTGCTGGACTGGGGAACCTCAAGGGAGATATTCTGTTCTTTCGGGTTACAAAATGAGAGTTCAAGGTTTGGCCCATTTCTTTACCGATAATCAGTGGAAGTTCCTCTTGTCCCTAACCACTCCCCACTAAGGTGAAATTTCATTGGTGGCAAGTATGTGCTGGGGTTCTTCCTACCCGTGAATTTATGGTGCAATGACATTTGGTGGAGGACAAAACTTGTCCTTTGTGCCTCCATGAAGTGGAATCCCCTCTGCATGTAATTATTTCTTGTAAGGGGGTGGAAGGGGTGTGGAAGATTTGGAGGTCACATTTTGGTATTTTCTTTGATCCTTCAATTGGGTTGGTCTGAAACCTTACTAAATGGGTTGATTCTCTAGAACCGATATAGGTAGGGTTGATATGCACAATTTCTTGGTTGGTTTGGACTCGATGGAATGGATTCATTTTCCAGATGAAGCTGACCCCTGATCACCTATGGGTGGATAGAGCTTTGGAGTGGATGAATGGTTGGAAGAAAATTGATGTGAGACATTCTCTGAGCCACGCCTGATGATCATATTCTTTTTGGTCTCCCCCCTAAGGATTTCTTTAAGATTAATACTGATGTTGCTCTCTCTGCTAATTCAAGATTCAGTATTGGGCTCATTGCTCATAACAGTTTTGGCCAGATTGTGGAAGCTCGGTGTTCGGTAGTTCCTTACACATGGATCCCTGTGGTGACAGAGGCCACAACCATCCTCCAGGGCATTCTTTTTTCCCATTCATATTTTTGGCCCAATATTCTAGTGGAATCTGAATGCCTCGAAGTGGTGAACTCTCTCTCAACAAAAGATGATAATTCCCAGCCATATGGTCTCATATTGAGGAATATCTGGTCCCTGAACAATGGATTCAATGCATGAAAATTTTCTTCCATCAAAATAAATGGTAATTCGAAATCCAATCATTTGGCTCGTTTTAGGAAACATTGGGGTGATCATTGTTGGGTGAACTCGTTCCCTGATTGGCTTTGTAATCCTAGTTCCCTTGATCTATAATTTTTCTTTTCCTTCAAAAAAAAAAAGAAATCAAAACTTGTGTGGTTGATGTTAGAAATATTCAAAATTTCCTCTCTACTGAAGTTGTACCATATCAAATGCCAATGAGGAATTGAAAATATGTTGATGATCTTGACATAAAAATTGTTAGATGATTCATTTCTTTTTGATAAGACACATATGTCTTCTTATTATATGAAAAAAATTTGTTAAGAAGCCTGGTCTAAATCATACAAAAATGCAAGCTTGTCTCAATGATTGAATGCTTTATTTTGGAGATGATTTAGGCATGGAGAATTCAAAAAACATTCTTCTAGATGGAAGTCAATGAGAAATATTGGAAGTCGTAATCAACATGATATAATGATGATGAAGAAAAAGAACATGTGTGTAATGTTATTTAGTTACTTTCCTTTAACGCCTAGATTTGAACTAATATTCATGTCATTGAAAACCACTGAGCACATGAAGAAGAATTCAATAAATAATAATAATGATGGTTTAATGCGAAATCAAAGAGATTAAAAATCATGGAATAAATTTTAATCATTACACCCAGATTTATCATCTGGTCCTAGTAATGTGCGTTTGGGATGGGATGCCATTGTATTCAAACTGTTTTGGACAATGAGCATCAGTTATAGCATTTGGCCAGTTGTTTTGATCCCATAAAATATACCTCCATTGATTTGTATTCAAAAAAATTATTTTATCATTTAGATGATTATTCCTAGAATAAATTGACTGAAAATGATAGTTATGTGTACATGAAACCTCTAATTGGAGGGTTAAAAAAGTTGTGGAGAAAAGGTTTTGAGACATATAATGCATCTTCTCGAAAAATTATCCCGATTCACACTTCTCTAATGTGGACCATTAGTGAATTCCTTATACATGGGACCTTATCTAGTTGGAATACATACATAAGTTTGGATATCCTCATTTGTAACTTTTATTTTGAGTCCAAACGGATAAATTATAGTAAAAAATCTTACTTATTGTGTCATCAAATACATCTCGATGAATCTTAGAAATTTTGATTGAACATATAAAAAATCAACAGTTCTATTGACATTAGACCACCACCATAGTTCTTGAAAGGTTTAAAAATATTGGCACAACATGGAAATGTTGAAATAGAATCTGGTAAGGTGCATCATTTGAATGATAGTGGGAAATGAGTTAGAAGTGCATCATCAAGTGGAATTAAAACACAAAAATATAAGAAAAAATATATATTCAACAAACTTCCATATTAGAAATTTAATTTGTTACGTCATAGTATTTATGTCATGCATATTAATAATAATGTTTTTGAAAATTTGATCATCACATTAGTTAATAAGAATGGGAAATTGTAGGCAATCTCAATGCTCGGTTGGACTTACAACAAATGAAAATAAAGTATGATCCTTAGACAGAAGAGAATTGAAAGTATGCTCCAGAAATTATAGTGATGAAAATTAAGGATTAAAAAAATTCCATTGAATTTTAAAACATCTGAGGGTATCTTGTGGGTATTCAAGTAACATATAAAATTGTTTCTACTTAAAGAATCATATGTAACATGGATGGAAAAGTCACGATTCACATATTTTATTACAGTAGTTAATACCATTGGCATTGCATAAATTATTACCTAAAAATGTTACTATAGTTTTACTTAAATTTTACACATTATTCAGACAAGTATGTGAGAAAAATCAACAACTAGCTAAGATTTAAATTCTTTAGGATAAATTTTGGTTGACACTTTGGTCAATGGAGTTGACCAGTCCTCTGTCGTTTTTTTTTTCTCTCAGTATGCATTTAGCTATGTGTTTGGTAAAGGAAACTAAATTAAAAGGCCTTTTAAATTATCGATGGATGTATCCAATTGAGAGTTACATTATTTATATGTTTTTCATCTTAAGTAAACTATTCATTGAAATTCTGTAAATAGATAATTCTATTTTCATATTATTAATTCATATATATCTTAGTAATTTTAAATCATTTGTAAAAAATAGAGCTCAACATGAAGGATATATTTTAGAATGTTATTTTGAAGTGGAGTGCATTACCTTTTTTCTTGATAATTTTATGATACAGAGACAATATTAAATAAAGTTGGACATGTCGATGAAACATCGAATCAATCTCAACAATAAGGGAATTCAAAAATATTTCTTACTACATGCCGATCAGTTGACATGATCTCAACTACTACATTGATAAAAATGGAATTATTTCCTGCACATAAATATATGATGCTAAATAATGAAATTTCATATCCATTTATTGAAGAGACTGAGATACAAACAAAGAGAAGAGAGATAATCTGATCATTAAATGAGAAAGATATAACAAAAGTGGTTAATAATGATCATGTAGAATAGTTTGAACATAGTGTATGTTCATAAATATTGAATTCAGTATGGATATTAGGATGACATGTATTTTTTAAATATAATAATGTATAGTACCTTTTTAGACCTTGAATATTATTACGCAGAAAGAGTTTTTTGATGATTTGATGTTTCTAGCTTCAGGTCCTCTAAACCGTGATTCAAAATTCGATCCATCATTAAATTTCATACAATCAACTTGTAGTAAGGATTGAAAACAAAAAATATTTTTATATTTATACATTCATAATTGGAATATTATAAAATGTAGATTTATATTATAAATTCAAATACCATGATAAATTTTTTATTTTCTTATTCATATGAGATTTGTTTGATATTTTTAGGGGTATTAAAATATATTCCATAACTTTTTCTTCTACGAACTTCTCTGACTTCATGGATGTTGGTGAATGTGAATTAAAAGATCTTTATATATTATCATCACAAGAGAAAATTCGATATTATGTGAAAGATGTCATGGATAAAGGGTGGAGTGTATTTGTTCACCTAAAACAAGAAAACTTTTATGATGTGGGTAATAAAGTGTAAGATTTGACATCTAATATTTAATCCCATCAATAGTAAGAAATGAACTTATTTTTTCACCAAGATATTGAAAATATTAGTCTTGCAAGGTTAGATGAAGAAGATATTGTAATGATGGCATAGGACACTAACATGATTGAATGGAAAAATGATTAAATGTGTAGTCATCCATTAATATATCAACCACTTATGTTATATGTGTAGTCATTCATTATTATAGAAATGTATATTTTATTTGTAAGTATTTATTATCTTTTATCATTTTTTGATTTTTATTCAAGGTGTATTTTTTGAAATATATGTTCTAAAGTTAATTTTATTTGATTAAATGATAAGAATGAAATGGAATAATTGTTTCAATGATACAAGTTGACTCCCATTTGATGTTCACTTTACCACACCAAAAGATGATGATCTATCGGTCTTCCTCCCTATAGCATTTGAGACACCCTATGTATAATCCTCCATTAGAACCTCTCACACCATCCTCTATTCCATTAGTGACTACCACACCCTCCTTCTCTATCCCATCAACATCTTGGATAGTGCCTCCCCATTTAGTAGTTTCAGCAATGAGGGAATAGGTCTTCACTCCTTTTTCCTCACAAAGACGTTGGGGGTTATAGTTATAGGTACTTATTTTAAAGTAAACAATGTTATTTAAAAATTTTAGACTAGTAACTTATTTTTCATTAAATATAAAATCAACGTTACTATGGAGAGAAATATGAATAGCTCAGATATCTGAAATCTATTTGGATTGAGGTTAGTTATCCCATTTGAATGTTATGGGGTCCCCATAGATGATGTTGTATGATTATTTTTCTAGATTCCATGACAGCTTGCAGCTAATCTGGTTACCCTTTAGATTACATATGCTGATTGGAGTCATATACCTTAGTCTTAAAAAAACGAAGTCTTTGATTCCAAAATAAAGGTAATTTTAATAAATTACAGCGTAACTTAATTTCATTATGTTATTAAATTATAATTTTTTAAAAATGAATCTCTTTGTACATATGTTATTCCAATTTACAGTTGTTGATATTATCACATGAAAGTGAAAATTTGGTAATTTTGGAAGGATATAGAAAGATATTAATTGGAGAATAGGGAAGGAATTCAATGATACATCATTGAACACTCAACATTATTATGATAAGTTTCCTGAAAAGGTTCTTAGATAGCAGTAAAATGTATTTTTAAATAGATATCTTCATGAGAAGTGTGTGGTATTAAGTGATATATTATTATATTAATTAAATTTAACATTTATAGATGAATATGATAAGGATATTAAATTGAATACATTACGATTTAATTACATGTTATTTATTTCACGATGTTTCAAGTAAAAAACATCAAGTGAAACTAAATATATCATCCCCTACACTACCTGGTCAAAGAGTATTTACATAATTAGATAGAATCGGGTAATATTTTCATTAGATAAAATATTTTTTAGATAACATTATTTGTTTTATATATTAAATTGTTGATATATTAATTTTTAATATAGTCAATAAATTTATGCCACAATGTCTCCATAATGGATCTTTGGATGGATATTCATACAAAATTGGATGGGATTTATGTTAATGATCCAGCCAAAGAAGATGGGGTATGAATTCCTTTTTCATTGTAATAACTTATTATAAATTGTCACTATGTTAATATGTATAGTATAAAATATGAATAATATTTTTTTTAGGAAAAAATAATAGAACTATGGGATTCCAATCCCATGATGTCCTTCTCGGTATTTTTTGATGATCCAGTTTGTCATGCCCTTAAGAAGAAGCATCCTAGTCACATGTGTAGGAAAGGTTTGAAACCATTAACATATTAGTTCTTTGGTAGGACACTAGGGATAGTAAAATTATCTACTCCAAAAATTAGTTACTCCCAACCTCGAGATTCTTAGATGGAGTTTGTTGTTATGTAAATCAAAATTCATGAATAGGGGGATCATATAAAGATGAAATATACAAATTTCATTGATCTATAGAAAAAGAAGAATGAATTATTTTAGAAGACGATTGGTTCAATACCTGGAGATATTTCATCGAGGGATGACAGTGTGTTGGTAAATCACACGACTTCGTAATTACTTATTGTACAAACTTTTAATGGTTTTAAGTTTTGATTTAAATTTATATATACAATAATGTTTAATTTTCAAAAATATTGTCAATATGGGTGCCAGTAGCCGGGAGTGGAGATAGAAACATAAAAGGTGCCAATGAAATTTCATTGGGTTTTGATTAGGGTTCACTTTGGATTTAGTGATGATGTGTAACTAAAATTATGATAGACTAACAGAAATATGGTGATTAGGAATCAATGTTGTGGTTTCTGGTTGGGATATATGAATTCCTCTTAAATTGTAGTAAAATATACATTCTTTATTCATTTTCTATTTTTTATTTTAATGTTTACTTTATACTAATCATAATTAGGCTATTTGGGTTTTGTGTTTTTAGACCTCCTTGAAATTTCACATCTTGTTGTTCTTTTCAAAATCTATATTCTCTTTCAAACATTTATGAACTTTAATCAGTTCTGACTGCCACTGGGTAATTCGACACGTACTTCCTGTATAACTGAACATGCAGGTCAGTATTCATCAGGACATCCCACTACTATTTTTTATATCAGTGCAACATTTACATTTTTTTCATCACTCTCCTCTCAGATAGAGGAACTTAAACCATTTTGTTCTTATAGAGAAAATTTTAATCATTCTATACACTCTAAAAACACTTCTCTTTTAATTACATAGGATTTTGATTCTATTAGTCATGGAATTGTGATGTTTTTAAAATCTAGGGTGTGTTTGGAACCTTTTGAGAATTAATTTGAAAAAAATTATTTATTTATTTAATCAAATTATAGATTATAAATTTGGTTTTCCTAATGGAAAATAATTTATTATATTCCTAAATAATGATCCCAAGGCCTAATTAGAATTTTAAATGGTTTATTAGAAATGAAAAACCATAGAAAATTAACCTTTATAAATGATGGGTATTATGGATGTTTGATTATTATAATAAGTATCCCAGTTGAGGGAAGTTTAATTTATTTGTAAAGATTGGATAAATGGGATGTTTTTATGTGGGTGTTTTGAGGGGTGCGTGAAATAAATGATTTTTATATAATAATATGGTATTTTTATTACATGAAATGATCACTTCCATATATATTTAATGGGAAGTCCTCTTTAGTAATGTGTTAATTCTAGGCACACATTCACACTGTTGATGAATTAAACCATTTTTCATATTGTCATGTCATTTTCTCTCTTCTATTCTAGGGCTGCAGTTTCAACAGTGCATTTTTTTTAAAATATATATATAGATTTTGTTAAAAGTGATACTATATATACCAAATTATTGTATAACAGTGGTTTATACCATCAATATATAATTCCAAATACAATAAGTGGTGGTTTTTTTCATGGTGTTTTCCCATCCAAAAAATGTATCATGGATAACATCAATTTAAACCGCCTCTATCCCATTGACATTTTTTTAACGCCCCGACCCCAGTTACCCAGAGTCGGTGCATTACTACGTAACATTGGCATGATCACAAAAGATCAAGTCTCTAAAGACCTATTAGTTTAGTATCCTTGGAAACACTAGATACATTCATAAATGTTACATTACATCATAAAGTGAAAAACTACAATAACAAAGTCTCCATTTTCCAAACTCATATCCCCTTCTGACTATCCCTGTGGGTCATTCATAAAATACTTCTTCACATCCTGGAAAATATTAAAACATTGAAAGGGGTGAGCTCAGATGCTCAGTAAGGATAACAATATAGCAGAAGCTTTCATAAATAAACATAAACATTTAAGGGAATGTATAACTAAACAAAATCCTTTTAAACATGAACTTCAACATAATATGGCAAAAGTAAAGGAAATAATTCCATTTACTTATTCACATGGATATTCTATAGGTCGAATAATCACATGAAATATCAATAACAACTTTCATAATGATCGAATTCATAATGACAAACTATCATAACCACGTAGCTAAGGCCTCGTGCCAAGACTACAAATAAGATTTTTTCAAGGCCTCGTTCCAAAACACTAGATTTGTCTCATGAGACCTGTCGATGCATCGAGGATCTATAGCGAGCTCCACCCGTCACTTATTAAGTCCAATGCATTCCTTATATAAAAAAGGTTTAAAATTATCATAAACCATAACATAATCGTATCACATAAAACATGTATCAAAAAACATAACATTTCCACATTTCAATCACAATATATCAATAAAACACATTGAAATAATAAAAACACTTTCAAAAACATTTTTAATACCATTATAAAAGAATAGTAAAACATGGTATTTATTTTTCATTTAAAAAAACTATGGCTTGTAGAGGAAGACGAAACTCAAATAATGGTCACGACGGCGGAGAAGTCTTTGTCGCCGCATATGTAAGACAAAACATTCCTTTTGTCATTTAGTGAAAATTCTTCATATAAAAATATAACTTTTTAATAAATTTAAATGTCAAAGGAGTTTATACACCGTATAAAAGTAAGTTGTGTATAAAACAAAGTATGCCTCAATGAAAGAAGATTGAGACGAAGTCCCATACAAAGATCATTTTTTAAAATAAAATAGATCTATTAGGTTTATTCACTATAAGTACACATAAAAAAAGTTCAAATAAAAGATATAACAAGATAATATCATGACATAATTTGAAAGTAGGAGATTAACCCAAAGAATGGAAATTGGGTTAAGATGTTCCCTTACCTCGTGTCCCGAGTTGAATCGATCGTTCTTTAATCTCCTGAATAATAAAATAGAGTTAATTTCTATTTTCCTAACAACCTTTTTGATTTTCATTAATCCTTTTATATCACATATTACTATGTTATGAACATTATGTAATTATTTATGTTTATAACGGTTATTTTGTCGATCTTTGGTACTTGAGTCAAAAATAAACTTCTTATAATTACAAGTTGTTCATGTGGTGAAATATCCATTATATCCAGAATTATATTCATGATTTAGATATCATATATATCATATATATCCATTATATACCTTCATTCATAATATTACGTAACATTTAGAGGTAAGAAATGAAATTCACCGTTCATGGAGACGGTAAGCCGTACGTACGCATGAACGCTACTTTCAATTATATTTCATATTTAATGGAATGAAAACATAATGATATTAAGGTAAATTATAATTCCAGTATAATATCATATATAATATCATTTACTCCATCCTTTATACATCCCACATATGGCATTAACGATTCAAATCACATTGAGGGGGCGGTAGTCCGCACTTCCTAAAATGAAATTATCATGTTTACCAATAATGGAAACCATAAAGGTATGTCATAAATGAAAAATATATAAGCTTAAGTAAAAAATAAACATATTATATATCATATATAAATATAGTGACATCTTAATGGCCACCTTTGAAGGTGTTATATGATTGTTGAACAATCATCGTTTCGTGAGGCAGAAATTCACCATCCACAGAAACAGTATGTTCTTTAACCATTAGATGTAGGTGTGTGTAAGCGTAGCTTGAATCATTCTTATAAAAAAATATTAGTATATTGAGGATACTGGTGTTTTTACAAAAGAAATGAATAAAAAGTGTTTAGGGGGTTGTAGAAGCAAAATAAAACATAAGAACACAAGAGAAAACACTACCTTTAAAACGGGTAACTCTTTTTGATTTGAGCTCAAAGGCTTCCATGGGAAGACTTATGCCCAAAATGATGCTTCTAGAAGTAAGAGAGTGAAGTTGAGAGAGTATTTGGGCAGATTTTGGAAGATCCAAATGGCTTGGAAGGTGTAAATAAGGTGGTAGTGGTGGGGGCCTTTTATAAGAGGAGAGGAGGGGCACTCTTGGAAAGTAATGAAATGTTACTTTATTATATAATGAGTTTTGGATTTTAAAGGTCCCACACTTATATATTTCAAAGATAAGGTGATAAGGGTTCGAAATATACTAATAAAATATGCTTTGTACAAGTTTAATTCTTATATTTTATATTATCCTTCCATTTTATTAAAATCGTTAATTAATGAGGTAATCGCTGCATCATCATGGTGTCCTAAATAATTTAATTCATATAATGTCTAAAAATTACAAAACAAATATCATTATGTAGGAAATATTTTTATATTTATAATTAATATTTATAGTAAAAAATATGACTTTTATAACCTCATTTAATAATTTTTTTAGTAAAATAACTCATGTTTGTGACATTTTTATTTTTACATTAAATAAAAAGTTTTTAATGTAATTTTCCCACCAAAGTGGATCCATGGGGTCCCAAAATTTAACCCATGGATTTTCCTTGTCGGCCATGACTCATCAAATTGGGTTAGGAGAAGTGTAAAGTTTATTTCATATTATTATAACATCATCTTTACCTTAAATTACACTAATTACCTTTAATCGCGATTAATTAAACTTAAAAGTTATTATTCATCAAAAAATTATTTCAATCAAATTGAAGCAAATTTTACTTAATAATGAAAACCATGTATGTCTTATTTATGAAAATCAAATCACATAAGTGGTAATGTTTCATTTAAACGAAAAATCAGTTTTTTAACTACCACTTAGTGGTTTCACTATTCATCAAAAATTGATGTTTTTCAGAACAATGCCAAAATTTCACCCTATGATATAATTGATATTCCGAATTCAAAAATGATGTATATTTTATAAAATTCCAAACCTATAAGTTTCATTAATTAATTTTATAATTAATTCTCGTTTTCATAATAAATAGCGTGTTTTTAAGAAACAATATATATCAAAAGATTGACAATTGTTTATGTCCAATTTCAAAGTGAAATTAATTCTAATGACCACCATTGGATAAAATGGAAAAAATATATTCTAATTACACTTTGAAACCACTAAATAGTATAATTTATCACTATAAATTATTTTGGTTAAAAAAGTTGTTTTTAAGTATTTTACACAATTCATAAAAAATTGGAAGTTCTTATAAAAATACAAAAAATTCAACATAGGATAATTTCGATATTCCAAATCCAAAAATTAAGTCCATTTTGAAATATAAAATATATATAATTCCAAAAAGTGGGTATTACTATTCATAATGTCCATTTTGATTGGTCGCGGTGTGTTAGAATCTCGAACTTGCGTACAGTGCAAGCTATTGCATTATTGAAAGAGAAGCAAATCGTGGAAGATCGGGGTGTTACATTCTCCACTCCTTCAATAAATTGCATCCTCGAAATTTGAAAATTTTCTTTGAAAAAAAAGGTTGAAGATAGGAAATACCTTTTTTAAAAACGCACATCGGAAATAAGGTTAATAAAAATATAACTTTAAAAGATAGAAAGATAAGTAAAAAGGTCACCTAAGATAGGCCATACTAGGATTATATGAATATATGGATACGGAAGAGAAAAAAACCATCAAGGTCTGATGGAGAGTTGTAGAAAAATGGATTAGGAGAAGGTTAACCATAAGAAAATCACAAACTTGTTATTAATTAAATGGTCATTGAATCCCCAGTTGGAAAAGTTAACCGGCAACGTTTTTGTTTTAAGTTTCCTTTTATAAAGTTGAGGAATTTATTTAGATGATTTACTAAGAACATAAGGGAATATACATAATTGTCTTGTAGACTTTCATTCTTTAATGAATTTTTACCACAAACCCATCTTTCACTCTAAAAGGTAATAGTACTCAAAAATATTCTATTTATCCTAATTGTATAAGGTTCCAAATATTAACACATACCATTTAGATTAAGAAAACTATTTTTTAATAACCGGGGAATTCTTGTAGGCTAGTGGTAGGTAGTAAAGGTCTGTCGCACTATGGTTGTGGGTTCGATTCCTATAGATTTGTCTGACGCGACGGGTTATCCCCCAACCTACAGGTTGTCCTTTTTTAAAACTATAGTATTATAATATTCCAAAAATATTATTCAGAAATGTTTTAACCTTAAAAAATACTATCGAAGGTTCAAATTAATCCATTCCAACCTTTATAGTTATCCAAAATACTTTTTTCCAACTCACAGTTGAAGTTTTATAAGGAAGGTAAACATAATGAAGATCATTTTTCCCGCATGACAACATGTGAACACCATCATCATGTATTCTTTTAGAACACTGCAACATCCTGAATTTCCACAACTCCTTATTTATTACATTCATGATCCCTTATTCCTTATAGAATACTAGGTATACTCCTTCTATCCAAAAATGTATACAAATCATTAATCAGTTTCATGAAAGTTAAGAATATCCAGTATAATTTATCCAAATCAATCATGTATTATTCCAAAATCACTATCTTGGTATCAGAACCATATTATGGTTTATCTTTCTCTCAACCATATATTTTCCAAAAAATTAACCTATTGTGGAGTCACTTTTCTTGGTTCCACACAATCTCAAATCCTTGATTAAATAGTACTGCAGTACAATCCTTATATAATCCATAATTATTATAACCAATACATCATTGATACAACACTCAAATGAAAAAAATCATTAATAACAACAAATGAACTCTAATCATTCCTCCTCATCTGTGGTAGTACCATAAATTGATTATTATGCAATAACATCATTTGGGGCATACTCTGATGATTTAGACATTGGTTTGCATAGTGTCCCCACTCCTTGCAGATGAAGCATTGTACATTTGAAAAATTTTCTTACCCTTGTAGTCACGCCCTTGGTGTCCTTTTTCTCCACACTTATAACAAACTCCCATTCCCTTTAGGCAAGTCCCAAGGTGTTTCTTCCCACAGTTATCACATATTGGAAAAATCTCATTTTCCCTCTTCCCTTTATCCATCATCCTTTTCTTCTCTTGCTTCCCTTCAAATCCATAGGACTCAGAGAATTCATTAATTATCTTATTAACACATGATACTATTTCTTCATATGTTGAGAATACATGGGAGACTATTTCCCTTATAAATGTTGGCTTGATACCCTGAAAGATATGATCCTTCTTACTCTTTGGATCATACGTATTGCTGGAATTCACAATCCTTCTACTGGGCACCATTTCTATACAATGGCATAAAATAGGTCAGGTTATGAATTAAAATACATAATTCCATACTTTTAAAACACTTAACATAAATTGAACTATTTTTGGATATAATCCATAATCATAAAAATGTTTCTTTTGAGGAAGTATATATACTCATAACACTTCATAGTGGTTTCTAAAGAAAATGAGAATTATCCTAAGCATATCCCCTGGGAGTGTCGTAACCAAGAGTGTAGCAAGGCCCATTGTCGTGCACCAGTTCCCATTCGAGTCTAGTTCAAAGCGGTGTTTTCAGGTTTTACCCCTAGGTACATCTGTGCCAGAGCCGCCTCTACCTGCTCGTATCCAGACAGGGATGCATTGCTCGGAAAACTTACAAAATCTCTATAATATCAAAATTCTATGAAGTTATTTTATACTAATCCTCAAAGTATATCTTTGGTCTATGTGCTCTAATCAGAGTTTATCTATATCTATCTTCCAAGGTTAGTACTAAACTTCCTCTGATACCAACTGTAACGCCCCGACCCCAGTTACCCAGAGTCGGTGCATTACTGCATAACATTGGCATGATCAAAAAGATCAAATATCGAAAGAACGATTAGTTTAGTAACCATGGAAACACTAGATACATTCATAAATGTTACATTACATCATAAAGTGAAAAACTAAAATAACACAGTATCCATTTTCCACACTCATATCCCCTACTGACTATCCCTACGGGTCATTCATAAAATACTTCTTCACATCCTGGACAATATTAAAACATTGGAAGGGGTGAGCTCAGATGCTTAGTAAGGATAACAATATAGCGGAAGCTTTCATAAATAATCATAAACATTTAAAGCAATGTATAACTAAAAAAAATCCTTTTAAACATGAACTTCAACATAATATGGCAAAAGTAAAATGAAATAATTCCATTTACTTATTCACATGGATATTCTACTGGTTGAATAATAACATGCAATATCAATAACCACTTTCATAATGATGTAATGCATATTGCCAGACTATCATAACCACGTAGCCAAGGCCTCGTTCCAAGACTAAAAATAAGATTTTGTCAAGGCCTCGTGCCAAGACACTAGTTTGTCTCATGAGACCTGCCGATGCATCGAGAAGCTATAGCGGGCTACACCTGTCACTTATTAAGTCCAATGCATTCCTTATATGAAAAGGATTAAAATTATCATAAACCATAACATAATCATGTCACATAAAACATGCATAAAAAACATAACATTTCCACATTTCAATCACAAGATATCAATACAACACATTGATATAATAAAAAAACTTTCAAAATCATTTTTTATACCAAAATAAAAAAATAGTAAAACATTGTATTTATTTTTCATTTAAAAAACTATGGCTTGTAGAGGAAGCCGAAACTCAAATAATGGTCACAGCGGTAGAGAAGTCGTTGTCGCCGCATATGTAAGACAAAACATTAATTTTCTCATTTAGTGAAAAATGCTTCATATAAAAATATACCTTTTGAAAAAACGTAAAAGTCAAAGGGGTTTATACACCGTATAAAAGTAAGTTGTGTATAAAACAAAGTATGCCTCAATGAAAAGAGATTGAGACGAAGTCCCTTACAAAGATCATTTTTTTAAATACAATAGATCTATTAGGTGTATTCACTATAAGTAAACATAAAGAAATTAAAAATACATGATAGCACAAAATAATATCATGACATAATTTGAAAGTAGTAGATTAACCCAAAGAATGGAAATTGGGTTAAGAAGTTCCCTTACCTCGTGTCTGACATAACTCGATCGTTATTTAATCTCCTGAATAATAAACTAGAGTTAATTTATATTTGCTTAAGAACATTTTTCATTTTCATTAACCCTTTTATATCACTTATTACCATGTTATGAACATTATTTAATTATTTAAGTTAATAACGTTCATTTTGTCAGTCTTTGTTACTTGAGCCAAAAATAAACTTCTTATAATTACAAGTTGTTCATGTGGTGAAATATCCATTATATCTCGAATTATATTCATTATGTAGATATCATATATATAATATATATCCATTATATACATTCATTCATAATATTTCGTAACATTTAGAGGTAAGAAATGAAATTCACCGTTCATGGAGACGGTAAGCCGTACGTACGCATGGACGCTACATTCATTTCAATTTAATATTTAATTGAATGACATCATAATTATATAAAGGCACATTATAATTCCAGTATAATATCATATATAATATCATTTACCCCATCCTTTATACATCCCACATATGGCATTAACGATTCAAATCACTTTGAGGGGGCGGTAGTTCGCACTTCCTAAAATGAAATTATCACGTTTACCAATAATGGAAACCATAAAGGTATGCCATAAATGAAAAATACAGAAGCTTAAGTAGAACATAAACATATTTTATATCATATATAAATATAGTGACATCTTATTGGCCATCATTGAAGGTGTTATATGAGTGTTGAACAATCATTGTTTCTTTAGGCAGAAATTCACCATCCACAGAAACAGTATGTTCAATAACCATTAGATGTAGGTGTGTGTAAATGTAGCTCGAATCCTTATTATAAAAACATTCTAATATATTGAGGATACTGTTCTTGTTACAAAATAAATGAATAAAAATATTTTAGGGGGTTGGAGAAGCAAAATAAAACATAAGAACACAACAGAAAACACTACCTTTAGAACGGGTAACTCTTTTTGATTTGAGCTCAAAGGCTTCCTTGGGAAGAGTTTTTTCCAAAGTGAGGCTTATAGGAGGAAGAGAGGGAATTTGAGAGAGTATTTGGGCAGATGTTGGCCAAGCCAAATGGCTTGTAAGGTGTAAATAAGGTCGTAGTGGTGGGGGCCTTTTATAAGAGGAGAGGAGGGGCACTTTTTGAACAAAATGAAATGTTACTTTATTATATAATGAGTTTCGGGTTTTAAAGGTCCCACACTTATATATTTCAAGGATAAGTTCATAAGGGTTCGAAATATACTCATCAAAAAGGCTTTGGACAAGTTTATTTCTAAGAATTTACATTATCCTTCCATTTTATTAAAATCATTAATTAATTAGGTAATCTCTACATCATCATGGTGTCATAAATAATTTAATTTATTTAATGTCTAAAAATTATAAAAAAATATCATGATGTATTAAATCTCTTTATATTTATAATGAATATTTATAGTCAAAAATAAGACTTGTAAAACCCCATTTAAAAATTGTTTTAGTAAAACAACTCATGTTTGTGACATTTTTATTTTAACATTAAATAAAAAGTTTTTAATGTCATTTTCCCAACAAAGTGGCTCCATTGGGTCCCCATGTTGAGCCCTGGATTATCTGGGTCTTCCAAGACTCATCCAATAGGGGTAGGACAAGATTAAAGGTCATTTCATATTTTTATAACAATATCTTTACCTTAAATTACACTAATTTCCTTTAATCGCGATTAATTAAACTTAAAAGTTACTATTCACCAAAAATTTATTTTAATCCCATTGAACCACATTTTACTTCCTAATTACAACCATGTATGTCGGATTTTTGAAAATTAAATCACAGAAGTGGTAATGATTCATTTAAATGAAAAATCAGTTTTTTAACTACCACTTAGTGGTTTCACTATTCATCAAAAATTGATGTTTTTCAGAACAATGCCAAAATTTCACCCTAAGCTATAATTGATATTCTGAATTGAAAAATGATGTCTATTTTAAAAAATTCCAAACATATAAGTTTCATTAATTAATTTTGTAATTAATTCCCGCTCTCACAACAAATAGCGTGTTTTTAAGAAACAAAATATATCAAAAGATTGACAATTGTTTATGTCCAATTTCAAAGTGAAATTAATTATAATAACCACCATTGGATAAAATGGTAAAAATATATTCTAATTACACTTTAAAACCACTAAATAGTATAATTTATCAATATAAATTATTTTTATTAAAAAATTTGTTTTTAAGTATTTTTCAAAATTCATAAAAAATTTGAAGTTATCAGAAAAATACCAAAAATTCAACATAGGATAATTTCGATATTACGAATCCAAAAATGAAGACAATTTTTAAATATAAAATATATATAATTTCAAAAAGTGGTTATTACTATTTATAATGGCCATTTTGATTGGTCGCGGTGTGTTAGAATCTCGAACTTGCGTACAATGCAAGCTATTGCATTATTGAAGGAGAAGCGTATCGTGGAAGCTCAGGGTGTTACATTCTCCCCTCCTTCAATAAATTGTGTCCACAAAATTTCAAATTTTTCTTTGAAAATAAAAGGTTGAAGATAGTTAATACCTTTTTGGAAAACCCACATCGGAAATAAGGTTAATAAAAATATAACTTTAAAAGATAGAGAGATAAGTACAAAGGTCACCCGAGATAGACCATAATAGGATTCTATGAAAATATGGATATGGAAGAAAAAAACCCATCAAGGTCTAATGGATCGTTGTAGAAAATAGGATTAGGAGAATGTTAACCACAAGAAAATCACAAACTTGTGATTAGATAAATGGTCATTGAATCCCCAGTTGGAAAAAGTTAACCAGCAACGTTTTTATTTTAAGTTACCTTTTATAAAGTTGAGAATTTATTTAGAAGATTTACTAAGAATGTAAGGGAATATACATACTTGTCATGTAGACTTTCATTCTTTAATAAATTTTTACCACAAACCCATCTTTCACTCTAAAAGGAAATAGAACTCAAAAATATTCTATTTATCCTAATTGTATATGGTTCCAAATATTAAAACATACCATTTAGAATAGGAAAAATAATTTTTAATAACCACGGACTTCCTGTAGGCTAGTGGTAGGTAATAAAGGCATGTCTCACTATGGTTGTGGGTTCGATTCCTACAGCTTTTTCTGACGCGACGGGTTATCCCCCAACCTACAGGTTGTCCTTTTTTAAAACTATAGTATTATAATATTCCAAATGCATTATTCAGAAATGTTTTAACCTTAAACAATACTATCCAATGTTCAACTTAATCTATTCCAACCTTTATAGTTATCCAAAATACTTCTGTCCAACTCATAGTCGAAATTTTATAAGGAAGGTAAACATAATGAAGATCCTTTTTTTCCGCATAACAACATGTGAACACCTTCATCATGTATTCTTTTAAAACACTACAACATCCTGAATTACCATAAATCCTTATTTATTACATTCATGATCCCTTATTCCTTATAGAATACTAGATATACTCCTTCTATCCAAAAATTTATACAAATCATTAATTAGTTTCAAGGAAGTCAAGAATATCCAATATAATTTATCCAAATAAATCATGTATTATTCCAAAATCACTATCTCGGTATCAGAACCATATTATGGTTTATCTTTCTCTCAACCATATATTTTCCAAAAATTTAACCTGCTGTGGAGTCACTTTTCTTGGTTCCACACAATTTCAAGTCCATGATGAAATAGTACTGTAGTACAATCCTAATATACTCCTTAATTATTATAACCAGTACATCATCGATACAACACTCAAATGACAAAACTCTTTAATGACAATATAAGAACTCTAATCATTCCTCCTCATCTGTGGTAGTATCATAACTTGATTATTATCCAATAACATCATTTGGGGCATACTCTGATGATTTGGACATTAGTTTAAATAGTGTCCCCACTCCTTGCAGATGAATCATTGTACATTTGAAAACTTTTTCTTACCCTTGCAGTCGCACACTTGGTGTCCTTTTTCTCCACACTTATAACAAACTCCCATTCCCTTCAGGCAAGTCCCAAGGTGTTTTTTCACACAGTTATCACATATTGGAAAAATCTTCTCTTCCCTCTTCCCTTTGTCCATCATCCTTTTCTTCTCTTGCTTCCCTTCAAATCCATAGGAATCAGAGAATTATTTAATTATCTTATTAACACATGATACTATTTCTTCATATGTTGAGAATACATGGGAGACTATTTCACTTCTAAATGTTGTCTTAATAACAAGAAATATATGATCCTTCTTACTCTTTGGATGATACATATTTATGGAGTTCACAATCCTTCTACTGGGCGTCGTTTCTATAAAATGGCATAAACTAGGTCAGTTTATGAATTAAAATACATAATTCCATATGTGTAAAACACTTAACATAAATTGAACTATTTATGGATATAATCCATAATCATAAAAATGTTTTCTTTGAGGAGGTATATACTCATAAACCTTCATTGTGGTTTGTAAAGAAAATGAGAATTATCCTAAGCATATCCCTCGGGAGTGTCGTAACCAAGAGTGCAGCAAGGCCTGTTGTCATGCACCAGTTCTCGTTCGAGTCTAGCTCAAATCGGTTTTTCAGGTTATACCCCTAGGTACATTTGTGCCAGAGCCGCCTCTACCTTCTCATATCTATACAGGGATGTATTGCTCAGAAAACACACAAAATCTCTATAATACCAAAATTCTAGAAAGTTCTTCTATAATAATCCTCAAAATCTATCTCTGGGCTGTGTGCTCTAATCAGAGTTTATCTAAATATAGCTTCCAAGGTTAGTACTAAACTTCCTCTGATACCAACTATAACACCCCAACCCCAGTTACCCAGAGTCGGTGCATTACTGCGTAACATTGGCATGATCACAAAAGATCAAGACTCGAAACACCGGTTAGTTTAGTAGCATTGGAAACACTAGATACATTCATAAATGTTACATTACATCATAAAGTTAAAAACTAAAATAACATAGTCTCCATTTTCCACACTCATATCCCCTTAGGACTATCCCTATGGGTCATTCATAAAATACTTCTCCACATCCTGGACAATATTAAAACATTGAAAGGGGTGATCTTAGATGCTCAGTCAGGATAACAATATAGCAGAAGCTTTCATAAATAAACATAAACATTTAAGGTAATGTATTACTAAACAAAATCCTTTTAAACATGAACTTCAACATAATATGAAAAAAGTTAAATGAAATAATTCCATTTACTTATTCACATGGATATTCTACTGGTCGAATAATCACTTGCAATATCAATAACCACTTTCATAATGATGGAATTCATAATGCCAGACTATCATAACCACGTAGCCAAGGCCACATGCCAAGACTACAAATAAGATTTTTTCAAGGCCTCATGCCAAGACACAAGTTTGTCGCATGAGATTCGTCGATGCATCGAGGAGATATAGCAAGCTCCACCCATCACTTATTAAGTCCAATGCATTCCTTATATGAAAAAGGTTTAAAATTATCATAAACCATAACATAATCGTATCACATAAAACATGCATAAAAAACATAAACTTTCCACATTTCAATCACAAGATATCAATACAACACATTGATATAATAAAAACACTTTCAAAACCATTTTTAATACAAAAAAAAGGAATAGTAAAACATGTTATTTATTTTTCATTTTAAAAAACTATGGCTTGTAGAGGAAGCCGAAACTCAAATAATGGTCACGGTGGTGGAGATGTCGTTGTCGCCACATACGTAATACAAAACATTTCTTTTGTCATTTAGTGAAAATGATTCGTATAATAATATACCATTTGAATAAACTTAAAAGTCAAAGGGGTTTATACACCGTATAAAAGTAAGTTCTGTATAAAACAAAGTATGCCTCAATGAAAGGAGATTGAGACGAAGTCCCTTACAAAGATCATTTTTTTAAATAAAATAGATCTATTAGGTTTATTAACTATAAGTACATATAATGAAAGTACAAATACAAGATAGGACAAAATAATAACATGATATAATTTGAAAGTAGGAGATTAACCCAAAGAATGGAAATTGGGTTAAGAAGTTCACTTACCTTGTGTCCGACATGACTCGATCAGTATTTAATCTCCTGAATAATAAACTAGAGTTAATTTCTATTTTTATAAGAACATTTTTCATGTTCATTAATCCTTTTATATCACTTATTACCATGTTATGAACATTATGTAATTATTTAAGTTAATAACGGTCATTTTGCCGATCTTTGGTACTTGAGTCAAAAATAAACTTCTTATAATTACAAGTTGTTCATGTGGTGAAATATCCATTATATCCCGAATTATATTCATCATTTAGATATCATATATATCATATATATCTAGTATATACATTTATTCATAATATTATGTAACATTTAAAGGTAAGAAATGAAATGCATTGTTCACGGTGACGGTAAATCGTACGTACGCATGAACGCTACATTCATTTCTATTTCATATTTAATGGAATGAAATCATAATGATATAAAGTTACATTATAATTACAGTATAATATCATATATAATATCATTTACTCCATCCTTTATACATCCCAAATATGGCATTAACGATTCAAATCACTTTGAGGGGGCGGTACTCCGCACTTCCTAAAATTAAATTATTGCATTTACCCATAATGGAAACCATAAAGGTATGCCATAAATGAAAAATACAGAAGCTTAAGTAAAACATAAACCTATTATATATCATATATAAATATAGTGACATCTTAATGGCCACCTTTGAAGGTTTTATATGAGTTTTGAACAATCGTCGTTTCGTGAGGCAGAAATTCACCATCCACAGAAACAGTATGTTCTTTAACCATTAGATGTAGGTGTGTGTAAGTGTAGCTCGAATACTTCTTATAAAAACATCCTAGTATATTGAGGATACATTTGTTGGTACAAAAAAAATTAATAAAAATATTTTAGGGGGTTGGAGAAGCAAAATAAAAAATAAGAACACAAGAGAAAACACTACCTTTAAAACGGGTAACTCTTTTTCATTTGAGCTCAAAGGCTTCATTGGAATGACTTCTGCCCAAAGTGCCACTTCTAGGAGTAAGAGAGGGAAGTTGAGAGAGTATTTCGGAAGAGGTTGGCTTAGATAAATGGCTTGTAATGTGTAAATAAGGTGGTAGTGGTGGGGGCCTTTTATAAGAGAAGAGGAGGGGCACTCTTGTAAAGTAATGAAATGTTACTTAATTATATAATGAGTTTCAGATTTTAAAGGTCCCACACTTATATATTTAGTGTATAAGGTGATAAGGGTTCGAAATATACTCATCTAATAGGATTTTGATATGTTTAATTCTTAGATTTTACATTATCCTTCCATTTTATTAAAATCGTTAATTAATGATGTAATCGCTGCATCATCATGGTGTCGTAAATAATTTAAATTATTTAATTTCTAAAAATTATAAAAAAAATATCATGATGTAGGAAGTCTTTTTATATTTCTAATTAATTTTTATAGTCAAAAATATGACTTGTATAACCCCATTTAAAAATTGTTTTAGTAAAACAACTCATGTTTGTGACATTTTTATTTTTACATTAAATAAAAAGTTTTTAATGTCATTTTCCCTACCAAAGTGGCTCTATGGGGTCCTCTAGTTGACCCATGGATTGTATTGGTCAGAAATGACTCATTAAATAGGGTTAGGACAAGTGTAAAGGTCATTTCATATTATTATAATATTATCTTTACCTTAAATTACACTAATTACCTTTAATCGCGATTAATTAAACTTAAAAGTTACTATTCACCAAATATTATTTTAATCCCATTGAACCAAATTTTACATCCTAATGACACCCATTTATGTCAGATTTTTGAAAATCAAATCACAGAAGTGGTAATGTTTCATTTAAACGAAAAATCAGTTTCTTAACTACCACTTAGTGGTTTCACTGTTTATCGAAAATTGATGTTTTTCAGAACAATGCCAAAATTTCACCCTAAGCAATAATTGATATTATGAATTAAAAAAAGATGTATATTTTACAAAATTCGAAACATATAATTTTCATTAATTAATTTTATAATTAATTCCCGCTGTCACAACAAATAGCGTGTTTTTTAGAAACTAAATATATCAAAAGATTGCCAATTGTTTATGTCCAATTTCAAAGTGAAATTAATTCTAATGACCACCATTGGATAAAATGGTAAAAATATATTATAATTACACTTTAAAACCCCTAAATATTATAATTTATCACTATAAATTATTTTTATTAAAAAGGTTGTTTTTTAGTATTTTTCACTATTCATAAAAAATTGGATGTTCTCAGAAAAATACCAAAAATTCAACAAAGGGTAATTTCGATATTCCAAATCCAAAAATGAAGTCCATTTTGAAATATGAAATATATATAATTTTAAAAAGTGGGTATTACTGTTCATAATGGTCATTTTGATTGGTCGCGGTGTGTTAGAATCTCGAACTTGCGTACAATGCAAGCTATTGCATTATTGAAAGAGTAGTGTATCGTGGAAGCTCGGGGTGTTACATATCTTGGGGTGAAAATTGCCCTTTAAAACAAAAAAAATCCCACTAAATGGGTGGAATTTATGTGATTTGGATGTCGATGAAATCTTTATTAGTGGTTTTTGTAGGCAGTCGTGAAACCATATAGAGGTAGTTTAAATCGCCACAAATTCAAAAAAAAACTACCTCTAGCAGTGGATTTTATTTTAGTGATATATTATATATAATGTTAAATATAATAAACATAGATATAATATCTTATGTATTGAACTTTTATCTAGTTAAATATATTAAAAATAATTAATATATTACGTATAAGATGAAATATCCTATGTATGGTGTTTTGTTATTGGTAAAAACCATATATATATGGTTTTTTTAATAGTGTTAAAAATATTATTTATTGGGTTTTTATAAAAGTAAAATCCCATATGTTTTAAGAATATGTTATGCATCCCATTAAATATTATTTATAAGGTTTTTCAATTGGTAAAATCTTATATATTAGTAAAATATACAATGTATGGGGTTTTTCAATATAAAAACATTACATGTAACTTATATATATTTTATATGGAAGGAAATCTAAAATTTTTGAAAACACCTTCATATGTAATATATATATATATATCTTTTGTGTGGGCCTTAATAGGGTGATAAGTGTGGTTTTTTGTAGGGGTTATAAGACTTTTTTATTTTTCAATCAATTCACAATTTTTCTAGCTTCTTTCAAATTATTAAATAAATGTTAAGAACAATTATTTTAAATAAATAATGGATCCTTTATGACTTTTAGACAAAAAAATATTCGAATATATCACTATTTCTTCCTTTATCTCCATGTGAGTTTTTTATCATTTTACAATAGATTTATTAATATTTCAATTTACGTTGTAGATAAAGATAAATCTATCACTACATGACTTGCCTCTCTTAGTTTCTCTTTTTATGTTATATTCTAGCAATGACTATGAATGATTATTCCCTATTTGAGGTTTATTTCATAAGATCTAATTCATAACATTTAATCTTGATTTAGTATTTAATTTTTGATGATTAGACACCTTCATGCATAAGATAGGTGGTCCTTAATTTATCCAGAATGTATTTCATGGTTTCTTAATGCATATGATGCGTGGTCGTACAGAACTAATGTGAGGTTGGCCTAAAACTTAAAAAATATCACTTATAATTTTATCCTTCTTGAATATATACTTTTGGGGTTGTGAGTATCAAATTTATAGATATAAAACATGAATTTTCCTACCTTGTTAGGTGATCCAGATTGGTGGGAAAAAGGGAATCTGAATGAAAAACTGAAGGGCTCCCTGACTATTATATGAGATTACTGGGTGGTTCTCTCTCCCCTGGGACAATAAATTTATATTTTATATTACTGTGTGAGTTTCTCTTCACCCTCATTTTTTATACATATTAAATTATTGGTTAGGAGACTCTTCCCCCAGATTGTGATTTATATGAGATTATTGGGTGAAAAAATGCACCCAAATATTATTTATATTTTGGATTATAATGTTGGTCACTATTACTCCAAACTATATATTCAAATATGATATTATCAAGTGGGGAGGCCTTCCAATAAATAATTTATACATGGGATTATAGGGTGTCCCATCTTCCAACATGATAGATATTTAGATATGATATTATTGGATAGGACACACTTCCATTGAGTTAATTATATCAAAGATTGATGGGTTGGTGGATATTCCCCTAGATTATTTATTTATGAGATTACCAGGTACGGTCCTTTTCCCCTATATTTCTTTACTATTATACCTTACCAAATTTATAGATATACATCACGAGATGATGTATGTATGGTCAATCACATGAACCAACTTAGACTCAAGGATTGGTGGTATTTATTTTTGATTCCTTATTTTTATTATTATACAGATCACAGTGAACTTCTACTCTAACTAGATATATTTAGGGTCATCATTGGTGGTGACCTAATAAATTTTAATCACACCCTACTTGGGTCAACATTCGTACACTAGTACAATTCATGGTTGTAGGAATGGACAAGGGCACGAGCCCTATGTTTGATGGATAACCTAGATGGTTTGGTTGGATCATGGGAGATAGGACCGGTCTAGGGAACATGACCTCTTTTTTTGTATTCCAATTTTTTGGTATTTTTATTATTTTTAGATCTAATTGTACATTATCCTCCCATGGGGGATCTTAACATATCATGTATCACTTTTCTGACTTATAAAACATTATGTTTGATATATCATGGGTTATTTAGTTAATATTAGCACTTTTGGGAAGTATGTTACCATTTTAAATTGAATGTATGATATTTTAATTATATCTATTATTTTTTCTCACTTTTATATGAAGGTATAGCCCCCCTAATGTAAAACCCTAAACCCTCATTTCTATTTTAAGACTTCTAGCATATGGGAAGGTGTGTTTGAGGTCATATAGTGCTCTGTGGTTATTACTATGGAGTGGGTTGGGATAGGGTGTTACATCAGTAATTTAAAAATTAAAATATAAATTGTTATGGGTATTAATAAATAGCTGATTTATTTATAATTTTTGTAATTTTAAAATTTAAATATATTAAATATTATAATAATAATAAAATAATTAATATATATTTCTGTTGATATAAATAGTATGGTATATTTAAAATCTTTTTTATATATGGATATAGTTATTTTTGAATATAATTATACATTTATAGAACGAATGAAAAAAGTTTAACAAATATTTATTCATTTATACAAATAATTTGTTATGGTCTCATATGGTACAAGAAAAGGAAACCATAAACACACCCATGGGCTTGAAAGAAGTTGTCACACCCCCTCCAAGGGTTGATTCACATCATATCATTCCAATTATATTCATTAATCATAAAGTCATATAACTGGATACCCTAAATTCATATTTATCTACGAATAAAGTCCCTTTTATTCAATATCACTACAACAATACTTCTTTTGTTGTAGTTTATGCTACATCACCTGAGCTGATATATTACCCATATTGTTACAACCCCCCCTACATGGTACCTACTAATGTACCAAAACAACCCTCCCCCATTGGGGAGACAACCAGGATTTAAACTAAGGTCAGATGTTAAATTATGGGGTAATTTTTCCACTCATGAATTCCGCAAACTACATTTCTTTATATAAGTAATAATATTTTAATTATAATTAATAAATTTTAAATATAGTTAATAAATAATTATATATTTTTTAATCAATCATTTAAATATATGAATATATATAATTAATTATAAAATAATTATTAATATATTTTTTTATTTGTAAATCTATTTAAGTGTAATTACAAATCATCTTTATTTTAATTTTATCGTCTCAAAATTAATAATATATTTTTAAAACCATTTCCACATAATATTATTATTTTTACATTTATTATTAATATTTTAAAATTTATACATAATAATAGGTAATTTATATAGATGGGGGTTTTCCTGACTTGTAAAGTAACCCTATAATCCATCATCATACTAGGTTTGAAATCCGTATGGATACCTTTTGGGGGAGATTATGAATCATTCATGGACAAAAAATATAATGATTTGTAGCGATGGTAGGGAAAAGGTTGTAGACTACTCCAGAGGAATAATGTTGCATAAAAGGCAAACATCGTGGTGTTATGACTCACTTGCATCTCCACAAGGGCAGCACAAAGTTGATAAGGGTGCATTGTAACATATCCATTATCCCTACATCCATACATATTTCAAATATTGGATGGATGGGTGTCATGACACAATGTAGTAAAAGGTGGATTTGCGTAATAGAGGATAGAATTGTGACACATATGCATGTGGTGCAACACGATGATATGCTAATTGTCTTATAGATAGGGGTTTGAATACTAGTATCTTGGTGTGAAATTGGATATTCATTTGGGTATTTGTGTCTTCATTCAGGGGCCTTTAGGCCACTTTAATCCAGGCCTTTAGTCCTTCAACAACTTGGGAACTCAAACAACTTATATGTAATAAAATAGGCCATTTTAGTTATTGTAAATCCTTATGAGGGGGATGTGGCTAATCCATCGGGGTCCTGAGTTCATGTGTATATATTTTTGGCAATCCCCTCTACTTTATATGGATTAAATAATTTATTTTTCATAATATTATTACATTTATTATTTGTAAAATTATTACATTTATTATCCATTTTATTAATACATTTATTATTTATAATATTATACATTAATTATATATAATATTAATAAATTTATTATTCATAATATTAATTAATTTTTTATTCATGGTATTAATACATTTAATAAAAATATTTTTGGATTTATATATTTATTATTCCAAATAGTTATAAATTTATTAATACATTTATTATTATTAATATATATTAATCTATTAAAACATTTACTATTAATTATATTAGTACATTTATTATTTATTATTTATAATACTGTTTATACATTTATTATTTATTTGTGGTACCATGATAGGAGGATTCCCCCCATTATATGGTAAGTGGTGTAAGTTTGAGTTCTTCTATGATCAAATTTAGTTAGGGCCTGACGACACATTAGGGGGGAAGGTTGGCATATGAAATGCATAGTGTGGTGCCTTCCAGTGCCCTCTTTATGAAAATTATATATTTTTTAACACACCTGGAACATGCCAATTAGTTTTTAACCTACACTCCCTTTTAAAATGGTGACAATGTCAGAGTTTCTCTCTAAAGAGATTCCATGAAAATTTAATTTTTTATGATTGATGGTGCCATCTATCCATTATTTCATCAATACAATGGATGTTTACATGCTAGTGTTAAAGGAGGTCATCATGGGTTATGATTTGGTTCAAGTGACTCTGATATTCATTGACTTGTAGAACCATGATTTGAGTTATAATAATTCTTTGAAGACTCATAAAGATCAGATAAATAATCAGGTAGCATTTTTTAATAGTCATAGATGGTTGTGGTTACTATTATCATCCAGTAGATTTTTCGTTTTTTCTTAAAATAATCAGGAGGAATTTATGTTTATTTTTCATTGAGAAGAACTCTAAAATTTTTGAGGAAAAATTGAAAAATTCATGCACTTTGTCCATTCTTGATTGATTCAGTGATGATGTTTAGTGCTTTCTCCTTCATATTTAGGACTTCAGTGTCTCATGATTAATTTCAATTTGGGGTAATTATTACCATATTTAATTCCTTAAAATGATCTCAAACTTAATGTGTGGGTATTCATACCTATTTTAATCAAACATTACCTACTTTGAATTTATGCTTGGGGACCCTTTTTCATTCGAAATCAGTCAAAAATGTTATTACTCAATCATGGATTCAGATCAAGGGAATTAATTTCCTCTTTTAGCCTACATACATCCTTCGGGACATTTCTTATGTCATGGATTTAACTATTAAATTTAAAAATGAGACCATTAATTCTTAGTATGGCCATTTTTGAAATATTTTTTTAGTGGTATATGCAAGTTCCCCACTCGCTGAGATTGTGTTTCTAATTGATGATGATCTTAGCATTAAAATATTAATTGAATATAAATATATTACTAATTTGTTTGAAATTTGTAACATTATTGGATACTTTAAGGAAATTATACATTTTAATTTAATGTGTGAAATTTATAATAGTAGTTGACACTGGATTGAGCATTGTAAATTAAATATTCCCATTAATGAAGGTAAGTTGATCGGAGATGGTTTTATTTCTATGTAGGAAAAAAGTATTTTAAATTTGTTTCCATGTATTGTAAATTATTAAGGGGATATGTAAATGGAACTCAATCCATAGAAAATGGTTATAATGTTTTCCCCCTAATGTTATAAAAACATATCAATATTCCCATCATAATGTGGCATTGGTTCTGGATGATAGTAATGCTGATTTTCTCATTCCCAACTGTGGAATTTCTTATAAAGATAAGTTTTTTGATAAATACTTGTAATGTATTAAATTTATTTTCATGGTTAGGGATTATTTAGCACTTATTTATTCCCTTTATGTCTCAGATATATAGATTTAAAATTATTCATATAAATATCTGAAGAAAACTAGTTTGAGTTAGGATGTAGTGTATGTATCAAGTCAAACAATTGATCCTCTTGTAGTGGTCAATAAGGGAAAGGATGTTCCTTTAGTGGTTGGTTCATGTCTTTCCAAGTAAATATACCATGGAGGTTCTTATTTATCTATCTAACCTATGTATCCCAAATTTAATTACCATGTATTAAGGCCAATTGAATTTTAGCTGATTAATTTTATTTAGGTGATAGAAGTGGAATCTTCAGCTATTAAAGATGTTAAGCCCTATTCCTCTCCCTTGGAACTAGATTAGGATAATCACAATTTTTTTATTTCAAAGGTCATAGGATCATCAAATAAAAATATTACTCTTTTATAAGTAGTGGATGTTGTTACATGAATTCATAAGGTTTTGGATTTTCATAATAACTCCTCAATCATTGTGATTTTTTTTTGATTCTCAACATGTGTAAGCTATAAGAGATTTTATTGATGACATAAAAGGAAGATATTAGAAATATTTAGATATTGTTAAAGCTTTTATAGTTGAACCTCTTTTAGATATTGGACATGTAGCCAGAGGTGACTCTTAAACATGTTTTATCTCCTCTAATCCATCACTAATTAGTGAAAAATGGAATTTTATTAACATAGATTCTACATTTTATATCAGTGATAACTCACTATTTTTTCATCCTACTTTTGTTAAAGAGGTTACTATAGTATGTTTAATATGTCTCATAAGGGTGTTTACACATAATCTCTTTTCCACGCTATTATTTATTAACACTTCTGATAATATTGATAATTATCTCAATGAATTAAATAAATTGAGAGGCTCGGTTGCTTCAATTAGTTTTATAGTTTCCTAGAATCAGTCTAATGTTTCCTTAGATGATGGTATTTCATATATCCATGAATGTAGAACTCATTCACTAAATGTGAAGTATGGAACTCATTTATATCATTTTCCTAATTCTTGTGAGGGTTATCTATATAATCATTATTTTATCAAGGATGATATTAAAAATTTCAACCTTTAAGGGAACAAGCTAGTTGATGAAAACAAAACATTAATGTAGGAGGTATGGAATCTCCATGTGTCTTTTAAATCCAATAATAATACCCAAATCCTATCATATTTAGAACCCACTGATCATATCACAAAAATATTACCGATTAGTATCCAAAAAACTCTATAATGGAGGGTATTTCACCACTTTCGAGGTTGGTGGATTCCCCATAATAAGGGTAATAGGTCTAAATGGATAAATATGTTCATGAAGTCCTCTAATATTTTATTCCTAACTTTTCAAATGTACTTTTAACAAGAGAAAACTAAAAAGATGATATGATCCTTTAAATATTTATTTAATGCCTATCTAGATCAGGGAACATGAAAATGTTACATTGATGTGTAATGAGGATGATCTCATTTTTAGTTATGACTATCATGGTATTGGGAATAAAATGATTTCATAAATAAATAAAAAATTTCAAGAGAAATTTAAAATTATAATACAATGACTGGTTACACCCAAATTTACCCTACTGGTAAAAGCAGTCGTTGAAGTACAAGTAGGGATTGAATCCATAGGGACTGAAGAAGAACCCATGAGACAGTATTATTTGATGATGGATTAGCTATGAATTGGCCAACTTTGAGGTAGATTTTAATTGGATAAATAAAGATATAATTTAAAAATCATAGAATAAAAATGATGTGAACTAAACAATTATGGATGGTGGGTTGATCTTAGGGTTTTTCTTGGGGTGGATTGGATGAATTTCTTTTCTTAAAAAAATTCATGTCATTAATTCAAGACATATCCAAACAATGAGATAATTCTTCCAAATCATTCAACAATTTAATCCCTACACAATTCCAAGTCCAATCACTGAATCACATTGAGGATCACTAATGAGCACTCAAAGAAAATATATCATACTAGCACTCAAAATGTGTCATCGTTAATGTTGGAAAAGATGAGAAAGAATGTAACTCATCAAATGGAAATCCTAAAATAACGAATAGATTTAAATATTAAGTACATGAAATAACATTCAATATCTGACCTTTCTACTCCCTTGGATCAACCCTTAATAGGTTATCCCTCCATTTATTCTATTCTACCAATGGAGGCAGGATGTATACTTATGGGGGAGGAATTGAAGAAGAAGAAAATTATTAAAAGAACGAACACTCCACCGTTGTGTGATGGAAACCACAAGTGATGGTGTGAATAATTTCACAACTTCATTCAATAGTATCAACGTTTGAAGAAAATGAAAATAAAAAGTGAATAATAAGAAGAAATTTTATTAAAATAATAAACGTGAAAGAAAAACATGCATGGGAAAACTTGACGATGAGATTACAAATTGAAAGCATGAAATTACAATTGAAAGAAATATCATGGATGAAAGAAAAACATGGATTCAAAGAAAAATGTTAGATGATAATTCCTTCACCACCAGATCCTTATGTAGGAATATTATGAGCCTTAGATACACCCCACCACAATATATTCCATACCCATTAATTTAGACATTCAAAAGGAAGGTGAAAAAATTAAGGGATTTTGACGTTTCGAAGTGGACCCATAAATTTCGTCCAGATTCGTCCACCATTTTGACGTGTGAATTTGGAATTGATGGAGGCCGAATAATCAGAGGTCAGAGAAGAAACATATATTCATCATTGTGTCCTATATCAGCTGTAAATATTTCAGGAATTTTGGATCCGCTGTTTGGAGGTTATGGTCAAAATGGTGAGACGGCTTTATGTGCATTAATGTCGGGTCCAACATTTAAATCTCAATTTCAGATCCCTTTGTCATCATGAAAACATCAAAATTAGCTCCGGAAACAGTTTAATAAAATGATCCTCATATTTTTATAGTTTTACTGTATAAATTTGAGCTTCATTGGGCTTGGATTGTGGTCCCCACATTTGTTTGATGGGCCTTAGGCCCATTATGCTTTCTCCAGCAAATTTCTGTATTCGGGCGCAAAATTCTCTATCTTCCCCTGGGATTCATACATCGGACCTAAAAGATAAAATGTTCTAAAAAACGTGTTCAATAATATCCCAAAATTTCAAATTCAGAAAATGAATATAATGTTGTCCACATACAAATTAATGATTGGGCCCAAATTTTCATTTTAACAATGAATTGCATTTAAGATGGGAAATGAAGTTCTATTTATGTAATGCACTAAAAACAATGTTTATGGACATTGGAACAATGAATATAAAAATATTAAAAATTAATAGTATATATTTTTAGGGACTAATCAATGACCTCACTGGGGAATAATTATTTCTAGTTTCCTTCCAGTAGTGGATACATTGTGTTTTACTTGGATAGGAATAATATTTTACTACATGTAGACTGATGTTTGCCATCCTCTCTCTTTAGGTTTAAGATAATTATGTAATTTTATAGTGGGTTCCCTTTAATTTCTGGTTCCTTGAAGGTTATGATGCCGGTTGTGTAGCAGATCATTGTTGGGTGGAGGACCATGCTACCAAAGGAGTCTAGCTTTGGCATGTTTACTATTTTCCTCTTGTTTTAACTTGGTGTTGATTTTTTTTATTTTATCTTGACATTCAACCCCTTCTTTCATGGGATCATGTTTTTTGCTTAATAAATTTCTCTAGACCATGAGTTTCTCTTTCCAAATCCATGGTTCATGTTGTTTCTAATTATTATACAAAATATTAACACATTTATTAGAAAATTATAATATCAGAATTTTTATTATAATATTAATAATACATATATCATAAAATTAATAAATTTAGTATAATGTATTTATTATAATACATTTAATTTAATATTAATACATTTATTCATATTATTTATTATACATTATATTAATCCTAGTTTTAATACATTTATTAATAAATTATATGTTATTCAAAATATTAATATATTTATTATTTTACTATTCATAATACTAATGGGGGTGGGGTCTTGGATTCCGTCGTGATATCCCAACCTCAAGGGTATTCCCCTAGAGTTTTCATTATTTGGGTTTATGTGTACATGATCTACAATGGTTGTGTCTTCTGGCGATGGATGGTGTTCCTCAATGGATGGATCACGATCAACCTGCAAGGCCTCAATGGTGTTTGGGTGGTGTTCGTTGTTAGATGTGGTGGCGGTGGTGATTCTTTGACAGCGACGGGCGACAAACAACATCTCAGGTCTCATTTTGTGATCGACATTTCTGATCTGGTCTATATCTGAATAGATCTTTTCAGAATCTGTTAGTTCCTCAGGTTGTTACCACTATTAGGGTATGGCTGGTTTCTGAGGGTGTGCTATAGTGCCCCCTGACCACAATGACGTAGGTGCACCAGTGCGGTGGTGTTCTCAGGGTGCGAGAAAGAGTTATCTAGCTACAACTATGATCTATAGTGATGCTATTTTTGGTTTGGTTGGATCTGGGTGGAGGACGAGATCTAGCTGTGGTGCTCGTTAGATTCAGGTTGTGGGTGGTGGCATGTATAGAATCGACCCCTGGTGATGGTGGGTGCAGATCTAGTCATGACGGTGTCTTGTGGATTGTGCAGTTAGGGGTAGAAGCCGGTCCATTTACCATTCCATTGGCCTCTATTAAGCCTTGTTTTTAGGTCTATAAGAAATTGGTACATGTGGCTTGTAATGGTTTTTGTTCCACTAGGCTTTCGTGGCATTGTTCCTTGAGGCCTATATGCCTCTGGGTTTTCGGATTTCTGTTTGGTTCTCTCTTTTCCCAAAAAAGTGGTTTGTGTATTTTTTTTTATCTTTTTTAATAATGGGTCTTCCCCTAACTTTCATAGTATTGTTCATTATATTAGTTATTGATACTTTTAATACATTTATTATTCAAAAAAATTTATAATATTTTTAAATTAGTTATTCATAAGATTTATTTTTAGTTATATTTATTGATATACAATAATTAATTCATTTATTATTCAAAATATTTGTAAATTTAATATTTATTATATTTATACATTTAATATTAATTATTTTTATAATTTTTTTATATACTACTATTTATCCATTTAATATTATTTATACAATTATGCATAATATTATTATTTATTCCTAACATTTAATATATTAATAATATTATTATATATAGAGAAAGAAATATAGACATTTAGATTTTCAATTTCATGTATCTCATTGGTCTTGTGTGTGTTTTTGTATATATATATATACATATACATGTATATAATAACATGTCATCTTTAACTTGTACAGTATCTACATACATATTCGTATACATATATTTCCATAATCTTGTAAACATTTTAAATTATTCTTTGTTTGTGTTGTTACATATAATATAAATATATTATAGTATAATTAAATTATAAATTCTATTATCTTAAATTGTGTTTAACATTTTTCAAATTTAATATTCAGATTTTATAAATATTACATAAAACATTACTAAATATATTTCATTATTTATAATATTAATAATACAAGCAATTAAAATATAATTAATCTATTTTTTTATAAATTAGTATACATTCATATATAAAAAATCATGAATTTTAGAATTCATCGTAATAAACATCTAATGTATATATTAATTTTTTTTAAATAAAATTAATTTTAATATGAAAAATAAGGAATATCTTTTTTCAAATACTATTGATGGTAAATTTAAAATTTTTATTTAATTTGTAAAATATAATGATATTATTTTCTTTATAAATAAACTACAATCAATTTTTATAAATACAATTACACATTTTTTGTAGTCTAAAATACTTTATCATTTAAATAATTAAAAATAATTTCAAAAATATAACTAACAAAATTTAAATATAAAAAATACTTATTAATATTTAATAGGTTATATTATTAATTTTATATTCATTTATAAAATAATCATTTATTAGTATTATATATATATTATTATTTTAAAATTTTATAAAATTGGTAAATTATTTAGTTTTTTTTTCATTGCAGCTAAATTTAGTGATGATAGATATTCAAATATCATCACTAAATTTAGAATTTATAAAGTAAAGGATTATCAATTCTATTTTTATAATTAATTAATAATTTATTTTTTTGGTGCTTAGAATTTACCCCTAGTATATGTACTTCTATCAGTTCATTGTAAGTACTAAAAAAGACATGCCTCTATAAAAGTTGATAAATGGTTTATTTATCATTTTTTATCAACAATTTTTTGTTAGCACCAATAAAACTATTTCCTTCTTTTAAAAAGCAATAAGACAGTTTCACTATTCATTCTTTCATTGCACCCAAATTCCATTTCTTCTTCTATGTAATATTTTAGATGAATTGACCCCCAAAACCAATGGTATACTATTCATAACTTCTTTTATGGATTTCTCAACAGATCATGCTTGAGTTTTTGAAAGTTTTTTCGTATTTAATCTTTTAATATATTGTAAATCCAATAAAATCCAAGTGTGATTTTAATATTTAGCAGGATAGATTATTTACAATTAAATTTGTAAGGAAATTCAACCTTATCCATAAAAATAATGAGAATTTGGTGAACATTTTTTCATTGTGTCGGATATTAAGTAAACTGTACTATTCAAAAGAGATAATCCTGAAACCAATATCAAAATTCTAACAAACGTTTCTCATATAATTACAGAAAAATATTGGGATTTTCTTATTATCTAAATTTTATATATTTTTTATTAATTAATATTTTAGATTATTATATAGTGTTATTTATTGTCTCCTCGTCCAATGTTGATAACATGTTTTCTTTTTAACATCATAAATGGGGAATATATGTAAAAATGATAAGTATAAATTGATATGGGAATATTCAAATATTATTTTCATTTAACATTTCATTAGGATTAATATAATTTCCATAAATTATTATTATTTATTAATAATATAGGGAAAATTATTTTTCTTTTATTATTGATAACCTTCATTCTCATATTTTTTTAGTAATCACAAATCTCATACCTATTTTTTATAAAATTTTCAATAAAGGGATTTCTAGTTTTTAAACTGGGTATAAAATCATTTTTAAAATATTATATTCGAAATGATATATAGATCAATGTAAAAATTGGTTCATAGTAACTATTTTATAAGATATGGTTTCATTAATAAAATTGCATTCATAAATTGAAGTATTTGAGATATCATGAATAAATATGGTTTAGTAAAATATAACATGTCAATTCCATGATAGGAATAAAGGAAAAATATAATGAAATTAATGTTAATCTATGAAACCTAAAATTTATGCCAATATTCACATGATATCATACAATTATTTACTCAATAAATATTATTGAATTTAAAAAAAATATGTAAAAATTATTTTCATGGATATCATAAGACCATATTCAACATTAATTACCATTGATAACAGTGTCAAATACACATTGCTCACATGGTTAAATGGTCAAATTATAATAACAATAAATAATTATGGGAGGCATACAATGGAAAATTTCAATGAAATATTCAATATTTCATGATGTATATTATTTTGAGGAAATTTTATAAATATAAATACATTTATATTTATATGTTTGTACACACACACATAGACACCCATAACAAATTATGTATATACACATAAATATTTAATCACATTATATATCTATTTGTGTGTGTAAATATTATAAAAATATGATTATATATACCAATTTTGATATATATATATATATAAATTAATTAAAAAACATATGAATTATATCAATTCTTTTGTATATTTTCTCTATGTATGTATTATAATTTATTAATTTTTTTTTAAAATTTATACATTCTATAATTTAAAATTTTAAAAAAAGAGACAATAAATGTGTAAAGACCCAGAAATTCCATGTAAATTTATTTAATTAAATTGGAATTTTTCGAGTCCACGAAAATTGACGGCGCGTGATTCCGAGGCCCGGAGTTCCCAGAATGAATTTTTGAACATTATTTCGGGTACGTTCAGTAAACATGCGAGCTGGTTTTTCTGTCTTTTGAACCGATGCTCAGAATTGAAATATGAGGGCACCGTTGAACTCGCAGTGCCGGTAATATCTTAAGGAGGCTTTCACCTAGACCGTAGTATGTTGAGGGTGAAAGATATAATTTGGGTTTTTCGTGATTGAATAAAATAAAATAAAATTTTGTAGCATTTTATTTTCTTTGGAACTCCCATTTGGATTTTGAGAGGTGGGGACCACTAGAACTAAACCTCTCCAGTGAGGTTATGAAGATGGGGACCACCAGAACTAACCTCCCATGTTTGTTATGATGGTGGGGACCACCCGAGACTAAAACTCCCTTGAACTTCCCACTTAATGGGAAGAAAACTCATGATCTTCCCCCACATTAATCATTCCACCCCACCTTAATTAATTATACCAACACACCAATTAATTAATTAAGACAATTTGAAATTATTCCAACAAACATAATAGATAAATTGTTATATTATGTGGGATAATTTTCATTTAGGTGGAATTGAGGGGAAAGGGTTGGCAAGAAGTGAACATGGATGAACACATCCTCCAATGAAGAACATCGATGCACGACATCAACTTCTTCCTCAGGACATCCTCCATCGAAGAGAATTTATCCGATGAACGAGCTCTAGATCAGAGGCGTGTGGAGGGCGCGACGAACGTCAAAAACTTCTATTTCTCTCATCGTCATCAACAATCAAAATAGGTAGGGTTTGTTTTTGAATTCATGAAATTTATGGATTAAATTCCTCTTTCTTGGAAAGCATGGTGAATGTGGATCAACCAAAATGAGTTGATCCACGATTCGTATGAAATTGTAGAGTTTGAAGTTCTTCATTCAAGATTTTGTTGAGTTTCTTGCTACCGTTCTAACATGGAGGGTGCGGGCAAAACCAACATGGCCCGACCCCTCCACTGTTATTATTTACTGGTGTATTCTTCGTGATGGTGAAGGAAACTGGTGTCGGCGTTTGGTATCGTTTGAACTTGAGAACTGCGATGAAGGTGATGAATGAAGGGAGGTCGGTCAAGTCGCCCGCTAGTGAATATGTGGCCACCGTTGACACCACTGCCCCATGTCCATCACTTCTCTGAGACCTCACCATGCCACCCCGCGTCCTTCTGCACTACCTTGCTGGCCTCTTCTGTCCTCCACGGCCTCGCGGCCCCACCGCGCCGCCCAGGTCGGGCTGCCCGGCCCGACCTCCCAGCACGGGTCGGGCCGCCTAGCGGTCTGGGCTACACTGTAGGTTGGACTGGACCTAGCAGGTTGGCGCGGGTCAACCCAAATATGTTCGGCCCATGCCGGGTTGGGCAGGGTTAGTCCGACCGGGGCGAACTGGACCTGGTCCCACTTTGACCCATTTATGCTCTTTTGGCCATAACTTTGGTATAGGACATCTTTTTGATGAACTGCCAGTGGATCTATATACCTTAGAGAAAGACAGTCGCTCTAGAATACCCCACTAGAGTTTTCGATAAATATGGAGAACGGTCGGGTTGGATCAAGCACGAATCTAACTGGGCCCTTGGGACTAAAAAGATAATAACTCACAGTCCAGGTGTTTGATTGATTCATTGTCTGTTTCATTGAGACGCCTATGATGTGGAGGTCCTTTGTGGTAATTCTTAATGAGACTTTGTGGTAGTTGGAGTAGCGACCAGTGGAAGGAGGAGCGGAGTCTCCCAGAGACGATAAAGCTTAGTGCGGGAACCCAGTAGATGGTTGTGACTTGAGAAAGAGATCCTTCATGGGTCTGTGATTGAGGGTCCCACATGGAACTGCTCTAAGGTTCCATGTAGGACTACCCTAGCGATCCTGTGTGGGTTGGAACCTAGTGATCTTGTGTGCGTCAGCACTGAGCGATCATGTGTGGGTCAGCACCGATCGATCCTGTGTGGGTCACTACCTAGCGATCCTATGTGGGTCAGTAGATAGAGAACCATCATGGGTCTGCCCCTTAACAGAGTAAGATGATTCAGTAGTTACATCTAATTATCTATACTACTGTGCCTATGAAATACCTGGTGTGTTCTGAGTATGTACCTATGTGGTACTTTCCGTCATAGTAATACCTTGGTGGTATTCTTCTTTGCGGCGTACCTATGTGGTACTTGTCTTCGTGGTATTAATTCCTTTGTGGAATATTTGAGCTTGGGGATTTGGAGTTGGACTCTATATTTTCATCATGATTGATATGGGTTTACTGGATAACATTGTTATATGTCTGGGAATATTCATAAGTAGGGTTATCAGTTGTTTCCTTTCTTTTCGGTTTATCCTTTGTGGATTTTGTGAGACATTGAGTGTCTCGAGGTCCCTACTGAGTATCGTTATACTCACCCCTGCATGGGGTGTGCCTACACTTCATTGTGTTTGGTGCAGATGACGGACATCGCTGACTGAGGACGAGGGTACAGGGACATGAGGTAGCATAGAGGTGGATATTAGAAGAGGTGAACTGCAGATAAGACCATTCATAATATGTACCTACCCTTCAGGTAGTATCCATGATGGATGATCCAGGATCTGCTTTTCACCTGTCAGTTGTCTTGTACTTTCAATTTTTCCTTGTACTTTCCAGTTGATCTTGTATTCTGGACCCTTTTTTACTTACTGTACTCACTATGTTTACTATTAATTTTACTTGAGTTCATATCTTATTGTGTGCTTGGTTGTGTGTGTTATAGAATATAAAGGAAATGCCTTCCCATTTTTAGGGATAGCGCCTTTAGTGCTAGTCGCCAGCCCATGGCCTGTGGAAGGCGGGCTTGGGGTAGTCACGACACGGGCCCCGGGGGACGGGTCATGAAAAATTGTTATCAGAGGAGTCAGTTCTACCGTAGAACATAAGAATCTAATCTTTTAAACAGTAATAGGGTTAATTGTAGTGAGTGTGGTTTTCAGTTTATTGAATCCAGTGTTGGTACGATAACCAACGTATCCATACACCAGGACCCTAACTTTTGATTTCTGACTCAGTGCTTGAAAACACTGATTTTGTGTGTGTTCCAAGAGTTTTGTTTGTGATCTCTTGAGTCATCTCACCAGGTATAATTTATTGACCATGGAACACCTATTTCCTTTCAAAATGTAACCACGCAGACAACCATCTTGGGTTCCGGATATAGTACGCACTGATAGCCCACCCAGTGGAGAGGCCTCAGTGCAGGGCCCTCTTCCAGTAGAGGCACCAATGGAGGAACCAGCATTGTCATTACCTGTTGGGCCACCGATGCCACCAGCCCTAGTAGTAGATGGTGAATGCTGCTTGAGCGAGTTGCACATGTTCCAGTGACAGAGGCCACCTAGGTTCAGGGGAGAGACGAACCCATATGCGTCTGAGGATTGGATAGTGACTGTGGTGAGAGTCTTTTGACTGGTAGGGACACCATCTCTTGGTCATCCTTGTTTCCATTATTCTACAGGTAGCAGTAGGTAGATGGTGGAGCTCGATGCTCCAGGCCCACGATGAGGTGACACTTCTCTAGGTAGACTTCGAGAGCCTGTTTCGAGCATAGTTTGTCCCAGGGAATCTTCACGCAGTGCGCATTCATGAGATACTTCATCTACAGCAGGGCAACATGATTATTGCTCAGTACTCAACACGGTTCACTAACCTCTCACGCTACTCCACAGATATGGTGCGGGACCCATTATTCAGGGACCATACCTTTGAGCAGGGACTCGGGTGGGAGATTATGGATTTGATGATCTCACTCAGCATCCCTACACAGGATGGGGAGTTAGAGAGAGCCCTCTTAGTTGAGATTTTCTTTGATGAGAAGTCGCCAGCAGCGAGACCCACCACCAGTCGTCACGTAGCATATTCAAATACAACTAGTAGAAGAAAAATGACACAGAGGTCCAAGAGGACCAGACATACAGGTGGACGACCGCATGATTCTGGGTCAGTTGTTCGGGGCACCTGCGACAGAGCTAGTAATGCAGGGAGCGGGCAGTGTTACGCATGTGGCAGGCAGGGTCACATGGCTCGTGACTGTCAGACCCACCATACAGATGATCAGCAAATGGTCAGAGGACCACCCAGGCAGAGACATAGATTTGACCGAGGAGGTCCGCATAGAGCAGGCGGACATGGCAGAGGAGCTGTTCATGCAGTTGGTGGGGGGGGAGATTCGATATGTTACCTCCACCACCACTAGGTGGTCCACCTGGATCACAGGTTGCAGCAGGATAGGGGCGAGCTCAGTTCCAGGTAGCTGAGGCCTATGATCATGGTGCTACGGAGATGATATGAGGTATGATCTGTGTCTACTCCACCTTAGCTGTAGTACTTATAGACATGGGTGCTAATAAATCTTTTATTTTCACTGCCCTCATTTGTAGCTCAGCAATTACAATGGATTTTTTGGCTCGATCCTTATGGATAGAGACTCTTATGGGAGCGTATTCGACGATTATGCATTGGTTTCGGCAGTGCGAGTTTACTCTAGGAGGAGAGATCTTCGGCTGGGATCTCCTAGTAGTAGCGTTGAGGCCTTATGATGTCATCTTGTGTATGGACTGGTTATTTATAGTCCATGCTCAGATTGACTGTATTAGGGGAAAATTGTTGTGTGTCCACACGGATGGGACCAGTTTTACCATCATCAGTGAGAAGGAAGCCTATGAAGCACAATACGGACTTACCCGGAGGAGAGTGCAGCCAATCACTCATCAGTTGGATAGACTTACCCTTAGAGCAGTTTATTTGGAGGGTCCGATCTATCATGTAGTGGTGGACCAATACACGGATGTTTTCCCTGATGATGTTATGGGTCTCCCTCCCCACAGAGAGGTGTAATTATACATTGACATGTACCTTAGGACGACACCGATATCTACACCATTACATCATATGGCTCCTGCGGAGCTTCGTGAGCTGTGGGTACAGCTAGAGGACTTTCAAGAGAAGAGATTCATTCGGCCTAGTGTTTCTCCTTGGGCAGCCCCCATTTTGATATCCAAAAAGGAAGATGGGATCTTGAGACTTTGTGTTGACTATCGGTGCCCAAACAAGGTGACCGTGAAGAAAAATTACCCACTCCCAAGGATTGATGCCCTCTTTCATCAACTGAAGGGAGCATGGTGGTTTTTGAAGATAGACATTAGATCATGCTATCAATGACTCAGTGTACAAAACGAGTATGTGCATAAGATGGATTTTGGATGTCACTACGACCAATATGATTTCTGGGTAATGCCATTCGGTGTAACCAACGCACCAGAAGTGTTCATGGGACTCATAAATAGGATCTTTCAGCCATACCTTGATCACTTTATTGTAGTCTTCATCGATGACATTTTGATCTACTATACTACTGGGGTGGATCATGCCTATCATTTTCATGTAGTACTGGACACACTTTGAGAGCACCAGCATTATGGTAATATCTCTAAGTGATAGTTTTGGATCCGAGTGGTTCACATTCTGGGACATGTCATATTGGAGGCTGGAGTTTCAGTGGATCTAGTGGCGATTGAGGTGGTACATGCTTGTCAGCCACCTAGGAGTGTGATGGAGATACGAAGTTTCCTGGGTTTAGCCAGATACTACCAGAGATTTGTGCCATATTTCTCTAGAGTTGAAGCACCACTATCAGCGTTAACAAATAAGGGGAAACCCTTCTTGTGGTCAGAGAGATTCTAGTAGAGTTTTCAAGAATTGAGGCAGAGGCTGACTAGTGCCCCCATCATGAGGCTTCCAGTGGAGGCCGTAGGGTACGTTCTCTACTGCGACACATCAAGGACTAGACACGGATGTGACCTGATGCTTGAGCGACCAGTGATCACATATGGTTCTCAAAATTTGAGAAAGCCTGGGAAAAACTACACTACACATGGACTATAGTTAGCTATTGTGGTCTTCACCTTGAATATGTGGCAACATTACATGATGGGCGAGCATTTTACACTGTACTCTGATTAAAATAGTCTCAAATATATCTTCTCTCAGAAAGACCTGAACTAGATATAGTGACGTTGGCTTGAGTTCATCCAGGACTATGACTTCCAGATAGTCTATAATCCTGGGAAGGGGAAAATTGTAGAAGATTTACTTTGCAGAAGGTCTGGTATATAGCTTCTAGGCGTGATGGTGGTGAAGCTTGCTGCTTAGCATATATCATTTTTGGATTGGGATGGAGCAGCTTCTCTTTAGTCTCTTATAGTCACTCCCACAATTCTTCAGTGAGTCGGGGAGGTGCAGCATGGGGACACTAACTGTGAGGCTCGACGTGCTCAGATATCCACATGGCAGGAACCAGATGGATTTTCTGAAGGTGGGGAGCACATCATCATCTTCAGAGGATGTACCATGGTACCAGTGTCACTTCAAGAGGAAGTTATGATGGAGTTCCACACGCCCCTCTAGTGGTACATCTAGGAGTGGAAAAGATATACTAGGATCTCCGACGATAGCACTGGTGTCCGAGAATGAAGAAAGCAGTAATAGAGTTTTTCTCTGAGTGCCTCACTTGTCAGAAAGTGAAGGCGGAGCATCAGGTACCAGCAGAATTGGTTCAGCCATTGGAGATCCCAGAGTGGAAGTGGGACATCATATCCATGGACTTCGTGAAAATACTTATACATACATCCAGTGGCAATGACTCGATTTGGGTGATCGTCGACTAACTCACCAAGTCAACCCACTTCCTACCGATTAGAGAGCATGGAATAATAGAGATATTAGGACGCATTTATGTGCAAGAGATAGTGTGGTTACATGGAGTACCCCCGATGACTGTATCTGATCGTGATGCACATTTTACATCCCATGTATGGAAGGGGTTGTAGGAGGCTGTTAGGACGCAACTTCTTTTGAGCACCGTCTTCCATCCTCAGACAGATGGCTAGACTGAGTGGACCATTCAGACCCTCGACGACATGCTACGTTCTTGCATCCTCGACTTTGGTCATAGTTGGGAGGATCACATTTCTTTGGTGGAGTTTTCATACAACAACAGTTATCACCCCACCATTGGGATGACACCTTTTGAGGTGTTGTACGAGCGACCTTTCAGATCTCTTTTGGGTTGCACTGACCCAGGGGAGTCAATACTAGTGGGACCAGAGATGATACGGGCTACCACAGAGATGGTGTAGATCCTCCAGGAGCAGATGAAGGCCGCCCCAAGTAGGTAGAATTCATATGCATACAAGAGACAAAGACCTATGGAGTTTGAAGATGGCAACCACGTCTTTCTATAGGTCACACCTCGATGAGGTTTGTGGAGATTTGGCACAAGCGACATGTTATCTTCGAGCTTCATCAGACCCTTTCAGGTCCTTAGTAGATTTGGTGAGGTGGGTTACCACTTAGCTCTTCCACCTCAGTTGCACCAAGTGCATGATGCCTTCTACATATCCTAGCTGAGAAGATACGTGCACGATCCTTCTCACCTCGTCGCCCACAGTGAGATGGACGTCGATGATGGGGTGACTTTAATGGAGGTTCTAATAAATATTGAGGATCGAAAGGAGTGGGTCCATTGTGGGTGGTCGATACCTCTGGTATGAATTCGTTGGCAGCATGGGAACCTCCAAGAGAGCACATTGGAGTGGGAGGACCAGATTCATACTCAGTACCCCCACTTTTTTTCCTAGTTTTGAGTTGTGGCTTATGGGGACGTAAATCCCTGAGGTGGGGAGAATGTAAAGACTCAGAAATTAAATATAATTTTTTTTATTTAAATGGGAACATTACGAGTCCGTGAAAATTGATAGCACAAGATTCTATGCCCCGGAGTGCCCGGAATGAATTACTGATCTTTATTTCAGGTACATTTTGTAAACGTGGGAGTGGGTTTTTTTTAACTTTTGAACCAGTGCTCGGAATTGAAATCTGAGGGCACTGTTGAACTCGTAGCACCAGTATTCGCTTAAGGAGACCTTCACCTTAACCGCAATAGGTTGATGGTGAATGATAGAATTTGGGTTTTCCGTGAAAGAACAAAATAAAATAAAATTGTGTAAGTTTTTATTTTCTTTGGAACTCCCATGTGGATGTTGAGAGGTGGGGACCACCAGAACCTACCTCCCATGTGGGTTGTGGTGGTGGGGACCACCTGAGACTAAAACTCCATTGATCTCCCCTCTTAATGGGTAGAAAACTCTTGATCTTCCCCCACATTAATTGTGCCACCCCAATTTATTAATTATACCAACTCACCAATTAATTAATTAAGCCAATTTAAAATTATGCCAACAAACATAATAGATAACTTGTTCTATTATGTGGGATACTTTTCATTTTTGAGGAATTGAGGGGAAATGGTTAGAAAGAGGAGAAATTGGAAGAACACATCCTCCAAAAAAGAATGTTGATGCATGAATTCGACTTCTTCCCCGAGACAACCTCCATAGAAGATCATCTATCTGACGAATGAGCTCGACATCGGAGGAGTGAGACGGGTGCAACGAAGGTTGACAAATTCGATTTCTGTCATCATCAACAACAATACAACGAGGTAGGGTTTTTTATTGAATTCACGAAATTTCTTTATTAAATTCCTTGTTCTTGGAATGCATGGCGAACATGGATCAACCAAAATGAGTTGATCCACGATTCGTATGAAAATTTAGAGTTCAGTGTTCTTCATTCAAGATTTTGTTGAGCCGCTTGCTACAGCTCTAACATGGAGGGTGCGGCCCAAACAAAAATGGCGCAACCCCTCCATCATTATTCATTATTGGTGTGTTCTTCGTGATAGTCATGGAAACTGGTACTAGAGTTTGGCACTGGTGGAACTCGAGAACCGCGATGAAGGCGACGAACGATGGGCGGTTGGTCAAGCTGGAAACTGGTGAAATCTCTTCCACCATGCCGTCGTGGCCTCCACCGCCATGTGTCCTCATCACCCCGCAACCTCAACATCCCACGACCTCACCGCTCTACCTCGCGGCCTCCACGCGCCGCCCTGCGGCCTCTCCATGGACACCACTGCTTCGCGGCCTCGCCGCGCCGCCCCACAGCCCCTGCTGCCCCGCCGCCCAGTGTTCCCAGTGGCCCCGGAGCCCTGCGCCCCGCCGCCCTAGCCGCCCCGCCGCCCTCGCTTCCCCATGGACCTCGCCACCCCGCGGCCTCGTGGCCACACCACACCGCCCAGGCCAGGCCGTACCCAGCAGGTTGGGCTGGGTTGACCCAAATCGGTTCGGCGTAGGTCGGGTCGGTCTGATCGGGTCGGACTAGACCTGGACCCACTTCAACCCATTTACGCTCTTTTAGCCATAACATTGGCACCAGATGTCCATTTGTCAAACTGTCAGCGACACTATAAGCCTTAGAGTGAGATAGTCTCTTTAGAAGACCCTACTAGAGTTTTGGATAAAGATGGAAAAGGTCGGGTTGGATCGAGCACAAATCCAACAGGGCCCTCAGGACTTAAAAGCTAATAATTCACAGACAGGATGTCTGATTGATGAACCATATGTTGCGTTGATACCCCTATGATGTGGCAGTCCTTTGAGATACTTCTTCATGAGACTTCTTGGTAGTTGGAGTATCGACCGATGTCTTGAGGAGAACACTCTCCAGGAGATAAGAAAGCTTAGTGAGGGAACCTAGTAGCTAGTTGTGACTTGAGAAAGAGATCCTTCGTGGGTCTGTGATTGAGGGTCGCACATGGAACCGATCTAGGATTCCAAGCAATAATACCCTAGCGATACTTTGTGGGTCAGTACATAGGGATCCTGTCTGGGTCAGCACTGAGCGATCCTATGTGGGTCAGCACCGAGCGATCCTGTGAGGGTCAGCACTGAGCGATCCTGTGTGGGTCAGCACCGAGAGATCCTATGTGGGTCAACGCCTAGAGATCCTTCTTAGGCCGGCCTCTTAAAAGAGTTAGATGAGTCAGTAGTTACATCTAATCATATCTTCTACTATCCCTATGAAATACCTAGAGTGAGATAAGTCTGTACCTGTGTGGTACTCTCCTTCATGGTAATACCTTTGTGGAATTCTTCTCTATGGAATACCTATGTGATACATGTCTTCATGGTATTACTTCCTTTGTGGAATAGTTGAGCTTGGGGCTTTGGAGTTGGAATCTGTGTTTTCCTCATGGTTGAGATGGGTTCACTTGATAACTTAGGTATATGTATGGGAATATACCTATGTAGGGTTATTAGTTGTTTCCATTCTTTTTGGTTTATCCTTTGTGGATTTGTGAGTCCTTGAGGGTCTCACGGTCCCTACTAAGTATCGTTGTGCTCACCCCTGCACAAGCGGGGCCGCACTTCGTTGTGTTTGGTGCAGACGACAGACATTGCTAACTGAGGACGAGGGTACCAGGACTCGAGGTAGCTCAGAGGTGGACGTTAGACGGGGAAAACTGTAGAGACGTTCATTCGTGAGTTGTACCTACCCTTCATGTAGGATCTGTGGTGGATGATCCAAGAGCTGCTTTCCAGCAATCAGTTGTCTTGTACATTACATTTTTCCTTGTACTTTCCAGTTGGTCTTTTATTCTAACCCCTTTTTACTTACTGTACTCACTCTGTTTATTATTCAATTTACTTGAGTTCGTATCTTACTATGTTCTCGGATGTGTGTGTTACAATTTATAAAGGCAATTCCTTCCCAGTTTTAGGGAATATTCCTTCGGTTCTAGTCACCAACCCATGTCCTATAGAATTAGGGCTTGGGGTAAACACAACATGGGCCCTGAGGGACACGTCGTGACAAAATGCATATATTCAATGTATTTAGTTTTATATTATTATAAGTAATTTTTTTTCAAAACACGTGACATGTTCTGAAAATCATGAAAAAATATCCACATTGTCTTGATACTTTAGTAAAAAATATTGTTAAATCATTTTTTTGCTCAAAAGTTAACCACCTATCAATATCACACAAATTGTGGTCAGTATGACTAAATGTGTGTTTTTTATTAAAAATTTAGATGTTAGAACACAAAGAGAATCACAATATATTGATACTTACTAAAAAATATCTATTATTCATTTCTGGTGTGGATGAATTAGTATGACATCAATTTGATACATATTGTTTCATGTGCTACTAAAATTGTATGTTTTTTAGTTTCAAAGTAACATTGTTGTTCAAAACACACATCACATAATCAAAACCAAGAACAATTTCATTAATTTTTGTGATAATTTATCAAAAATATAATGAGTTCATTATTGATGTTTAGGAATCAACCTCAAAATTAATCCAACACACTATGGGGCCTCTATGAATAATAGTGCATAATTTATTTAAAAGTAACATTTCTGTTCACAACGAAAATTACACATTCAAAACCAGGAATGAATAGTTGGATTATCTTGATAATTTAAGTAATATATATATATATATATAATTAGGTTTTTCTGTGTAATATTTAATCTCACATCAGTATGATACATAGTGTGGCTTGTATGACTGAAAGTTCTTGTTTTTCTTTTAATGTGGCATTTTATTACAATATGCATCACAGAATTAAAATTAAAAAATTATGTTTATATTTTCATGAATATTTTGGAAAAACATATAATTGATTATTAATTTTTAGGAATTATCATAATTTAAATCTACAACCCAAGGTCATTGGGGTGATTGAAAGTGAATGTTTTAATAATAAATATAAAATTTAGTGCCAACCACATGTCACATACTCAAAATAGTTAAAACACACTTGGATTATCATTATACATTTATAAAAATATCAATTATTCATTTTTAATGTGTATGAATTAATCTCACATCAATCAAACATGCAATGTGGCTTGACTTTCTGAAATTTCAGGTTTTCAATTTAAAAGGGCAATTTTAGTTCAAAAAAAACATCGCAAAGTCCAAAATAAAATTAAAGGTACTCTAATTATATTGATTCCTTAAAAAATATATCAATTATTCATTTTTATTTTGCAAAAATCAACTTCACATCAATCCAACACATGGTGTGGTTGGTATAACTAAAAGTGAATGTTTTAATTAAAAGTGACATTTTATTTCATAGCACATGTAACATTCTCAAAACCACAAAAAAATACATATATTATCTTAGTAATTTTTAAAAAATATTGACAATTCATTTGTAACAAGTATGAATTAATCAAACATTAATCTAATTCATAGTGTGTCTAGTTTGATTGAATGTGTATTTTTTCATTTAAATGTAAAATTTTAGTTCAAAAAATGTATCATATACACAAAACCAAAAAACATTCATCGATTTTTTTGATACTTTAGGAAAAATATAAATAATTATTTTTATTTTTTTGGTATTAATTTTTTATTAATTTGGAACATTATGTAAATGATTTGACTAAATGCACATGTTTTCATTTAGAAGTGGCATTTTAAATTCACAGGATACATCACATACTCAAAATAGATAAAAAATTATAGTATTGTCTTTATAATTTTATAAATAGATTTATGATTCATTTTTAATAGTTTTAAATTAATCTTAGAACAATTCCACATCTGGTGTTTTCGGTATTACTAAATGTTAATGTTTTTCTATTTTAAAATGGCTTTTTAGTTCAAAATATGTGTCAAAACCAATAAAACACACTATGTTTGTCTTGAAAATTAATGAAAGATATCCATAATTAATTTTTTTTGGTTTGGAATTAATATCACATCAATCTGACTCATGGTGTGTCTGGTATCACTAATTTTTTTCATATCAATGTGAAATTTTAGTTCCTAACAAGCTTCACATACTTAAAACCAAGATAGAACATTTTTATTTTAATCACAATTTAATTAAAATATATATAGATTATTTTTTATTTTTATTAATTAATCTCATTTCAATTTAATGAATAGTGTGTTCGGTAAAATTTATAACAATGAACTGTTAATTAATTTTAATATGTTGGAATTAATCATGCATAAATCTAGAACGTTGTGTGACTAGTATAAATAAATCTGTGTGTTTTCAATTTATAATAGTTATTTTACTTCAAAGCTTACTTGATATTGACCATTTTATTTATCTTTTACTGTGAATAATTGTTTAATTTCTGTTTTTGAATTATTTATTTGTAGTATAACTAAAAATCATTCTTTTTTAAGGGAGTTTCATGATTCCATTATTCGAGATAGGTTATGTGTGTTTGAAAACTCATGGTGAAATCATTCCCAATAGGAAGTGGATCCTAAGGGAAGAAAAATATAGGGCTAACTAGTCTCTTATTAGTTAGATTTTTTTGAGTAAGTTTTAAAATACAAATGTTTTAAATAAATGATTACATAACAATATAATGGATTTTTATTAAATTTTTTGAAATGTAAATTTATTAATATATTTATTTAAAATTTATTTGGGTTTTATTTATTCGATTTTTGTTATGTGACTTTCATGTAGTGGCACACTACAGTAGGTGGGCACATTTATATGTTCTGGAAATAATACTAATAAAAGATAATTTAATTCAAAATATATATAGAACTAATATGATTTGATATTATTAGAGCTAGTTATAGAGCAGATAAAGTTGTCTTTTACCTATTCAAAAACTAGCGCTGATAATATTAGACTTTATTAGCATTAACTCAAACATTGAAAAAAAGTTCCTCTATAAAATATATATTTTTTAACTTATAAAATACCGAAGATTTTACTATAACTATCAACTATAACAATTTTTTACAAGTAAAAAGATTTGTTCTTTTTTATTAATGACAATTCCCAAAATCTCTTGATTATAAAATCCAAAATGATAGAAGTGATTGAAATAGTGATGTGTCAGTATGAGCACCCATTATTTAAAGAGAAGTAGTAATCTTCAATCTCTAAAATACCAAAACAAACAAATGTGCACACCATTGACACACGTGATTATCAAAGGTCCTCCTCACCTAGGCCCTCATTTGACCCTTGAAAAATAATATATAAAATAGTTTGAAAAAATGGGGTTAAGTTTTTGTGTGGTGGAAAAGAGTGTTACTATCAATTACTATTATTCTTGGGGAGGCTATGGATTATCCAAATTTTGAATTTACAACCAATGGAAAATATCATCTAATTTGATTTTATCAATGATATCCATTATTCTTATATTAATGATTTTTCTATATTTATTCATTCAGTCAAAATACCTCTAATGGAGAAAATTAGATCTTTAATTTGAATTTCAATCTTAGGATTCTTTCCTCATCATGAAATAACTTTCATTCAGATCTATTTTATATAGTTTATCCCATTTTATTATTATATTATTTTTGAGATCTAATTCGTGTTTTGGATTCTCTATTATGTACTCTTTAATTATTAATGGATCTCTCTTTTAGACAAGGTCCCTTGGTTTTTCACTTTTGAAATTTTCATGTTAAAAATATATGTTATCATTTAATTTTTAATATATATTTTTCTATTTTGAATATGATTAATTTATCAATCTCATTAAAGGGAAATTATTTTTTTATTATGTCTTATCCATTTTAGTTTGTTTTCACATTTACCACTGGTTACCTTTCATAACATCCATTGTCATATCATTAGTTTTTTTCTAATAAATTATGGATGGAAATTAAATATGGATGATCCCAATGAGTGAGAGTAATTATCACTAGTATTGGTTAAAATTGAAAGGTTTACTTTATATTAAGTGAATGTATCTATTTGCGTTTATTACCTAGGGGCTAAAAAGAAAGATAGATAATGAATGGGAGTTTTAGCAAGATATGATTTGTGGTTTTATTCATTTTTTTGGTTAAGGAAAATATAATGAATAAATTTTTTAATATATCCCATTATAGATAATTATGGGAAAAATCCTGACCAATTATAAACATAAGATGGGTATAATGACTATTTCTTTTTTAAAAGGTGATAAATTTGATGTATAAAGAAGGTACACACATTTCTTTGATTTAAGTAAATTTAAAGATTGTTTTTATAAGTTATGTGACATAGTAACTACATTTGGATATGGGGTGTCAATTCTTTTGTTAATATTTTACCTGATTTGTGGGAGAATATATGTTTCACTCTAATTTATTATACTCTTAATGATGTTGTGAGAATTAGTTTTGTCAGCTATCATTTAGTGAATGATGAAGTTTGGAGTCTTACTCGGAAATATCATCTTCATATATTTTGGTTAGAGGGAATATGGGATAATTATGGAAAGAACTCAATGATAGATCATATGTGGAAACAATAAAGGATAAAGAAAATCTAGATTGATGTAGAAAGTGCTAGAGGTTAATAATTGTAGTAAGAAAGGGAATGCCAATAAAATTTTAAATTTTCTAAAAAATTAAGACATAATGAATGAAGATCAACATAAGATAAATAATGATGGTTAGGATCACATCGTTCCCTCTGCAATGGGTGATCTTGTTATTGTTTATGATTATATTAATATAAAATGATTGTTTTTTGGTAGTTGATTGTGGAATTTTCATTCAGGTTACATCACCAAAGAATTTATTTATATCTTGTAGCCTATGAAATTTTGGGATTTTAAATTTTGGAAATTATTATCATGCTACCATTTTACTTGTAGGGCCTGGTTTTCTGGAGACCAGTATAAGAAGTAAGCTACCTTGGAAGAATGTTCAACATGCTCATGAGGTTCAACCAATTCACATTTCCTCTAGTTTTGAGGATTATGGTGATATAATTTTTACTTTTGGAGGTGGAAATTGGTATCTTTCGAAGGGTCCCATTATATTTGGTTGAGGAAAGAAATAGTCTGGTTTGTGGTGGACCAAGTCAGTTATTTTTTTTATAATAAATGTGTTATAGATTGCAGTGATTTGTTAAAATTGGGATGTATGAGGCATAAACACATCTATAAGAAGAAAAATGGTTGATTTAATAGGATTAATTTTCTTACAGGTCCAAAGAAAATCAAATTATACATATGTGGTCACCGTATGGCTAGAAAACAAAGCAAAGTTAGTTTCAATAGTGTTCTCTTTCACGAAAATTAAAAAGTAATTTAGTTTATACATTCTGATTTAGGTATCCATTTATTTTATAATTCATTCAATGGAGGATTTTATTATTTGACTTTTTTTATGAATATTCATTCAACATTCATTTTTTTTTGGTTTTAAATTTATCAATTCATGTCATTAATTATTTTTAAATTTTTTTCTTTTATTTTTAGAGGTAAACTGGCTGAAGATGAAATGTGGTTTAACTAATAATAGCGGTGATTAATATGATCCATTTGATGGGTATTAAAGGTAATAATTTATTTGGCATCAGATAATGCCTCCTAATACACTTCATCTTAATATTTTAGCTGATCGGATCGCCATGACATTGATAGAAATATTTTGATTCTTATTTTTAGGAGAAATTTTTCTTAGAAATTATTCGGGTGAGTCTTTATTTACGTCAATGTATATCAGTAAATTTTCACCAGCTTTATTTTTTAAGAAGACACTCCTAACAATTTTGGTATGTGTTATCAGATGTAAGGCCTTCATTCATGTTTCAATTGACTTGGGATCCAGGTTATATAGTAAGACATAATAGTTCAATTTTATCAGTTTTATACATGATGAGTTTGGATTGAGGTTTTATGATCCTATTTTTAAGAAACATGTTATAAGTTATTATATAGTGTTAAATAAGTATTAGAAAATGTAAAGAATTAATATGGGAGAAAAATAAACTTCTTTAAATTTGGACAATTTTTTAGTCTTAATCCAAATTTTAATTTATGTTTAACTCGGGTTTTTTAAACCATAGTTACACTCAAAAGATCATCATTGAATCATACCACTAATAGTTGGTATTTACCTAATGATTATTCTCCTTACTAAATAATAATATCAGTAATCATTGTTTAAGGGTATGGAAACTAATTAGTTGTACAAATGGGTTATATTAATGGATGATGAGATGAGATCATTGCATGAAAATTACATTTTTATGATAGTGAAATTTCCTATGGGGATGATTTTAAAACCCCATGTTATTATGTACTTTTATTTTTGAATAAATTCAATTTATTTTATTTCATTCATTACATGAAATACCAATTTAAGCTTCTATTAAACACAACACTAGGTTTATCTTGCGTTACACACAACACTGAGTTTTAACAAACCACAATATATTATTAACATAATTATATGAATGAGATGGTAATAAAATAGATATTAATATAAATTAAATTAATTTTAATTATTTATGTATAAATATTAATTATAATGGTTTTATAAAAAACATATTGATAAAACATTACTATATTTTCCTTAAAATGTTTATATGTTTGCAAAAAAAATACATTCTCCAATGATTTTTTATGTTATCCTTTGAATAATATAAAATTACAATTTGATTTTTTTTAAAAAAAAAAATTTAATAAAATAAAACTAGTTTTTAAAATAATTATTCAAAAATTATCTTTGGCTAACTTTTTGTGATTTTTCTAAAAAGATTCATTTTTCAACGTTTAGTGAAAATTAATAAATTTTCTTTAAAAAATAAATTTTTATTTAAATTATTTATAATTTTGTTTTATATTTTAAATAGTATTTAATGTAAAATTAATTCAATTATTTTTCTATTATTACAATTTCTCTCTATTTAATCAATATTAAATTGAATTTTGATATAAAAACATTTCATACTTTTGAAAAAGTTTCCCTTTTAAAACTCACTTTCTCATCACACCTACATGATTAAATTAAATTATGAACTTACACTAAAGTGAATGGAATTTTAAAAATTATATTTCATATTTTTAATGATCAAAATTTATATTATCTGATAAAGTCAACTTAATTATTGCCTAAAATGTATAGTAGAAATAGAAAAAACAAATTATTGCGGTTATGGTAAAATGGGTTTATCAGAGGTTAAACTATTACGATGGGGGTTAACCTAACATTAAATAAGTATGAAATATATTTTATGGCTATATATTAGACCATATCATGTATAATTCTCTATAATAACCCATCTTATAGACTTTTTCCATGATTAAAGCATGGGTACATCTTTTTTTTTCAAAAAAATACATGTGTGCCACCCGCCTAACTTATAAAAGGTCACCCCTATCATCTCTTCTGAAAACCTTCATACCCTTTTGTTTTGGAAAATAACATCCCATATAACTTCCAAACATACCTCTTATCATCCTATAAGACTTATTATTGACATAAATATAGCCTAGTAATGCATTTGATGAAAGTATAAGGAAGCTGCCCGACGAAGAGGTAACGTTCTTCAATGACAATTCTTTCTTCCTCCACAAACATAAATTATTATTTAAAAAGGATGATATAACAAAATTAGTATATTACATATAATTATATTTTTTTATGCTAATTTAGTTACCTAAAACCATCTCTTATTGCATCAATTGGGGTTAAAAATCATGGTTCGTGTGTATGGGTGATTACCGCCTTGCAAACCGAGGTCATTCAGTTTTCCATTACCCCCCCCCCCCTCACGGTTGTGTATGATGATGGATAAAAAGTATATATTTGATATTTATAACATAATTATTCAATTATAATAATATATCATATATACATTTTACTTTTCCTTCTTTGGGAAAATGATAACATTGATCGTGTGTACGATGGCTACCGCCTCACGAAGCGATGTGATTAATTGACTCTATAAATTGACGGTATTAATGATGGGTTCAATGAAAATATGTGATATATATTAAATAACAATTATTTTATAATGTTAATATATTATTTACATTTATTTCTTTCAATCCATCGATAAAATGGGGACAATGTTCAAGAGTATGTATGGCCTACCATCTCCACAAATGGTGCATTACATTTTCTATATCTAACTTTTATGGAATATTATAAATACATATATAATTAATATATATGATATTTATATAATTTGTTAAATTATAGAAATTATGGAACCATGATTAAATTAATAGAACAACAAATATTACAAATCAAAACCTACATGAAAATTAATTCAGTTATAACTTAATACGTGAAGGAAATTAAGAATTGTTAAAAAATTGGTAATAAAATTTCATTTGTAAATAAAAAATGGTATGATAAATATTATTATGGTTATATAATATATTTATATTTATCTTATATTTACTATAACAGAGTCTCAAACTTGTACGATGGAAGGAGAGACTTATCGTATGGGATTTTTGTCTCCATTTTCCTTCTTTGTTTCATATGTTATGTTATTCATTGATCTTATTTTAGGAAGTGTACAAAAAACCCCATTGTAAGGTAATACAATGATTTTATTTATCCTCATGATATCTTTAGTTTTATTTAATGATAATCCTTCATGGGTCTTTTATTTCAAATTTACCAAATTGGTAATGATTTTATGTTACAATATTATTATTTTTCAGGTCTACTTATTATTATGTTTCTCATGATAAAATTTAATGATCTATATCTTAAGAAACAAATTTAGTTTCTTTTATTATGTTTATTCTCTGATAATAATTTTCTATCTTCATTTACCTCTCACCATGTACCCAAAAGTTCAAAAGAATGTATTTTGTAAATTTTTCTTTATTTCCCTCTTCAGTCAAAAACTCATTTTTCTTCCAAAATATTGTTAACTAAAAGTGTTTTAAAAATGATTTTAAAATTATCTCAATGATTTATTAAATAAATTTTTAACCATCTTAATTTTTTACATGATTATTTTAATTAAATTTAAATATATTTTTGCAAACTATGCCTATTTGTATTTTAATGAAAATGTGATAAGAATCATTGTTTTTAACATGAACTGAATGAATAGTATTTTCTAATGTCATGACCACTCAATTATTTTCAGCTTCCATTAAATGTTTTCAAAGTTATTTTTAAAGAAATATTTTCACTTAATATTTCAGAAATTTTTATATTTTAAATAAATTATATCAATGTGAAAAGTATTATAAACGTGTTTTATGTTTTAAAGAGGATTTTTCAAATTTGAAGGGATATTTTCTTCAAAAAAAAATTTAAACTATTTTTAAATATTCATTAAAAAATTTTGTGTTTATTTTTAAAGAAAATTATTTTCAATATGATTAATTTTATTCAAATTAGTTTTTCATGAAAATTTAATTTTTTTAGGATCTGTTTCAAATGAAGTTTTAAAATAATTTTCCATCTAAAATGACATCATTTGATGTCACGTATTATTCTTTAAGGATATGAACATTTGATATCATTGTCACACTTTTTTAAAATGTTTTATGATGACATGAAGTTTATAAAACCTATTTATATTCCATCGGTTATACCATGATAGAATTTAATGGAAATAGTCTTCTTTTCCATGGATTATGCTATAATGAAATGGGGAAATTCTTATGAAACCTATCACTTTTCCATAGGTTATTATAATATCAAATGTTTATGAAATCCATTATATTTCATGGGTAATGATTTAATGAATGTTTTATGATCTTTTGGAACACATAAATATGGTATTAATTATGAGATGGGTGAGACTTATATCACCCTATAATGAATTGGGTAATGATTTATATCTAATGAGATAAATTGGGCTGTGATGGGGAGTGAAACTATTTCAGTATGAGACTTTGTCCACTATAATGGTCTAAGGAGTGAACATTTACTACAATGATTACTTATAGAGTGAAACCATTTTACTATGACAACCTTTGTAGTAATATCTTACTACTAAAAATGATTTTATATACTTATGTGTATTTCATAATTAAATTTTTAATGATAATGGTATGCCTTCATGGATCATTCTATTTGTTTTCCTTATTTTAAGCATATTTTGAACTGCAAATATTTATTCTATGATTCAATATTTAGATCTTGGATATATATGGTATGGTTTTAAATGATTATTATCATGTCCCCATGCCCTTATACTCATTTTATTCTTATGTATCTCCCTTTTTTCCCTTACTGAGCATTTGACCTCACCATATTTTATGTTTTCTTTCATTATATTATAGATAAATGCATTATGTCTGATATTTCTAAGAAGGGGTTTAGTTATGATAAAAATAGTGGGTTATGGTATAGTTCACCTATGAGCTAGTTTTTTGTGTTTCCATGTTTCCAAAGGCATTATACCTTTATGATCCTTGGGAGTGTGTTTATGTAATGTAAAAAATGTTCATCTAAAAAGATGTAATATCTATCTATGAAACTCTTGAGATGCTATACTAAGTATCATAAGATAGGTTTAGTTGACCTTTGGAAACTAGGATATTATACCTTTAGTGAGGCCCCTAAGTACATGTCTAAGGATAAGTCTAATTATGAGTCAATATGTCATAAAATATAAACATATTTTGGTAATAGGTAGAGTAAATAGTTTCCAGGTAATTAACTCGCCATCTAGATACTAAAAGAATATGTGGCACTATTAAATATGTACTTATGGGTAATAACTCCTAAAAGGGTGCATTGAGATGGGATCTTTTATAACTTGCTATAGGAAAAAATGCCTTTACGAAAACCTAATTTGACAGTCCAGGGGAATATACATTGAAAATTCAGAAGCTCGTTATGAACTATTTTGAATGATTTAAATAGACCATAATTATGAATGGCCTAGGATAAACATAATTCATTCTAGACTAATTTTTTTTCTTGATTTAGACATCATATATGTGATTTTTCATGATTATTTGGTTCCCTATAATGATTATTGTTTTGTACACTATGATTTTTGGTTTCAATCAGTGGCTTAAACCCAAAGTAAGCATGTTAATGAAAACAAGGGTAGACAATGCAATGATTTTTTTTGATCGGTCAATGTTATGGGATATCAAAGGAAAAATGTGATTTTCATGATTATGAAACATTTTCAATACATCAATCATTATGAATATCCAAACAAGAAAATAAGGGACCAAAATTCCTTTGAGTCCTACATGAGGAAACCTCAACATTAGATCAGTGAAACTGCTAAAGCACTAGTTTTTGAGCTATTTTTCATGATCACTAAAAGGATAATTTTCATTATTAGTTGTTTAGTAGATGAAATATTCATTACTGTTGTTTATTATTTATAAGGTGAATTGGTTCGATGGTGGAATCTAATCAAGAATACAAGGGAATATTATGAAATTAGAGCCATGGATTGGGAAGAGTTTACGAACTTATATTGCTATAAGTTTATTCCTCAAATTCTTCATATGAAGATAGAGAAGGAGTTACATGAGAAAATGAAATTGGATGATGAATATTTTGGTACTTTTAAGGAAAATTATACAGGACATGGGAGGTACACTTCAGGTATTATCATCCAACCTAAATGAATTGACAGTCAATGCTTCAGGGACTCTAACCCAAGTCTCTGAAGGTTGTTATCCATAAGATAATTTTGTAGCCAACAATATTTTTTTATTTTATATCAGGGATGAAATAGAGGTTTTGTTTACATATCATTATCAAGGTATTTAGATTAAGAGACAATGCAATTATAAGAAATATATAAGAATTATAGGTAGAGGAATATGAGATTTTCATTATTCTAAAAACGTGGGAAGAAACAAGTGGGAAATTTTCTTATGGGAACTAGTAAATGTCTTATGTGTGGAAGGGAATTTCATTGGGAAATTAATAACTGATCTGGTTGTAGTAAGCTGTAAAACGATCAGAATAGAGAGAACATTGCAGAAAATGCCCCCCCCCCACACTCATTTTTTTCAAATTCAATGTGTATAGGCATTATTCTGACCTATTAAAAACTAAAGGTAATTGATGATGATCGACATCAGCAAACTCTTAATCCAAGAGATAATGTAAAATCTCATGTGATCACTATTTCTGTTGAGGGGTGTGAGTATGACATGGTGAAAGGTATGCATATAATCCACTATTGAACTACAAATGTATTATTTAACTCTAGATCTAACTATTCTATCAAATATGATAATTTTTATATGGGTATCAAGATTCCAACCAAAATGTTGAAATTAAATTTGGAAAGAAAAATAATTTATAGTATGATGATCGCATCTGACGTCTATGATTCATCTCTAGTTGATTTAGTTTTTAATGAGCTTCCAGAAAATATTTTCATTCTTACTCTAGATGATTTCAATGTTATCTTACGCACGGATTCGATTTGTCTACATAATCCTCAAATCAATTACCAATGAATGGATGTCACATTAGATATTCCAGAAAAACCTAGGATCTTCTATCAATGTGATAATGAGTACGAACTAATGATGGTGACCACATCCATTGTATGGGTCTTAATTACCATTCAGAAGAGATGTTATTCTCAAATGATTGGGAATAAACATAACAACCATGATATTTCGATTTTTTGGAAAATTTTATGTCATTATGGAAGCTTTAAATTTTCATATAATGAATCATAAATTTGATTTTTTGAAATAACACGTACTTGGCACCACGCCAATTTCAAACACTCCCTATAGAATGGCCTGAATATAGTTTCAGGAACTAAAAAATAAATTTCATTAGATCCTTGATAATGGATTAATTCAAAAAAGTGTGTCACCCTAGGTTGAACCTGTTCTTTTTGTTATAAGGAATGATGGATTGATGTGACTCTGCATTTATTTTTGAGAGATAAACTAGATCATGATCAATAAAAAGTATCCCTTGCCTCATAATAAGGAATTTTTTGATCAACTATCTAGAGATAAATACTTTTCCATGATTGAACTTAATTCCATATATCATCAATTGAGGTTTGATAATGATAATACACCAAATAATCATTCTATATGAGGTATAGAAACTATGAATATATATTAATATCATCTATTCATACAAATTCCTTCACTATCTTCATTGATTTAAGGAATAGATTATTTATAGATTACCTTCATCATTTTCTGGTAGTATTTATAGATAATACTGTTATAAATTTAAATATAAATGAAAAGCATAATTATTTTGGGAGAATTTTATTAAATACCATAATGAATGATAAACTAAATTAAAATTTTATAGCATGTCATTTTTTCTATAAATTTTTTCATTTTTTTGCGTCATATAATCTCAAGATTGGGTGTACTGGTAGATCCATCAAAGAATGTTGTTATTGAATATTGGATGGTTATTATTGATGATTTTTGGATAATTTCACATTAATTTCTAATACTGTCACAAATTTAACATGGAATGGATCCATATTCTGGATAGATAAATGTGAGCGAAATTTCATGGAACTAGAGATAGGATTTGAAAGTGTAGTTATAATTACATTACCCAGTATTTTATAAGGGTTTATAATATATAGCAATTCATCCAAGAAGGGATTGGGATGTTTTCTTATGTATAATGACATGGTTATAGATTATGTCTCACAATATTTGAAAATTCCTAAGAAAAAAATACCTAACTCATGATTTGGAGTTAGCTGTGGTAATTTTTTCATTAAAGATATGGAGGTATTATCTTTATTGAAAAAATTGTGATATATATACAGATCCAAAATGATTAAAATTTATATTCAAAAAAACTTTATTTAATCTATGATAGAGAAGATTGTTGGAGATGAAGAAGGATTTTGATTTCTCAATACATTACCACTATGGGAAAGATAACAAGGTGTTCAATGCTTTGAGACAAAAGGATCAATCTATATTATCAATGATGATGATAAAAATGAATAAATATTTTGGGATTCAAAAAGGATGGATCCAAATATACTAAATAAATTAAATAAATGATTTATTTATTTATTAAAGGATAAAAAATCTTTCCATGTGATGATTAAAGAGGTGCTTAAGGAAGATATGGAGATATAAAAGAAGGTTATAAATTTTCCTTATTTAACCTTGATCATTATGGAATGATAAGGTTCTTATATCATGTATGTGTTTCATCTATACTATATATGAAGAATTAATTGTTAGACGAAGATCATTATTCTTTATTCGTTATTCATCTTAGATGTACAAACATGTAAACAGATTTTAAAATTTATTTCTTGAGGGATTTTATAAAGAGAGATATCACAGTGTTTGTATCTTGATTTTTTGTATGTCATAAATTTATGATTGAGAGAAAAAAACTCTAAAGAGATATTACATAAATTACCCATACCAGAATTAATGTAGGGAATCATCTACATGTACTTTTTATTGAAATCATTGTGATACCTTAAGGGAATAATGTAACATTGGTTGTAGATGATCACCTTACAAAGTTAGAAAACTTCATCGATATTAGATAAGTCTTCAATGTTGATCAGCTTTCAAAAATATACATTACACGAGTGGTAATTTTTTAGAGAGTTCCTCATTATATTATGTCTGGTTGTCATCTGAGATTTACCTCAATGATATGAGGATGTTTTTAGCAATCTCTTGATATATAGTTGAGTTTTAGTAATGTGTATCATCCTTAAATAGATGTTAGGTCTGAGAGAAAAATTCAAATGCTATAGAATATGTTCATATATTTGAAAATGGATTTCAATTTTTTTTTGTAATCACCACCTTCCTCTAGTTGAGTTTTCATACAACAATAGCTCACACTCGATCATTTAAATGTCTAATTATGAATCCCTCTATTGATACAAGGTTAGAACTCATATTTTTTGGAATAAGGATAGAGAAAGAATAATATTGGGACCTAAAAAATTTAATGAAATAGAAGAAAAGTTTAGAACCATTCAACAACATAACATGATAACTAAGAATCAGTTGAAAATTTATGGTGAAAATCACTACTGTGATCTATAAATTGAAGTTGGTGATATTTTTTTTCAATGAATTACTCTATGGTATAAGATTATGAGATTCAAATAGAAATGTAAAATAAGACTTAGGTATACAGATCCCTTTGAAATTATCAATCATGTTGGGATAATATCCTATCATTTGGATATTTTACTAAACCACTTTCATGTTCATGGTTTTTCCATGTATCTATCCTAAGGAAGTATATATTGAATTCTTCACATGTATTAAACACATATGATTCATTATTGGAGAATTATCTATTTTATGAGGAACTATCGATGAAGATTATGAAAAATATATAGCAATTTATATAAAACAATACCACTAAACTATCAATATTTTGTGTAGAAACCACCATTGTTTTGAAGCTATAAGGGAACCTGGGGAAATGATGAAGTAGAGGTAACCTCATTTGTTTTTATTAGAGTTGTGAATTTCATGGGTGAAATTCATTTTAAGTAGAGTATAATGTAGCATCTTAATTTATTATGAATTATTATTATTTTGGATAAATATAAATTCATTGACATCTTATGTTTCACACAACACTGAGATAATATTTTTTTATAGGAAACACCATTTTAGCATGTATTACATAAAACATTAAATTTTAACAAACTGCAATATATTATTATTTTTATTCATGAAATGTGATCACAATAAATGAGACTTTTAACACAGTAGTATGAATAGTGATAACTAATTATTTTAGTATTTATTATAATTAATTTATATAACTAAATCATATAAATAAAAAATACTAAATTTTCATTAATGTTTTTATATGTTTTGAAAATACTACTTTCTCAATAAAATTATTATTATTTTATTTATGAACAATAATTAAATTTCTTTTTGAGACATTTGGAAAATTTATTTGATAAAATAAACCGAAATTTTGAAACAATTAGGACATAATTAGATTATGGTATACTTTTTGAATTTTTATAAAATGTTTCATTTTTTATAAATAGTGGAAAAACAGAATTTTAATTGAAAACTATCTTTTTGTTTAAATTATATATAATGTTAGATTGTATTTTAAATTGGATTAAATAAAGATTTATTACAGCTATATATATCTATTAATCCAATTTAGGTCAATTTAATCAATTTGATATTTAATTTTGATAGAAAAAACATTTCAATATTTTTAACATTTTTATCTTTGAAAACCTTATTTCTCGTCGCATCTACATGATTAATTATATTAAAACAAATTTAACTTCTGTGAATAAAATTTGAAAAAATTGATTCCATATTTTGAATGATCATATTTTATATTAATTAATACGGTAAACTAAATTTTTGACAATAATGAAAGGTATTAATAATAAAAAATTCATTATCATGTTTTAAGTATACATGAGTTTACTAGGGATTAAACTAAAATAATAAAGGTGAAAGTGACCTTAACACTTGTATAAAATACATTATATGGACATATTTATACCCTATAACGTATAATTCTTTAGAATACACCATTTTGGGTCTTTTTGGAATGATAAAAATAAGGGTACAACTTTTCCTATTCAAAAAAAAATATCAATTGTGGCACACAACACACTTATAAAATTCCATCACCTCTCCTCTCTTCCTCACATATTCATATAATTTTTTTCATCCAATAAATAACCAAATAACTTCTCAACTTTACTTATCCCAAATTATAATTCTTACATTTATATAATTCCAATATAGTAGGGCTTCTAGTGAAATCCTGAGGTTAACTGAAAACGATGTAACATTTTTCAATGAGTGTTTTATTTATTACTTAGTCCTCCTACTGAGCTTATTTTTAAAAAATAATAATATAAAAAAATAATTTTATTACATATACTAATAATTTTTTATCTTATGTTCTTGACCTAAAACCATAACCTCTTCCATCAAATGGGTTAGGAAATCATGCTTCTTTTTTATAGTAGACTACCACCTTGCGAACCAATGTCATTTATTTTTCCATTGCCAACTCTCAAGGATTGTTATTATAATGGTTATTAAGTTTATATTTTAATTTATTTTATATTTAAACCTCATGAGTAGTTATATAATATATTCCTCTTAGATTACACTCTTTCAGAATAAGATAATGTCGCTCATGTGTACAACGGACTACCACATTTGAAAGCGATGTGATTCCTTCACAATTTATAAAGAAGTTATTAATGATGGATTTAGTTAAAATATGTGATATATATTACATAAAAATTACTATTTTATAGTAATATATTATTTACCTTTTTTCAGTCAATCCATCAAGAAAACAGGAACATTGTTGGTATTTATATAGGACCTACCATCTCGGTGAACAATGCATTTCATTTTATACCTCTAACATTTATGGATTAATATAAATACATATATGATGAATATATATGATATTAAAATTAGGGATAATATTATTTAGATTATGGAAGCATTATAAAATTAAAATAACATAAAACATAGAAAATCAAAAGATACATGAAAAATAAACTACTCAGTACCCAAAACAAGAATTCAACATGTATTTTTTGACAAACTATTGATAAAAGGGAAAAATTAAATCATATATCGTGTGATACATATTTTTGTTTTTAATTAATATATTTATAATAAACTAATATTTATTATACATGAGGTTCATACATGTATGTAGTAATTAGAGACTTAAGGTAAGGTATTTTTATCTCAGTTATCATTCTTTGAGGCATATGTTATGTTTTTCACCTATCTGTTATTTTGAGGTGTATATGAAGCCACTTTGAAATTTGATATCATGAATTTATATATATTCATGACATTTTATGTTTCATTTAGTGATATTACTTCATGGGGGTTATGTTTTAATGTCACCAAAGTGGTTAATATTTTATATTACAATCTCATCGTTTATTGATACTATTTAGGTTTGTGTTCCCAATAATAAAAAAATATCATCCATATCTCAAGAAACCCATGACTATTATTCTCCTCTGTTTATTTCATGATAATAATTTTTTTCATTTAATTTATATATATATATATATTAACCTGTGATTTAAAAATAATATTCATAATAAAATTGTCATTTTTTCTCTCTTCGGGAAGAAAAACTATTTTCGTACCAAAACCATGTTTTCTAAAAGTGTTTTAAAAAATGGTATATACATTAACCAAATGATTTATTAAATATAATTTTACCCAGGTTTTACTTCTTACCAAAAAATTAAATAAATCTTCATATCATTTCCCAAACAATGTATGTTTGCCTTTTACAGAAATATGTAAAAAATAATATCTATTTTTAACATGCACTACATGAATATTATTTCAACTTTTATAAGCAGTAAATTATTTAATGTTATTTTAAATTATTTCAATTTTCTTATAAAATAGATTATTTCCATAATATTTGGTAAATATTTGGATTTTAAATAGATTATTTCAATGTGAGAAGGATTTTGAATTTTCTTATGCCTTAAAAGGACTTTTTCAAACCAGAGAGGATATTTTCATCAAAAAATTATATAATTTATTTCTAAATATTTAATTATAATCTTTAAAGTGTATTTTATAAGAAATTTTTTAAAAAAATGTTTATGTTTTATTAATTGATTTTCAAAGAAAATTTATTTCCCTCTAAGAATGTTTGAAATAATCTTCAAAAATCAATTTCCATCAATGATGACATCATTTGATGTAAAATTTGATTTACTATAAATATGAATGAAGGATATCATTGTTATTATTTCTCTAAATGGTTAATAATTACATTATGTTTATGAAACCTATTTCTATTCCATTTTTTATACTTTGGTAAATTGGAATGAAACCCTCTTCTTTTACATGGGTTATGCTATGATGAAATGATGAAATGATTATAAAACATGTCTCTTTTCCACAGGTTGTGATATGATTAAATTTTTATAAAACAAATTACATTCCATGGGTTATGATATGATTAATGTTTTATGATCTTGTGGCACCCATAAATAGGTTTTTAATTATGATATGGGGGGACATATATCTCTATTCAATACTTTGGGTAATGATTTACATCTCATGATATATTAAATTCTAGAATGGGGTGTGAACCAGATTCAATATGGTAATTTTTCCACTATGATGATCTTTGGTATGAACATTGGATACTATGATCGTTTAGGGAGTTATCACATTTGACTCTCCTATCCTTCTAAACAATCCTTCACTACTATTAAATGATTGAGTATTCTTATGTGTATTCAAAAATTCCATTTCTTATTATAATGATATGCTCCCAGGGATCATGTTTATTTTATTTACTTCTGAATTACATTTTATAAACTACCAATATTTATGCTACGATTCAAGATTCTGATCTATGATAGGTAAAGTATGGTTTTAAAATTTTATTCTCATGTCCTCATACCCATGTTATAATGTTATTCTTATGTATTGTCCATTTTTGTCCTTACTAAAAATATTTTCTCACAATTTTATACGTTACCTTTCCATATTTTATGAAGAAATGTATTATGAATTATATGTATAAGAATGGTTATAGTTATTTTGATCATAGTGAGAGTCAATTTAGTTTATCTGTGAAACAGTTGTTTTTGTTTCCCAGATTCTGAAGGATCTATACCTTTTTTATCCTCTGATGTGTGTTTGTGTGATGTAATAAATATTCATCTAAAAAATTTAATATAATCGTATGAAAATCTTGGGTCTCTATGAATAGATATTTTAAAAAATCATGGATTTATGATATTCAAAATAAATAATATAGTTCTATTCCAGGATATAAATAAAGGTTAGTTTTCTAAGGTTTCCATCAATAAAATTTATTGATTTTGTTGAATTTTTCCCAATAGTTGTCAAAATTTCTTCCATTCATGTTATTCTATGTTTTTATTCTAGTTAGAATCTACATATTTTATAGATAAATTTGAAAATAGTTATACTCCATGGTTATTTAGGGAAATATTTTTAAATATATTAGCCTAAGTGTTTTATTAAAACAAGAAAATAATATTATTTTTGTAGGTTTAATAAGAGTTTATACTATTTTAATTATGCTCCAAAGAAATGGTATAAAAATTTCCACACTGACATTTTTTGTTATGGTTTTGGGAATACCTCAATAAGTCTTTCAATTTTTTCAGATAGTTTTTTATGATGATTTTATTATATTGTACGTTTATTTTGATGTTATGCTTATTGTTGGCCATGATGCCTCTACAAATAACTTATTATAGAATGAGAATTGTAAATATTTTGTGATCAAATGCATTGGACCATTAAGATTGAATCTTGACATAATGATCTTTTCTGATAGAAAGGATTAGAAATTATGGTAATATTAGAAGAGATAATTTGATAAGTTGATCCATATATTTTCAATGGACAAATAAAAAGTTGTTATATTTCCTCTCGATTCACATTGTATGCTCAGTTTAAGTGAATCTCCATATACATATAATGAGAGATAAGATATTTATCCCATTACATATCCATCTATTATTTGATATTTTATGTATGTAATTGTACATATTAGACCTGATATGTCTCATATAGATGGTGTAGTTAGTCTTTTTCTATCGAATACATGTATCAATAATAGGATAGTATTGAAATATATTTTTCAATATATTTATGTTACTTATAATATATGATTATGTTTTGGAAATAGAAACCCGGTGATTTTTTTCTTTATAAATTCAGATATGGTAGTAAATATGGATTCAAGGAAGTCTACTTTAGGATACTCGATCACTTTTTTAGGAGTATTTATATTCTGGTAGACTATTTTACAATCATTTTCTTCTTCTATTGATTCAGATTTTTTTATAACTATAGTGGCATGCAAAGAATTATTATGGATAGGGAATTTTGTTTATGGTCACAATTTTAATTATGATGATTATGTTTCATTTTTTGTTTGTAAAAGTTAAATTTTTCTTGGAAATAATCTCACTTTTCATAGAATATAACCACATATTAATGTACTATATCATTAGATATAAATATTACTTGGACATGGATAGTTGGGGCTCAAGAAAATTAAAAAATGACAATGTGCAAAGATACATTGACTATGATTTCACCAAAAGATAAATTTAAGACTTCTTAACTAATTATAGGGATGACATTGAATCCTAATTGAGTTATAGGAGGGTTTTTGTGTCCTATTAATTCAGGTTCCACACAGTACCATTAAAATAGATATAAATACATTATAATAAATTTCGTGGTTATGTTTTGGAAATGAGGACATGGGTGAAGCGCTCCCTTCCTATCTCTATTGTTGAAGCTATTGTTTGGCCCACTTTTAGATCTATAACTAATAGATAATTTTTATAGTCTAATTATATTAGATCAATGGTGAATTTTATTGTAATCCTAGTTATTTTTCTATACCATTTAATTTAGATAGTGAATCGTTGATCTACATGGTCAGAGCATTAAATTATGATTTCATTATTGGGCTATGCTCTTCATCTTTAGATAAATTTTGGCTATATTTATTTTCAATTATGGATCTTATTTTATCCGAGTATTATTTTGGATATCTTGTTCATGTTTAAGATTCTTTTTCATGTACTCCTTGATTATTAGTGGATCAATTTTCTAGATTAGGTCTCATAGTTTTCCCTTTTTGAGATTTTTTACGTTAACAATTCTTGATGATAACATATAATTTTATGCACATATTTTTTTCATATTCAAACATTTAATTAATTGTTTAGACTAATTTAAGTGAAAGATTTTTTTTCTATTCATTTTCCATTTTAATTAATTTACTCATTTTTCACTCACTACTTTTATAAAAATAGACCTACGACCAACTACAAATGGAACAAAAACTATTATATATGTAATGTCACTGTTTCATGTACTAGTACAGAATTAGTGGAATAAAGTAATAAATAATATTTATAAAGGGTATATTTTTCTCATCCTTAACAAAAACATGCTAATAAAATTACCATTATCTTCACTAAAATATTTTGATAAAAGGGTACCCTTTGTGTGTTCTTTTCTCAATTCTAATATAGGTAACTATTTATCCGTACTTTTTTACATTGACAAAATTGTTCTCTTTATCCACCCTAGATTTAGAATTGATAAAGTGTATATTGCATAATATATTTTGTATATACATATTTATATAATCTTAAATATGATTTGTATTCAAACAAATGTACATTTATATATATACTCACATATACTTTTGTATAATAATTTATAATTATATATAATTATATTTAATTATAATTAATATATATATATATATATATATACATTATAATACATATATATATATATATATTAATATATATATATATATATATATTTAAAAAATAAAATTCATATTAAAATAACACTTTATTATTAATATTATTTTAATAATCTATATAATATAAAAACATCATGTTTATATTAATCGAAAAAATTCTATAATATATACATTAAAAATGTATATGAAAATATAAAATTTTAAAAATTTAGTTACATAATTATATTAATGGGAATATATTTATTTATTCTTTTTTATTTTGAAAGATGAACACACACACACACACAAACACACATGTAAACCCTGGACCACACACACACACACACAGATATATTCTCTAGGGAGGAGGATCGGATGTTAAAGGTCAATGATCCAACAAAGAAAAAGATTGATACAAACAAAGCCTTTAAGAATGAGGTTTAAGAATCATTTGTCATGTTAAATATTACAATTCATGTTGAAATTTTCTATGATGATTCAGAATTTTTGCAAGACACAAATAAAAATTACAAGGTGGCGGAAGAGAAACCAAATGAAAACAACTAGTGGAAGCCAGAAAAATGAATAAGAGGATGATGATCTCATGGTAACAAAGCTCCCAAAAACATTGGAAACATGGATAAAAAGGATGAATATTCTTGTCAATTTATAGATTTGTTATTTTCAAAACTCGTTGTTGACACTACTATTATTATAGGGAATTATTGATGGTTGGATGATTATATGTTAGGAATTCAGGTAGTTAGATTATCTAGAACACGTAATAGCATGGGTTTTATTGATAGAGTCGTAATTTTTTCCTAATCAAGGATCACAATTTTCTATCTTTATTGGTTTATAAGATCCTTCTATTTTGGTTCAAACTTTGATTTCACTGGTTTTATTCATGATACATTAATAGAATTAAGATAAGAAACTCCTTGTGTATTTTTATGTTGCTGAATAAAGGGACCATGAACTTAGTACTCAAAGGCCTTGGTTCAGGCTGTTCTTAATTATTATATTTGTGTGTGTTTACATATATTCATATATATGATTATATATTATATAATATATATAAATAAATATAAAAATAATATATATATATATATAGTATATTTAAAAATATAATTCATATTAGAATAAAAATTTATTATAAATCTAATTTTCATAATTTATATAACAAATATATTTTATTAATCCATAATAATATTTAATAATAAATTTAAATGCATTAACATGTATATGTAAATATAATATACTAAATTAATATTAATAATTATAAAAAAAATATAAATGAATATATATTTATGTAGCTATATTTGTCTTTATATATTCAAATATATATATGTGTGTGTGTGTGTTAATATAATTATTTGTCTTGTGATACAAATCATGTTTAATATAACTAGAAAATCTAGTGATATGAAAAAAGTGAAAAAATTAGAGATAAAATGTGGGGTCATTATATGTATGTATAGAAAATGTTTTTATGTGTATATGTATGTTTATATGTATGCTTGTATACCTGTATATATGTTTTTATATATGTATGTTTCTATCTTTGTTCCATTGTTGTGTGTATGTGTATGTGTATGTATGAATTTATGCATGTGTGTGTGTGTGTTTATATACAAGCATATATATACTTGTATGTGTATATGTATTTATGTTTATGTACATTTATGTGTATGTTTTTTGAATGTGCGTGTGTGTATGTATTTGTTTGTGCATGTTTACGCATGTGTATTTATGTGTATGCATATGTATATGTATGTGTATGTTTGTGTATACATGTGTGTGTAACTGCATGTGCATGTTTGTGTATGTTGTGTATATTTTGTTTGTTGTGTATGATGTGTATGTATGTATATGTCAGTAATTCCCCAACCCGAATCACCGGCTCCAGTATGGAGTGTCACATGACCTCATACAGACATCCCCATTTGCAAGAGGCCACTGACTAATGGCGGTGGCCTAAATTAGATCATGGGGAGATTATTCCATTTTTACATATTTCCAACAAACAAATATACATAAGGGAGAAATAATAAAATAAAATTATTTTCAAATGAATGTAAATAGGATAGACCTTTTTTTACCAATATTTCATACAAAACAACAAACCACCATTAAAATATAATTCAAGGAATAATGAAAACAAAGATGAAAGATAATAATATATTTTATAAAAAGCAACTTGAAGTCCATCATAAATCCCCTTGTCTTCCCTACTCCTCTAAATCAGCTACCTAGAACATTTACCTTTCCCTTTACAAGATCCATGACTGTTATGTCTACGCATGCTCCAATATTCCCCTGGATGATGATATTACTAACCTAGTATGACACCACCAATGTGTCCTTAAAAAGTGAGAGTCAATTAAAAAAGTGTTTTTAATGACCAGATGTAAATTAAAAAGTACAAAAATCTCATGTCAGGTCATCAATAACAAACTAGGATACCACAAACCCCAACCCTACCAACTTCATCTTTGATCATAGGAGGAGTTTTTTTGGTTTCCATGAATCTTGGAATAAGCATTAGGACCAACGTAAGTATTAGAATGATCTATAAGGACACAATGCCTCAGTTCAAGCCACTAGGTATCCATACCTCACAAATAATCTATGTCCCAATCACAAGGATATCACACACCACTATAAGTCTCAAGATGGACCTTAAGGTCAATATGATCTTTCATCTATCATTCAAGGCCCCACCATAATCATCGCACATCACAATAGACATGTTATCCCCTCTAAAAGATTAACCATCCCATGATGGGTCCAAAATTCACATTGACACCAAACAACTCACATATATACATACAAAAACCATAACATGTAATGTATTTAGAAATACTCACACCCCCAAGAATGTCAAATCAATAGAGGTATCATGGGCCAAACACACACACACACAAACACCCATACACACACATTCTCAAGCATTTCATGTCCAAGGATGTACCAAGGGTTACATTAACATATGCATGCACAAGAATGTTATATAAAGAAATGTAACATTGTCCACATGCACAAACACAATCATCTCACATCATACAGTTTGTACAATTTCAATAACATAGTATGCAACATCTCACCTTAATCTTATCAAATCCCAACATTATGTTTCCCCATGTAAATGAATTTCTCACATCTATGATCCCTATAATTAACCCAAAATCATCACTTTAGGATTGAATCATGAAGATCCAATAATAAGAACATGTTAATGATTAATATCGATTTAGACTTATCAGATGACATCCAATCTAACAAGCAGATCTAGAGGAATTTGAGAATAAAGTAAACAAAATAGGATTTCCACTATCATTTTATTCAAATGTAGAATAAATTTCATTAGATCATATTATAATTCCTAGATATGTTTCTGAAAGTCCAGATATAGGGTATTCTCTAAGGATAAGATATAATATGTTGTAAGATCAATAAGAATAGAGGATAAACTATCAATTACCATAAAATCCCAACAAACGATGTCTCTAGAGCCAATATATTTTCTATAGGGAGGCAATGAATTATCCATGCACCCCAAATGTTTTCCATGTGTTAGATATCCGTCATTTTATAAGGGAGAATGATGATTTTTAAGAGTTTAATGTCTAAATTAGAATTTTTGGAATATTTAATTATGCATTCATGGTTTTGTTACAAGGTTTACCAATCCATTCACTAAATGTGCATGGTTTATTACCTCTATAAATAAACCACATAGTTTTTCAGCATCTTTTGATAAATTATTCACCAACAATTATTTTTTTAGTTTCAATTTACATGATTAACGGTGTAATTTCACACAATTATCTCAAAATTTGAGCCACCCATGTGTCTTCCAATGGTCCTCTAAAACATGATGTGCAATTACCTAGAGGAAAATTCACTATTTCCCTCATACATTTTCAAATTTTTATCCTCATCTCATGATTCTAAAACACTTTAAAACCACCCAGATACTACCCAAGACTTCACATAAGTAAAATATAACTCAAAATACATTTAAAGAATGGTTAAAATATTGAATAACACACCTTGAAATTCCAAGGCCACTGTAATGTGTATGTATTTATGTTCATCTGTATGTATGGGAATGTGGGTGTATGTGTTTGTATGTTTATTTATATATGTTTATACATGTGTATGTAATGTATGTAAACGTATATATGTGAAAGTGTATGTATTAATGTGCATGTGTATGTGTATGTGTATGTATGTATATGTAGATGAATGTCAGCTTATGTATGTAAATATGTCCGTATGATACTAATATTAAATATATTTTGATAATTTGTAATTATTAATTTTTATTTAATCATATTAATTACTATTAGAATTTTTATATATTATTAAATAATTACAGTTTATTTTATACCAAAATTATAATAAAATTAAATTATTTACATTGTATATAGTTAGATATGAAAAAGTATACATTTATTTCACCTATTAAAAATATTTAAATAAAATTATTATAAACATATATATATATATATACTATTATATACCTTTATATACCTAGATATTTATTTAAAATGTTATTTATCAAAACTACATTTTTTATATTTATTCATTTTTAATATATTTTTTAATTTATATAATAAATTTTATTTTTTCATATTTTTAATACTTATGCAATTTATTCAATTATTAATTTTTTCATTTTTATCTTTTTTTAATATTAATCCATTTAATATAACATATTCATTTTTAATATTTTATCGATTTTATTTTTTCTTAATTTAACAATTATTTAATTATTTATTTTTGAATCATTATCTATACATTTTTTATTTATTAATTTTTAATATTCTTAATATATTTCTAATTTTTATAATTAATATATAATTATTGTTTATATTTATTGATTACTATATAAAATATTTGAATTAAAATATTTATACAAATATTATTTATTAAATTTTAAAAATTTTAAATTTAGATAATTAATATTATTTATTATTTTTTAATATTTTTTTTTAATTTATTCTTTGTTATTATAATGTGATCTTGAAATTTTCAATTTTAGTTTTTATATATTCAGTAATTTATTTTAATTTTCAAATTTAATTTTAAATTTTTAATATTATCCTATTAATTTTTCTTCTTATGAAAGCCTTATGTATCCTAATTATCTTACGTATTGATAAATTTTTTTGTATATTACGTATTTAAGAATTACTAATTTAACATTGACAAACCATGCCTTTATTATCACTTTTTTTGTGTTGACAAAGCGATACTTTTATAAGCATTAAGCATAACACTGAAAAAATGACTTTATCAATTGTTATTATTTTAGTATATATAAAGGGTTCTTTTATCGAAATTTTTTTGTTAGGGTTGATAAAATGAGATTCTTCTTTATAAAAGTATCCTAACAATCAGGTTTTTTCTGCCTCGCCGTTGGATATTTAATGGAACCCAAATCTTGTTGTCACCAATGTTATTGTTTTGGAAAAATGGACCACCAAAACTAATTTTAAACAATTTATTACTTGTTCATAAGGATTTCAAAATTGATTCTATTTTATTTTTTCCATATTTTTTAGTTCTTTTTTTCGTGTTAAAAAAATTCATGAAATTCTATATTCCCAATATATTTAAATCTATATATATGTGTGTGTATAATGTTTTATATATACAATAGTACTAATTCAATCCCTAATTTTTTTGGTTGGTCTTTGAATAATGTTATGTATATATCCATTTATAGGTTCATACAAACAAACAAATATATACATATACATATATATAAATGTGTGTGTAACAACTCTTTTGGTATGTATAAATATGTATATATATTTTTGTGTGTGTTTGTGTGTTTTTATATACAAATTAGTTTATATTAAATTATAGAAAATATAATTATATGTAAATTTATAAAACAGTAAAATTATATATAATAAAAAATATGATTCATATATTTATACTATCATATAATATATATATATATATATATAATAAGAATCAAAGATGGCCTTGAACCATGAGTTTGTAAATTCAAACTCATGGTTCCTTTATTGTAAAAGAATAAAAATAGTATAAAGGGAGATGACAAGTGGAAAATAATGAAAAATAACTACCCTAAAGATCCTAGAAGATAGTTACCCAAAAAACCAGAGAAGCAAGATTAGAGAAGATATTCTTTATACTAGGTGTACATGGTTATCCATCCTTCTGGATGAGATATGAGATCAGCCCTGCCAATCTAATGATGGCCCCTCCTCTAGATTTTAGGTCTTTTCCATGTTTTTTCATCATTATCTTGAGGTATTGTGTTGACATATAGTGTGGTGGTACCATAAAAGTCCCAAGAATACCTGATGTAATGATATGACCCCACAACCTGGAGCCAGTGCATTATTTTATTGCATTGACCTGATTACAAGGAATCACCTCTCGAAGTACCGACCAGTTTAGCAGTCTTGGAAATTGATATTACATACTTGGTACCCATAATACATTGGGAAATAGAAAATTCTAGAAAGATTTATTAAAAAATGAATAAATTGTGTTCCTAAATGCTTATTCAAAGAGTTCTTCATCATAACATGGGGAAAGAGAATGTAATAATAGTGATATCAAATGCTCAGTTAGGGTAAGTAAATTAGGAGAAATAATTATTCAATAAGACTAAAATAACATGATATGTTAAATAACAGATAACATATTCCATAAACATAACTAGATTTGGAAATATAATTATGGAAAGGTAATAAGATTAAAACACATTCCATTAAATCAATGAACTGAAAATGAAATGCATCCATAGATATATCGATGAAAAATCTCATAGATAAATAATAACAGATTTCTCAATAAAAGAAATGATTAATTATCAGATGTCATGTTTCTGAGGAACATGATGCATTTTTTATGAATAGAAATTTTAAACTATTTGGCCAACTAATTTACCTCATGAGAATATTGATGCATCGAAGGGCTTGAATTAACTAGTTCCCAACCCATTGGTCCGGTCTTAATTAGTCCCCAAACCATGTATTGCATGTATAATGAATTCCCTATATACTGAATAAATAAAATTCCTTATATATTATCCATATTTAAAAAATAATGTGCATTTATCAATAATACCTCAAGGGGGGATAAGTAACAACAACATTTGTTGACATTAAAACATTCATGAGGAAAAATAAACATTAAACATTTCAAAGTGTCCCACACCACATGAAACATTTAAATAATAATTCGTAGTAAATTAAATGAAACTTATAATACCATGATAATAATTATTTTCATTATATATCATGTCAAAGGGAAATATATACACCAAATAAATGTAAATTGGTGCATAATGAAAATAATTCTAAATGGCATGTAAATTGAGACGAAATCCCTTACCATAACCTTCCCTTTGTTGTGTGGTATTTATACACCTTTATAGTGGTTTAAAATATGTTACTAACTTATAATAGAACAATATTTGTGTTTACAATATCATATATTAACTTATTACAACATTTTATCATCATTTTGTTAACACACGGTCATTATTTTAGCTACTTCATGTGTTAATTTTCTAATTTTCTAAAGTATGTTTTCACATTTTACTTTTTGTTATTATTTATAAGATCATGATTCCATAAAATCCAGAATTTAATCCCTGACATAAATATACTATAAATTCTATAAAAATATATATATAATAGTAGATAATATTTGGAGAAAAGAAATGAAGTTCACTGTTCATGGAGACTGTAAGTCGTACGTACTAATGAATGCTACATTCATTAATTTTTCATATTAAAAGATTGATAAATAAATGATTGATATTTATATAATAATTCTAGTATAAAATCTATTTTATATATGTTTCATAGTTTTATTAATAAAATCCTTAATAGGTACCATTTATAGCTTGAACGAATCACATCGCTTCGAGGGGTTGGTAGTACACACTTCCTCAAACGATGTTATTGTATTACCAAAAAAAGGGAATTATTAAAGTTATGTCTTATAAAAAGACTAAATATGTATAAATACATAATAAATATGATATATATCATATATTAACATATTTTCCATCATAATGGATAACCATTAAAGATGTTAAATTAAAGAATGGCCTATCGTTGTTTCGTGAGGCGGTAGTTTTCCTTGCACAAAAATATCATGTTCGTTACCCATTAGATGAAAGTGCATGTTATTATAGGTATAAAACATAATATAACAACAAAAAAATATTATTTATGTTAATTTTTTGGTTTTATAATCATGTAATAATGATATTTTAGTGGTGTAAAATTGAAGTGAAACTAGACAGCTTGAGATAAGAGGTTACATCTTAATCGGGTAACTTCTTTTGGTTTTAACCAAAACGATTCCTTGGAAGGATTTCTGCTCAAAGGGAGGATCCAAGGTCAAGGGGAGGGATTTTGGGAATATATATTGGAAGATATTGACCGAACCTAATTGGATTGAGATGTGGGAAGAATGGGGAGAAATGGAGGCCTTTTATAGGGAAGAAACATCACTCACTTGGACTTTTCGGAAACAAGTTAGGTGTACACAAGTTCATACCTAAACTAATTCATACTAAACAAACAAAACATAATAATGGAATGTATGTTTACAATTTATGTAGATAGAATTGGGTTTAGGAAAAGTGGATAGGTTATTTGGGACCCTATGTTAAATGTTTAGTCCATTATTAATCTTTATTTAACCTTGGTAATTGTTATTAACTTTAATTACTTTCACTGATAATTTTAAAAAAAACAAAGTTAGTATTTTATAAATTATAAAATATTATTATTCAAAATATGGAATCCATTTTTCCAAATTCCATTTATATTATTGGAAGATATTGATTTATATTTAATCTCACAGGCAGGATGAAAAGAGAGTTTTAAAAGTACAAACGATCAAAGGATTGATAACATTTTATATTTAATTTCAATGTGAATTGATCCCAATGACCTAATTTAGATTAATTGATGAATGTATTATCTAATTATACATTAAACCCAATTAATGGTATAATTTAAACTTAAAAATAAATTTGAAGAAAAGATGTTTATAACTAAAATTCTTAACTTTTAACTATTCATTAAAAATGATATGTTCTCAAAAAATATCAAAAAATACCCCTAACCTTATTTTATGTCTATATTTAATAACATAATTTTATATTGAAATATTATATAAATTAAAGTGTCAAAATCTATATTTATAATGATTTCTCCACTAAATAGTGGTAGAATTACTTTTAAAAATATATATATGTTTTTATGTGTAAAATAGAGTTTGTTCTTATCATATTCCTATCAAACCAAATGCTTGAATATCAAAAATATTATATTGAATATATAACATATATATTTCATTAAAATAGTTAACTAATTATAATTACTTTTTTTATTAAGACAAATATCCTTTTGTAGCGTAAATATAATCATATTTAATTTTATATTCAACTAGTTCTTATTTTTATTTCTCATTACTTAGTAACCAATTAAATAATTTTATATTTATATAAATATTAAATTTTCAAAAGTTAATTATTAATTTTCATAACTTCTAATTTAATATCTAGTTTATGTCTCATTATATTTTAATAATATATTATTTTTTAATAAAACATGGTCTTGTGTGTAACGCAATTCATCGAGGATGGTCCCTCTTGAGTTTAATGCACTCTAATAAGGCATTTCATGCATTGAAATGTATAGAAACAATTTTAAATTATAATGATATTAAAAATTATATTTATTTTTTATTACCTTATGCACTTGGTGTCATGTGTCATATACGATCTCGAATAAAAGGTTCTTGCATTAGATTTTTGGGTTGTCACATTCACCCCACCATATTTAAATTACATCCTCACAATTTAAACTCAATCATGGTGATAGATATTTTGAAACTTCCATTGTTTGAAATGCAACATCATGATAAGGGTTAATAATTCAACCTCTATAAAACAGATAACGGAAAGTTCAATGGTCACATGTACTACCATGTAACTAGGTCTCTAAGTACGAGAACATTAGTGGAATGTGAATATATGTACTTGGAGGAAAAATGTAAATATTTATAGGGACTCAATGATGCCATAAATCACAAACAAGTGAATGATCAATGGAATGTTGATGGCATCAAATCCATAAATATTTTATTATTTTATAGACCATATGTTCAATATAAATTAATGTATTTGGAAAACAATTTATTTCTAAGTATTTTTCTAATGTTGGGTAATTATTTTACAACCTATGAATATAAGTAAATATTCTTACATGATAGGTTTCAATTTCATATAAAAGATCAAAACTTTTTGTTATTATTTAGTCAAATTATAAATAATTCCCTTACTACTAGAAATCAATTAACAATAATGAGTTTTTTGTTCCTGAATCACTAAATAACATTCAATGGATCATAAGGCCTATAAAAGAGTGAAAATTATAACTATTTTTCATTAATTATCTTCCAAAACCAATATGGTTCATATGATAATATATAATCCTCAAAAGTTATAGTACTGGTTCATAATTAATATTTATTTATCCAATTATTTAAAAAAAGATAATGAAAAAATAAACCAGGACATTACATAGGTTAGTTGTTCGCAGGAAACCCTTATCATCATTCGGTCATGGGTTCTGGACCTACAGACTTGTCAGATTTGATTGGTTTTCACCTGGATTACTATTTTTCCTTTTCTCAAATCAAATTAATATAATAACCAAATCAAATCTAATGTACATTCTTGAAATAAAGTTAATAACTAAATATACTTTTAAATATGATTTTCAATATAACCTCAATACATACATACTTAATCCTAGATCCAAATATGGAATCAACTGATATCATTCTAGATAGTACATATAAGAAAAAGGATTATAGATAGAACACCTTAAAGATTATTTTACATTCTAATTAATAGATTCTTCAGGAGTGATTCCTGATCCTGTTCTCTTTGGAAGATTCACATAGAATTCTTGAAGGACCACTATGAGTTGATCTAAATGGATAAAAAAACAATTGGATTGATAAAAAAAATAGATTTCAATTCATGAATTTAATAATGGAAAAATAAACTTGGAGGAATATTTATAGATATAGGAGAAAAAGGCATACCACTTTGTGGATCTCATCAAATAAAATCTTAACATGAAGGTAACCTCAATTGAATTAATTTTATATAAGGTAAATCATCGGAACTGCTTCAATTTTTGAAATGGTTATATTATATCATTTGCGGTTTGATTCTTTTTGATATCCTGAATCTTTATAGTTCTTCACATTTCCTTAACTGTGCTTCTCTAAATAAATATTTAAAATTTCAGTTAGGAAAATTAAAATAATTATAAATTTAACTTGAAAAATATCCCCTATATATGTTCCAAACTCTTCTATTCTAATATTCAATGTAAATTTTTTTAGTCATAATTTTTACATATTTTAGAATATCTGAATTATTTATTTAATATGAAAAACCTATTTTGGTTATTCTCCCACTTGGTGCTTATACCACATTCAGAACCATCATCTGGGTCATATGATCTTATAATGAAGAATACTTTCCCACTGATGGGAGTCTCCTAGGGGAAGGATTTTCCTTATGTGTCACATTATAGAGAACAATTTATGTTTTAGATAGACAGAAACAAAATATATAAATAATATAGTAAACATTAAAAAAATTAAATAACCAAACGTACTTATAATGAATAAATTCATTTGAATTTATTAACTGTTGTATTTGGTTCCCACAAACTAACATTCATAGTACTTGATTACATATATTATTAATAACTTTTCTTATCACATCATGATTTTTCCTCTTCATGACATTGATATTTAATAATTTTAGAGTAATATTATTCACACTATTAGGTCATTGTAGTTACCTTTTACATGTAGGATCGAAATAGAATACGATATTCGCAATTACAAGAGTGGTGAATTGAATGTTTAAAAACATTTGATTTTATCCTCAAGAAAATATTTATTTAACAAAGTTAAACAAGGTGAATTTACCATCCCTCTTGGCTTCATAAACAAAGGGATAATTAGAAGTGCCTTGGTCCAATTATTAAGAAATTAAACTTAAACAAGTTTATTATATAGACACATAAGAAAGTTTATCTTAAGGAAAGTTTATACCTTAAATCATATAAAATCCTATTTATATTAGAGTATTAAAATATAAGAAAGTATAATAATGATATTCTTTTTCTATTTAAAAAAATATAGGCGAATTAAAAGATTGTAAGAAAGACAAGTAAACTGGTAGAATAATTTTATCCAAAATAGAAGGGTATCCAACAACTGTGGATAAATACCCCTTGATTTATACTTTTGAGAATGTATATCTTATCCACACCGGGGTAATCCCTTGATAAGAGTATCAGAGTCTTTATTTCTATTGCCACAAGCCCTCTAAATTTAAGGAAGTCGGTACCTCTCTCTTCCAATACCCTGAAGCCCTCGATTTATTATCGAATAAGTGTTATACTAAGAAGTATGAAAAAGTTGTTCAGAGTAAGAAAAAGTTATTCATATAATTCACACAAATCATGCGAGTCTTTATCTCTAGAAATCAGTTCACAACATCACAATGAATCTTTAACATTGATCATTTTCAAAATAGAAGGGTTATTTGTAGTCAAAAATCCCATAGATCATCTCCTCCTCTGATGGTCATATTTTTACTTGAATTTTTGAGGGACCTGTACATGTGTCACTCAGGAAACGATTACATAAAAATAGATTGTACAACATCGTTTCTTGTAAGAAAATTATTCATAAGTTTAAAAAACTTATGTAAACTAGGATATGATAAACTTAGAACAATATATTTAAGGAAAATATATTTCATCAACAACTATGAATAATTGGATTTTAAAAATAGAAATTCAAAGTATGAATTATGAGGAATACGGAATTTGATTTAGGAAGATTTTAGGGTCTTCATTCAAAGGAATACTGAATCTGATTTACAAATATTCTAGAGTCTTGAAAAATGAGAGTTTAGAGACTAATTTTTAGAGAATTTGGAGCTTGAATTCTACTGAATTATAACTCTGACTTCTAGAGAATTTGGAGTCTAATTTTTAGAGAATTCAGAGTCTGATTTTTAAGGAATTCAATGTCTAATTTTTATAAAATTCATATACTAAAATTTAGAGAAATTGATGTATGAAATTTATAGAAATCTAGAGTCTGAAATTCAAAGACCTTGGAGTCTGAAATTCGAAGAATTCAGAATTTTATTTTCATAGAATTCATAGTTTGATTTTTATAGAATTCAGAGTCTGATATTCAGAGAATTAGAAGTCATAAATTCAGATAATTCATTGTATGAAATTTATATAATTCAGAGTCTAAAATTCATAGAATTCAGAGCCTGATTTTCAGATGGAATCACAATCTAAAAATAGTAAGACTCATTATATAAAGAACTATAAGATTCCATGGTTTTATATAGGGATTAAATTATTCTTATAAAAATATGGTCTTAAAAAAATATGGTTAAATATGGATAAGGATATTTAAGCATAACATATAAAAGTATATTGAAGGTTTATCTAAATATATTTCCTTAGAGGAAAAAAATTCTTTATGTAGATGATTCATAAAGAAGAATAATTTTAATTAATAAAATAAGTTTTTGACTTTCAAAACATAAGGTAATATAAAATTTATAAGGGAAATTATTGAATTAACACAATGATGAGAACATGGAGGTGCCACTATAACATTCATAAACATAGTTCAATGACCTGGTTATCTCATCAATTAAGACATTGAATGTATAAGATATCATGTATAGGAGGATCATAAGAAATTGAGACACTTTATCATGGTGTTCATTAATAACTTTTTTTAATGTATTCAAATCAATTAGAGGGTAAATATTTTGTAAATATGTCATCTAGTTGATCTTTCATTCTAATAAACATAAGAACGATATCTCCTTTTAGTGTGTGATCCCAAAATAATTGTTTCATAATATCTATGTGCTTTTTAGGAGAGTGATGTGTTGGGTTTTTTCTTAGGGAAATGCCACTAGTATTATCACACATTATCTATGTTTTGGTAAAAATTATGCCATAGTCTGTGAGTGTGTGTTTAATCCACAACATTTGAGCATAACTTCTAGCCACTACATATTCAAATTAACTAGGGGAATGTTCAACTGCATATTGCTTCTTTCATGACCAAAAAAAAAATTAATATGCTAAAAAGTGACAACTTCCAGAGGTACTTTTCCTATCCATTCTACATCCTCTAAAATTAGCATCAGAAAAACTTTTCAAAACAAAATCATTTCTAGAAGAATCAAAAAATCATAAATCCATGGTTCCATTTAAATAGAGAAAAATTATTTTCATTCATTTCAAATGATAATCTTTTGAATTATATTTATATCTTTCACATAATCCTACTAAAAAAATTAAGTCAATATGGCTAGTTATTAAGTATAATAAACTTCTTATCATACCTCTAAAAGTTATTTGATCTACTAGTTTCTCAACATCAACAAGATCAACAGAATTTGAGGTACCAATTGAAGTACTCATACTTTTAGTATTAACATATCCATACTTATTAATAAGATCATTAATATAATTATGTCGAGATATATATGTTCCCTCGGGTGTTTGGAAATTTAAAAACCAAGGAAAAATGTTAACTCACACATCATACTCATTTCAAACACAAATTTCAAGTGGTTTGCAAACTAATCAGTTAAATATTACTGAATTGATATGTATATAATGTCATCAACATAAATTTGAACAATCGAAAAAGTTTTCTAGTCATTATTTATAAAAAAGGGTTGGATTAACAGTTCCCTTAACATAATTAATTTGTAACAAAAATCCTGTAATTTTATCATACTAGGCTCTATGAGCTTGATTAAGTTCATATAATTCTTTTTTATGTTTGGAAACATGTTCAGGATTTTTTGTGTCTAAAAAATGAGTAGGTTGTTCAACATCAACTACCTCTTGAACATATCCTCTAACAAAATCACACTTCATGTCCATTTGAAAAATGTTGGAAATTGTAGAGTGTTGCAATGGCTAAGATAATTTTAATAGATTCTAGTCTAGAAATTGGGGAGTATGGTTCTTTAATATATATTAGTTCTTGTTGATTATATCAGTTGTCAACTAATCTTTCTTAATTTCTTACAATGATTCCATTTTCATCACATTTATTTCTAAACTACCATTTTACACCAATTACAGAAGTTTCCTTAGGTCTTTCAACCAAGGTCCAAACATTTTTCTTTTCGAATTCATTTAGTTCATCTTTCATATATTTAATCTCATCATCATCACCTAAAGCTTCATTAATTCTGTTAGGTTTTAATTGGGAAAAAATTCTAGATGTTCTAGTTCATTTCTTAAAGAACTTCTAGTCCTTACAGGTTGATTTAGACCACCAATGGTACTATCACAAGGATGATTATTAAGAAACAATGGATTTGGGGTTTGTAAAACATTTTCATCAACATAGGGTAAAAAACCATATTAGGTAAATACTTCAAAAAAAATTATTTATTATTTTTCTAATTAGAAAATTATTCCATCAAATATTGATAATCAGTTTTTAAAAACACATATGAATATGTAGTTTGGGTTTTTTTAAAACAAAAGGATCAATTTTATCATATTTAAAATTTTATGTTTCTTAAATATTACACGATTTTTCTTAAAAACTCTCTGAGACATGGAATTAGTGGAATATCCTAAGAAAATTCCTTTGTAATATTTTGGTGAGAATTTATATAAGTTATATTTAGTATTTAAGATCAATACTTTTTATCCAAATAATTTGAAGTAAGAAACATTAAGTTTTCTTCAAGTACACAATTCATAAGGTGTTTTGTTTAGAAAAGGACTGATTAAAAATCGATTTATAGTATAACAAGAAGTACTTATAGCTTCATCCAAAAAGTGTTTAATAATAGAAAATTCACTCAACATGGTTCAACTTATCTCTTATTGAATTCGATTTATTCATTCAACAATACTTTTTTAAGGAGTTCTAGTAGCTGTGAAGTTATGAGAAATGCCTTTTTACTTCAAAAAAGTTTCAAAATATGGATTTTAAATTTTTTCCCATGATCACTATGAATCGTTTTAAAAGGATGGTTTTTCTCATTTATAACATTACCTAAAAAATATTTAAAAAAGGAAATGGATTTAGACTAATTTTCTAGAAAATAGTTCAATGTGAAGCAAGTGTAATTATCCACTAGAACACATAAATAGAATTTATTCCAATACATCTAGTTTTTTTAGAATAGAATGATCTATATGAACTAACTATAATGAATCAGAAGTTTTGACTTCACTAATTGATTTAAATATTCACTTATGATGCTTTCCATTTTGACAAGGGTCGAAACATTTTGAAGAATCAAATCTATGCTCTAGTAGATCATTAACAAGTATTTTCATTGAGAGTTTTCAGAAGTTCATAAGGTTACATTGTCCTAGTATTCTATTTCATAACCAAGATTATTCTTCAACTGCACTAATACATAGTATATCATGTCTCATAAGGTCTTTTATGTTTAGTACAAAAACATTTTCACTCCTATGGGAAGAGAAAATAAAAAATTCCTTGGAATTGTGTACCATGTATTTTTCATTCATAAAATTCATATGGTAATCTTCATAAAATATTTGTATTTTTCTTATAAGGTTTTGATTAATACCTTTAATAAATAAAACATTTGAAATTAAAGCTCTTTTAGGAAGAACAATGTTATCGATACCAACAATTTCTCCCTGATCATTATCTTTGAAAGTTACTTTTCCTCATTTCTTCTTGATAATAATTTTCATTCCAATCTTGATCAAAGGATGAAAAAGATTGTGGGAATGAATGATTTTAAGTACATATATAATAATAAAGATAGAATGGACAAGAAATATTCTAAAGTAACTTATTATGAATGCAAAAGGACCGGACATATCAGATCATATTGTCCTATTCTCAATAAAAAATATAGAATGGATAAGAATTCTAAAAGGAACACAAATAAGTACTAGAAATGTAGGTTTAATAATGTCTTAAAGGCTAATGACACAAAGAGTTCTATTGTTGGTATCTCTACATATGAATATTCAAAAAATGAATCTTCTAGTCAAAAGAATATTGGTCTTATAACCAGAAAACATATTGAAAATCATTATCTTAGGGCTAAGTTACACAATGATGAATCCTTACCAAATATTTCTTTAAATGAAAATTTTTCTCATGAAGAATATTATGAATCTTTGGGAAAAGAATCTTCTTCCTCAGAAGATAATACCCTACCTTTTTTGAAGAAGTTTCTAAATTTTCTAAATTATATGAGAATGAGGACTGCAAGATAAATAAGAAATTAGAGAAATCAAATTATAGAATTTCTATTTTAACAAATGAAGTATAATATCTTTCTAATGATCTTTATTAGAAGGCTCTTAATTTTGAAGATATTTCTAAAAACTGTATAGAAGTTAATTTTGTGAATGATAAACATTATACGGATCCTGAAAATTTTATTTCTATGAAATTTTTTTAAGAGAATAACTCGAACTCTAAGACTAATGTATAGAGGAATAATAATTTAGTAACTAGACTAAAATAAGTAATTTTTTAATTAAAGATTTTTTTTTCCAATTTTACTTGGGTAAGGAAAGAATTTGATAAAATTTATTCACAAATTTATCCTATTAAGAATACTTCTAGATTTGGTTATACTCATTCTAGACCTATTTTTAGTAATAATTATTTTCCCCCAAAGTGATCTTTTTTGAACTAACTGTCAATGTGGTGGACATTGGGAGAAAAAACTTTCATTGAATAAAACTCAATATATTGGTTTTCATAAAGAATATTTTTCTATAAAAATATACATACCTAAGATTTCACATTATAAAAATTTCACATCGAGTAATTTTTGGATTCGAAAAGTCTAACTTTTTTTTAGAAAAATAAAGGAAGATTAAAAAACAATACATGGTACATAGATAATGGATGTTCCTGGAACATGAATGGTAACAAAAAATTCTTCATACTGATCACCATCACTTGATTCAGCACTACAACAACTTTCTTAGCTTTAGATCTATTTACCCTTTCCAGAGACTTGGATTTATATTTAGTAGTAAAATAAACACTTCAATTAACATTATTCTTCTATTTAATATATGCACCACCCTTCATTATTGTTTCATGCTGAATAACCATTCCAAATAACTCATCAAAAGTAATGTTAGATACTTTCCTATTTTCATTAGTAGCCTTGATTTTAGATTATCACTCATTAGGAAAGATATCTATTATCTTTTACACAATAAATTCATCATCATGTCTATTTTTCTCTATTTTAAAAAAGACTATTGATGAAATTAATAGTTTTTATTGAACTTTTCAAACTGGTTCTCCAAGAAACACAAAACCATGACATTCAGCTCTTAATATCTCTTTTAGTTTCAATCACTTTGGATTTTCAAAAGTGTCTAAATTGATGTTTCTCCCAAATACAATTAACATCTTCAAAAGTATATATTTCAGTGTAGATATTCATTGTCATGGAACATAAAAGAGTATTGTGTTCCCTGTAGTTTAGTTAATATTCTTTTTTTTCTTGAATTTTGAATGTTCTTATTTCTTTGTCATAAGTCTTGTATTAACCAATGATCATGAAAAAATTTTCAACTCCAGTGTTACTAACAAAAGTATTTATCCTATCTCTCTGGTAATCATAAGCCTTAGACTCAAAAATTGGTGCTCTAGTATGATGTATATTATCTACAGAACAAATATTCATTCATGCTATTCTATAAGAAAAACACTTTTCCACAAAAGGGTTAATACAATGTTTTTACACACATATAATGTTTTTAATAAAACATAATTATGTAATGTTAAAGAATGAAAAATGGAAAAAAATGAAGATTTATGTATAAGTATTTCAAATACCTATTATTATACCAACTGTAGGATCAAAATAGAATATGAGATGCTTAATTATAGGACGGGTGAATTGTAAGTTTAAAAACACTCATTTTTTACATTAAGAAAATATATGTTTAACAAAGTTAAAACAGTTATTTCACAAACCCTCTGTAGTTCTTAAATATAGGGATAATTGGATGTTCCTGGGTCTAATTATAAAGAACTTAAACTTAAACATGTTTATCATATTAAAACATAACCAAGTTAATATTAAGGAAATATTCTACCTTATAGTGTATAGAATCTTATTTATATTAGAGTATACAAATATAATAATGTATATGAATATTATAGTTTCATTGTTTAAAAAATACATCGGAATTAAAATCTTTTTACAAATACAAGTAAACTAGTAGGAAACATTTTATAATCAAGAGAAGGGTGTCCAATAACTTTGGATTAAGGTCCCTTTATTTAGACATTAAAGAAATTATGTCTTATCCACACCAAGGTATTCCCTTAATAAAAGTATCAGAGTCTATCATTCTAGCACTGCAAGACCTCAAACATTAATGTAGTCAGCGCATGTGTCCTTCTATCCACAGAATCCCTCGATTGAACAACTAATTGGGGTTATACTAATCAGGCTAAACAAGTTGTTCACATCTTGAACTATTAGTTCAAAGCATTCACACAAATCATGACAGTCTTTATCTCTCTCTCTAGAAATCACTTCACATCATCATTGCTGATATTCAGCATTTTTCATTTTTCAAATGGCTGGGGTATTTATAGGAAAAAATCCCAATGGGAATTTCCTCCTCAAATAGTCATATTTTTTCTTTATTTATATAGGGATATGTACATGTTTCTCTCATCAAATGGTTAGTTAAAAAAATGTACAACATCGTTTCATTTAAGAAAAATGTTCTTATGTCTAATAAACTTAGGTAAAATATGATCAGATAATGATTGGAAAATATATTTAAAGAAAATATATAACCTGAAAAGGTATGAATAATTAGATTTTAAAATTAGAACTTCAGAGCCTAAATTATATTTAATCCATATTCAGAATTTAGATTGTTTTTGAGTCTAGAAAATTGATATTTTAGAGTCTAATTTCAATAGAATTTGGAGTCTGAATTATACATAATTCAGAGAATGAATTTTGATGAGTTTAAAGTATAATTTCTAGAGAATTTGGAGTCTGATTTTCAATGAATTCAGAGTATAATTTTTTTAGAATTTGGAGTCAGATTTTCAGAGAATTTAGATTATGAAATTTAGAGAATTCATTGTTTAACATTTAGAGAATTTAGAATCTGAAATTCAGAAAATTCAGAGTCTGATTTTCATATGGAATTAGTGTCTAAAAACATTAAGACTTAGTATCTTAGGAACTGTAATATTATGATTTTTTAGTTAAGTATATAATTATGTTTTTTAAAATTTGGTCATAAGAGAAATATAGATAAACCTAGATAAGGATCATTAATCATAACATAAAAAAGTTTATTTAACGTTTAAGAAGATAGATTTCCATAGGGAATGAAAAATTTCCTTAAGACAATGATTCTTAGAGAAAGATAATTTTCATTAAGAATGTGTGTTTATGATATTCAAAACATAAATGAATGGAAAAGTCATAAGGGAACATATTGACTTAACACTATGATTAGAGCATGAAGGTTCCAACATAACATTTACGAATATAATTTGATGGTCTGACGATGTCATCCAATGAGACATTTAATATATATGATATCATGTGTAAGAGGGTCATAATAAATTTAGACACCTCATCATGGTGTTCACCATTGCCAATCTCTAAGATAATAGGTTATAGAAACAGATCCATTAATATGAAATTCATGCTTCCTAATTTTATTGGATGTTCCTATCTGTAGACCCGTGTATTGATCCTTAGACATTAATATTTTCATTAATGGGTATCATGAATTGAATACAAGTATATATTTATAAATAATTTTATTATATATACTTGTGGTGAAGTATGATATATTGGTTACATCACAAGTGATATTGCATTAATGGATAATGTGAGAAATTAATTATCCCTTGTTTCCTATGAATAAAGTTGATATCTTAGGCCCCTTGATAGGAATAGAACGTCCTATGTAAATCAATCGAAATGGTGATTGGTGGTTGATTTAAATTCTAGAATGTCAAAAACTATAAATAAAGTATATATGTTGATGGAGCCGATATGCATTCTTCTTGATTAAGAGACATCATGATAAATGGATAATATTACATAGTAAATGTTCGTAAGAGGTTTAATGTCACTGAGACATTGACTTCAATATCGTTGGGAGTCTTTGTGTGTTGCTAGATTCTAACCCTATACTTTAAAAGATTATACCAAATACAACTAATAAAGAGGCCTAACGTGTCAGACATTAAGTGTATATATAATATCTGTTAAATTTAAGAATTTAATTTAACATATTAGAATTAATATTTATTTGGGTTTGGTTTTTCATCATAATATAATCAAAATGTTTTATAAATTATAAGTGAGTACAATAATAATAATAAATATTTATTTGAAATTTTATAGAATATAATATTTTTTATTTATTTTATAATAAAGAAATGGCATTTATTTATTTAATAATTATTACATAGGGATAAGAAAACATTTTTGAGGTAAATAAGGATAAGCTCAATGGTCCAGTTTGAAATGATATAAATGATATTTATTTATATATTATTAAAGGACTCACACATGTAAAAATATTGATATTATTGTTAATATTATACATGGCATCAATTAAGAATTTTAAATAGAAAAATGGTTTAGTGTGTAATTTTCCAAACCTAATCCTACCATAATAAATTTCTAATTATTTCACTTACATAATGACATGTTGTGAACCAAAAATAAAGTGGGACCCTATAAATTCCATGATATAGATCAAGAGATCAAGTTTCTTATTATTCCCTCTCCTCTTTAGGGAATGAGATAACATCAAGGGGTTTTCCTCCTCAAGATGAATTTTTCAACGATCAACCATGAATAGAACAAGTGGTTAAGAGAAGTTATTCCAGAACCTGATGATCCAAATGTGATTTTTTTAAATTGTGATACATGTATAGATCACTGGTATAGGTATTATTCACTTGTATGAAACTATGAAATGGTGATATGATGAGATGTAGTCCACTATATAATCAACAAAGTGATAATTACAAGTTATGGTAATTCTACATCGTCTCATAACTTCATTATAAATTACCTTTTAAGATTCTATGTTTCAAGATACATCACTTTACCCTTTTAAAATATTATATGGTTTTCATTGTACATGACATTTAAATCATGTGATATAATGATTATACATTAATTACGAATTAAATTTGAGTTTTTCAGTTAACCCAAGGAAATATTGTATCACCTAGAACCTACAAATGGTATAAAATATGTAACATGTTTAGTTTATAATTATATATTGTTTGATTAATGTTTTCGTGTGTTTGAATTTTGTTGTACATATATAAATTTATTTTAATATATAACCTCATTATATATTCCCTTTCTCATTCTTGATAATATAAATAGTAAATATTTGGGATTAAAAAGAAAATAAAAATATTAAAGAACACCATCTTGAGGTGTAAAAGGTTCTTCCTGGAAGAAAACTAAATTAAATTGTGTTTTATTCATAATTAAACACCATGTAATGTTGATTTCACATCTGTATTAAATAAACAATTTTTACAGATATGAGGTAATCATATCTAAGATAAAAAACTGATTGGCGTGTAGATTTGGACTGACTGTAACATGTCTTGAAGAACAACATGATCTGTAACCACTATACATGACGTTTATTCATTGTTTTATCATGGAAAATAATACAGGGTGTCCTAGAATACAATGAATTAAATATAGGACATGGGAACTCAAATTCAATTAAAATTGTTGGTTACATACCTTTTATACTGGAAAAACATGTTTTGTACCTCAAACTCATATGTGGCAAGGAACATGACTAGTCCAAGGGTGTGTGTTGATAACATGGTGAAACAAATAGTAAATTTTTCCTTTGATGTATATCACTTCATGTTCTTTGATCATGTCTTTGGAATTCAGCACAATTAGTCCAACGGTTTGAGCTATGGGCACAAATAGGGGAAAATTCATGTCATGTACTATTGTACACAATATGTTTTATAGTATATGGAGTGTGATCAATTTTATGTTAAGAGAAAATATAAATATATGAATAAGCTTATTCATGTGTGTTTCGTGTGTCATTTATTTCATAGTACCCACCATGACTTTGGTCAGGTAATTTAATATTATATATCATTCCATGTTGATGTGATGATGATCATGAGAGTAGATTATCCCTTTTTATGTGATTATTTCAACTTAATTAATAATTATTAAAGTAACATTTATGAAATGTGTGTCATCCCCTCATTATTATTTAATGGCCAACAATACAATTTTCTATTTTATGTTAACTCCCTTTACACATTCCATTGGATCCCCTCACCTTCTTGTGAGTAAAATCTTATATATGGACAGAGCTCTGAGAAAGGAGGAGGTGGTCTGAGGTAGGGAGATGAAGCAAAACCAATAGTGGTGATACAAAGGAGAAAATGTTGAATGTTCTAAAATGAACCAATCTATGTTTAGAGGGGTTTTACCTTAGGTGATAGGGTTATTCAATCATCCTCTTGATAAACTAAGCATTAGAAAAATATCATGATCTTACCACTTATATTTTATTTCTTTTAGTTATGTGGTTAATAATTTATGTATATTGATACTATGTTTTCATCCAATAAATGAATTTACAATAATAAAAGATGGAATAAAATATAACTGGATTAATAATAAATTTTATCCTACATGGTTAAACACTTATGTTAAATCCTCTTAATATTAACAAGTTGTGAGAAAATATAAAATGGGAATAACACATAAAGATAAAAAAATTGTCACTATAAATATTAATTTGGGATATCCTTATACTACATAATTTAGAAACAAAATCATATTTTAGAGTGTTTGACCAATCCGTGTTTGGTGCTTCCAATTATTGTGGAACTATTAGCATGAATTTTTCAGTTGGAATAAAATAGTTCACATCAAGGGTTGAATTACCATTTTGGATTTGTTGTAACAAAGTGGGAAGTGTTAGGCAAATATTTAACCAAGATTTTGGATTGGGGGGATACACTCAATAGATCACGAAATTGAGAGTAAATATAGTTGGTAAGTTATGCCTACCAAAAACCCCTAAAATAACTTATTAGACTAGCATTTGGATTATGAGAAGAATAATATGAAATCCTACCCATTGAATAACTAAGTTAAAATATATTATGAGACGAATAGTGAGGTATATTGGGGTTTTAATAATAGTTGGAGGTTTATTTGATTTAAAAAATATTAAATTTATTAATATATTTCTCTAATTAAATGATGTACTAATTAAATTCTTTTAATTCAAAGAAATGGAATATTTGATGAATTTTTAAATATCACAATAGTTTATAATAGAGTATTATAACCTTATCATCACCATGAATTTCCTAGAATGGTATAACCCTTTATGCATTATACTATTCCTAAAATAGAATGTATACGTGTTTGAAATACCACTTCCTTAGTCTCTTTTGAGAGGGGCTCATGATGAAGAAGTGTGACTCTATCTGTGGCAATTGGATGATGTAATGGATGTACAAATTTTCATTATATCCACCACGTCTAATGATATTTTAATTAAACATATGGTTATAAATATTTATAGAATCATTTTTTCTATAGGGATCTCAATCATGAGAAGGTGAGATCAGAGAGGTAAGATATCTCTAATTCAATATTAACATGAAAACATGGAGATTCTATTTCAACTGGGACATATATATTCAAGATAATTTGCTACACTTAGAGCTTGTTCATCATGTGTTTTGAGAACTCATATGAGCTATGGAGAAATCCTAATTTTTCCCCTCTACCTAAAAACATATCCAGTTCTATTATAAATTAAAATATGAGAAATAGTTAGAAGTCACTTTCATAACATATTTATCCTATTTTCTAAGTTGATAGAGACATGGGGTATGAAAAACTAATTGTTCGTGTGCCAAATATTAACATTAGGAACAAGAGAACAAGGATGAATTCTTATTTCAAGTCTAAGTCTAATAATCACCATCGTTCCAATAAGAAGCAGTTATAGAGTAAATTAAAGTAACACGATTTGGTATGCTATTCAGGTTCCATTTAGGGACACTAGAAGAGGAATTTGACCCAACCATATAAGTAGGGTGAAACAACTAGTTCATTCATTATTGAGTTCAATATTTTTATATTTAGAATTGGGGATTTAGATAATACATTTCATGGTCACATATGTATCCAAATACACGAACTTAGTATATTTTAAAATATTTACATAGATTAGGTGGATCTATTTTCTTCAAATGGAGAAATGTTTGATGCTATGTCCATTTAAGACTAACATCAAAAAAAATTAACTACATAGATCTTGGTTTTAAATAATTTTTATTTTTTTCCTAATTTTATTTAAAAAATCATTTTGGTTTCTTGTTTAGATAATTATATATTTAATTTTAATTTCGAAAATAAGAATTTCTAATATTATGAAGATAGAATATTTTATGGTATGAAATAGTTGAATATTGGTATTTATGTATTAAACTATGAAAATAGATATTATAAATTAATAACAACACAAATACATGCAAATCATTAACTCCAAGATTTGGTATCACTATCTTGGTCATGCAAACGAGAAGCGTTTGAAATTTTTTTATGAATTTATTTACTTAGAATATTTTAAATTTAATACATTTTAATTATTTAACAAATGTTTACTGGGAAATTATGACCAAACCACTATTTTTTGGTCAATATGAAATGTCTAGATAGATTCTATAATTGGTACACACTGATTTTTACGGACCATTTCAAGCAGAATATAGAGGTGGATTCTCATAATTTGTTAATTTTACCACTTGTATAGTTTTGGTTATATATACATGATTGTGTACAAGTATAAATCCTTTTAGAATTTAAGGGAGTTCAAGAATGAGTTTTAAATCCACATGGATGGAATATAAAGAAACTATAATATGATCGAGGTGGTGAATATCTTAACCAATACTATATCAACTTTCTATGAAAGTATGGGATTTTAACATAACTCACTCAACATTATACAAAATATAATAATGATAATATTCAAAGGATAAAATCTACAATACTAGACATTATAAGGCTGATAATGAGTCACACAAAACATCCATTATCCTTTTGGGGACATGAGATAGAAACAACATTAAACATACTAAACCAAGTATCAAGAAAATTGTAAAATGGTGTTCCCTTAGAGTTATAGAGTTGAGAGAAACATGTTTTGTCACATGTTCGAGAATGGGGGTTTGAGGAGTTTTCTATATCTAGATTAATTAATAGACTAGCACCCTAAGGCATGAAGTGTGTCATTATAGCGTAACCCAAAGAAATAAGTGGATAGAATCTAGACAACCCTTTGACCTAGATAGTAATGTTTACATGAAAAGGCATATTCCATGAAGGAAAGAACATACTCAAAGACGATAGTGGGAGAAATGTTGAATTCAATGAATTTAATTCTCAAGATACATAAGAGGTGGTATGGGAAATGAATCTAGAGGTCCCTTTGTAATAAACTCCCAAATTACATGTTCTGTGTAGGAGCACTAGAGTGGTAATATAACCAGAGATATATGTTGTTCTAGAAAATAATGACGGTGATACATTGGTAGTTGAAAATTATGATCCTCTCTCATTAAATAAGGCAGTAGAGTTATTGGAAGCTGCATGATTGAAATAATCTATGAATTATAAGATGGATTACATATATCAAAATAATGTTTGGGATTTGATCATTCCACCAGTTTATGTAAATTTGATTGGGAATATATGGTTATTAAATAAGAAACTATTTGTGGAATATAATGTAAATATCTATAAATCACGTCTAATGGATAAAGGATTTAGATGAAATCAATTCATTGAATATGATAAATCATTTTCTCTAGTTTCCATGTTTAAATCCATTTGAATCCTATATTCCAGGGAACCTAACAATGAATATGATATTAGGAAAAAAGGATTTCAAAACTAAATCCAATGACGACAAACTTCAGGAGGATGTGCCCACAACACAACTATAAGGGTTTGTTGATCCAAGAAATGAAAAAAATATGCAAGTTACAGAGATCCGTTTATGGATTTAGAAAATTATCCTGATCAAAGTTTATTTAGTTTGATGAAGCCATAAAATAATTTGGTTTCACTATGAATGAATTTGAGCCATTTTTTTACAAGTTTTTTAGAGAGAGTATTGCTATTTTCATATTATTATATGTTGATTACATACAAAAAATTGGAAACAATATACCACTCGTTCAAGAGGTTAATTCATGGTTGAGAAAGTGTTTCTATTTGATAGATATATGTGAAGTACATTATGTTCTTGGGATAAATATCATGAAGGTTAGATCCAATAGGATACTTGGGCGAGGTCAAAGTACATATATTGACTACATACAAAATAGGTTCAATATGGAACAATCCAATATGGGTATTGGTTCAAATATAACATGGTATACATCTTTATAAGAAAATGATTCCATGGACATAAGAGAAAATATATATAATGATTAAGACCATATTCTATTTTGTGATAAGATATTTCATTTCTTACAAGTTATATATGATTATTGATTTTTCTTTTGAATTTAGAATAGTATGAATATAGAAAGAAGATCAAGGTGAACAATAGTAGATTATGATTAACGTTATCTTTATGTATTTGAGGTGAGATAAAGTTTTTTTACTAGTGAATGGATTAGATGAAGATCTAATAATTAGGGGTTATATATAAATCATATTTTAAATAGATTGAGATGATCTGAAGTTGCTCTCTAGATATATCTTTTATCATAGTGGAGGAGTTTTGATGTATAATATTTGTAGGTGTCTAGTTTTCATTGGTTCTATAGTGAAATATGATTGTATTAAATCATGTTATGTATCTAAGGATTTAATATGGATTTTTAACATTGAAAAAGATCGGTATTCCATGCCTAGTAGTAAATACCCTATCATAGTTTACTTAAATTACAACATAGTTGTGTCTCTCTATAAGGAGTCAAGGTCACATAAGTGGATAAAAGAAAACACTTTAGGAGTTTCATATCACGCGGGATTTTTTCAATGAGGTGAAGTTATAGTGATTAGATTTCCCATGGAGGAAAAAAAATAGACCTCTTGATGAAGGAAATATCTTAGCAGAGGTACAAGTATCATGTGAGTACTAGTGGACAACAAGTTTTTTTCAATTGGATCTCATGAAACTGGGAGTTTATTAATATTGGTTACCTAGAACTAACTTTCCTAGTACTTGATTACATTTATTATTAATATTTTGTTATTATCACTTCATTATTGTTCCTCTTTATAAAATTTAATTTTGATATTGTACTAATAATATAAGTCACACTAGTAGATCATACAAGTTATCTGCTATAGTGAGAACATTGAGGTTCCAGGATAATATTATTGAATATTGTTCTATAGAGGAATGATTTCATATAATGGGTGAATAATTATAAATTCTATCAGGGTATTGAGGCACATAATAATTTAAGATACCTTCTCATGGTGTTCTACATTTGTAATATCTAGGACATGATCTTTTGAAAACAAACTCGTTAATAGTAAATCTGTATTTACATGTTTCATTGGATGTTCCTTTCTCTAGATGTATGTATTGATCCCTAGATTTTAATATTTCCATTAATGGATATTTTAACTCACATATATTGATGTATTGATGAAAACTATGATGAAATACTCTCATGGTGAGGTAGGACACATTGGGTATATCATAATTTATATTGCCTAAATATATAATTCTTGATAAGATTTATCACTTTTTCTTAATTATAGAAGTTGATATCTCAAGACCTTTGATGGGAATAGAACTACCTACATAAATCCCTGACCATGGTGTTCATTAGGAGATTTCATTTATGGTAATTAAAAGAAATATAAATAAAACATATACATTGATGGAACTAACCTCCATTAGTCTTGATTAATATATATCATGATAAAAATATTGTATTATGTGGTAAAAGTTCATATGAGGTTGAATACCATTGGGACATTTAGTTTTTCCCATATAGGTGACTTGGTGTGTTGCTAGATGTAAAACTTGGACTTTAGGTGGTTATGCCTAATTCCATTTAGAAAGAGTTGTAGATGGTCATAAACATTGTGTATCCAAAATCTCAGTTAAATTCAAGTATTTAATTTAATTGATTAAAATAAATAATGTATATTTGGTTTTGGTTGATCTCCATAATTAAATCAAAAGTTATTCACAAGAACAAATGATTTATATAATAATCATAAATACATATTTTCATGATAAAGAATATGATATTTATTATATTTATCATAGAATAATGTAGTATAATTTATTTATTAAATAGTATTCATTTAAGGATCGGTAAATATCGATAATGGAAAGTGGGCTGAGCTCAATGGTCCAATTGGAAATGAAATAAATGATATTTATTTATATATTCATAAATGAGTTACAGATGCTAATACATTAACTATTATAGTAATATTTTAATTGTAAAGTGGATTGATTAACAATTATAATGATGGAAAGGGTTTAGCTTTCAGATTTCTAACCCTAAACCTACAATAATAAATATCTAATTATAGTAATTTTCATAATAAAATATTCTTCATAGGAGATATTGTGAGGCTCTATCAAACCCTAGTGAAAGATCATGAAATATAGAGTGCTCTTCTCACCTACACACAAAATCTAATGAGAGAAAATCGGGGGTTCTTCCATCTCAAGTATAATTATACTACAATCATCCATTAAAAATTGAATAAATCAAGATCATCAATGTTAGCATCAAGAGATTTTATAGTGACATTTAGAAATTTGGATGCACAATTGGATCACTGTTAGATGGATTGTGTACATGGATCTTATAGTCGAACGATGAACTTTAAAGATCTAGTCAATCACATCATCAATTATGAAAGAAGTACAAGTTGTGGTAATTTTATTTCTTCTCATAAATTAATTATAAATTACATTTGAGGATCCATGTCTTCTAGTTCCAAATTTTCTATCTAGTATGTTAGTATACAGTTTTCATTAGACATCACATTTTAATCTTGTGTGGAAACAATTGCACATAAATTATGACCATAATCTGAGTTTTTCATTCCAATTAAGGCCCTTCCACTACACTTAGAACCTACATTGACTTTCCATGAGAATGTATAAAATGACATGAATTATTTGAAATATATCCCAAGAAAACTAATAAGTTGTTAATGACCATACATACCACAATTTATTAAAATGAAATCAAACTATAATATTTTAAAATGTCTAATTAACATAGGATTTATATATTTAACAAAAAATATGTCTACACACCCCTAAAATTATATATTTCGGAAAAAATATTTAATTTCTTTACATATTTATTTTTATATTTTTTTTAATATTATACTTTAGATTATTTATGCATTTAAAAAGTTACATTATATACATAACTATTATTTATTTATTACTTGTAAAATATTAATATTTCTTAATGTAACAGGATGAATATGAATTGATATTGAATATATTACAGCCATATGAACAAATAGTCCGAGGACAGTGTTAAAGAGTTCATCTAGTTTCCCAAAGTGTATAAATTTCCATTCATAAATAAATTATCTATCATTACATTGTTTTTAAGGATAAAATTTTATAGATGACTTAGAAGAACACATGATCTGAAAAATAATAGATCAATGTTATAAATGTTTGAATAAAATGGGGATAGAACTGAATTTAAATATAGTTTTTGATAACACGATGGTTTATCGATCATCTAATATGAGTTTAATTATAAATTATTATGAAGATAATATTGATGAAATGACACTAGCAATTGAAAATGGAATTCATGATTATGAAAATCTATTTGGGATGTTAAAAATCAAGGAAAAGGTGAAACTGTATATTGGTTGTACTATGTTTACAACATTTTCAACCATACTAAGGCTATAAAATTTGAAATCTAGTAATCGATATTGGGGCACGATTTTAACATAAATACGTTCTCTCTTAAATGATATTCTATAAGAATATAATGAGAATATAAATCATATATTGACACAAATAAAATTATGATCAATGAGTCGGATCTCTAAAAGAATAAATGACTATCTAAATGATAGTGTATTTTTTTCCAAGGAGCATGAATCACTTCAACCATGACCCAATTGAGGTGTATCTTGATACAAGAAAGATGAAAATGTCTTTAAAATATTGAAGGGTACTAGATAAAAGGTTTATAAGGATAAATTGAAGTGAATATGATTTAAAGAAATTAAAATGGAATTCATATACATGAATTGGAAATGGGAAATTTTTTTCTCTTATTAGACTCTCATCAGTGGTTCAAAATTGACCATGTGTATCCTAGATTACGAAATAAAATGAGAAAACTTCTGCTTATGTTATCTATATATAGAATTAATCCTTTTGGTATATAGATTAGAACTAGAATTACATGGATAGTTTTTTTGTTTAATTGTAAATTTTATATCTGATTTGGTTTGAAGTGAAACTAAATTATGTTGTATCTGTTTATGTCATAACCATAACAAGCTGGAAAGGATAATGATGTTTTTTTGGATCTATTGATCAATGACCTGAAGGTAATATGGGATTCAAGTGTCATGTTTTATGATTCTCAAAGAAATGAAAATTTTATTCTGAGATACAGGGTGTTTTAGATGATAAATAAATTTTATATTTATGTAAATTTTTATAGATATAGTATTAAATGAATTTTTTGGTGTCCTGTATGTGAAAATATACATTATGTTGTATCTTATTAAAACATATGTATTTGGTGTATAAAATTGTTTTCTACCAAATCCAATTAGAAAACAATGGATATTCCTGAAGTATATTTTTGGATATCTTCATGTTACATCTGATTTAAGATTGTTTCTTTAGTGGAAAAAATTATTTGTGTCATTATAGATTTAGATATGGTTGTATTCATTGAATTATGGAAGTCATCATTAGGATATTTGATCACTTTTATTTGGTGAATTATGTCATGGTATACAAGATTATTGTGATTTGTAGTTTTTTATACCATAGAGAATGATTCTATTATAGTAGTAGAGGCTTGAAAATATATTTTTTTTGGGTGAAGAATTTAATCCACAGGATAAAATTAAATCATGAAATGAATGTATCATTTTTTAATAGTAAAAGTATCAATTTTTAGGGGATGAATTCAAAATTATCATATTAGATCAAAACATGTAGGTGTATGATATCATTTGATATAAAAAAATATTGTGATCTCATAAATACTCACAAAAATAAATATGGATTAGATATATAGACCGGTATTTTACCAAAATGTTAAGTTTAGGCTTGCTAACTGATTGTATGGTTAGCAGTGATCCCCAGTTTAGATGAAGAGGGAGGATAGGGTTCTTCATCTCCCTATGACCTCATGTGACTGTTAGAAATGGATATAAAATTCATGGATGGGAAGGGGGTTATGTTTTGGTGATTTGTACACATACCCAACTCTATCATTCTACCTCTAATGGTGCAGTGGGGGTTTATCTCTATTTGGATCAGAAACCAATCGAGAATTAATGTAATATAATTAGAGTTGATAAATGGTAGCCTTTATTCTGAACATGGTGATTTTTAAATATATTTTCATTTATATAATGACTCTTTGATCCACCTAGTTAGTTGTTTAATATGGATTTATTTCTTAGGATACCATCTTTATCAGTGGAGTGCTTTCAGTCGGATTTATTTTTCATTGGGAGTATTATTTTATCAGGGAATTACTTTTTAGATCTCATTCATATTTGTTAGTCCTTTTCATGCACTATTTTATTACTGGTGGATTTCATTTCTGGACTAGGACTTGTGGTTTTTCCTTCTGGTGACTTCTATATTAAAAATTATAAGTGTCAACATTTAATATTATGTAGATATATTTTTAATATGTTTTGATTCTGATTAATTTTGAAGGCTCTTTCAAGAGAACAAATTTTGATCAATTTTTCTTTTTTCTTTTTGACTCATTTACACATTCTCTACTAACCACCATTCGAAATAGCAAGCTACCTCTATTGTTAAATGAAATTGGAACTGTTGTGCAAGGAATGTCACTAATTACTTCACTAATATAGTTCGTGTGAAATAATCTCAAAAAAATTGGTAAATGGTATATTTTTTTCAATGGTAAAAAAATGCTCCCATAAAGGTAAGCTTCATCAGGGGTAAAAATAATTATAGACAAAAGGATACCATTTTCCTTCGCTTTTCTTAATATTGATATTGGAAAATATTTATCAATTGCTTTTTTGGAACTGTAAAAAGTGTTCCCTTTATCCGTGATAAATTTAGTGTTAATAAAGGGTATGTTGCAAAATATTATATATATATATATATATTTATGTATTACTAAATGTTATTTACATAATAACAAGAATCTATATTTATAGAAAAATAATATTTATTAATTTTTTAATTTTTTTATCATTTATACGTTTTTATATTATTTCATACTTATTTAATTTATATATATAATTATAATTACACACATATATATATCATAAAATTTATAAATAAATATATTAAAATATTTTGACATAAATATCTATATTTAAAACAATAATATATGTTAAAATGAAAATTTATTATAAGTCTTATTTTCATTAAATATATATATAATTTATCAAATTTATATTAATAAATAAATCATTTAATAAAATATATATATATTAAAAAATGTATATTAAAAATAATATATTAATTTTTTTAAAATAATTAATAAAAATACATATATTTATTTAATTATATATATTGATATATGTATATATATATATATATAATATCCTATAAGAATATTGACAAGAAGTTTATGGTCGATGAGCCTTTAAAGAAAAAGTTGTATACCAACGTAACATCAAGGGGGTCTCGAAACTTCAGGCATATTAACTAGTGCAAAGTATGATGAAATTGTTTGTGATGATTCTTATTGTTTTTAGGATACAAATACAACCTCAAAAGAGGTGGAAGACAAGGCAAATCAATATAACTTGTGGAAGACTCTGAAATTAATAAGAAGATGATGACTTTGGGGTAGGGGTTCTACCAAGAATATAGGAAACATGCCTAAAAAGGAATATTTTTCTTATCTCACTGTAATTTTTTTTATTCACATGCTAGTGGTGACCTTGATGTTCCACATAGGACTTGATGATGGATGGGTATTATTATAGAAGCCTTTCGGGTGGTTGGTTCATCTCGAATACTTGATGCGATAGATTACTTTACTAGGGTTTTAATGTTATCTTAATAGGGGTCAAAACTATCAATCATTGTTGATTTACATTTTCCTTTTATTTTGGGGCTAAATTTTTTGCACACGTTTTATTTTTACTAATTTCATATCATGAAGAATTACAACTCATTATTGTGTTTTATTTTACAGAATAATTTTACTATGATCTTGGTATTCAATGTTCATGGTTTTAGCCATTCATGATAATTATATATGTTTGTGTTTACATATATTTATATATATTATTATATATTATGAAACATATAAATAAAAATAAAAATATATTAAAACTATTATATAAAATGTTTATCTAAAAATTTAATTCATAATAAAATAAAATTTTAACATCAATCATATTTTTATAATTTATATAACCTAATATTAATATATTAATAAATAAAATATTTAATAGTGTATTTAAATACATTAAAAATTTTATATTAATATATATTATATTAAATTTATATTAATAATTATATAAATATATAATTGAACATATATTTATTTAAGTGTATATATTTTAATATATGTAAATAAATTTAAATATACAATTTAATATAATTGTCGTTGTTGTGACATGATTCTTGTTTAAAATGGCATGAAATGATTAACATACAATAAAAGAAATAAATTGTGAAACAATTGGGTTTGTTTGTATATATATTTATATAAGACATATGTTAGTGTGTGTGTGCATGTTTTTATATATGTGTGTGTATGATAATGTTTTTATGAATGTTTGTTGGTGTGTGTCTTTGTATGTGTATGTTTATGTAAGTGTATTCATTTATATGTATGTGCGTGTGCTTTTATGTATCTATTTCGATGGGTTAGTATGTGTATGTATGTATCTATGTGAATGTATGTGTATGAATGTGTATGTGTATGTTTGTTTATGCATATATGTATGTGTGTATGTGTATATATGTGTATGTATGTGTATGTATGTGTATGTTGTGTATATTGTGTTTCTATATATGTGTGTGTGAGTAAGTATGTGTATGTGTATGAGTGTTTATGTCTATATGTGTGTTTGTCTATGTTATGTGTGCATGTGTAAGTATGTGTTCGTGTAAGTGTGTATGTGTATGTGTATGTATGTATATGTTTGTGTATCTATGTGTACGTCTATGTATGTAAATAATATTATATATATTTATAAAATTATTAATTATTAATATATATATATATATATTATTATTATTTAAAGAAATATTTTTTATACAGTAGTAATTAATTCTACTTTATTTTATACAGAAATTACAATAAAATAATATTTCAAAGATTGTATATAGTTGGATATAAACACGTATGTGATGATTCAACTATTAAAAATATTTAAATACAATTATATATATATATGGTACTTAGGGATATAGTTAAACTAAAACATGCATGCACTCACTTATTAAACCCCGATAGGAAGGAAAAATCCCCCCATAGATAACGCACCGATTCACGGCTCGAAGACCCAACAAATAATAGGTCTTAAAGAGACCCTTTCAAAAAATTCCCTAAAAGGACTATAATCATAGACTCTACTCATCAGTCATATTGTTTCCCAACATGAAATCTATGTGGCTTTTGAAATTCATGTTGAATTATCCTCCCATTCAAGACAACAATGGATACCTCCATTGTCTCATCGGATTTTGTGACAGTGACATAGACAACTGTCCGACCACCACCCCCGCCATTGGGAGGGGGTCCACCAGTCTCATTATCCTGAGCCAGACACCAAAACACCTATGTCTTATCATCACATTCTCTTTAATAAATCAATGGTGTCCCTAAAAAGTTTTCACAAGCTAACTGATGGAGCCCCCCTCTTCAATCAGGTTGTCGCGTCGAGCCCCCCATTTAACATCATTGTACGCCCACTGACAAACACCAGCCACCTGATGGAGCCCCATATTGAATGATATAACACCATTAGTCAGTAAAACATGTCCCTCCCATAAACTTCTTTAGTGACACCTCTTCCAATAGGACTCCTTGTCAATCCCCCAATCCTACATCACGGAACCCCCCCCCCCCCACTGAAAGACACCACCTGCTTTCCACCCTTCTGACATTGTTGTGACCTGTTTCACCATTCTAACATTGATGTCACCCCTGCTGATAGACCGATCCACCACCAGTACACCACCTTTAAATGAGCATACAATTGTCATGATAATCTTATGTCAGCTCAACAACACACATAACAATCGATTGGGCTATATTGCACAACAACTAGGAATTGTACCCTAACCACATGGATGAACAAGGTATGCTGAACCACTTAGCTATCCCCTAATGTGAATATATATATATATATAATAAATAATATATTTTATTATGTAATTAGTAATATACTGTAAATATTAGGCATTTAAATGTAATTCATTATATTTATTCATGTTTATTTTAATATTTATTCTTTTTTATTTTATAATTTAAATAACCAGTATTATTTATTTGACTTATTCAATTTTTATTATAATTTATTCATTTCTATTTTGTCATTTTTTTCAATTTCAATATATATTTATTTAATATAATTTATTCATTTTTAATTTTTACTCTTTTAATTTTTTTCCCCATTTTTAGTACTCATTTATAATATTTTTATTTATTAATTTTTAATATTTTTAATTGGTTTTTATCATTTAAAATTAATTTTAATTAATTTTAATTTATTCTTATTTTATTCTGATTTAATTATTTATATTATTATTATTTATTAATTTTTAAATAGTAATTTAATATATATATTTATTTTAGTTACATGTAAATTTAAATATTTAGTAATTATTATTCTAATATTAATAATATCTATATTTTTTAATTTATATAAGCAATATTATTATTTGTTTTTAATATTTTTATAGTTTATTCATTTTTACTATAATGTAATTTTTGGGTTTTGAACATTCTTTTCCGTATAATTATTAAATTTTTATAAATTTTCAATATACTTCTTATTTTTAAATATTCCTATAATATTTTTATTGAAGGGAATCCCGTGTGTATTAGAATTAGCTTAATTATTGAATATATTTCATTCTTATTATGTATTTATCAATGCTAGATTTATCTATGATAAACCATGTCTTTATCACTACTTTTATGTCTTGACAAAGCCATGCTTTTTTCAACTGTAAATTTAACACTATTGAAAGATGGCATTATTAGCGCTTATCATTTTAGCACTGATCAATGGTTTTTTATAAGTTCTTTTTCAATTGCATTGATAAAACAATATCCTTATTTTTAAAAGACCCTTAACAATCACACTTCTCCACCCTCATTATTCATGTGTTCATTGATTTTGAATATTGTCACCACCTCTGTCAATCTTTAAGGATGAATCGGCCCTTAAAGCCAAATTTTTGTTATTTATATCTTGTTTGTAAGGATTTCACAACCAATTCCGGATGATTTTTTTATGAAATTTTGTTTTTTCCCAAGTTCAAAATTATTTTACAATATCTTATTTTCTATTTATGTACATTGGTATATATATGTGTGTGTGTGTTTGTCTATGTATATATTTATATATAAGCAATAGTATTTATTCAATCACGAATTATTTTGGTTTTTCTTTTCACAATCATATGTATTTATTTTTTTTGTATATGGATAAACATATATATTCATATATATAATTTTTTTTGTGTTTCTTATTTTTTATATTTAAATACATATATATATATATATATATATATATATATATATGTTTTTGTTTTTGTATATGTGTGTGTCAATTTATATATAGCGATTTATATATTTATATATTAAATTTATTTTTATTACCTTTTATATTTATTTTTAATTTCAATTTATATTTATAATATAGTAGAGCTATATATACTAAAAAGAATGATTCAAATATTTATATTGTCTTATATAATATATATATGATATATATATATATAAGTCTTATAAGGAACTAGAGGTTTCATGAAAATTGAAAAACTCACACATCCCTGGGCCCACAAGGATTGGTCACACTACCCACCAAGGCTTTAACAACTCCATAAGAAGCCTAATACATGAATTGGTCTGAAGTCCAAGTGTCTTGATGTCAAATACATGGGTCCTCACTGCTTCAGGAATCACTAATATGTCACCATCTTGCATCACTTCTTACCTACATCGATTTTTGAGGCTCCTCCTCAATCATAAATTCCTCCAAGGGGGCTTCTAAGATTCGAATCCTAGTCTTATAGATGTGGAGGTTAGTGATCAGTTCCACTCTTTATGGATAAAGACACTATATGTATAGTATGAACTATGTGAACCATGAATTTAGACCCATGTCCTCGATAAAATATTTTAAAATATAAAATGAAACACACACATAGAAGTACAATGGAGTTTTAAGGTAAATAAATTAATCCACAATGACACCATTAAACACCAGATCACCTTTCCAAAATTATCCTTTTTTAGATCTACCACCCCTTCCAAGGGATTATCTATGAAATTTTGGGTGTCTAAATCTCTTCTATTGAATAAGATCTTACCATGAAACAACTTGTTCATCTGTACCTGATGATTTATTATCCTCATTGTGATTATCAATGTGTTGAACTCCAACTAAATAATTTTTTGATAACAACATTTGAGAATATTGATCAAATCCTTCTTATTTTTGGGAATCATCCATAAGTAATCCCCATTAATAAAAGGCTTATCTCTAGGAATTAATTAAGTAGTTTTAGTGTCCACAAGTGTAGAGTACCCATGGTGGGAAGAAAAATCCACATGGAAATCCTCATTTTAAGCCTACACATTCAATATAGAAGAATATACATTAGAATTCGAGTTTATTATAATCATTGAGAATCCTTAGGAAATTATTTTGTTTCATTAAAATCTTATAGTGAGTTATATAACAAAATAAAATCCCAATTTCAATACAAATTAATTCATTAGCCATAAGAATTAATAAATTCACAAAACACATAAATTCATTGGTAAATTCAAAACTAATGAAAAAAAACACAATTAAAATAAAATGAAAATTAGCCTAAATTTCCAACTATTAGGTTAGTAATAGTTGTACTCAGATAATGATAGTGAATAATTTATTATCAACATAAAATAATTAAATATAAATAATAAAGGAAGTAATAAATAATAAAATGATCAAATATAGTAATAATGAATAACACATTTGGCATACAATGGATTTCTAAGAGAATATATACAGTGACATAATTAATTTGTAATACATCCAAAGGAAACAAATAAGTGGTTTATGGGAATACATACCAAGATACATTATAATTAAATGAAACTATAATATTTTTCATTGTAGTATAAAGGATATTCTTTATATACTCACAAAAAATATGTTTATACACACACACACACACACACTATTATATATTTACACTTAAATATTTAATTTTTTACATATATATATGAATATATATAATAAAGTTAACATTATATAATTTATTCATGTAGAAAAGATATTTTATATGCATAATTTATGTGTATTTTTTAAATTATTTTTAAATATGATAATTGTAGAACACAATAGGATACATATGAATTGAAATTGGATTAATACCAATCATATGTAAAAATATTATGGGTATGGGGTTATAGAGTTCATCAAGTTTTTAATCAAGAATGAAAATAACCCTTTAAAAATTAATTTTGAAGGTTTATGTTGTGTTTATTCAAAAAACAATTATCTAGAGTTGTTAGAAGAACACTTGATCTATTAGGGAATAAAATAAAAATTATAAATGATTGACTAAACATGTGGGATAATAGAATTTATCTAGAGATGTGAATAACACTATAACATATCAGTCATCTAATATGAGTACAATTGTAAACAATGACAGATATCATATTGAGAAAATGAAACAAGTAGTTGATTATGGCATTCATAAATATCCAAGGATATTTTAAAAGTTAATGAGTAATGTAATGATGTTATCATATAATTTTTTTAATAAATATAAAACATTTTCAATGGTAATGAAGCTATAAAATTAGAAAACTAGCAATTAATGAAGCGATTGCATTTATACATAACAACATTCTCTTTGAATGGTCTATTACTATATGATAATAATCTTACTTTTCAAACATATTGTGCTAAATTATTGTAATGTTCAATATTTATGATCTTTAATGAATAAATTTTTGCATAAATTACTTTATATTATTTCACACGGACAATTAGTTACTTAAAAAAATTTCTATTTGTGGTGCATATTGATAAAAGAATGCTCAATCGAGTTCATTAATATTCGTACAGTATTTTCGAATAATTTAAATGTTTTTATTCCTATAATGAAGTGAAGATATTAAAATTAAATTAGTGTAGTATAAAGTTTCATGAATCAGATATGGGAAACATTATAACCTATAAGACTCACTTAATTTAAAGAAAATTGATCTTGTATATCATAAATTTTGGAAATGAACTTAGAAAACTCTATCTTCCATTATCTATATATGGAATTAATCCTTTTTGTGTATAAAGTAGCACTCATAATACATGGTCAGTTATGTTGGTTATTTATAAAAATCTAGCATTATAAGGCCCCAGCCTTAAACATTACTTAATATTGAGTTAAATGAATAATTCACATTGAGGATCTTTTCAGGTTTATAGTTTTAGAGAATTAGATCATAAAACATGCATTACATTCCACATTTAAACAATGTAGTTACATAAAAGATAGTATTCATTTTTCCCATCAACGGGAACATATTTTAAATAAAACATGGATTATTTATTGACACTTCCTTGACACTATCATCATATCATGTACCTTTCCCTTGACCAGTGAAAAACATTTCAAAAACGTGTGATGAGCATAAAAAGCTCAGTAAGGGATATAAAAATATGGAAAGGAAACATGAGTACATATATACATAAGAATGAAATCATACTTTACCCATAAGACATAATCACTTTAACATACCTCATCAAATCATGAATAAATCATAGAAATCATAATACATAAAGGTAACTTGAGGCATTCATAACATTCTTACGTAGGGAGTAACCCCCTTGGTTACGTTTGGAATACCCAACATAGTATATTCCCTAAATATCTTCATAAAAACCTCAACGTTTAACCCCTTTGCGTTACCCAGTGCATTAGAGAGCTATATCGGGCTCACCCGCCCTTAGTTTATCACGGAACCACCCGTCTTCATAAATATTCCCATGAACCATAACATAATCATATCACATAAAACATGCATAAAGGAAACATAACATTTCCAATTTTCAATCACAATATATCAGTACAAAACATTGATATAAAAACATTATGAAAACCATTTTCAACACAAAAATAATATAAAAGTAAAACAAGGTATTTATTTTTCATTTTAAAAAAGTTATGGCTTGTAGAGGAAGCCGAAACTCAAATAATGGTCATGGCGGCGGAGAAGTTGTTGTCGCCGCATACGTACAACAAAAACATTCCCTTTTTTCATTTAGTAAAATGCTTCATATAAAAAGATTAATTTTGGATAAACGTATAATTCAAAGGGGTTTATACATCGTATAAAAGAAATTTGTGTATAAAACATAATATGCCTCAATGAAAGGAGATTGAGACGAAGTCCCATACCTCGGGTCCGACATGACTCGATCATTCTTTAATGTCGTGAATAATAAACTTGAGTTAATTTCTACATGATTAAGAACCGTTTTCAAGTTCATTATTCCTTTTATATCACTTATTACCATTTCATGACCACTATGCAATTATTTAAGTTAATAACAGTCGTTTTAACGATCATTGGTACTTGAGTCAAAATTATGCTCTTTATAATTACAATATGTTCATGTATCTATTATATCCAGAGTTATACTCATGATGTATATATCATATATATCATATATATCATATATATCCAGTATATACATGCATTTATAATATTACATAACATTTAGAGGTAAGAATTGAAATGCACCGTTCATGGAGACGGTAAGTCGTACGTACGCATAAACGCTACTTCCATTTCTATTTCATATTTAATGGAATTAAAACATAAAGATACATAATAGTATTATAATTCCAGTATTGTATAATATATATTATCATTCAATCTATCCTTTATACGTACCACATATGGTATTAACGAGTCAAATCACTTTGAGGGGGCGGTAGTCCGCACTTCCTAAAATGAATATATCGCGTTTACCCATAATGGAAACCATAAAGGTATGCCATAAATAAAAAATACATAAGATTAAGTAAAACATAAACATATTATATATCATATATAATTATAGTGACATCTTAATGGCCACCTTTTAAGTTGTTATATGAGTGTTGAACAATCATCGTTTCGTGAGTCAGAAATTCGCCATCCACAGAAATAGTATGTTCTTTAACCATTAGATGTAAGTGTGTGTATGTTTAGCTCGAATACTTCTTATAAAAACATCATAGTATATTGAATATACTGGCGTTGTTACAAAAAAAGGAATAAAAAGAGTTTAGAGGGTTGGAGAATAAAAATCAAACATAAGAACACAAGAGAAAACACTACCTTTAAAACGGGTAACTCTTTTTGAGTTGATCTCAAAGGCTTCCTTGAGAAGACTTCTGCCAAAAGTGAGACTTCAAAGAGTAAGAGAGGGATATGGAAAGATAAAATGGGCAAGTTTTGGCCGACCCAATGGCTTTAGAGGTGTGGGTAAGGTGGTAGAGGTGGGGGCCTTTTATAAGAGGAGAGGAGGGGCACTCTTGGAATGTTATAAATGTTACTTTATTATAAAATGATTTTAGGATTTAAAAGGTCCCAAAAGGATATATTTCTAGGATAAGGTGAAAATTATTCTATTTACACCCATCCAATAGGTTTGCGAAAAGTTTAGGTCTTATATTTTACATTATCTTTTCATTTTATTTAAATCGTTAAATAATTCGGTAATCGTTGCATCATCATGGTATCAAAAATAATTAAATTTATTTAATGTGTAAAAATTAAAAAACAAATATCATGATGTAGTAAATATTTTTATCTTTCTAATGAATATTTATAGTCAAAACTATGACTTGTATAACCCGATTTAAAAATTGTTTTAGTAAAACAACTCATGTTTGTGACATTTTTATTTTAACATTAAATAAAAAGTTATTAATGTCATTTTCCTTCCAAAGTGGCTCCATGGGGTCCCCAAGTTGACCCATGGATTTTCTTGGTCATCCATGACACATCCAATAAGGGTAGGACATGTGTCAAGGTCATTTCATATTATTAAAACATTATTTTTACCTTAAATTACAGTAATTACCTCTAATCGAGATTAAAAACTTAAAAGTAACTATTCACCAAAAAATTATTTTAATCCCATTGAACCACATTTCACTTTCTAATAACTACCATGCATGTCGGATTTTTTAAATTCAAAACACAGAGGTGGTAAAATTTCATTTAAACGAAAAATCAGTTTTTTTAAGTACCACTTAGTGGTTTCATTATTCATCAAAAATTGAAGTTTTTCAGAAAAATACAAAAACTTCACCCTAAGCTATATTTGATATTCCGGATTCAAAATTGATGTCTATTTTACTAAATTTAAAAGATATAAGTTGAATTAATTAATTTAATAATTAATTCCCACTGTCAGAGCAAATAGAGTGTTTTTATGAAACAATAAGTATCAAAAGATTGACACTAGTTTAAGTCCAATTTCAAAGTGAAATTTATTCCAACGAACACTATTGGATTAAATGTTAAAAATATATTATAATTTAACTTTAAAATAAATTCAAAAGATAACTTAATCATATAAATAAATTATATTAAAAAGTTGTTTTGAATTAAAATACAATAGTTTTCACTATTCATTAAAAATGAACTTTATCGGAAAAATACCAAAACTTTACACAAAGTAAAATTTGATGTCCCAATTATAAAGAAGAATTTTATTTGGTCCAATAGAATATATAATAGTGACCAAATCTATATTTAATGAAGGTTCTCCATCAAAAGGCGATAAGTGGACCTTTAGTGAAAATTAGAGTATATATGCTTAAAATTGAATTCTTTTCGTATTTTAAGCCTTTATCTTTTATTGGATAAATGTAAAAACATTTAACAAACATATATAATCATATTTTAGTTATTTCCATTCATTCCTGCCAATACAACGGCTACGTGTTAACTACCATTTAAAATAATATTATTTTATTACTAGTGTGCAATTTAAGATTTCAAAGAAACTATTTGTTGCGTATCGGGTACGCTATCGAAAATAGCTACCCCGTTAAAGTAAAATTTATATGTAATTCAAAAATATTAATAAAAATGAAAATGATTTATTCTTTATTCACCTGGGATGTTACATCCTTCCCCCCTTTTGAAAATTGTGTCCTCGCAATTTTATTCACTTATCAAAATAAGTGGGGGTATTTATCCCTCATAGCATTTTCAGATTCCCACGTTGCCTCTTCAACCATATGGTTTTTCCACAAAACCTTTACCTGGTGAATTACATTATTCTGCAACACTTGCTCTCTATGGTCAAGAATCTGGACCGGTTGTTCCTCATAAGATATATTCTCTTCCAGGTGAACTACCTCTAGACTCAAAACATGAGATGGATCTGGCATGTACTTCCTTAACATTGAAACATGAAAAAAAAAATTGTACATGAGATAAACTCGGAGGTAAAGCCATTCGTTATGCAACTGATCCAACTTTCTCTAGAATTTCATATGGTCCAATGAACTTTGGACTCAACTTTCCTTTCTTACCAAATCACATCACAGTTTTCCACGGTGATACATTGAGAAAAACATGATCACCTACCTCAAATGATAGATCCTTCCTCCAGTTATCTGCATAACTCTTCTTCTTGCTCTGAGCTATTCTCATGTGTTTCTGAATCAACTCAACTTTTTATTCCATCTCTTCTACCAATTCTGTTCCCATCAACTTCCTTTAAACCACTTCATCCTAGAAAGCTGGAGTTCGACACCGCTTCCCATATAATGCCTCAAATGGTGCCATCTGTATACTGGAATGAAAAATGTTATTATAAGAAAACTCAACCATAGAAAGATGTTGGTCCCAACTTCCCTGATAATCCATCGAACAAGCACGTAGCATGTCCTCCAAAGTCTGAATTGTTTGTTCTGACTGGCCATCTGATTGAGGATGAAAAGCTGTACTAAAATTTAATTCAGTACCCAATGACTTCTGAAGGCCTTTCCAAAAGTTAGAAGTGAACCTCAGATCACGGTCAGATACAATAGAGAGAGGAACTCCATGTAACCTGACTATCTCTTTAAGATAAAAACGGGAAAGTTGATCTAGGGGAAAAGTATCTCGTATGGTAAGGAAATGAGCAGATTTAGTTAAGCGATCAACAATAACCCATATTTCATTATTACCTCGAGGTGTCTTCAGCAATTCCACAACAAAGTCCATGAATAAATCCTCCCATTTCCACTCTGGTACTAGTAAAGGCTGAAGCATCCCTTTCAGTAACTGCCTCTCTTCTTTAACCTATTGACAAGTCAAACACTTCACAGTAAAATCAGCAATATCCCTTTTCATTTTGTCCCACCAGTAATACTCCCGAAGATCTCTATACATATTAGTACTGCCAGGATGGATTGAAAACGGAGAACTATGAGCATCACATAACAAATCTCTCTTCAACTGTAAATCACACGGCACACACAATCTCTTACCAAATCTCAAAACACAATCATTATCAATCTTGAATTTAGGAAACTTACCCTTCTGAACCAGCTCTACCTTTTCCTGAAACTCACTGTCTTCCTTCTGTGCTTTCTTAATTCTATCTGATAGAGAAGATTTCACTGATACCAAAAACAAAATAGAATGACATCCTGCACCAACAACTTCTATGCCAAATTTCATCAAATCCTTAACCAATGGATCACATTCCAAACGCAACATTGTTAATAAAGCATTAATTTTTTGACTCAAAGCATCAGCCACCTTATTTTCTTTTCCCAGATGGTAATGGATTTTACAATCATAATCCTTGATTAATTCTATCCATCTCCTCTGTCTCATGTTCAATTCTTTCTGAGTGAATATATACTTTAAACTTTTGTGATCGTTATATATTTCACACTTTACTCCATACAAATGATGCCTCTAAATTTTTAAAGCGAAAACAATAGCAGCTAATTCCAAATCATGTGTAGGGTAATATACCTCATGAGTTTTCAACTGTCGTGAAGCATAATCAATTACCTGATCATTCTACATTAAGACGCAACCAAGTCCTTTCAATGAAGCATCACTGTAGATAAAAAACTCCCCATTCCTGGAAAGTAGTGCCAAAACTGGAGCATTCACCAATCTTTTTTTCAGTTCTTGAAAACAATCATAACATTCTTTTGTCCAGATAAACTTAACACCCTTTCGAGTTATCTTAGTCATTGGACTAGATAACCATGAAAAATTTCTAACAACCCTTCGGTAATAGCCTGCCAAACCAAGGAAGCTACGAATCTCAGTTACATTTTTGGGTCTTGGCCATTCGTCAACAACCATTGTTTTTACAGGATCCACAGTTATTCCATCTTTAGAAACAATATGATCATGGAACGAAATTTGTTGCAACTAAAACTCACACTTACTGAATTTCCCATACAATTTCTTTTCTTTTATGGTTTGAAAAATAACCCTTAAATTTCTTTCATGCTCTTCTTTACTTTTAGAAAACACCAAAATATCATCAATGAAAACAACCACAAAATTATCCCATAACTCATGAAAAATTCTATTCATTAAGAACATGAATAAATCAGGTGAATTTGTTAGCCCAAAAGGAATTACTAAAAATTCATAATGGCCATATCTTGTACAAAATGCGGTCTTTGGAATATCTGCTTCTTTTACCTTCAATTGATGGTACCCCGATCTCAGGACAATCTTTGAGAAATACTGAGCTCCCTGGAGCTGATCAAACAAATCATCGATATGAGACAAAGGATATTTGTTCTTAACACTGATGTTATTTGAGGCTCTATAATCAATGCAAAGTCTCATAGAACCATCTTTCTTTTTAACAAATAAAACAGGAGCACCCCAGGGTGATGTGCTAGGTCAAATGAAACCTTTCTCTAATAAATCATGCAATTGCTCCTTCAACTCTAAAAGTTCAATTTGAGCCATTCGATAAGGGGGTTTTGAAATTGTCTTAGCATCAGGAACTAAGTCTATAGTAAACTCAACTTCCCGATCTGGTATTATTAAAGGCAACTCATCAGGAAAAACATCAGGATACTCATTTACCACTGGCACATCATTAATCTGAATAGTTCCCTTATTTTCAACAATATGTTCAAGGTAACATCCATTTATATATTTTACATGTTTCTCGGACTCTTGATACGTTATCAACAGTAAGGGTTCATTCTTGTACACAAACTGAAAGTCTTTTTGAAAAGAAACTTCTTTAGCGCTACAGTCAATCTTAGCATGGTAAATAGAGAGCCAATACATACCCAGGATAACATCAAACTCTACTAGTAGTAAAACAATATGGTTTGTAAGTAGGTTCTTTCCACAGATAAGGATAGGAAGATTCTTATAAATTATTTTTGCCTCAACATTTCCCCAGGTGTTTTTACCAAAAGTTCAGGAGTCATTTCTTGTTATGGTATTCAAATTTTACTAGAATATTTTTCAGAGATGAAAGAATGTGTAGACCCCGAATCAAAAAACACACTAGCATAATCTGAAAAAACCAACAAAGTACCTGATACAACTTCATTTTATGGCCCGACATCTGCTGAAGTAGCTACAAAGGATTTCACCACCCCTTTCTGCTTGTAGTCTACCTTCTTCCCATCACTCGAGCTCTTTATCGGACACTCGTTTGCATAGTGACCCATCTCATTGCACTTAAAACATTTCACTAACTGTAAATCAAATTTGGTCTTACCATCACCCTGATATTTTTCAGTGCAATCACGAGCCTTATGTCCCATCTTACCACATCGGTAGCACTTTCCATAATTAAGAAGACATTCCCCAGCATGCCTTTTACCAAATTTATCACAAACTGGAAACTTTGTTTTCTTACCGTCAGACCTTTTTGAAGAATTCTTTCCTTTCTCATGCCACCTTGGTCTCTTCTTCTGCTGGTTGTTATAAAACACTTGATCATCAGAAAACTCCATTTCCAAATTCTCAGCACATCGAACAAGCTTTTCATTACTTTTGAACTCTTTAGATGCCAATTCACTTCGATATTTTGGCTTTAATCTTGAGTAAAAACGATTGATTTTACTATCAAGGTCTTAGATAAAATTTGGAGAATACCTTGCCGATCTACTGAACCTTTCTTCATAGGCAGCCACTGAGTCTTCCTCTTGCGTCAATTCCAAGAATTGTTTTTCCATCCTCTGTCGAACAGTCTTAGGAAAATACTTCTCAAGAAACATACCTTTGAATTCATCCCAGTCAAGAGCATCAATCTCATCAGCGTACCTGATATTTTTAACCATCGATCACCACTGATCTTCTTCACCCTCCAAACGGTAAATAGCAAGACTAACCTTTTGATTGTTTGAACACCCCATCACATCGAAAATATTCTCTAGTTCTTTAATGCACCCTTTAGCTAGAACATTGTCCGATGATCCTCTGAATGATGGGGGATGTTGCCTCATGAAATGTTCCACCACTGACATGTTCCTCTGTTGTTGATCTAGCTAATCTCGTGCATGGATACCACCACCATATATCACTTGATTCAACTGTGCCATTACTGCAACAAACTGTTTAGTTCCAATTTTGACCATCTCAGGATGCGGATTCGGAAGGTTATTTCCTTTTGTATGCCTTCCTAGAACTGCTTCCATGTTTCCTCTACGGAAAACCATTCTGAACATACATGTCTTAGATGAAGCAACATGGTAATCTTCAAATGCTATATCATTTCAATTTGACCATAAAAAATATTTTTGGATAATCATTTAATAGAATTCTAACTCCAAAAGTTATCTAAACCGACCTCTGATACCAACTATAATGCCCCAGCCTTAAACATTACTTAATCTTGAGTTAAATGATTAATTCACATTGAGGATCTTTTTAGGTTTAGAGTTTTAGAGAATTAGATCATAAAACATGCATTACATTCCACATTTAAACAAAGTGGTTACATAAAAGATAGTATTAATTTTTCACATCAACGGAAACATATTTAAAATAAAACATGGATTCTTTATTGACACTTCCTTGACACTATCATCATATCATGTACCTTTCCCTTGACCTGTGAAAAACATTTCAAAAATGTGTGATGAGCATAAAAAGTTCAGTAAGGGATTTAAAAATATGGAAAGGAAACATGAATACATATATACATTAGAATGATATCATACTTTACCCATAAGACAAAATCACTTTAACATACCTCATCAAATCATGAATAAATCATAGAAATCATAAGACATAAAGGTAACATGAGGCATTCATAACATTCATACATATGGAGTAACCCTCTTGGTTACGTTTGGAATACCCATCACAGTATATTCCCTAAATCTCTTCGGAGAAACCTCAACATTTAACCCCTTCGCATTACCCAATGTATTGGAGAGCTATATTGAGCTCACCCGCCGTTAGTTTATCACGGAACCACCCATCTTCATAATAATGCCCAATAACCATAACATAATCATATAACATAAAACATGCATAAAGGAAACATAACATTTCCAATTTTCAATCACAAGATATCAATACAACACATTGATATAAAAACATTACGAAAACCATTTTCAACACCAAAATAAAATAAAAGTAAAACATGGTTTTTATTTTTCATTTAAAAAAAGTTATGGCTTGTAGAGGAAGCTGAAACTCAAATAATGGTCACGGTGGCGAAAAAGTCATTGTCGCCGCATATGTACGACAAAAACATTCCTTTTTTTTGTTTAGTAAAACGCTTCATATAAAAATATTCCTTTTGGATAAATGTAAAAGTCAAAGGGGTTTATACACCGTATAAAAAAAGTTGTGTATAAAACATAATATGCCTCAATGAAAGGAGATTGAGATGAAGTCCCATACCTCGGGTCCGACTTGATACGATCGTTCTTTAATGTCCTGAATAATAATCATGAGTTAATTTCTACATTCTTAAGAACCGTTTTCATGTTCATTATTCCTTTTATATCACTTATTACCATGTCATGAGCACTATGCAATTATTTAAGTTAATAACGGTCGTTTTGATGATCATTGGTACTTGAGTCAAATATATGCTCTTTATAATTAAAATTTGTTCATGTATCCATTATATCCAGAGTTATACTAATGATGTATATATCATATATATCATATATATCCAGTATATAGATGCATTTATAATATTACATAACATTTAGAGGTACGAAATGAAATGCATCGTTCATGGAGATGGTAAGCCGTACGTACGCATGAACGCTACTTCCATTTCTATTTCATATTTAATGGAATTAAAACATAATGATACATAATAGTATTATAATTCCAGTATTTTATCATATATATTAACATTAAATATATCCTTTATACATAACACATATGGTATTAATGATTCAAATCACTTTGAGGAGGCGGTGGTCCGCACTTCCTAAAATGAAGATATCGGGTTTACCCATAATGGAAACCATAAAGGTATGCCATAAATGAAAAATACATAAGCTTAAGTAAAACATAAACATATTATATATCATATATAAATATAGTGACATCTTAATGGAAACCTTTGAATGTGTTATATGAGTGTTGAACAATCATCATTTCGTGAGGCAGAAATTCTACATCCACAGAAACAGTATGTTTTTTAACCATTAGATGTAGGTGTGTGTAAGTGTAGCTCGAATACATCTTATAACAACATCCTAGTATATTTACAATACTGGTGTTGTTACAAAAGAAAGGAATAAAATGAGTTTAGATGGTTGGGGAACCTAAATAAAACATAAGAACACAAGAGAAAACACTACCTTTAAAACGGGTAACTCTTTTTGATTTGAGATCAAAGGCTTCCATGGGAAGACTTATGCCCAAAGTGAGACTTCAATAAGTAATAGAGGGACGTGGAGAGATAAAATGGGCAGGGTTTGGATGAGCCAAAGGCTTTAGAGGTGTGGGTAAGGTGTTTGAGGTGGGGGCCTCTTATAAGAGGAGAGGAGGGGCACTCTTGGAATGTTATAAAAGGTTACTTTATTATAAAATGATTTCAGAATTTAAAAGGTCCCAAAGGGATATATTTCAAGGATATGGTGATAAGGTTTCGAAATACACCCATTTAATAGGTTTTTACAGGTGTAGGTCTTATAGTTTACATTATCTTTTCAATTTAGTTAAATCGTTAAATAATGAGGTAATCGCTGCATCATCATGGAATCATAAATAACATAATGTATTTAATGTCTAAAAATTATAAAAAAAATATCATGATGTAGGAAATATTTTTAGATTTCTAATTAATATTTATATTCAAAAATATGACTTTTATAACCCCATTGAAAAATTGTTTTAGTAAAACAACTCATGTTTGTGACATTTTTATTTTAACATTAAATAAAAAGTTATTAATGTCATTTTCCTACCAAAGTGTTTCCATGGGGTCCCCAAGTTGACCCATAGATTTTATTGGTCGGTAATGACACATACAATAAGGGTAGGACATGTGTAAAGGTCATTTCATATTATTAAAACATTATTTTTACCTTAAATTATACTAATTACCTCTAATCGCGATTAAAAACATAAAAGTTACTATTCACCAAAAAATTATTTTAATCCCATTGAACCACATTTTACTTCCTAATGAAAACCATATATATCGAATTTTTTAAATTCAAAACACATAGGTGGTAAAATTTCATTTAAACGAAAAATCAGTTTTTTTAAGTACCACTTAGTGGTTTCACTATTTATCAAAAATTGATGTTTTTCAGAAAAATACCAATACTTTATCCTAAGCTACATTTGATATTCCGGATTCAAAAATGATGTCTATCTTAAAAAATTCAAGACATATAAGTTGCGTTAATTAATTTAATAATTAATTCCCGCTGTCAGAGAAAATAGCGTGTTTTTATGAAATAATAAGTATCAAAATATTGACACTAGTTTAAGTCCAATTTCAATGTGAAATTAATTCCAACGACCACTGTTGGATTAAATGATAAAAATATATTCTAATTGAACTTTAAAACCAATTAAAAAGATAATCTAATCATCCAAATAAATTAGATTAAAAAAGGGTTTTGAATTAAAATACAACAGTTTTCACTATTCATTAAAAATGAACTTTATCGGAAAAATACCAAAAATTTACACAAAGTAAAATTTGATTTCCCGATTCTAAAGAAGAATTTTATTTGGTCCAATAAAATGTATAAGAGTGACCAAAACTATATTTAATGATGGTTCACCATCAAAAGGCGATAAGTGGACCTTTAGTGAAAATTAGAGTATATATGCCTAAAATTGAATTCTTTTTGTATTTTAAGCCTTTATCATTTATTGGATAAATGTAAAAACATTTAACAAACATATATAATTATATTTTAGTTATTTCCATTCATTCCCTCCAATGAAACAACTATGTGTTAACTATCATTTAAAATAATATTATTTTATTACTAGTGTGCAACGTAAGATTTCAAAGAAACTCTTTGTTGCGTATCGGGTACGCTATCGAACATAGAAACCCCTTTAAAGTAAAATTAATATTCAATTCATAAATATTAATAAAAATGAAAATTCATTATTATTTATTCACCTGGGATGTTACAAGTATGGTTATGCATGTAGCTCAAATGAATTGTGTAGTATTAACTTATATCATAACAAAAATAAATTGACAATTATACTGATGTATATTTCAATCCATTGATTGAAGATATAAAATTAATGTAGGATTCTGGTGTTATATTTTTCTATTATCATAAAAACTAGTATTTTTTATTGGGATCAGTGTTTTTTTAGTTGATCAATGGCTTCCCTACTTGGATAGTTTGTAGGATCCTATTGTAGAGACCCTTTCATGATTTGGTATATTGGAATGTGCTTGTAAATAGTGATACCTTTTTTTATGGATTGTGTGTTCTTTTCTTTGTCACACATTATATGTGGTTATTTCGTAGTCATGGAATATTTGATATCCTGTGATTATTCCTTGCCAGGTTTTTCATAATTGTGTCTTATTTCATATAATGAGGAATAATAATTATTATATATTTATCCTTTCTATTTCTTGCGTTACTTGTATTTTTTTAAATATCCATTTAAAATTTTGATTTACTGTTTAGGTTATCTGGGTTCCCTAACGAGCTTAGCTGGCCCCTTTGAGGGGGGGGGGGGCTTTATTGACATGACCCATATATTGTGTCTATTAATACAATATGGATAGTTACAATGCTTGGAATGTGATTATACTATATAGGATAGAACACCATATATCAATGGAATATGGTCCATATTATTGTATTATTTATTGATAGATATTTTCATTGTGTATGTATAAGGTTCCACTGAAACAGGCATGTCATGAACGTGTGAAATCAATATAGAATAATTTATTCCATGTCTAGACAATTTAGGAACTTATTATAGCATGACACTGAAGTAGGTATATCTGGGGTTGGTGGGAGCATTGTTAGTTCTTGATTACTTGGAATATGATTAGTTTTATTCATGAGTTCACATTTACCTTGTGATATTTTAATAAAACTCTGTATACATTAAACCATGAATTAAGGATGACTTGGTGGTGTTATACTAGGTTAATACTCACACCTTTCATGGTAATCTCAGTGCATGTGAAGGATTCATAGTCAATTTCATAGAAAATGGTAAGGGCCTAGTAGTTGATTTTTGAGAATCATGGAAATAGTTTTTGGACATGGTATCGTTAAAGACTCTATACAGCTATTGTAAAATATTTTATTTATTTTTCATAGTTTTAATGCTTATACTTCAAGACCTATCACTATGGAGGTCTATCTGTTTTGATATTGTATGACCTAACATGAAATATATTATGGAATCTTGATTTTGTTTTTTTTTTCAATAATGATGTTTAGTTAGATTATCTATATATTTTTATACTCTAGTGAAGGACTATCATTATTGAGGGTATAGTATCCCCACAAAATCTATAATCCCTCACTTCTATTTGAAAGCCTCTTGCATATAATGGGGCATGCATGAGGTCTTTTGGAACCTTGGCTCATAATCAATGGTTCAAGTCGTGGTTTTACAAAATGGTATCATAGCCTGAGTTTCCATTATATTCATATTGGGTATTTTGGGACATGGTATAAAATAGATATGATATGTGGAACATAGCTTGGTGAGTTACCATGTTCTTTCCCATGTCTTATGTAACTGATCTTAGAGTTACCCTAATAGGGTTAATGTTATTATTTATGGGATTTCAGTGTATTCATGCATCATGAGTAGGAATGCAGGATCACATGTCTTGTGTATACCTTTTTTGTATGGTATTTCCTTAATTAAATTCCTTGATTTATGTTATCTATTCCGTTATATATATGTGTTCTCTTCTTATAATACATATCTATTCATACATTATTTTCTTGAACTTATGCATGTTTTATATATATATATATATGATTGTGACTAATGTAAAGGTTCATATGTAACACCCCAGGACATTAAAAAAAGGTTGGATAGATAACATATATTTCCTGCAAAACTGATCATAGATAATAATGTAACACCCCAATTATTATAATATATTTATTTTTAAATAAATTTTATCTTCTCTATGGCTAGAAAAACTCACAATGGTGAGTATAAATGATTCGTAATATAGTATACAATTATAAAATAGTCATGGAATTGGTAGGTATGAATAGTAATAACTAACTTACAAAAATAATTTATATTTATTGATTATAAATAAAATAGGATTCATTTAAATAAAAATTAATATTTTCAAATAAACTTTTTTTTTCTTATAAAATAGTTTAGTCCTGATTTGAACAAATAAATTTGAATTTCTTTTTTCTAATTTTTGAAAAATTATTTGATTAAATTATCATAATTTCTTAATTTATCATATAAAAATTATATTAGGGTTATTTTTTGGTATTTTTCAAAAAAAATTCTTTTTTCAATGAACAGTTAAAATATGTATTTTAATAAAAAACTACCTTTCTCTTTAAATAATTCATAAAGATAAACTGAATTTTAAACTAGTTTAAAAAAAGTTAGTTCAAATATAGTAAAATTTAATTATTTATGTATCTTTAATTAATCTGTTATTGAATTTTTATATTAATACCTTTAATGGTTATGAGAATATTACCTTTGAAAAATCACTTTTTCATCACATATGCTAGTATAATATTAAATTGTATTCTTCCACTTATACTAATTAAATTTGGAAAAATGGATTTCATATTCAAAATCATAATAATTTATATTACATAATAATTTCAACAAATTTTTTTACCATAATGAATAGTGAAAATACTGAAAATTAATTACCACAGTAAAGGTAAAATGGGTTTACCATGTGTTAAACTAAGAAGAAAAGGGTTAAAATGACATTAAAACTTGTAAAAACACATTTTTTGACCATATCTGGAAGTTATCACATCAAAGGGTCGATAATGACCCATTTTGGATGCTTTTCTCATGAAGAAAATGTGGGTTTAATTGAATATTTTCAAAACTTCTATGAGTGTCCCCTCCCCAACTTATAAAAGGTCACCCCTCTCCTCTCCTCATCATAATTCCAATGATTTTTTATCATACATGATCCACAATAATAACATTCTATGTTCCCTAAATACTTCTTAGATCACTTTTTTGATCAAAAATCGAACCTAGTAATGATTTTGGTTCAAACATAAAGAAGTTGTCTGAAGAAGTGGTGTTGTTATTAAACGGTCTTTTTTATTTATTTTCTTATTTGACCACATTCAAATATTATTAAACCATTATTATATTAAAAACTAATTATATTAAATATATTTATATGGTTTTGTGTTTTATTAATGACCTATATCTATCTCTTCTTCAATAAAATGGGAAATGGAAACATTTATCATGTATACAATGAACCACTACCTCACGAACTGATATAATTTTTTTCCCATCACCAACTATAAATGTTGGATATAATGAGGGATTTAGTACATTTATGTTATATTTATCATATAAATATACATATTTATGTATAATATCACATCTACCTTCTTAATTTATATTTCATTTAAAATACTATAACGTCGCTCGTGTGTACGTCAGACTACAGCCTCAGGAAGCAATGTGATTCATTTTTCACATATGCATTACGTTTACTGTAATAAGGATAAATTTAATGTGTATATGCAATATATATGAGATTAAATATATTCTATAGGATTAATATATAACCCAATTTCTTACCCTTTCACTCATTAAGGGAATGATATCATCAGTTAGTATATACAGCCTACCATCTCCACAAAGCCATGCAGTACATTTTCCATTTCCAACCTCAATAATGATTCTAAAAATAAATATATTGTGTAAATATGTTATTTATAACATTAATAACATTATGTATATGATGTATCTCTTTCATATACCCAATTATTAGAACATTCATGAAAAAACATGAATCAGAAAACAATGTGATTAACTCTAGAAATAATAAAAATAATAAAATATTATTTGTAAATGGGAGGTAAAATGTTATAAAAGGTTCATATTTGATTTTATTTAAATATTATTATTGTTCTATGGTAAATTAATGAAATGATTAAAACAATTATAATATAGTTTGAATCACTTTCAAATGAAAGTAATCCTTACGAAAGGTACTTTGCCTTAATTTCCATTCATTGAGAAATATAATAATGTTATGCACCCAATTTATTCCATATGGTGTCCATAATTTCCATTTGACATGAAATATCAAGATTAATTAAAAATTCATGTTATTTAAATATTTAATTCTAATTATTTCATCCATATTTATTTTTACTTAAATGTTACCCAGGGGTAAAGAATTTCATAACTCAATTTCATTTAACCGAGTTATATTATTTCTTTATTTCCTTTAACATTGTAAGATTATATGTTTAAAGAATTTTGACTGTCATAATTTTTTTATCAAATTTTTTTATTTTGATATAAAATTTATACATTTATTTTATTCCTAGATTAGTCTTCCCTTCAAAGTTATAATCTTTTTAAGGATTTATTTCACAATCACATTTTAATCGAGATTGTTTATAGTTGAATTCCCATTGAACTAAATTATTTAATAATTATATAATAAACCCATTCAATTTTAATTTCATCTTGTTATTAATGTTTTTTTGTGGTAATAGTACAATTTTTCACTCTTAAGAATATAAAATTATTAAGTAATTGTTTTTAATAAAATATTATTTTATTTCAATCTCTGAATCGAAAATACATCTTCTTCTAAAATCATGTTTTTTTAAATGTTTTAAAAAATGTTTATCATATTATTCAACATTTTTATTATATACATTTTTACTCGTTTTTTAATTTTTTATAAAAAAAATTGAAAGGAATCATCATGTTATTTTCAAAACATGGCATATTTGGAATATACTAAAAAGTGAAAGGAATATTTGTTTTAACGTGTACTGCCAAAATAAAATTTACATATATCATGACCACTCAATGTTTTGTTGACTACATTTTATGTTTAATGAATGTTATTTTTAAATATTTTTTGAAATTTTAGTTTTGAAAAAAATTAAAAGTTAAATGGATATTTTCCTCATTAATGTTTTTAGGATGATTTTATGGTATTCTTATTAATCAATGAAAACAACCCCTTATTTTACTTATAATCTACAAGGGATATGTCGTATTGATAACATTGTTGTTATTTCTATTGATGGTTTGTGATAATTTTTCTATGGAAAGTATTGTCATTCACTTTCTTGACTTTTTTTTAGTCGTTAATGTTCAATGGAAATATTCCAGTTCCAATGATAACTGGACATTAAATTTCCATTAAATATCCAAATTATTTATCATCTGTATACTTATTTCATAAATTTTATTTCATTTCTGCATATGATACTTTACTATGAATGTTATATGATTTAATGTAGGAATTATTATCAATTATTATTCCTTACTCGATACTCAAATTAGTTGATAATTCATATTATTCATTAATTAAGTCTATTATTTGATATAAAAGGAATGATTTATACATGAAGATATAGGTGGAGACTAGTTATAAATATCCTCATGAGGAATAGGTAGTCTATAGATATTAATATGATGGATATCCTTATTTAAATGGTTTTTGACTATACAATTACCCGTAAACATTAAACTATCTTGTGAAAAGTCATGACAAAAGAGGTACCATGATGCCTAAGATCATGATATCCAATAACATAAAATTTCCTTCATTAATAATTTTTCTTCTAATTATCCATGAGATTTTATCAATGATATTGTCTCTAGATTCATTTTATTATCAACTTATTGATTAAATGCAATGTTTTTTTGTTATTTTCCTTCCCATATTTATTACCCAATATTCAGTTATGACTTTCAAGTTATTGATTAGAGGGAATGTTTTATCAGGCATTTACTTTCTCTTATTGGTTATGCTAGTAATTTTATTTAAATTGAATTTGTGTTAATTTATTTTCTTTTCCATGAATAAGCTTACTAATTCATGATAGATTCCATTGTACATAACAGTTACTAAGAATTTGAGCTCTCCCTTATTTTATGTTCTTTTCAAATAATTTGATATGTGTACTAATAATAATATCAAATGATATTTTATATGAAATAACGACAGTCTCCAAATTTTTTGTAATTTTTATCTTCAAATGTAATAAGGGAATCATGTATGTATATTATTTACCAAGACTATTGAACTATTCAGACCATTTGTATGTGGTTATTTATATCTTATATCAATGTAATCAAGTAAGACTCAGGATCTGATTTGTTGAAGTTATGGTCAGTACAATGGAGGTTTACACTTGAACCATGCGTATAATATAAGGTTTATACCTTATGTGTGGGTATCTCATAGGATAGATCTACCTATAGAAATCATCTTTATGTGAATTAATCTATTATGGATAGGTAATATATACTCGTAAGAATCTTTTTTTTGCATTCTAAATTATCATTTGGAATTTTACAAAAAAAATGTTGCCTTAGAGAGGCTTGAAAGAGCCACCTGGTTAAGTTATCTAGAATACTATAAATAGGGGTGATAGGTTAGTTTCACCAAAGGTTATGCAGTAAGATGCACATAAGCATGATCCCACACTCACTCTGGTGGATCAGGAGGAAAATGAACCTTATTTATTTTTTAATATTTTTTCAATCCATTAATATTTTAACTAAATTTCTCTCATTTCTGATAAGGGTCTATTTAATATTATTTATTCATTAATAATTTTAAGTGTCTTTTAACTTTTTTTAATTTTTTAATTTGTAATATATATTCGTTAAATATATTTGTAATTTATTCATATTAAATATTATATATATATAATTATTCATCAATTTATTTAGTATTTTTAATATATAAATATATTCATATTGATTTATATATATACAAAAAAATTATTATTTTTCCATAAATATTATTTATATAATACCAAATGTGTATTTATATTCAATAAGACATATTTTTATTAAAAATGGTTTATAATTAAAACTAAAATTTATGAAAAATATTTACTAATTATTATCGATTAATGGAAATTTTATAACATATTATATAAATTTATATTTTTTAAAATTTAACACACACACACACATATATATCACATTATATATATATATATATATTAATTTCACTCACTCATATTTTTAATTATTGCAATTCAATACAGAAAAAATCACATATATAATTTTTTTATAATTTATTAAATTTTTCGTATTCATTTTCAAATTTTATTAATTAATATAATTTATTTAGTATATTATGGTTTTCATTAGAAAGTTTTACCCATTTTTTTAATGTAATTTAATATATATTATTAATTAAACTTTAATATTTTATCTGATTTATTCATTTTAATATATTTTATTCATTAATAAAATTAATAATTTTTAATATATTTGTTATTTATTCATTTTCATATATTATTATTGTAATATTATACATTTTTTATATTTATTTATCCATGTTTTATAATTTACATTATTTTTTTTAAATATGGTTGTAATTTATATACTTTATATGTATCGATTTTCATTTTAACATATATTCATATATATTTTTAATAATATATAAAATTAATAACACATAATAATTTTTAAAAAATTTTCACTCAGTTGATTTTATAAATATTGAATTTCACTTTTTTAACATTCATTCATTAAATATTATTTTCATTTTATTTATCCAATAATAATTTTAATTAATTTCTATTTTTATTTTCTAATTTATTCATTTTTAATAATAAGAAATTTGATATTTTTTAAATTTATTCACATTTAGTAACTAATTATTAATAATTATTCATTATCATTTAGGTTTTTTAATATATTTATAATATACAAAATCAATATGTATTCATTTTCATTTTAATATATACTTATTTTATTTTTTTAATAATTTATACAGTCAATAAAACATATTCATTTTTAAAATATTTTTCAAGTCAACTCATTTTTAATTTTTAAATTTCCATTATTTTTAAGATTCATGTATTTAAATTCATTTATTAATTTAAAATCTAAAATATTTATTACTTTTTTTAAATGTATTCATTTTTAATATATATATATATATATATATATTCATTTTAACCATTTAATTTTTTTAAAAAAAATATGAGAGCTTCTCAAAAAACAATGAGAAAATAAATTTCATTTATTAAAAATCTACCCTAACAGAGCCTCACTCACTCATTTCATTCAAGATATCATAGAACTCAACCTCTGTCGCCACACCCCCTTGAACTTCTCAAACAAATCAACCCTCCCAAAACCAAATGTATCAGATTCTTTGAATTATTTTTTAATTTATGTTGCATTATTTCGTGATTTTTAGTTACTATTACCCCTATAATTGAACTTTGAAAACCAATTTTTATCCCCTTTTTCCATAAGAATTTTTAATGTGTGTTGAGAAATTATTTTCCTAGATCCAATTGGTTTTCACTTTATTTCTCTAGGGCATCATAATAAATTTTGGTGGTTAACCAAGTTTTATGGAGCTAATTCCATTATTGTTCTTTGTTCAACCATAATCTACAACAGGTTTGGATACTCAAGTATGGTTGTTTCAAATTTTTTTAATTCTTAAAGATGATATTTCAGGGTTTTCATCCAAAATTTAGACCTTAAATGACTCATCTAAAATTTTATAATCTCTCTCTCACATATTTTCATGACTCTATTAAGAAAATTCCAAGGAATTACATGATTAAACTACACCAAATACATTTTTTGGTGTTTTGGAATTTGATTTCAGATATAAAAAATGGTTTCCCATTAAAAAAAAGAAAGTAGTAAGATGTATTTTTAAAATATTTGAATAAATATATGAAAACAATTGAAATTATTAATTAACCTTGAGAATGATGTCAATTTAATGGTGTCAATTTTACATCTAATCCATAATTAAAATATTTAGTTACTTGATAATGAAATATATTTTTCCAAATTTTTCTATTAAGGTGGGTTCTAATTGAATTTTTTTTATTTTAAATACTAATTAATTTAAAATGAATAGAAATGGATTTATTAAAAAAAATAACGGCATTGTTCAACATGGTAATTTTTTATGAAAAATGTCTTTAAAAATTGTGGGGTTTTAAGAATTAAATCAAATGAAGGAGTGAAATAGGGTTGAAAAAGGAAGAATTCAACTTTTAAGGAATTTAGGAACTATATTTAAAGTAGTGACTAAAAGCATGTGCAATCTATGAGGTTCCTCTTATCAATTATCCATTTGATTTCATTCTATAATTCATTTTTAATACTTAATTCATAATTATGCACTAATCTCTACTATGGTTAAAATCAATGATATTATTTACATTCACCACAATAATAATTTCCATTATTTTTGTAATATTTATTAAATAATCAATGATTAGTGATAGTAAGTTTTCAATGAAATACTAATTGTGTCCACAACCGCAATAATATATTGAAAAATTTAAATAGTTTGTAAAAAATTGAAACCAATATTACTCAATTTTAAATTCCTATAAATGTATTAATAATTTATAAATATTTCAATCAAAGATATTCTAAAAATTCAATGGAAGAGAAAACATCAGTTGAATTATATGGGAAGAAAGAAAAAAACAAAAAAAATGTGTTTCAACTAAAGTGAGTATGAAATTTCTCTTTGGAAAATTATCAAATTTCATCAAAATACCAAAAAATTTATCCTCTTAAATTTGAAGATTGTATATTTATTTAAAACACAGGCTTTATATATTAATACAAAAACAGGTTTAGAGACACAAATATATATAATTATACATTTACAATCAAGTTGTGATACTTTTTTTAAATATCATTGTATATATACATTGTATACACACTTATGTGTATTTTATTATTTTTTACCCTAAATTCATACTTTTGAACATAGTTGGATGGATATTTATAAAAAAAATTCATGGGTGTTTATTTCATGAAAAATGAGTATTTTGATGGTGTTAAAGTCTTCATCATGTTTGAATTATAGAATTCATATGATCCTTATCAAATTTTTTATCTGTGTTTATATTATTGTTATTCAATAAAAATCCATCCATAAGAGTTTAATGAACATTTTATTTGACACTGAAAAGATCAAACCTATAAATTTTTGAATAAACATGGGGAAAACATTATATTTATATTGTCTGAGATGATGTTGTTATTTATGAATCATTTAGTTTAAATACTATCATAAATTATGATGGAGACCATGTAGAAGTAATGAAAATGAATATTTAAGATAACCTTCATAATATCCCAAATATGATAAAGAAGTAAATTATCAGTTATAAGATACCTTTTTATACTGATATTATAAATATACAACATTTTCAGCTTAAATGATGATATATAATTTGTATGATGGTAGCATATAATGTGACACTGGAATTACAGAACTACTTGGTCACATGAATGATATAATTCTGGACAAAAATGAGCTTCCCTAGTGAACATTTTGGTGCTAAATGGATTCAATTTTTAATGGGTATTGTCGCTAAAAAATTATTTCTTCTCTTAATGATTTTATATTCTTTCACAAGGACCATAAATCACTCAGAAAATTCACATAGTGTGGTACAGATCGATAATGAATTATAAATCAAGTCCTTCAAAATTTTTATAGTAAGTCACTATAATTGTAATGTTTAGAAGACTGTATAGTTTTTAGTAAACTGTTATCCAATTGACACGGCCCATAGATTCAAGAATAATAAATGGGAAAATACACTACCCAGTAGACTCTCCTCGGTGGAAGATAATTGATTATTTGTTTCTTGAATTTGTAAACAATCTGAGAAACTTGAATATTTTAATATATATATGTATCGAATAAATCCTTTTGGTTTAAAAAGTATTACTCATAGTACATGGACAGTTATGTTGCTAAATTATTACTTACCACCTTGGATATATATGAACTATAAGTAAATTTTGTTGCATCCGATATATATAGACCAAAACAACAATGTAGTGATATTTATGTCTATTAAGCTCCATTGATCAATGATATGAAATTGAATTGGGAAATAATTTTTACATTTTATAATGCTCATAAAAGTGAGGATTTAAAACATAAATCCCTGTTTTATGGGATTATAAATTATTTTTTACTTATTTATATTTTTTATGATATAGAATTAAAGAAAAGTGAGGGTTTTCCATTTTTTAAGAAGGTACACACACATTTTGGTTAAAAAAATCCTTCAAGACTGTGTTTTTAAAAAAGTACAAAAAGTTTACAATGAAGACAAAAATACTTATCAAAGATGATATCATTTGATGGAATTTCAGAACAAGGGAAAAACTACCTCTACTAATAGGTGATCAATCGTTTGATAAAGTAAAAGATATTGACACTGTTTTTTAGAAATCTGTTAAAAAAAGCTATGAAATCTGGTTGGAAAATGAGATCATTTTTCTTTCAATTATCATACTAGAATTTTTGGTATAGCAGAAATTTTCTTAATTTCAAGAATATTGAAAAATAGTATGTGATAGTGTTATCAAAAAATTAAAAAATTCATCTCACAAAAAAAAATATTTTATTGAGGTAAGGTTGGATATGATTGAAATAGATATAAGGGAAGAGTTATTAGTAGTTAAGGGTAAAAGAAGAACACTTCTTCCCCAAACTGCATAAACTTTATCAAGAAAACAAAAATTTAAATTTTCAACATTCATAATTTCGTAAAAGTTTTATAGGGGTATTCATTAAATATTAATAATACTGGGTCAATGAAGAATTTGAAGTTAATGGGTCAAAAATTACAAGATAGTTATGTTTTGAGGAAATATTTAATACTAGTATCTTTATATTATATTCTATCTATAAATAAATGACCTATATTAACCAAACAAAGATTATTTTGAAAATCCATAGTCAATAAAGTTATTGACCGAATAAAGTTTCCATGCATGAATAAATTAATTGAATAAATATAATTTGAATTGTATATATTCTTATCACCGTCATTATTTGACATATTAGTTCACCTGATTGTTCACTTAGTTAGATAGATTAAACTGAGTGGTCATGTAAATTAAAAATGGATATACCCCATTGAACATGATATTAATAGATATCCAAATGGTATTTTATGAATAAAATTCTTCAAGAAGGTTGTATAGAAGATTAATATGTTTATGAAGAAAGTATTGCATCATGTACTTATTACTAATCAAACATTTATAGAATTAGTCTCCCAAAATCTTGTCACAGTGGATTCCTTAATAGTTAAGGGATTTCAATGAGAGATGTATTTAAAATTACCATTTTAGATCAGAAGAAATATAATGTTTACATTTTATATAATAGACAAGAGGTTTCTCCATATTTTGAATCCTAAATTTTAATTCTTAGACATTTGAATATATAAAGTTATGAAAGATGGTTATCAAATACATATAATAAAAATATTATTAGATGGTTTGGAGAACATGCTTATAATAATTTCTCATCAAATATTAATTAAATTAATGAAATAATTTTATGGATAGTAATAATACTAAAATTAAATTAATTATCTAATAATGTATATGTAATTAATTTTTTACTTTTTATATGAAGGAATACAAAGAATGTAGTAGGATGAAAAACAGTAGAGTTATCCTTGTGTTGGAAATGATTCAATTATCAGATTCTAAGGATAAAAATCAAATTTATGAAAATATTTCATACTTCAATATCATAGAAAAAATATACGGGTTGGATTATGCAATATTTCATGACCATGATTTCCATTATAAATGGGATGAAAATGGTAATGTAGTTAAATTTGATGAATTGGGCTTTGGGAATGTGAATTTTAGTATGGAAGGGTATAAGAAAGAACCTTTCATAATAGTATCACAAACAATGCCAATATTTTAAGATCAAGTTCCTAAAAATATAAATTATTCTATTATTCTATTTATGACTAAAATAAATATAGGGTAAAAATAAAATTCAATTGATGAAGATCTTTTCAATGGGATATCACAATAATTTCATAGTGGTCCCAATGTTTATAACAAATTATACATTATAGTGTACTATAAGTTGGGATTTGGATACTCAAAATAATATCCAAATCCCTTCAAACCTTAAATGACCAAATGTTGGATTAATTAATAAGTTAAATTATATTTTAAAATACTATTTTTCACCATAATATTATGTGTTCATTTTTATATGTATGAAATCTAAATTAAAATTTTAACTAATTTTGATGATAATAAATTCTCTACACAATAATGTCATCAATTATAAGGAATAATGAATTATTGATGCTAAAACTAATGAATTTTTATTTCATAAACAATATATGGATAAAAAATACAAATAAGATTGGCAACACTTTGGCAACTAAGGTTGTTAAGGAATGACCTAAAGGTGAAAATTTTGTGGTTGGATGGAATCAACGTGGCCTCCCAACTCAGCCCAACTTGTCAATGATCATTATTTTCATTAGGATCAAAATATAAATGTATTTTCAAATTGATATAGATATGTGGAGCAATTTTATGACTTCATTTAAGTAATCCATTTTGGAATATATTTGGCTAATGTTACGATATAATTTCTCTGTTTTATCAAAAAATATAGAATGAAGCATTTATTTATTCATCATTATCCCTAGCATAGTTAATTTATATTAATTTATTTTTATAAGATTTTTTTTAATATTCATTGGAAAATAACATTGATCCTTATGGAAACTTATGAAAAAGTGGAATATCAAGGATATTGAGGGAAATGTAAACCCCCACCCAACAGCTATATATGCACACATTATAAACCTAGAAAATAAGAAATATCTCATTAGTCACCATTATGAGGAATAATTTCATGTGAATTTTGATAAATAAAATTTAATTTTACATTATTTATTTTATACACATTGATTCCAAGTTCTTAATTTATTAAATAGAAAATGTATACTTTGAATAATCGTGGTGCATCAAAACCAATGTACCACTACTATAAACCAAGGATGGGATACTCTTCACCTGAGAAGAAAATAGTGTATATTTTTTAGATACAGTAAATATTTTATGTAATATAAAACAACATTTATACCATTATTAATATTTTTATTAGTGAATTATAATCCAAAGATGCGTACATCACATGTCATGTTCTCAGCAAAGAGGCTCTTATAAATAAAGAGGAAAAACAAGTAAAAATCACATATATAGTAAGGGAATCATGTTTATGTTTTAAATAATTATACTTTGTTATAATTTATAAAATTATTAAATAATATATATATATATCTATAAGTATGATTTTTATATGGTTTAGAAACAAGAATTTCTATTCACTATACCTGAAGAAAAAATTCATTCTGAATATTTAAAGCTTCGATAATAATGTGGTTGTATTAGAGGTGTATGTTTTGGAGTGACCCCTCAATAATATTTCTAGAAGAAAAATTTTCATAAAGATAAATATGAGATGATTAAAATCATGTAGGCACAAATAGATTCTTTATGTAAATATTATGGACTACTCTAGTGTTGAGGATGATTATATGTGAAAGGGTAAAAGAGATCGAATAGTAGATAAATGATTAGGACATGAAGAGAAACATGGCCCCACTAGCTTCTCGGATATCCATCATCCACAACCACCTTACTTACGATGGTTAATTAGTTTTATCATAAATGTTTCAATCAAAATTTGAATCAAACTACTACAGACAACAATATATTACAAAAATTTTACATGGTGAAATTGTTTGTGATTTATATATATACATATGTACCCAACGATCCCCATATTGTGAGGGGTACGATGAATAATATTCAAAGACACGTACAAAAAGTAAAAAAAAATTATCACATTAGAGTGAGGATTAATGTAGCTCCAGAGTTGATCATCGAGTTTCATATTCCTCTTAATGATCTGGATGCCACCACAGTCGATAATTCTATTTTAACTTTTGTATCATGATTGTTTAATCTTATTAAAATACAAGGAGATAATGAGTTATAAAATTTAAAAAAATTATCTAATGAAAAGAAATTAACAGTTAATAATAAAATGTCTCAAATGAATTATGATATTACAAATGGACAAAATGATAAGGAAACAGAAGTTTTAATCCGGATAATATAGTGGATCTACCATAAAATAAAAGGTACCTTCTTAGAGTACCTTCATCCAACTAGTTCCACTTCTGTATATATTTACATGGAAAGTCCATGCAGATACAACATTAAAATATGGAAACGTTTCCTACATTGAATATGATGATTAAGTATTTTGATAGGCTATTATAGACTTGATGGGTCTCGAGCTTATAAGTATAAATATCAGGTTTCAATGGTTATGAGTATTAGTTTGGAATTCATACATAAGGTCTATTTTCATAGTTAGTTTTTCAAAAAACATTACCAACTGTATTCATTATAGTTAATAAATATTAATATTTTCTGTAGTCATATATATTACAACTATATAAAGGGAAAACCCTATAATTTTTTTTGTCTCAATATATAACACCTCAAAATTATAAAATAAAAACATTTTATTCAATAGTGTAACCCGACCAATACATTATGTTTTTTTAAATAATTCAATAACTTCAATATATTTCATTAAACCCAACACTGATTTTAGCTTACATCAAATGAATCATTGAGTTTGCATTTTGTTTTAAGAAACACTAAGTATAAAGTAGAAAAGATGTATTTTTAAAATATTAATATATAACATGATAGTTATCACCTAGCTAATAAATTTTTGGGTACGAATTGTACTAAAAAAATTATATTAATATATTAATAAGAATTAAAATATTAATAATTTCAATGAAAATGGAATGCTTTCTGAAAATAGTATTCTTTTCTAAAAGATGGTTTAATCACGATTTTCACACATGATATTAAAATAAAAATTTACCATTATTAGAAAATTTATTTGATAAATTTAACATAATTTTTTAAGTCATAATACCAAAATTATATTAGGGTTTATTTTTTTTATTTTTCTAAAATGTTTTAATTTTTTGATGAATAGCGAAAACTAATGCATTTTAATTGAAATCATCATTTTAATTTAAATTATTTATAATGATAAATTATATTTTGAGTTCTTTTTAATGTAAAATTAGTTCAATTTTATATATTAATCCAATTTAAAACTTTCTAGTCATTTTCATTTTGAATAATTAAATAAAAAAATGTAAACTTTTGAACATTTTCTATTTTAAAACATTTTTTCTCACTACATCAATGATATTGATTTTAAATTAAAATTTCCACCTTCTGTGAGTGGAATTATGAAAAATTGGTTAAATATTTTTAATAATAATAATATATATTATATAATAATTTTAACCTAATTTTTTTCCAAATGAATAGGGACAATAGTAAAAATTATTTACTGTAGTTAAGGTAGAAACGGGTTTATTATGGTGTTAAACTAAGAAGATAAGGGTTTAAATGACCTACCAACAAGTAAGAATCTAGTTTTATGGACATATGTAATATATTATACTTTAAAATATATAATCTAGGGTCTTTTGGATGCTTTTACCATGTGAATAACTTTATTATTTTGGAATCTTTTGTGAAATTTCAATGTAATTTCCAAGGAGGTACCCTTTCCCCACATACAAAAGGGTACTCCCTCTCTTCACTTATTCACACCTCACAATCCCATTGTCTGAACCAAAAACAAATACAATTATATCCCCAAATTAATTTTTCATATTATATAGCTATTTTTTCTCCCAAAATATCATCTCTTGGGTCCTTAAGAGAATACCAAATGGAGGTTTTTCTTAGATAAGTTAGTTATCTTAACAACGCTATTTTATTTTCATTATTAATTTTCCAGTTTGAATTATTTCCTAAAAATATCTATATAATAACCCCATTATATAAAATTTATTTATATGTAATTATTTTTTATTTCAAAATAATTATCCATCTCCACTTTCATCAAATCAGAAATGAAATCAACGATCATGTGTACGATGGACTACCACCTCACAAACTGATGTAGATTTTTTTACATCACCACCATTCAAGGATGGATATAATTATATATTTACCAAATGTAGATTCTATTTATGATATTTTTATAATTATGAAATTTTAATAGCACATAATCCTTTTTTACATTCCATATTGTTTTAAAGATGATAATGTCACTTCTGTGTGCGGTAGACTACCTCCTAGAGAAGCAATGTGATTCATTTTTCATTTATTATTTACAAGGAATTAAATAAACATAAAATTAATGGATATATGTTATATATGTTATAAAATATAAATTATATGAAATTAATATATCACCCAATTCCTTACCCTTTCACCCATAAAGAGAATCATATCATCTCTTAAGAGTACATACTGCATATCCTCTCCACGAAGCGTTGCGATTCATTTTCTATACCCATCTATTAATCGAGTTTATAATACTGTATCTTCTGATTAAATATGATATTTATACCATTATTATTATTTTAGAGAATATGGAACTACATATATTTATAATTACCATAACTTTCATTTCAAAACAAACCAGAGAGCAAAAGGCAATTAACACCCAAAATAATGAAAGTAATGAAATATTATGAACAAATCGGTCGTAAAATGTCACAATATGATCATATATGATATTATAAATTTTATTAGGGTTATTTTATAAATTAATAAAATTAATAAAAACCTTGTATAAATTTTAAATCACTTTCAACTGAATGTATGTGTGAGTTAAGATATTATATCTCAATCTCCTTTCATTGAGAAATATTTGTAGGTTATGCACTAACTTCTTTTATATAGTGTATACATATACTATTTAACATGTAATATATTTAATAACACATAATTAATGTTATACTATGTTTCAATTTGAATTATTTCATCCATGTGGATTTGGATTGAATATTTCTGATTAGTAAATATTTCATAATAATTTACAGTCAATTGAGACTTATTTGTTATTATAAACCAATTCACTATTAGGTGGTGTATATACGGACCCATTGACATGTAATATCACAATATTCTCATAATTCATGTTATTTATAGTTTAAAACGAAATTATTTCATCGTAGGGTATTTTTCTTAATAGTTACCCAGTGGTAATAAATTTTGTAACTCAAATTCTTTTCATTTGGATATATTAATTCTTCATTAACTTTGATATTCTATGATTACATATAAAATGACTTTTGATTATATTAAGTTCTATTTACACTTTTTATGGGTATTTATTTTTATACAAATAATTTATTCATTTATTAATTCTCACATTAACAATTTGACCGTTGTAAGGGTTAATTTCAAAAATTCAGTCTAATTCAGATTTTTATTCTTAACATTGAAATGAAGAAAATTATTTTAAAATTTCTGTATAAACCCATTTAATTTTTGTCACCTCTGTTTATTCATTATATTTTCAATTAATAGTACCATTTTTCAATATTTTTACTTAAAAAATTGATAAATTGTTTTTAAAAATATCGAGAATATTTTTTCTCTTCAATCAGAATTCTATTTTACCCAAAATAGTTATTTCAAAAAAAAATTTATGTTTTTCAGGATGATTTATTAATGAAACTTTTTCCCATTTTTACCTTTTAATAGAATTTTTTTAAATCAATATTCATGTAATATTTAAAACAACTCCCATTCAGATTTTACCATAACGTTAAAAGAATATTTGTTTTCTCTTGTATGACATGAATGGAATTTCTAGTTTTCATGACCACTCAAATGATTGAAATATTTCTGTATAAATATAAAAAATTATTTTCAAAGAAAATTATTTTCAACATTTTTTGCGATCTTTTATTTTTAAATGTTATTTTCAAAAAGAAAAGGGTATTTTCATGAAGAATTATTTTAAAGATCTTTTTATGGTATTTATATTCATCAATTAAAAAATACTTTATTATTAATATAATGGGTATATATTGCATTGATATTTGATTTATTCTATATAAGGATGGTTCGTGATTATTTTGATGAATAAAGTATTGGTATTAACATTCTTGATTTATTTATGTGGTCATTAAATTTCCATTGAAATATTTACTTTCCTTTTATCATTAGATAATAAATTTCACCTAAAACCATATTATTTACCATGTATATGTTTATTACATAAACAATATCTCATTTCTATATATGGTGTTTCACTTTGAATGTTATTTGATTGACTATGGAAAATTGTTAATTTGTATTATTTTTTTAATAGTGATATTTAATGATATGGCACATTTTTTATCAATTAAATTGATTATTCAGTATATGAGTAATTCCGTGGACATATTAACACAAGTAGGTCTAGGTTAATGATACCCCTTGATGCATCAATATACTCATGTGGATAATCATTATGATAGCATAAAATTAGTTATCCAATAAAACTTATTTTATACCTAGAAGTATTAAACAGTCTTTTGAAGGGTCTTGATGGTATTCGTATCATGTTCCAGATACATATGTCCAATAATTAAGCATTTCCATCTATAAGAATTAATTTATTATTAGCCATGATATTTTTTCAATGATATTATCTTTGGATTCATTTCATTATTATTTTATTTATAAAATGCCATGTGATACAAGATATTTAACATTACATATTGATTATTACCTTTCTAAGTTTGACAACCATGTTAATGATTTAATTAATTTGTGTTTAGATACTTACCTTTCCATTTTGATAGTTCTGTATTAATTCATGATAGATTTCGTTATATTTAACCCTTTCTGGGAATCTTAGCTCACCTTTCTTTTCTATACATTTTCAAGAATCCATGATGTGTAATATTTTTCACAAATAAGTATATTTTATAGGGAATAAAGTTAATCTAAAAAATTGTTATAATTTGTGTTTTCATATGTAATATTAGAATCTTATTTATATCTATTTTTATAAGACTACTAAACTGTTCATTTCATCAGGATGTGATTCCTTATATCTTATGACAACGTAATAAATTAGACACATATTCCATGCTACTTGGTTCGTGGTCATTATAGTTGGCATCAGAGAAAGTTTAGTAGAAACCTTGGGATCTATATTTTTGAAAACATAGATTATGGAATATAACCCTATAATCGAATTTGAGGATATACATATATATATATATTGGAACATCCATAATTTTTTGTAAGAAAAATATTATGTGGTTTTCCTAGAAATACATCTACATCTAGATCCTACAAGTGGAAATTGTTCTGGCATATATTTACCAGAGGTAATACTAAAAAAGGGCACATCAGGCTTGACCAGATCACACCTGGTGCACAACAACAGGATTTAATAGACACCTAGTTTAACACACTTGGGGGGGGGGGGATATTAATATTATAAATCACATTTTATATACAAACTATAACACCTATAGATTTTATTGTGTGTATTTTCTTATATTAATTGAATTTATTAGATAGTTTACATTGTATAAATAAAGCATGATATACTATAAAATATTAACATGACCATTGGAATAGTAATGTAACTGAAAGGAATATTAAATTGGCCATTAGAATAATAACATCAACTATGAGAGTATAACTAAAATAAAGGTATCTTATAATTGAAAATATCATATAATTATTTCTTGTAATAATTAAATAGTTTCTTTATAAATGATAACTTAAGTATTTCCATTTTTTTAAAACATAAATGTTAATTTACAATTCTATAATAAATAAAATAATTTAAAAGAAAATTAATTTTCTAAAAATAGTTTCATATATTAATATTTATTATTATTATTATTATGATATATTCTTATGAGACCTTAATTAGTATTTCAAAGTGTCATAAATTAATTTTTAATTTTAAAATCAGTATATTTTGAATAAATGGTGATTTTAATTAAAAAAAATTACATTTTGAGTTTTGTTTTGAAAAAATGGATTCCAATTTGGAAATCCACAAACCAAAAAATGGTTACTGTGAATTTTTGGTATTTTTTCAAAATAGTGGAATTTTTGGTGAATAGTGAAATATAGTAATTTACGGTATTTATCATTTTAGCAAAATACTTTATTTTTTGACTCATGGATAGGTCCTGGATGATGTAATTGGACACTATCTCGAACTAAAATCTCTAGTTACTGTATTTAGTCATAGGAATCCACATTATTGATATCCTTTTTCCAAAATAATAAACTAAGGAAGAAGAATAATCAAAACATCCCTTCTTCATATATAAATACCACATCTCTCTAACCCTTATCCTCACACTCTATAAGAATTAGATCTTTCTTATATTATGCATAATTAATCTCCCAAGCCTCTTCCCCATGTTCTGGTCTTTCTTTTCAAACCAAATGACTATTTTCAAGTCCCTTAAGGAGGTTCTCAAGGTAACGACACTCAAGAGGTAAAACCTTCCCTCTCTTACTCTCTCTTTGAGTTTCATTTCATTTAATGGACTTCCCTCAAATCCCTTATAAAACATAACATGATAACTCTAGTATAATATCTTTATATATACTATAATTTTATTTTGTTAATCGTATATCAACCAGCGATCCACTTATCACTAACTTTTGTTCTAAAAATGAAATCATTTCCTGAGAGGTGTCGATTCACCACTTTCACGGAAGATGATTATTATTTTATAATACTACCCAAAATTCTGGTCATAAATCCATTAAAATAGTTTTAAAATATTTTAAAATTTTTATTAAAACTTATTTATTGTTCCGGATCCAATATATATACATAAAATTAATTAATAGAATAAAACTAGTTGACAATGATCAAAAAACCCCAAAATAATTTAAACGGTTATCATTAATATTTTATCTCATCAATCATCATCATATATAGAAAACATTTATATATAAGACCCTTATCCTTCTTTAATTTAATTAATAATATATAATTTTAATTCTGGATAAATATTCTCATTTTCCATGATCTTTCATACATGTGTATAAGTGAAACAGTTGTGAAAACCCAATAAAATTGACACAACTAAATGATGAAATTGAATATTATAACTCATCCAAAAGGCCAAAAATGATCATAATAATGTTATACTAAATAAAAATCATTTTTAATATATGATTATTTAAATTATTAATGAATCTTATTTCATTATCAAGGACATTAAGTGCAATTGCATAACACTTTTAGACAAAAGGTAAGGTATTCCCTCTGAACACCCATTTTTCGTTCAGTTTCTGTTTTCTATCTCTTTAGCCCAATGTAATTATAAATTAATATTATGTACTTATAAAAAAAATTCTTTTTGAAAAAATATGTACCTAACTCAATTATTATTTCTTTTATAGGGAAATACAAGTTTTATATGGTTCCCTTTTCAATTCCTCTCGATAAGAAAGCCTGATTTAAGTGAACTTCCCAATTTCATACCCATATTAATGTACTCTCCATAGTCTACATTAATACACAAATATATTTATAAAAGGTATCTTTTTATCATAAAAACCCACCTTTTTCAGTTTTTATTTTATGATAATAATTTTGGTGTTGTCTTCTTTAAAGACTATTAAATATTTTCCTTTAAACCAAACTGTTGACCTCACCTGTTTTGATAGTCCCAATTATGCATTAATATGATTTGATAATCCCAAATAATGTTTATATATATATTAATTCTTCCAATCTCTGAAATTTTATTACCCAGTTGATGAAAATAGCATAATATTTGGAATATTTCAATCAATGTTTATCTATACATTGAGATAATTGTAACTCAATCTGTACATGTTTTGCATAATATAGATAAGTGTTAAGTCCACTGGTATGAACATAGCTTCTGATACAAACAAACAGACCCTTAGTCTTTAGTACAGAACAAAGCTACTGGTATGTAAGTCTACCGGTACACCAAAAGGTCATCGTTAGATTAAGTCTACTGTTATGAAGTCCACTGATATAAGTAAGTCACCGCTACTCAAGTCTACCGATACATGCAGCTACCGATCGAAGAAGAGCTACCGATAGAACAAGTCTACCGGTATGCACAAGTCTAATGACACAGACCTACCTATAAAAATAGAAAGATGAATGACTACCGATATGAAGCCTACTGATACAGATAGAGCCACCGATATAAGTAGTTACTGATACAATCCAGTTACTGATAGACCAATGCTAACGATAGAAGGAGTTACCGGTACATAGAGATAATGTTACATGGATTACCTACTACCGATACAAGGAGCTGCCGATACAAGAAGAAAAGAGCTACCGATAGGAGCTCACCGCTATACGAAGTCCACCGCTATAAGTCTACCGACCGAGATCTACTAATGAAAGATGATTGTTAACCAGTCACTGCTTCTTAAACTATATTTCTATTTATTTATTAAGCATCGGTCACATCTGATGTTTTTAATGCATTTACTATTATTTAATGATAGTTGTTGTTATTTCAGGAACCGTACCTCGTACCTGTAAAAAGGTAATCATTCCCTTTTTCGGTGCTAAAATCTTTAAAAGGAAAGACAAAATCCAGGAAAAACAAGTGCTGAAAAGTAGTGAAAAATCAGTTGTGTGTGGAGATACACGACTTGATACAAAATTAAAACATGCACCAAAGATTAATGTGGAGAAGAACTTTTGGTGGAAGCCGAGGGACATTTTTGTCCTTCAAATCCTGTAGGAACCTTGAGAAATACTTTAATACACTGAAAATCAAGGTAGCAAAAGACACTCTATTATGAAGACAAAAACCAGAGAAGGACTTAGAATCATTTATGTTGAATAAAAAGGAGTCCAGAGCTGCACTTAAAATCACTAGATCATTCTAAAATCCTATATAATATCTTAGTGATCCTTTTACTTACTTTTGAGTAGTGTGTGTACTCTGTATATTTCATAAACACATTGACTCTTATGCTGAACTGGAGGATTTAATCCTCACTCACTCTTTCCCTATACTCTTATTTCCTACTGTGGATAGTGGTAGAGGTCAATTAAGACCTGGATTGCATGTGTGCTATTGTTTGTTTCCCATGAAGAACTGTAGTTGAGGTGTTAGTACCTGGACAGTTTTTGCACTATTATTTACCCCGATCTAGGGTCTGGAACAAAATTTATATAAATTTCTTTGAGAGGACTAACTCTCATCTTGAGACTGAACCTCTTGGTTAGAACTAATGTGCTTACTTTTTTTAAACTATTGAATATTCCACTTATAAATACTTTAAACTTAAATATATTTTAATGTAACTCTGATTGTTAAACTAGAAAGTGATTGTATTTATTGTAAAGCATTAAGTTGGGTTCAGATGTTAATTAATCTTCCGATTGTATTAACTAAGAACTAATCAATCTCTTGAGAAACTAACTGACCCTTCACTGTATTACAAATTCATAGCAGTTTAGCTTGTTATTTAATTTGGGGGATTTTAATAAGAATATTTTTAACAGAAATTCTTAATTGGAACTCAATTCACCCCCCCTTGAGTATCCACTCTGACCAACATTTGGTATAAGAGGTTGTTTGTTATCTATAAAGGATTTCCAAATACTCTGTTTTTCAACTGTGATTTTAGTTGTATCTTAAAGTTCCTAAATTTCTGTTAGTTCTAAATTTAATCTCTTTAAATATATTATCTAAAATCTAATTATGGATAATATACTTGAAGGTGCTGCTACCAACATGCCACCTTTCTTTAATAATACAAATTGTGCCCAATGGAATCTTAAAATGAAAATTCATTTAGAAAGTATGGGATTTTACATCTGCACTACTATAGAGACTCAATATAAGATTCGAAAAACTAAAAGGACTGCTTGGGATGAACCTACTAAAACATCTTACAATAATAACTATAAATCAACGAATTCCATGTACAGTGCTTTAGGGGATGAGGAATTTAATTTAATATCTGCTTGTAAAACTGCTTATGAAATCTGGGAAACTTTGGCTATTTCCCATGTGGGAACAACCAATGATAAAGAAATGAGATTGAATACCTACACTATTAAGTATGATAATATCAAAATGAATTCTGATGAACCTGTTTTTGATATGTATGTCAGGTTCAATGATATTTTCAACACTATGAGCTCACTTGGAAAAGCTTTTCTTGCATAGGAGCTGATTATTTGAATATTAATATGTTTGTCAAAAAGATGGAGAGGCACATCAGTCTCTATAAGAGAATCGTGTGATATAAGTTCATTTCATGTTAAATAATTAATTGGTAAGTTGATGATGTATGAAGAAGAACTGAAAGTAAAAAATAAAGAAGATGATGAACCAAAGAGGAAGTCAGTATCATTTTTATCTACTGCCTCAAAGAGCAAGGACAAGGAGAAAGTTCACATACCTACTGAAATCTCAACAAGTGAATGTTCAGATCCTGATAGTGATGGAGAGATTACTCAGATAGCCAGACGGTTCAAGACATTCTACAAGAAGGATAAATTCTTTATAAAACCAACTTATAAAGGAAAATATGACAAAAAAGGTCATTGGAAGAAGGATTGGAAGAAAGATGATAAGGATGATGAAATAGAGTGTTAGGAATTCAAAAGGAAAGGAAAAATTAATGAAGACTGCCCGAAGTTAAAGTTCAAGAAGAAATCTAACTTCAAGGACAAACAATATAAGAAAGCCATCAAGGAAACCTGGAGTGCTTCAAAAGACAGCACAACTGAGTCTGTTGTTTCTGATTTTGAGAAGTATCATGCCAACATGCGTTTCATTACTAATACTTTTGAGGTACATGTTTTCCCTATGCTGAATGATTATTATTCTGGGAATGAAAGTGGGATGATAATATGTCTAAAGTAGAGTTGTTTGAATACTGTAATATTCTTGAAGAAACCAGTAATGAATTGAAGGACAAGTATAAGACCTTGAAGAAATAGCATGCTTTGACCAGCTCTGTTAAATATCCATTTGATATAGAAAAGGAAAAGAAATCTCAATTACTTAATGAAAATACTAAACTAAAATTGTCCAATGAGAAATTAAGGAAGTAATTAAATAAATTCACAAATGGAAAGAATACTCTAACTAAAATTCTATGAAAATAAAGTGGCACCAAAATATACCACTGGAATAGGCTATCATCCTGGACAGAGACAGATTAATAAAAATAGATTTATTCCTAAATCAGGAATGATTACTGCTAGTTCTACTTCTCAAAATTCATATTCTTCAACTAGTGATTCACATGGATATAGATCAAATAAAGTTTACCTCTAAAGAGCTCGTAAATCTATTGATTTTATGAGACCCATTAGAAAAATTTGGATACCAAATGTTTTTCATGATAACCTGTCTGGACCCAAGAAAATATGGGTACCAAAATCATTTTCTTTTTAAACCTGTTTTGTAAGAAACATAATTGAAAAGCTCCCATAAGAAGGTATGGTACTTGGATAGTTGATGTTCATGGAATATTACTAGAGATTACTCATGCTTCAAGAGTTTAATCAAATTTTATGGAGGTCATGTCACCTTTGGTGATAATTCAAAAGTAAAAAATCATTGGCTTAGGCCAGATTGGTAACACTGATTCAATTTTAATTTCCAAAGTTTTATTTATTGATGGACTTAAATATAACATGTTAAGTATTTCTCAGTTGTGTGATTATTTTTTTAATGTTAAATTTCAAAATAATTTATGTAATGTTTTTAATTCTAAATTTTTTTTAGTATTTTCTGCTTTGAGAAATGAAAATGTTTATGCTATTGATTTGAATTACTTAGCTAAACAGAACATTACTTAATTAAATTCTATTCATAAAGTGTCCTGGATATGGAACAGAAGATTAGGACATTACAACATTCATTCACATAGAAAAATTACTAGGAAAAACATAGTTAGAGACCTACCTAAACTTGAATTCCCAGCTGATAATGTTTGTAATCCCTGTCAAAAGGGAAAGAAACCTAACGTTTCTTTTAAATCAAAGAACGAAGTTTCAACATCTCAACCTCTAGAGTTGTTTCACATGGACGTTTTTAGACCTTATAGAGTTTCTAGTTTAAATGGGAAGCACTATGTCTATGTCTTAGTAGATGACTATTCTAGGTAAACTTCGGTATACTTTTTAGCTCACAAAATTGAAGCTAGTTCTTACATTATTAAATACTCCAAGTCTGTAGAAAACCTTAGTGGACTTAATATTAAGACCTTGAGAAGTGATATTGGATGTGATTTTGAAAATCATGAGTTTGAATCCTATTGCTCACACAATGGCTATTGTCACAATTTCTCTACCCCTAGGACACCTCAGTAGAATGGTGTAGTAGAAAGAAAAAACAGAACTCTTCAAGAGATTGCAAGAACTATGCTTAATGAGTATGACATGCCAATTTACATTAGGGATGAAGATGTAAATACAGATTGTTATATCATTAATAGTGTCTTGATTATACATGTTCTCAAAAAGACCCCTTATGAGTTGTGGAACCACAGAAAACCTAAGGTTAACTACATTAATTTTTTTGGTTACAAAGTCCTTATTCTCAATACAAAATATAACCTTGACAAGTTTGCATCCAAGAGTGATGAAGGAATTTTTCTAGGTTATTCAATCTCTAGTAAAGCTTATAGTGTTTTTAATAAAAGAACCCAATGTGTGGTAGAGTCTTTTCAAATCAAGTTTGATGAAAATGATCCACATGAACCCAAATCGACCATTGAAAATCTTGAGGAATATTTGTTTGTTTTAAACCTTAATGATAAAATCAATGAACCTGTTGTAAAGACATCCATTTCTGGAAGCTTTCCAGAACCTGTTTCTGTAGAACCTAAATCTAGAGAAGAACTTGAAATTTCTAGTCCTACTTTTACTAAATCAACTAGGATTCTAAAGAATCATCCTTTAGATACTGTTGTTGGTAATCTAGATAGAGGTACATAGACTAGAGCTTCTCTAAGAAACCAGGTTGAACATCAAGATATTATTTCACAATTAGAACCTAAAAATATAAATGATGCAATCAATGTTGAATTCTAGGTAATTTCTATGCAAGGAGAGTTAAATCAATTTCAAAGAAACAAAGTCTGGAAACTAGTTGACAGACCTAAGGACACTTTGACCATAGGAACTAAATACGTATTTAGAAATAAACATGATGGGTCTAGATACATAGTTATAAATAAATCAAGGAAAGTTGCACAAGGATATAGACAAAAGGAAGGAATAGACTATAAGGAAACCATTTCCCTTGTAGCGATATTAGAAGCTATTATGATTCTACTTGCCTATCCTGCTCATCTGAATTTCAAGTTATATCAAATGGATGTTAAAAGTTATTTGTTTAATGGTTTTATAATTGAAGATGTTTTTATTGAACAACCACCTGGATTTACTAATTCTCATTTTCTAAATCAAGTTTTTAAGATATCTAAAGCTTTATATGGTTTGAAAGAAGCTCCACGAGATTTGTATGAGAGACGTAGAAATTTTCCTTTTTCAAAAGGTTTTCAAAAAGGGATGGCTGATCCAACTCTATTTATCAAAATATTTTCTAAAGATGTTTTGATTGTACTAATCTATGTTGATGATATTATTTTTGGGTCTTCTAAAAATACTTTGTGTATTGATTTTTCAAAGAATATGCAAAATGAATTTGAAATGAGTTTAATGGGAGAACTCAAATATTTTCTTGTATTTCAAGTTTTTCAAAATGAAAATGGTAGTATTTTAAATAAAAGTAAATTTAAAAAGGGACTTTTAAAATTTTTTGGTTTAGATAGTATTAAGGAAAGTGATACACCCATGAGTACCACTTGCAACTTGGACATTGATGAATCTGGGAAACCAGTTGATCAAACCAATTACAGAGGTATGATTTGAAGTCTAGTATACCTAACTGCTAGTCAACCAGATATTATGTTTAGTGTGTGTATTTGTGCAAGATTTCAAGCTAATCCTAATGAATCCCATTTTCTTGCTGTTAAAAATAATTTTCAAATATCTTAAACATACTGCAAATTTAGGTTTTTTTTATCCAAAAGGACAATCCTTTGACTTAATGATTTATTCAGATGCTGATTTTTTTGGTTGCAAGTTATATAGAAAGAGATCTTATAGAACATTTCATATTCTTGGTAAGTCCCTAATGTTGGGGTGTAGTAAGAAGTAGAATTATGTTGCATCGTCTACTACTGAAGTAGAGTACATTGCTACTGGTAGTTTCTGTGCACAAATTATGTGGATGAAACATACTTTGATGGACTATAGATATGATTATAAACATGTATCTATAAACTGTGATAACGCGAGTGCAATTAACATCTCTAAGAATCCCGTGTCTCACTCTAGAACTAAACACATTGATGTAAGGCGCCATTTTTTTTAAAGATCATTACCAAAAAGTTGATATTAATCTTGAATTTATAGGTACTAGACATCAATTAACTGACATTTTCCCCAAGCCTTTAAGTTCAGATAGGTTAAGTTACATTAGACATGACTTAGGAATGATAGAATCTGTGCATTTGAAACCTCACCGTTATACCTCACTAGTATAAAACCTCATTGTTATACCTCACCGGTATGGAACCTCACCGTTATACCTCACCGGTATGAATCCTCACTGTTATATCTCACCGGTATGAACCTCATTGATATACCTCACTATTAGTGGACCTCACCATTAGGAATTCTCACCGGTATACCCTACCTTTATGTTTTCACTTTTTAAACTTCTATCATTAGCTACCAGAATATGTATCATTTCTAATTTACTTATTATATTTTAATTATTTATTTTATGATTCCTAAATGATAAAACAATGTCTTAGTTACTTTTAAATCCATTGAACTCTCCTCTCTCAAATCCAACTCCTTGAATCCCAAAATCTCGTGAAAACCCTAAGTTCTTCAATCGAGAGATGGAAAAACTAAACTTCCAACTGTTAGAGATGACTTTGATGAGCCGAATTCAATGAAGCAGAAGACATGACCTGAACAAGTAGAAGTGTAAATCGAACAAGGTTAGGGAGGCATCCAGTGAACCCACACTTCCAAAATAGATAAATTGTCATCGAGAAGGAGTTGTGTGCAGAATGGATTTTGCTGAGAAAATAGTTGATCCTAAGAATATTGGAGGAGAAGAGATGGATATAATGTTTCACAAACAACTATGGTCCTTATTATCCGAAGCTGATAAAAGAGTTCTATGCTTTTGTACGCTTTGAGAAATCTGATAAGGAGAACAGAATGATTTCATTGGTAAATGGCAAGGAAGTAGCTTTTTCATCCATTGAATGGGATGAATGCATGAAGGTACCACGTGAAGGAGCATTTGGATATTCATAGAAGAAAATAACTCCTACCAGTGATATATTCGACTATGAAACTGCCATGGAAGAGTTGACCGGTGATGGAACTCCAAGAAAAGTAGTGGTTTCTAAGATGGATGGGGAAAATAGGATGCTTTTCAAATTCATTCAACATGTGCTATGTACAAGAAGATGGGACTCTGCAAATCTTAAGTATCAAGATATTTACTTATTGTATCTCTTAAGACATGGTGTGAAGGTGAATCAGTGCAGGCTCCTAATGATTCAAATAGTGGATATGACCAGACCCAAATCAAAAACCAATTCTTTATTCTTTACCAAATAGATTTCGGTAATGATTAAATTAAAGGGGGTTTCTAAGTCTCAGGTTGAGACAGTGGTGGTAAGAAACCATTTTTGTATCACAAGCACAGTTTGCAAATACATGAAGATTAGCAGGAACCCATGGAGAAGGAAGTGGGCTATTGATGATGAGAAGATATATGAAAAGTTTAATCCAGTTGACCATCCAAATAGACCGAAAGAAAAGAGAGATCCATGTCTATGACTTGATGAGTAGGAGCCACAATATAGTGATGATTCAGATAAGAAGGATTCCTATGCAGTAGATATAAGAGATCCTGACTTTCCTCCTAGACCAACTCCGGAAATTGTTTCACAAGAAAAGGAAAGTGCTTCTTTAAACCAACCTAGTACAGAAACTATTTTGGGTGTATGTAATGAAGAGGCACATGTGGATGAGGAATAACAGTAGAGATCAGATCTAGAAGAGGGTGCCCCAGAGAGTGAGGAAGAATAATGATGATATGAAACTAAATAATCTGCTTCTTCCACCTTGAGTTTGAGTCCTCTAATTAGAAGTTCTGTTGTGCCTTTATAAGTTGTTCTTGTTGAAGTTGATAGACCTGCTCCTTTTCCCGAGGAGCCTCCTGCTGTTGGAGAAATAGAGATGGTTGTGAAAGATTCTTCTGAGGAAGACCGAGCTGATGAGGGTTCTATTGATGTACATGAGAATGCACCAGTTGAGGGGGAGCATCCAACTAAACTAGTAAGTGTTTCAGTAGCTGATGGAATTGAAAACTGGGCAGCAGACCCCGGTTTTGTGGTCTGTGGATTGGATTATCTGGATTCTGATAATGAGGCATCCGTTACTAGACCTAAAGACAATTATGATATTCATTCTTAGTTATTACCTGTGGATGTAGTCAGAAAACCTGATATGGATCAGTTCAAGTCTGAGCTTAACACCTCCTTTGTGGAAGAGATAAGAAAAATTGAAGCCTCCTTAGTATCATCCATCAAATCTGTTATGGATGAATCTGTGTCCAGTATTGTGTCTCAAAGAACCCCTGAAGTTGTACCGTAAAATATAGTTACCAGGGCTGATCTTGAATCCATAAAGGATGAGTTGAAGGAATCATGGACTATATAAGTTGAAGGGTTAAAGAGCTATTTTGTTGAATAACTGATCAAAATGGAAAATTATTTTGAACTCTCTCTTGGTTGTATTGTGTCAACCACTATGACAGAGATGATGAATGAAATACGAGTGTGTCATTCTTAGACTGAGAGCTTGATAGAATCTGTTGTTTCCTTGAAGCACGCTATTGCTTCCTTAACTTCCTTGAGTATTTCCCAAACTCAAATGAATACTGATATCAATTACATTAACGGTGTAGTAAGGCAATTTGTGGATATCTTTGAAGCTTTTAAGAAGTCATTCAAAGAGCATGTGAGCACTCAGGATTTGGTTGTCCAAATTCTGATAAGACACTTAACCCACTCATTAAAGGAGATTGTTGCATTCACTATCAAACCTCTTGCTTCATCAAGTACTTCTGCAGATGTTGATAAATTTCGAGCAGTGATGAGAGAAGAGATTGTTTCATCGTCAACTAGTGGTTATGTGGACACCTCTTCCCTGACCTAGGAGGTGACTACCACCAGAGATATCATGAAAATTGATCAAGATTATATGAGAGAAGCTTCTGCATCTCAAAAATAAGTAAACGATAAAGTTGACTCTTATTTTCATAAAGTGTATACCAAGCATCAGTTGACCAAGCATTTCAAAATTCTATTAGAAAACATGAAGTTACCTCCTGTCAATCAAGCCTTCAGAGAACAAGTCAGCAAGCTTAGAGAGTTGACCCATGCACTAGAAAAATTCATGGAGAACAAGGACGATTTCATTTCTTTTGTGGAAAGAGGAGGAGGAATTATTATGGATTTTAGAAATCTTTTTCTACCTTTCTTGCATGTAGAATGTACTCCAATAATTGCAGCTCCAGCTCTTCCTGCTTCTGCTTTGTCTAATTACCTTCCTCAGATGACTCCAGTCTAATCCATTCAGAGCCTCACTCCTATGATCACATAGTGAGCTACCCATTATAGTCTAGACACTGTCTCATTAGCTCATCATCCTCTGATTATCTCTGGTATTCCTATGCCTCCACCTGCATCCTCCATGTCTGAATCCTCTTCTGATCCCAAGGGAAAATCTCATGTTGAGGATGTGGATTGATTAGTGGCTAGGATCTTTGATAGGAATCACCTGTATTTATTTTTGTTTAATTTATATATTTCTATGTTTTTTTGCCTCAAATAATATATCAATGCCTTAATTCTCTCTTTTACTTTCCAATACTTCTCTTTTCCCTTATTTCCATTATATCCCACTTTTTTCTAATCACAAAGGGGGAGAAATAACATAATAGGGGTGAAATAATATAATGGGGGAGAACTGATATGAATAATCATTATATTTTATGAGCATAATACATTTCCCTCTGATACATTTGTTTTATATATTTTTCTTTGATACATGTGTTTTATATCTCTGATACATTTGTTTCATACCTCTCATACTTGCATCTAATAATCTATTCTATGACACATTTTTTTTATATTTTTATCTCTAATACATGTGTTGTATATTTCTGATACATTTGTTTCATACCTCTGATACTTTCATATAGTAATCTATTCTATGATACATTTTTTACAACTCTAGAACATTGTTTTTATTAGTACCTCAGATATAATTTCTTTTAATACTTTATCATCTGATATTCTTTTAAAATCCCACATTTGAAAATGTCATTACTCACACTGAGACATAAAAACCATTGTATGTTATACTGATACATTAATGATTATTTTGGATTACAATAACATAAGTTGTGATTATCAAAAAGGGGGAGATTGTTGACCTCACCTATTTTGATAATCCGAATTATGCTTCAATATGCTTTGATAATCCCAAATAATGTATATCTATATATTAATTGTTTCAATCTATGAAATTATATTATCAAGTTGAAAAAAATATCAAAATATTTGGAATATGTCAATCAGTGTTTATCTATACATTGAGATAATTATAACTCAATCTAGACATGTTTTTCATGAAATAGATAAGTGTCAAGTCCATCAGTATGCACATAGCTACTGATACAGACAAATAGACACTTAGTATTTGGAACGGAACAGAGCTACCAGTATGTAAGTCTACCGGTACACCGAAAGGTTACCATTAGAGTAAGTCTACGGTTATGGAGTCCACCGATATAAGGAAGTCACCACTACTCAAGTATACCGATACAAGAATCTACTGATAGAAGAATAGCTACCAATAGAACAAGTCTTCCGGTATGCACATGTCTAATGACACAGACCTACCGATACAAACAGCCAGATGAACGACTACTGATATGAAGCCTACCGATACAGACAGAGCCACTGATATAAGTAGTTACCGATACATGTCAGTTACCGACATAACAACACTACAGATAGAAAGAGTTACCGATACATAGAGTTATTGTTACACAGAGTAACTGCAACTGATATAAGGAGCTACCGGTACAAGAACAAAAGAGCTACCGATAGGAGCTCACCACTATAAAAATTCCACTACTACAAGCCTACCAACAGAGAGCTACTGATGAAAGATGATTGTTAACCAGTCACTGCTTCTTAAACTCTATTTCTATTTATTTATTAAGAAAAAGTCACATTTGATGTTTTTAATGAATGTACTATTATTTAATTATAGTTTTTTGTATTTCAAGAACCATTCCTCGTACCTGTAAAAAGGTAATCATTCCCATTTTCGGTGCTGAAAGATCTAAAAGGAAAGACAAAATCCGGGCATAACAAGTGCTGAAAAGAAATGAAAAAGCTGATGTGTGGGGAGATACACGACTTGATACAAAAGGAACACATGCACCAATGCTTAAAGTGGATAAGAACTTTTTCTGGAAGCCGAGGGACATTGATGTGCTTCAAAGCCTATTGGAACCTTGAGCAATACATGAATACACTGAAAATAAAGGAAGAAAACGACACTCTATTTTGAAGACAAAACCAGAGAAGGACTCAGAAGCATTTATGTTCAATCAAAAGGAGTCCAGAGCTGCACTTCAAATCACTAGAGCATTCTAAACTCATATATACTCTCTTAGTGATTCTTTTAATTACTTTTGAGAAGTGTGTGTACTCTGTATATTTCACACACATTGACTCCTATTCTGAACTGGAGGATTTAATCCTCACTCACTCTTTCCCTATACTATTATTTCCCACTGTGGATAGTGGTAGAGATCTAGTAAGACCTCGATAGCATGTGTGCAATTGTTATGTTTTCCCAAGAAGAACTATGGTAGAGGTGTTAGTACCTGGACAGTGTTTGTACTGTTGCTTACCCCGATCCAGGGTGTGGATCAAAATTTAAATAAATTTCATTGAGCGGACTAAGTCTCGTCTTGAGACCGAACCTCTTGGTTAGAACTGTTGTGCTTACTTATTTTGTTTTAAACTATTGAATATTCCGCTACTAAATACATTAAACTAAACTATATTTTAAAGTAACTCTTATAGTTAAACTAGCAAGTGTTTGTATTTATTTTAAAGAATTAGGTTAGCTTCAAAAGTTAATTAATCTTTATGTTGTATTAACTTTCAACTAATCAATCTCTTGAGAAACTAACTGAACCATCAATGTATTGAAAATTCACTACTGTTTATCTTGTTATTTAATTTTGGTAATTTTAATAAGAATATTTTTAACATAAATTTATAATTGGAACTCAATTCACCCCCTGCTTGAGTATCCACTCCAACCAAAAAAAACTAAAGTGGATCATTTATAAAGTTTCTTAAACTATTTTTTACAAGTTTTTAATTTATTTGGATATAATTTATCATTGTCTATGACTATATTTCTTTATGAATTTCCAATTAATATTTAAATACAGTCATTCATGGACCCAATTATGATATTACCTTGAGTTATACCTTATTCATCACATATTCCTTAAGTGTGGTGTATGTATACATCCCTATTATTTTGGATTATAATTAATTAAATATTTAATTAAGTATCCATATTTCTTCTTACATGGATGTGATTATTATCTTAGCCAAATACCATTTTTATAAATGGTTTTTTCATTATATGTTCTTTAAACTGGTGAAATTTTGATAAGTCTATATTTTCTACTCAATATGGAAATTTTGATTAGTCATATTTTTCTTGAATTAAATATACTAATGAATAATGATTTGGAATTTTAGTTTTGGGTGGGGCTCAGTTTTAGAGAGCCCCTTGATGCATTGACAAGTCACATGAGACAAATAATTGGTGACAAATCCTTCAAGTTTGTTTCCAAGAAGAATCAGACATGTTTCTACACAAAAATATAAACCATCTTGTCTTGAAAATAGTGGTCTATGTACTGGATACATGACCTCCAATAATAATAATTTTTCTTCATTCATTATTTGATTAGTCATTTCTATGAGATTTTTACTAAAAATGAAATCTGTAGTTTCATTTTAATTCCCATTTTATTGATGAAATGTTTTTTCTAGTTATTCTCCATGCCATAATGATTATGTCGTATTGCCTTTCCATCAGTTATTATTGATTCATGCAAACCATACTAATCATTTTAGCACACACTTTTATTTCTTTTCTTTCCCTGTGATATGAAGATGAAATATTTGAATATGTCTCACAGAATCTATTCATTTTCCTTTTTTATGATCTATGTTTAATTAATGATGTAATAAGGGAACCATGTAGGTGTATAGTTCTTCAATACTGCTAAACTTATCGATCAAAAGGGATGAGATCTCTTCTATATATTCCATTTTAAAAAAATGACCACTGAATCATGGCTACTAGCTTCGAGGTTGTTACAGTTGGAATAAAATACTATTTAGTAGAATCATTGGGAAGTAGATGTTAAGTAAAAACGAGTATTATAATAATTCTGTATAGTGAATTTTTGGATCAATACTCTTGATTATAATTATCTAATATTGTGTGTTCCATTAGTTTGTGATTACACCTAATGTAAGACTAGTAATCAATACCCATAGCTAATATAGTGACCTCCCCACTAAGAATGTTAACACAATTAGTGTTGTAGATGAGTAGATAACACCCATATTAGGATAGATTACATAGGTTATGGATAATAACCATACTACACCTATGTTGGATCATTTCATGTGGAAGAAGACCCCTTATTTTAGTAGGACTACTAATCCAAATGGTAACTGAGTAGTGGATCATGTCCCTTGAATGGATATTTCTAGAATTAGGATGTAATGAATATAAAAAGCTAGTAATGAATGTATATTGTATCAAAGTAGATGTCGATCAATGATGGTTGTTGATCCCAAATTATAATGAGGAAAATAAAATTAAATACATTGAATGAAGATATTTTAAAGAAATATTCTTTAAAAACTATTTCACTTGTGAGAGAAAAACTAAAATGAAGAGAACATTATTTAGATTAATGAAAAGGGAAAAAATAGTGTTGTAGAGTATGAGGATATCATCACAAGATTATCCATGTATTTTATATATTACATAAATGATTAGGAAAAGAATATTGATCATTTATATGAATTTCTTAAGACAAGTCTCCAAAGGGAATTGGATTTTCAAAAAATTTCTTCATATGATGAAATAGTATTAAGTTCCATATAAATGAGGAAATAATTTTCTAGATCCAATATGGTCAATGGAAATCAATAGAGGAATAAGTATTTTGATAACCATGAAAATGGTGAATCATTAAAGAATAATAGGGGAACAATGAAATTCCCATTTTGAATTTTATGGGGAAATAATCATCCTAGGAAATGATTGAAAGGCAAGGGAGTTTATTATATGTGAGGAGAAAAGGGCCATCAAGATAATTAATGAATGTGGAAGAAACAAATCAACGATGTTCAATTCCTTAACTTCATTTAAGTTGGGAATTATTCAAATAAATTTCTCAATAATCCAGGGAATCTACCATAAAATAGTCCAAGGAGAGATGGCCAAGCATATGCGATCACCAAAGCTCAAGTAGAAGTTACCAATTATGTGGTGGTTGGAACAATAATCCTATAATAAAATTTATCCAATTTATTATTGGATTTTAGATCATCGTACTCTTTTATATCTACCTGGTTTTCCTAAAGAATTGAACAAATCAGTTTTCATCTAATAAATAAGTCATTAGTCAAAACCCCAAGGGAACTCTCATTACAAAAATAATGTGTCGGACAGTTCCAGTTATGGAATATAAATGTCTGACCTTATCAATATACCTATGTTCAAAATTTATATAATCCACATTTTGGACTGGATATAAACATATTATGAGATAATTTAATGCAATAATAAGGAAATTATGGTTTCTGAGGAAGTTGTAGAATCCCTTATCTATAGAGTAGAAACATCATCATCTAAATATTTTCTAGATCCTCCCCCAGTAGCTATAATGAATGAAA